>OX621169.1:1200000-1800000 GCA_951640195.1 Porpolomopsis calyptriformis | reverse complement strand
GCTCTGCGTGTAGCCAAGATTTTATCAATCTTCCCGGTTACTGACGTCTTTCTTCATTCCTTTAGGCGCCGTTTGTGCCAGACGAAGTCAACTTAACCGAGGTGTGGCATACCAAGCCACTCCCACGTAATAGGGCGATCCCTGACCTGCGAATGGTCAATCCTCCATTACACCAAATCTTTGACGATCGTTTCCGCTTCGCTCCCCCATTTTGAACAACTACCCGCCATATCCTGATTCTGTCTTCTTACCCTCTGTTTTTCTTTGCGTGGCCCTTCCCCTTACTTCCAGATGAGCTATCCTAGTTGTAGACAACACTATTTATTCTGTCCCTTCTTTGGAAAAGTTCCTGCTGGGTTAGAGACCGTCCAGTCTGAGCCGGACGGGAGAGGTGAAATGATGGGCATTCTGGATACCCATCACTTCAGTCAACCAGCCCTTAATCAATCAAATCATGCAACACCGAACTAGATGCTCGGAGTAGCCAGAGCCACAGCAACTTGACTGTGGGTCCATTGGAATTACCTTTGAGTTCAGTTATTCGGAACTGCACGATCGAGCTCGTTTGCTGCGGCTGCGATCTTAGCGGGTCAGAGGCAGGCAGAGAGGAGAGATTAGCCGAAGCCGATCAGACCGTAGTCCATGGTTGCAACGCCGGCATAGCGGAGACATTGCGATGGAGAGCTCAAGGCACTCGAAAGATTTGAGTTGGTTGCGGCAGTTATGTGTGCAACGCTTCATGGATGACGACGAAAGAAACTTTGAGATGCCTCCGAACTGACCAAAGGCGAAGCAGGAAAGTTCACCGTAGCCTCTTCCATGAATAGAGAACAACTCACCTGAAAGAGTGCCTTTCCCCCCTCACATTAGGAGTTAATGAAAGGACGATTGCCGCTGGTTGCCTTGCAACGACAGCGGGCGTAAGGTGTGAGGTCGTTGAGTGGAGTCTCCAGGAGATGGGATATCCATATGTAAATTGGCACGAAGCCTCGGCGGTATTTGGGTACGTGGGACGCCCCTGCCAAATATCCGGGGCGTATCGACTATCTGTGTCATAATTACTCATCTCGCCCTTGTATTATCTTCATCTTGCTCGTCTCGGGTATCGATTGTTGGCCCAAGTCTTCACCCTCGTCCTCGATGTTCTTTCCAAGACTTTACATGCAAAGGAGGAAAGATACTTGGTCGTTGAATCACACCAGAACCGGCATCGAGCGTTTCTGGTCCCTTATCAAGAAACGGGACGACTCTTCCGGTTGAATACCGCCACTGCACGATCTCGCCTGTAAGCCTGTGAGTTTGACAGGAAAGGACGGCGAAAACTGTGACTGATTTGGAAAGACACTACTGGTTCCGACCCGTCCATGTAAGCAAAGCTGAGGGGTGGAAACCAAGCCCGGAAACCTGTCATAATCCTTGGCAAAGGAGTTCAATTCTACTCCACCATAATGTCTTCTCTCGTGAACCGTTTCCTTCCTGACCCCAAGACTGTCGCGGTAAGCATGACTTCTCATTCTTCACACTCTCTAACCCCACCCCTTTCTCATAGATCGTCGGATGCCCGTTCAGGTGTGTGAATTATCTACCAGGACTGCCTCCACTTCTCACGATATCTCTCCAAGTGGTGGACAGGTGATCATAAACAGTGATCTCGAGCTTATGCACAGTTCTTCACACCGCACAGGCAAAACTTGGCGTCGACAAGGCTCCTATCCATATGGTGGAAGCCGGATTAATCAACCAGCTCATCGGCATAGGGTGGAAAGTCAAATTTGACGGTCATCACCAGTTTGAGGATATTTCCGCTGCCAACGATCCCCCGATCGGAAAAGTGAAGAATCCTAGAATGGTCTCGCGTGTAACGGAAGCTGTCTCTGCCGTTGTTAGTGAACACATCAACAATAGGGAATTGCCAGTTACTCTCGGCGGCGACCATTCATTGGTACGTGGTGAATTAATCGTCGTGTGACTCCGGATTGACGTCGGACGCCAGGCTCTGGGCACTATATCGGGGACACTGAGGTAAGGGCGTTTCTCAACCACATCGACGTTACCCCTGATTCTTGTCCAGCACATATCCAGACGCGTGTGTTGTATGGGTTGATGCTCACGCTGATATCAACACGGTTGATTGTACAGAATCTGGTACGCGCCGCCGCGTCTATCCTTCTGATAGCGCCGCTTATTTAACATGAGCCCCATAGGAAATTTGCATGGGATGCCACTTTCTTTCTTGCTCGGGATCGGCAGTAAAATACCAGAGTTCGCTTGGATAAAACCCATCTTGAAGCCGGAGCGTCTTGTTTACATCGGACTGCGAGACCTTGACATATCCGAAAAGCGTATTCTGAAAGAACACGGCATCAGAGCTTTCAGCATGCACGAAGTCGACAAATTCGGGATCGGACGAGTTGTGGAGATGGCCCTGGACTATGTGAATCCCAAGAGAGATTTACCAATCCATCTAAGTTTCGATGTGGACGCGTTAGATCCATCCGTCGCACCTTCGACTGGTACACCTGTAAGATGAGTCAATTAATGTTTCTTCCGTTCCTGGAATTGAACAGTTGGATCGAGTAGGTTCGTGGCGGTCTTACGTTCAGAGAAGGACATTATATATGTGAGGCGATTCACGAGACTGGGTTGCTGGTTGCGCTCGATTTGATGGTATTTTATTGTAACCTGGATCATCGGCCGCGCGACTGACCGGTTGTTGCAGGAAGTTAATCCATCCCTTGTGGATGATATGAGCGGTAGGAAGACGGTTGCGGTTGGCTGTTCTTTGGTGAGAGCGGCTCTAGGTGAGTGATTCACATCATCTGAGAACCAAACTCACGGTCCACGTTAGGGGAGACATTGTTGTAGATCTAATGATAAATCCTATAAGACTTGAATCGTAACACCTCGAAACATCGCTGCTTTGTCACTGTAAGTCCCGAAGCTTGCAATGGGTCACCTCAAAGTCTGGAGCTCGCTTAGAGCTTGGACATTCATTAACTGTCATTGTAACCTTGGTGAGTCAAGGAAATTCGGATCTTGAAAAGTACTCTTGCTTTGACATAAATCACTCGAGCGGATCGACCCTCGGCCAACCGCGGGCTAGCAGCCTCAAGGTTGCAAGCTCAGTAATGTACTGGCGACATAATTGAACCCCAGGATACAAGTATCTTGGTACGACACCTGGCGATCATGAGGCATGATGCATGGGTTGGTGGAAACAAGCAACAAAGTATGGTCCAAGGTTCAAATTGAGCCGGAGTCAATGGAAGCGATCGAAACAGGATTCGAAATGTAAACCTTTGTTCTTCCCCGTCAAGTTGGAGGTACAACCATCTCACATGATGCGGCCGACTACTTTGTCCGATTCCTATATTAATGAGTGCGTGGCTTCATCCGCTCGCACTTGAGTTTCACTGCTTAAAGCTCACTTCCTTCCTCTCATCCTCTACTAACCCCAATCCTCCCCCACCCATACTATGATCAAATCCCAGATCATCTACTTCGTGATCCCCCTTCTTCCCGAAGATGGCCGCCAAACCCCATCGGTCTCCGGACGCCCAGATCAACAACGCCCCACCGTTTCCATTACATACAAGACGTGGAGCGCGAGATCCCAGAGGTTAGGGCCGTCCGGCTTATTAAGCTCGAGAATGCCGCTCAGTTCAGGTGAATTGCGGGAAAGATTTTTTATATTCTAAAGTGTCCTTTACTAAACCCTGGAGTCCTGCACCCAACATCACAGCTACATCATCAGCGTTATCAAATTGTTACCAGGGACGAGCGGCTGAACATGAACATGAACGTGTCGGACGGGCTAAGTACGTATAATTGATTCGACTGGAAACTTTCGTATTGAGGATTTTCTTACAAAGACGAAGATGGCATGGGTCCCGTAGGCTGGTCATGCGGTCCGACAACCTTCTCCATCGCCATCAATTTTCCTGCCTTTTCACCAACGACCAAGACAGGAAATGGTGTTATCGCTGGGAGGAGTAAGGACTTTCCCGCTTTCCTTGTCCCCTCCTTATAATGACAGTTGTACAGATATTCCCTTAGGGATACCCTGGCATGACACATCGCCAGGGATGCTTGCCCTTTTGATGCCTGACCAAGGCATTAGCCTTGGTCAGGCATCAAAAGGGCCTCTTCCTCACTCTCTCAACCACAACTTCAACACCTCATACCACATTTAAGGTAATATCTGTTATTCCGATTCGGCGGATGCGATAAGGTGAACATACTACGACTACAAACAATTAAACACAAGGACTAGTTGCGTGTGTACAGATTGGTGCATTGAGAAACTTTTGTCGCTGAGGACTCTCTGACAGGGAAAACCACATACCTGTGAGCTCAATGGAATGGTGATGCATGCGGGCGGCGCGATAAGTTATCCTTGTGCATGAACACGAAACCTCAATGGAGAACATCATGCTGATACGGAAAGTGATAAGGACTTTACTGTTGTCCCTGCTGCATCTTTGCGATGTTGGTCGTGCAGGCATTCCTGTCGTGGCCATCCGGTAGAAACGTTGCAAGACTCATTCATGAGATCAACCCCAACAAAGAGATCTATCTTTCGCATTAGACCGATTACTGGACGAACTACTTGTGTCGAACGCTTTACAATCGTCCTCCATTCCAAATGCGATTCCAGTCTAGCCCTGTCTTATCCAAACTGAATCGACCCTGGAGATGTACCAAGACTCTCCAGAGATTCGTTCTCATCCGCTTCGCACCCATGGAGCTGAGGATGTTGGCACTGATCTTTGTTGACGTTGGCACGGCCACCACTATGTACAACGTTCTTGTTCGAGCATCCCCGTCTGTGCGACCCTGGCTCAACTGGTGACCTTGTTGTTGAACTTCATCCTGCTTGGTTCAATAGTATGTTCATCCAAGCCAATTAATCGATTCTTTTGAGATATTTTGCAACACATCAACAATAACAGGCAAATCACTCATCCCCTTGAGTGTCTAAAACAACAAGATCTTATCCCCGGGGTGATCTGGGAATAGGACCTTTCTCAGTTGAGATGGTCCACTCGGAGCTCTGGAACGAGGTTAAACAGATATCCAGTAAGCCCGTCAGGTAGCAAGAGATGGTATCTTACTCACTTTCACCCTTCTTAGGCATTATTTGAGCCGGAAGCGCCTCACCTTATACTAGCTGGTCCCAGAGCAACCAAAACGCCCGTTCTACTTACCGTCTCCACACCGACAACAAAACGATCAGTGCCGCATCAGTCCCCTTTTTCCGACACAAGGGCTTGGCCACTCCGGCGTTCATTTCGCTATTTGTTGTCATGCGTTCCGGAGGATCGGGATTTTGTGTTACAGTTTTTAGATAAGCAATACGAGCAACGTCATACTGGCCATCCGATGGTGACTTCCCACCTATGGCAAATTGCCATCCCAATTATTATTAATTGTAGTAATTGTCTTCGTGGTGCCTTGGCGGCCTTGAAATAGGCGGAAACCCATGACTATGACAGATGGGCCATCAAATTTGTCGTGAATTTCGGTTCTCGAATACAGCCGGAGGACGACTCTGGTTTCTTTTTGTCTTGTGCGTCTTGCGTTTGCTGCTTGACCAAGTGCTGTGGAAACCGATGCAAGGGTCTGATCTCCACGATATTTAGCCGAGGGTGTTCTGTGTGGCGCTTCTGTCGCAACCGAGCCGTTTGCAACAAAAAGAGACAGAAAACCATCGTCGCTAATGATGTGTGGGTGTGCTACTAATGAATTACAACATAGAGAACATTCCGTTTATCCGGTTAAATAAATGAAGGAGTGAATGGGGGGATAGTGCCAGTACAACAAGGATCGTGGTGCCCCTAACAAAAGAGAAGCAAGGCGAATAATGATAGGTGTAAAGGCTAAAAGATGCGCATGAGACATAACGAAGACGAACACATTCATAAAGAACGAAAGAGAGAGAAATCTCCACACAGCGAGCGAATGGTGAGAAGACGAAGGCAGGGGGATTCAAGGGAACCGGGAGTAGAATTGAATAAACGGTCTTCGGCCTACGTGCCACTTTAGCGGTGGGACCGACGGCGACCAACGGTGGCCTTTCGCCCCCTCAACGATAGCTCATCGTCACACTCCATATCTTGATCCGTGCAGGATGACATGTTAATGTCAGTGTCAACGTCCATATCATTGTCGTTTCCAACAGGGGCAGTGGTTCCTTTGCCCTTTCGGCTCGAGAGCGACGCACCGTTGCGAGAGGATACTGTTTGCTTGGAGCGCATAGCGTCGCAATACCATCTGCCTAGAAAAACCTTGAGTTCGATAGGAAAACCAAGGTATTCGACGTTTCGAGCGATGCCCTCCCATTGAATAAGGCCACGGTTGAGGCAATCTTCGATGAAATCCTTGCGGCCGAAGTACATCCAATGTATCAACAGATGCAACGACGAGGGATCGGGGACAGGAAGGAACAGGATCGGGTGGTTAAGAGAAGAAGGCAAGAGACGGGGAAGGCGGTTGGCGGGGACCGTGAAACGAGTCGGGGGGGTCCCAGACTGAGGGTGACCGTTGGAAGTCGTGTTGATTAAATCAAGGGGAGAAGCACCGCTGAAGATTCCCCTGAGAAATGTAGATTTAGCGCAGAGATAGTCCATGTGAAGCTTGATGGCCTTCATCGTTAGGGGTAAAAGACTTTGATCGGATACTTGGACATACATTTAAAGACATCCGAGGGGTCGAGTGGGTCGTCGGCTCGGTGACACGCCTGCCTAACCCAGCGGGATCGTGACGGCTTGCTACAGAGGGCAAGGTCTCGGTAGGGAAAGAGGGTGTTTCCAGAGCACGCATAGACCTCCCTCGTTGATATGGTACAGGAACGACTATGGGGTGAGTGATTAGACGATGGGAAAGAATAAGAATAAAAAGAGCTCACTGATAGTACAATCTGCGGTTTCTGGTCTGTTCCAAAAATTTGGAGCCAAGAAACGAAGTTGGTCGAAAATATACTCCACAGGGACATGAGCTAGAGCAGGCGGAGGGAAAGGCCTCGGAGTAAAAGAATTCATTTGCTTGGGATGTAAACCGGAAGGTGAAGTATCTACAGTAGGGTATGAAATGGTTCGTCCGCGAGAGCACTGAAGAGAAGGATGGGCTTGCGGGAACGAGGAAATAGTAAGGCTATTGTCCAAAGACATTGGAGAAATGTGAAAAGCGAAACGGAAGATGGGGGGGAGGGTGGAGGGGAGGGGTCGGGATGAGAAGACAAACGGCGGATTGTTGGAGCCTTATAGGCAGCGTATGGGACGGGAAAATATAGATTGAAATACATCCAGAGGCGATGAGAGACGAATCGGAAAATCAGATCTTTGATAATAAAGTGTCACATCACCTAAATCTGAGAACCAAATCCTGGCTATTGTCCTTTGAACTCGAACCATGTGTGATGCGTAGTACATCATGCCGGAATCTTAGCGCTCAGATTGGCTTCGAAGTGAAAACATTCACCTGTCTCGGGCTCGGGGAAGGACCGAATTGGGTGAAGAGTACGGACAATGAGAGGATTTATGACGCCAGTCATGCGATATCAATCATGAGCGAAGAGCACAGCTTCACGTGTGCAAGAGCAACCCGAGAGGATAACGAATGGAGGGATATTATACCGCTGACGTCGAACAAAGACGGAGCGCACGCTTGTCGTCTCGAAACAGTTGTCGGGGGTTGATTTTAGGAACCTGACTTATCGAGAGTCAAGGGGATGGACTGTGATGGAGAACAATACTTTGATGGCCAGCGCTCCGAAAGGTCAAGAGCATAGCAATCGCCAGGAGTGGCATACGGGATCAGCCTCATTGTACACCCATTTTTGGGAACCAGCTCTCGCAGCTGCGAAAGACAAATGGGAGGGAAGCTCGAGAAGTTTTATGCGGAACCCATTGGCTCTGCATTTTCCGCTCACGTCGTCTTTACACGAGGATGGGTTGAGGACTGCCTTGAGGCTGGTCGATTGGGTCAGGTGCGAGTCGAAACGAGGCGAAAAGGCTTTTGATTTCTAAACTTGCCGAATGAGCGAGATTTTTGTCAAAAATCCATACGAATCCCATCCTAGCTTGACGCCGACCGAGGCGGAGGTGCTCTGGGAATATGCAAAACTCGCCCAAAACGTCAAGGAGGTATGCGGATGTCCTTATCATCAAAAACTGGAGATAATACCGCTCGCAGGCAGCGACCAAGACACGCAAGTTGGGCGAAGCACCCGACAAGGAATTGCTCACCCGTTTGAGGGTGCTAGAAAGGAAAATGGGTCTGGTCTTGACCTTGGTATATCGTCCTTCTCACTTGCCGACGTTTACCCGCTTACCGTCTGCCAGTTCAAAGCATCGGTGTGGGGCGTCATCAACGAACAGCCGGTCGACTCTCCCGCAGGCGAACGCGACGCTTAGGTGATGATGGCAATTGTGTAGCGCTAATATAAACACCTCTTTGTATCGTTACCTCGTGTACTTACCTCCCACACGTCCCGGGGTGGCTCTCGCTCCACCCCCTGTCACGGTGTTCACATCCCATATCACCAGTTTCCCATCCACGCCCGTGGTGCTCACGCGAGTGACCTGCCCACCTCTCGTCTCGTACGGCCTCACACACGTAATCGTGTTCTGATGCACAGTCATCAACTCAGTGTCCGTCGAAGACCCAGTGGGCGAGCCTGGTACGTTGATTTGCCCGCGAGAATCAGCGTTGCGGAATGTGGTAAACGCAGCACTGTTCAACCGTCCAACGGCGGAGGGCCCTCCGCCACCAGAGCGAGAACCACCGGGTGATTTGGCTCCGGTGACATTGTCCAAGTTGCCAACTGCCTGCCACCCTGTAGCGGAGCCAGAGAACACAACAGGCTGACAGTCATGGCCGGCGGCTACGATGGTGTCCTCCGACGTCCACGTTAGAGTGACAAATGGGAGAGAGGAAATTCTGATGTTGAACACAATTCCTTCTCCCGGGTAGACAACATTGACGGAGCTGTCGTGACCTGAAATTGTGAACATCAAAAACTCGGACAAAAAGATGATCGGGGGTATCATACTAACTTGCGAATGCCAGCACATCACCAGACGGAGAGAATCCAACAGTATGGACCCAACCGCCAGCTGGGCTCGCATATTCTGCGCAAATGGTATTGAACGGGAGCTTCTCACCCCAGACAGTAGGCGCCGGCCTGAGCACGTAGGTAGGATGAAACAAATGCACTCCTCATGTTCCGACCCACCTTTTGTCAACTTCTTTAATGTAAGCGGATAAAACGCGGGCTTTCATGTCAGCGCTTCCGGCAGCGAGCAGCACGTTGTTGGGGTGCCAGTCGACACAAAGTACCGTTGACCTTATCGGTTTTTTCAAAAGTTTTGAGATCCACCAATTATTCTCGGGATCAAACGAACAAATGGCGATTGCACTGGTTCGTTCGAAAGAATGAGTATCGTGAATTTGAAATGTGACTAAACGCACCGAGCACCACTGGCGACAGCAAACTTATCCTCGAGTGGACTCCATTTGACGTGAGTAGCGGCTCTGTTGATTCGAAGCAGAACAAGAGTCGGTTTCCAGATCAAGTTTCCCGTCTGCGGATCGGGGGTCTGCTGCCAGACATAAGCGTTCCTGTCTTGGGAAGAGGTGACGATACGGTTCGAGTTGGGGGCCCAGTCGATGGATGTGATGAGTTTGTCGTGCTGCCGAGGTTGAATAAAGCATGGTAAAGATTAGGATGAACGTACTTCAGAGAGGGACTCTACGCTCTTCCATTCTTTGCCTTTGCAAGAAAATATCTCGATATCGTTCGAGTTCAAGCTGACTGCGACCTCTGTGGTAGAATGTCAATGTTTATCGGACACCACACGTTTCGACGCCACTAACGGCTGCGGTCTGCGTTGAATGCATGAGAGGTGATAGGTGATTGTGCGACGTTGTAAATTTCTGGAGCAGCCATCGTAGCTAGACGCAGAGGACTGGCAGTCTACTCCGCAGTGGTTGAGGACGAGTTCGATTACGGTTATCAAAACACAGCATATTTACGACACCGTCTCCGCGCTCACAACCATATCTCTCCCGTTCGGCCGCACCGAACGCCTCAATGGGTCTCGCGAAAGAGGTTTGCGCATATCTAGGCGAACATCAGTATGACATTCAGGACACGATCAAAAAAAAAAAAAAAAAAAAATTCACCGAAAGCATCTTCTTCATCCCTCCCTCCTTTGCCGACGCCCAGACTCCCATAATACTCTCTCACCCGTCTGAACACACTATATCCTAGTCCTTCATACATATCTATAGCTACCGTGTTCGCGCAGCGCACGTACAAGTCGACGAAAAAACCTTTATACGTCTCGTCCGACACGAGCTCGAGCAGGGATATCATCCGACGCGCAAGAGAAAGCCGACGGTACTCGGGCGCGACAGTCAGCGCGGTGACGTGCCCGTGCCATTCAGTGTTGCTGCCTTCGGCTTTCCCAACGACTGATGGAAATCAGATTAGATAAATAGTAGCGAGCCGGAGGCATACTGTAGCCCATCAGACGCCCGTTGGGAGCTTCCTGCACAGAGCACAGATCTGGCCATCGCGAAAGATAGGTCAGATAGAACGAGATTCCGTACTGACAAGAGGGAAGGTAGTCAGAAATATGAACTGCGTTCAGTTAGTCCTCACCGTCTCCGTCCAAACATCCAAGTTACTATACAAGAGTGCATAAGATCATCAGCGCAGACGAAGACAGCAAGCGACTGACATGTTATTGAATCTGAACAAGTCTGCAGCGTGGAACGGCCGAAGGATACTCATGGTGATAGTCAAGAACAAGAATGTGATTGCAGTTTATCAGATACACCTCCGCATCGCATAGGGCGGATGGAGAAAACAAGAAAGCAAGCAATCGACTGTAGTCTACAAATTCCATAGCCAATCAAGATAATCATGTTGTAGCCTCTGTGTCGCCGGCTACATCACCAGAGTCGTCAAACTTGCGCATTTGTTTTGCCCAACGAAGCCCGCAGGCATTGCACAGTGTTTTTGGACCGGAGGGACCCTGGAGGGGGAAGGGGGAGGCGGTAGAAAGAAAGAAAAAAGCTCAGAATGAACGGTTGTGCTCGAGAACGATCAAACGATTCCGAACCTTTCGCCATTCTGGGGAGTCGGTGCGCCCACAAGTGACACAAACGTATTGTTCCGAAGCTTGCTTTTTTACCTTGTGAAAAAATAACCCAGGTTGGACGCAAGGCCGGGAGGAGTTGAGCGGGAAAGCCGAACGACTTGCCTTCTTTCTCTTCGAATTATCCTCGGACATATCCTCGTCCGCGCCAGGTGGTATCGAAACAGGCGGGTATATATCGCTCGCGTAGGACTGAATGCTCGCTCCATCGTCAAACGTGCTCCTCGCCGGGCTGGGTAAAAGGTCGCCGCAAACACCCCAGCTTGCACCCGTCGGCATCGAGTAATAGCCCGACATGTCCGACAGCTGGCGGGAAATGTTCAATGCGATCGGTGCAGTTCGAAGCGGTTGCATCGTTGATACTGGGTAATGAGGGGGAACCACAGCTGGGGTGGATACCGCGGCGTCGTTTGCTCTTAACCACAGTAATCGTTGCTGGTTCCGTTCATTTTCAATCTTGAGATCGAGAAACGTGTCCAGCCTGAGTAGATGCGATCAGCGACAAGCCACCGTCTTCGAGGAAAACCCACTTAGCCTCTGCACTGCCGGGGAAGGGCTTGGCCATGAGGAAAACACATTGGAATGCATCCTGCTCTGCGTCCCCTGAGACGCTATGGGGTCGTCCCCTTACCTCGAACAGCACGTCCGGAGGAGGGATATTACCGCAAACGACTGGGTTTGCAATGTACGGCGGCTGCTTGCATTTGAGATGAAGAAACGACAGTAATTCCGTGTTCGTCCTCAATGCCTTTTCGACGATGCCCCGGAATTTGATTCCCTCATCAGCTGATGGGACGCATCAGCAACGAGCTCATTTCCGTCAAAAGATGGAAGCATACAGCTCATGAGGCCGCAAATATCTTTGTCTATCAATTCCTCCTCATTCCACCCGAGAATCTCCCTCACGCCTGTCCCGCAATAGAGGATTTTGCCGCTTGAGCATAGCACAAACGCTATCGCATCAGCCACTTCTGCGATGAGGAGATCTGCCCATCGTTTTCTCTTTGTGAACTCGTACGTGAGCTGCTTCTGGCTTGGGGCGGCAGGCGAAGAGGGGACGAGGACAGACATATTGTCTTGGCTCCCCATCAGGCTGGGCAGTCCCTTAAGCTCAAGCTCACGGCCGGCTTTGCAGCATATCAGTGTATTTATCAGGACGTCGTATTGTACCTAGCTTAAGGGAATCATAAAGACGAAAAGCGAATGTGAAGGTATCACCAAAAAATCTAAGATATAGACGCAGACCGCACCATTATGCGATGCGATAAATGCGATAAAAAAAAGAAAAACTCGTCTCGTCAAAGGAAGGTGTTTCATCGCAAAAGACCAGATTAAATCCACACAATTAATGAGTTATTTCCGGGGAGAATGTGTCGTCATAGTTGTAGAGGGGGGGGAGATCAGATACACGCAAACTTGGACTTCCGTCGTTGTAGTTCTTCCATCCGCGCATCGAGCTGGGCACGCGCACGTTCCTTTGCTTTTCGCTCCTCGTCCAGCCGATGTTCGAGAGATTGTTTCTCTTCCACTATTGACCGTCGGGCCGTCATCACTTCGCGTTGCGTATCTTGCAGTTCTACTCGTAGCTTGTCGAGCTGGATATTGAGCGAATCTCGCTCTCGTGCAAGCTCCGTGGCATGCATACGTGCCTTGCGGACTGTGCGAGACACTTATGAGGTCCTTGTCAGCCAGGGGTGAGCACGGACACTTACGATTTTTCTCCGAATCGCCAAGTGATGTTTCCAAGGTGCTGACGAGATCCATATGAGTCTGGAGGTCGCTCTCACAGTGCGTTAATTGCTTGTTGAGGGTTTTGATCATCGCCTCTTGCTCGTCGATACGTTTTGTCTGGGCCTCAAGACGCGCTGCGATTTTGGGATCGATGGGGGCGTTACCACTTGGTGTAGTAGCTGAGACAGCCACCGATGTCGCTGGTGAATCTAGTTGCGACTCTCTTGATGAGCTAGGCGACATTACACTTGATGATGCTTGTGAGGATACGCTGAAGCCCGCCTCGGCGTTGGTCCCATGCGCGTGAGTGCCTTTCGGGGCAGGTGGAGGAGGAACAGAAGGTGGCGGAGTAGGTGGGGGGAGTTTGATGGTTGGTAGGACCGTGGCTCTACTGTGCACGGTTCGCGTGCCTGGAGGAGACGAACTTCTTGCGATCTGAGCTTGGAGGTCTCGTAAAATGAGGTCCTGTCGATCCTTTTCCATTTGCAAGTTGTCCTTCTCGTCTTTGACCCGTTGGAGATTCTCCTGCAATTCTGCTAGCACCGAACGGTGTTTCTCTAGTTCATCGACCACAGATGCTCGTTTTGAGGCCTCCTGGATCAACTTCGATTGCTCGCTGCGGGTCTTGTCCAATTCACCTCGAAGCTTGGCGGCCTCCGCCTCCAGATCATCTCGCTCAGTATGCATTTCAGACAATTCCTGCTCCAATCCTTCGATCACTAGCGTTTTCTGGTTCAACACTTCTTCGTTGCTCTGACGGACTTCTTCGCGTGTGGTCGTGTACTCCTCCGCTGCTAGCTTGTGGGTTTCCAGTTCTTGGACAAGAACGTCATGGCCCTTGCGGAGAACCTTGCGTTCCTCGGCATGTCGGTGCTTGAGATCAACCAAAGTAGCGGCTAACTGTTCGCGTTCTTCAGCTAGAGCACGGTCGCTCTGCGTTCGAATCTCCTCTAGAGTTTGGCGATGCTGTTCCTGGAGGTTCGCGGTGTCTTCGGCGTGGGATTGAAGTAGACTAGAACGTTCCCGCTCCAGCCTGGCGTCTGCTTCCAGGAGGGCAGCCTCATGGACGCTCTTTAAGCCTGCGCAGTCTTCCTCATGGGCTTTCTTCAAGCGTGCGTTGTCTTCCTCGTGGGCGCGCTTAGATTCCTTGAGCCATGATGCCTGATGTGTCTTCAGGGCAGCCTGCATGTCTTCACGGGCTTTAGTGGCAGCTGCGGCGGAGTCTTTCTTAAAGGCAGACTTCAACGTTTCCACTTCCACTCTTGACTGCTCCTTCAGTTTAGCCAGGGCCCCCTCACCCTCGGACCGCATCTTGTCCATCCCCAGAGTATGATCCGCGTCTTTCGAGGCGAGGGCACGACTATGCTCCGCTTTGAGCGTCTTGAGCAATTCCGTGGAAAAAGCATCCTTCCTTGCGATAGCTGCGGCATGCTCATCCTGAAGCGCTTGAAGGGCAATAGCCTGAGACGACTGTGATTCGGACAATAAGCCTTCCCGAGCAATCTCTGCCATCCTCAACTCGCCAGCATGCTCCTCGCGTAGTTTCTGCAGCGTCGAGGCGGCTTCAACGGTCTGCTTTTCAAGGGTCGCAGTGTGATCCTCGCGGAGTTTGGTGAGGGCTTCATAGTACTCCTCCTCGGTACGCTGCAAAATCGCGGAAGTTTCGGCAGCCTTTTGTTTCAGGAGCTCCTCGTGCTCTGACTGGATGTTCGCCAGTGCGACTTCATGCTCTTGTATGGTGGAGGCGAGGATATCGTTAACTTCTTGGACCCGGCGACGGAGTTCATCTTCGTGGTCTGCCTTCAGCTCGCCGAGCGACTTTTCGTGCTCTTGATGCGAGTTTTCAAGAGCAGCGGAGGCCTGAGAAAGTTGATCACGAAGATCCCGGAGCGCTGCCTCGTGCTCTGGCTGCTCCTGTTCAAGCAACGACTTGTGTTTTGAATGAGCCTGTTCGAGAGCCTCGGAAGCTTCCTTGACCTGCCGGCGAAGGGCTTTGATTGATGTTTCATGTTCTCCCGTCATCCGAGAAAGTAGGTCTTCGAGGTCTGTCTTCTTGGCTTGCAAGGCGCCGTGCTCGGCGAGAAGCTGCTCGACAACGGCGGTATGATCCCGTTTCGCCTGCTCTAGATTTGCAAGCAATTCGGCTTCTCGCTGTTGCGCCTGCTCCAACCGCTCTTCGTGTGCTCCTCGCAAAGCCTCCATTTCGGTAGACATGTTCAAAGCCTACAGAACAAATTAAGATGTCTGAATGGAAACGTGGAACAACGTAGGATTCATACCTGATCTCGCGAAAGGGTGGTTAAATCGTCAAGTTGTCGTCGAACTTGGGACAATTGAGAATTCAGTGTCTCCACCACTTCCCGATGGTACGACTCTTTCTGCGCCATGGATCTTTTCAGAGATAGGGTTGTTAGCGAGATCCCTGAACGAATTCATTAAAGGAAACTAACAGCATCAACTCGTTGAGCCTATCGAGAGAGTCATCTGCTTCTGAAGCGGGCGAGTTCTCCTCTGTGCCATTCTCTGGATTATCATGACCGTTAATCATGGTCCTCCGGATGTCATTGAAGGTGTCGAGAGTCCTGGGAGACAAGTTCGCAATAGGAGAGGTCTCTTCTTCCACCAGAGAACCAGGGCATTTCAAGCTTGGAGGTATAGAGGACTTGTCCTGTAGCGATCCTTCGAGCACGGATATTTCTTGTTCCCTCTCTTTCAACACCTCCTGTAATCTCATGATCTCATTCTCCAAACTTGCAACGGACCTTTCACTAGTGAATGCGTGACCACCCGATAGAGAAGGGCTTGGCCGTGGATGGGAGTACGACGGTGAGCTGGACACTGAACTAGTGGTTGCGTGACTGGAGGTTGAGATTTTGCGTGATCTGGCTGATGATAGCTCCTGCGATAGCGATTGCGATTGCGAAAGCGACCTACATCCGCGTGGAGATGAATTATTGAGACAGTTGAGGACTGTTAAATACTCACCTCGTGTGGAGCGACTCTGCCGAGGCCGCTTGTCGGAAAAAAGGTCGTCGTGCAGGCGAGTTGACTTGTGGCTCGCTATGATCCCTTGCCCTGCTGCCAGTCTTCCTGCTCCTACATGGCGGGATCTCATTAGTTGGCTGTTCTGCGACAGGGACATCTGCAGGCAGGGAGTTGTTCAACTTGGCTTCTTGCATTTGGGCTGCCAGGTCGGAAATTTCTCGAAGCGCATCACGATACTTGGCTGTGACCGAGGCCAAATCGGTTAGCGTTGCGGTGTGCGTTTGCTGGAGAGCAACGAGTTGGGTCTCGATGGAGTCAGTGTTGGGTGTTGACACTCCTGAATCGTTGCTAACACTGTTGAGTTCTAGATTTTCCGAGCTTTTCCGAGCTTGAACAACTTCGCCGACAGCAGTACCCAATTGTAGCCTCTCATCGCCAGCCTCTTTCTTCTTTCGTTCCCACTCCGCCACCTTTTTCTCCAGATCGCTCACTTTCTTCTCGCGTTCTTGCAGGTCCACCCTCCAATTATTACCGTCATTATTCAGCTGTCGAAGACGGGACTGCAACTCTTCAACCTCATCCCGACGCCGCTCAGCCTCCTTTTCGAGCTTCTCCACTGTCTGTTGGAGTGCGACGACGGATTCGTCAGAGCGTGCCAAACGAAGCTCCAAGTCGGCAATATACTTGGCAGAATGTGACTCGGTGTCGCGGAATCGGGAAACCTCGCGCTTGAGGTCGGTCATTGATTCGCTAGAAGTGATAGAAGTTTCGTCGTATGCCTTGATTTTCTCTTCCAAATCACGAATATACGCCTAAATAACGGTGTTAATTCCAGCTCCGTTTGGCTTAAAGAATCATTTACCTCGGTTGAAGCTTCCCGTTCTGTGAGCTTAGCAACCCTTGCCCTGAGATCCTCAAGGTACAAATCTGTTGTCGCGTGCCTCTCCACAATGGCGGCCAATTCTTCCTCCTTCTCTTCCACCATCTCATTAGTGTGCCTCAATGCTGCCCGATTCAGGCTAAGTCCAGCCTCCATGGCAGCGATCGTCTTCTCATATTCCTCAATGACTGGACCGACGATCTCCTCATACTTGGATGTCCCACCGACGGCACCACCAATCGTCGAGCGCTGCCTCTCTCCAAGTTCACGTCGAAGCCTGGTGAGTTCCTCCGTGCGGTCAACAAACTTCTCCTGCAGATCCTCGTAATTGTTCTGCAGATCGGTCAGCCTGGCAAGCACCTTCTTTCCAGCGCCTTCCAGGACTTCTGGTGGGGCTTCGGCTGAAGGCGCCACCGCACCACCTTCCTTGATCGTCTTGAGCTCTTTCCTCAACCTCGTGACTGTCCCTTGCAACCATTCCACATCATCCCATCCATCCTCTTTCTCGTTTAATACGGCGCGATTCTTGATGTTTCTTGCGCGATTAGCATACTTGAGAGTATTCACGGTTTCCCCTACGTTCCATTCAGCGGGGCTCACGCATGCAATCATGAGGGTATGGGCGTTGCCACCAAGAGAATCTTGTAGGAGGCGTGTTAGTTTGGAGTCTCGGTATGGAACGTGAGAAGCCGTATGTGTTTTGGCACGAGATGGGTCACCGAGGGCAGAGATGACATTCCCGAGAGCGAGAAGACCACTGTTGATTGAGATACCTTCCTTGATACGATCTCCGACAGCGGCTGTCCGTTTGAGCTAAAGGTAAAAACAGAAAGTGTCAAACGTGAACTCAAGAGGCAAGTAGAGGATGACAGACGCGTTCGGAACCAGCCAGATCTACAAAATGGAATTTAGAAACGAGGGTGATCCATCCCCCTGAGTCGTCATCTATAGTACTTGAACGTGTATCGCTTGAGTGTCCAAGTGCGCTAGAAGGTCGCAAGACTCCACCTCTGCCCATCGCTGATGCAAAACTAGGGGTGGGTGGACGACCGAATGTTGGTGATGATACTCTAGTATTGGTGGCGGTTGAGGAATACACTGAACCTGGACGAGCGAGGCGTGAGGGTGAACGACCGTTTGGGGGTAGTGGAGAAACAGAACGAGGCGGTGGTCCTTGGCCAGTGTATTTCTTCTGAGTGAGAGTAAGTGAGAATATGGCGTGTGAGCGAGAGGATTGGGCATTCATTTCGGTTTCGTTAGTGCGTCTGATGGAGGTCCCCTTACGGATGAGGCTATTAAAAGCAGTCAAAGATGGGAGAAGGTGTGATGAGGTGGAGAACGCACGTCATGACATCGCTGACGTTCCTAACGGACACTTCCCGCAGGCCACCCCATATGATATGCCCGTCCTTGTCTTCCCTGATCTGTACTTCGCGTCTGCCACCAGTGGAGTCATCCACGCTTAGAAGGTCTATAAGATCCTCATTGTAGATTTCGATAAAAGAACCCTTGATGCTGTAATTCCATGTCCCTCCGCGTTCCTCCTTGAGTTCTTTGAGTCGGGAAAAGATGGTGTAGACAGCGCGAGGAACGATTCCGATGCCGTTGTTAGAGTCAGAGGGGTCACTGTCGAGGTCGATGCCGGTCATGGTGAACGTCTTTCCGCTACTAGTCTGGCCATAGGCGAGGATGGTGCAGTTGAACCCTTCGACGAAGCGTGATATGAGAGGCTTTGCGGTCGAGGTGAAGAGAGCCTGTTGAGTTGTCTGGGGATCATGAACCTGGTCGAATGAGAAGAACTGCTTTTTGGCCGACGGGGCTGGGGGAGCGGTGGCAGTAGCGGGGCCACTTGCAGACTGACTTATGGACGAAGCGGCATCGACGGCGACACTGGTAGGGCTGATGCCATGTATAACGGTGCGCTGGAAACGGACGGGGATAGAAATCTGATCCTGGGAGGTGGACGGCCGAATGCGGACGGCTAAGAAGGGTCAGGGCTTGAAAGGAAGAAAGAAGAGAGGGACTGACCGACTTGAACCGACGTGCTCGCCGTTGAAGACGACGACGAGGACGGCATGAATGGTGGTGGCGAAAAGGGAAGGGGATTTGTCGGAAACAACCGAGACTGGCGATGCCATCAAAAAAAACAAGGGGAAAAATCATGAATAAATACGGAATTTTATGTTTCATGCGCTGATGATGACCTTGGCTATGTGCCCGGTTTAACTGACCGTACAGAGCACCGTATTCTATCTTTTGATAGCGTCTACAGCACCCAATCATGTCCGGTCATGGTCCTCTTCCACCCCTACCGACAGAGGTACCCTCTTTGACCGGTGTCAGACGGCACCATACCATCTCGACCTCGTCTCGTACAGCTCGTGCGAACGCGAGGGACCCCATCTCGGAGGAGGCCCAAGAACAGTCGTGGAATGACGATGAGGTCGTCGATCAGGATTGGGTCGGGGGCGTCGGCGCCGTCGGTGAAAAAAGCTCTTTGCATCGTCAAAGCTCGCTCCCAACTCGTTATCACCGAGGTCTTGTCCTCCTTTCTTTCTCTTCCATCCCTCACTCATTCAATTTGACTCCAGCTTTCTACACCCAGCCCACAAAAACCGGCAGCATGACACCCACCATCGGTCTTACTTCCATCGCCGGCCATGAATGCGACGAGGAGGATTGGGAGACGGACATGAGAGGCCTCAGGGATGAAGACGAAGTGAGACTGTTTCCTTTCATCCCCGCACCCTCTATTTCACCTTTCTTCTTTCTCCAGCACAATCCTCCTCTCTCTCCAGAACACCCTCAACATCAACAAGTAATCGACACCCAACAGTCCACTGACCACTCACCGCTCTCTCCCCACTTCAAATCCTCCCACCGACCTTCCCCCCCGCCCGCTGGCACCGATTTGCGAAGGCACCAGAGTCTTACCCACAGCGGCGGCGGGCCTCGGCCAATGCCTTCAGCTTCCGGTCTCAAGCGTTCGGGCACCTTCCAGTCTCAGATCAAGCATGTTTCCCAGCCTCAACCGAGCCCAAGTCCGCCCAACGCCGAAGAGGAATATGCCGGTGAAGATTACTATGAAGAAGATCCGTATTTTCCCTTTTCTCCTGGAACAGGCCAGCAGCAGCAACAAGTGCAGACACCAGGACAGGCACATTACCCTACTAGTCCGATCGGCCGATCTTCCCCTTGGAACGCAAATCCCCAAGCTGGTGAATGGAGAACAACAAGCGGATCCAACAACAATCCAACTATTGATGACGTCCAGCGCGCGCTCTCTGCCATGGAGTTCGCCAGCAGCTCAAACCAAATGTACCATAGTAACACCAACTTTCAGGCTGGCCAATCTGCTCATCCACCGCGATTCCTCCCCAATCCACCCATCTCCACACAAACATCTGGTCTCCGCAATAACAACAACGACAGCAATAACAACAACACTGTACTTATCAATAACAATATCACAGGAAATAGCTCCTCCTCCAGATTGCACCTGGTCACCGATTTTGACGGACGCAAGACACCTCTTGCGCCTGGCCATCCTGCAAGTGCCGCTGCGTACGTCCCAGTCATTGGGCACACCATCGCCCAACAACACCAACAACTTCCCCACCCACCCCCTCGATCAATGACCGGTGACGAGCGCATATTGGTTGCTTCGAACGCTACATCCTGGGATCAGAAAGAAAGGTCTCTCGTCTCACGTGTGTCGAATCCCAACCTAGAGTACGGGTATCAACAACAAGCGAAGGGCGGGATACCGAGTGTCCCACCTATTCCCCAGCAGTACATTCAGCAGCAGCAGCAGCAATCAGGTACCTCTAGGTTGGGTGTGGCTACCCCTTCTCAAGGACAGGGACCCGGTCAAGGATTTACCAACTCCCCTATTGACGTGCCGTCCCTAATCGCCACCAAAGGGTATAACCCCATAAATTTTGATGTTAGACCACAGTTTGTAAGTTGCTCCCATCCCCTCCTGATGCTTCCTGACGGTTGTTGCTTAAAGGCCAGGTTCTTCGTCATCAAGTCATATACAGAGGACGATGTCCACAAGTCTCTGAAATATGAGATTTGGAGCTCAACTGATCCCGGGAACAAACGGCTTGATAAGGCGTTCAAGGAAACTGCTGGTCGGGGTCCGATCTATCTCTTCTTTAGTGTCAACGCGAGGTCAGTTCCGTCCCATCTGTTGTGTTCAGTTTTATTCAAGAATTCAACCTGTAGCGGTCACTTCTGCGGGATGGCTGAGATGTTGACGCCAGTAAGCAGCTTGCTGCTGTTAATTTATCGTGAAATATACACTCATTTACAGGTCGATTACACTCGAAGTAGTACTGTTTGGGCATCCGACAAGTGGAAGGGTGTTTTCAAAGTGCGCTGGATCTTCGTTCGTGACATCCCAAACGTCAATCTCCGCCATATCAAATTAAAGTGCGCCTCCTTCCGTGACCCCCGTACTTTCCTAACTCTAACCCTTTCATAGCAACACTCAGGAACGCAAACCTGTCACGAACTCGCGGGATACTCAAGAGCTGCTTCCTGATGCCGGGCAAGAGATGCTTAGGATCTTCCATACACATCCAGCCAGGACGTCGCTTCTCCAGGACTTTGCTTTCTACGAGGTAAGCCAAGCCCTCTTGGTGTATCCCCCGTTTGTTCAAGACAATTCCCATCTCATCAGTTGCAATCCATGCAAAAAATCCAGGCCCAGACAGGTCCATCGTCTCCGACACAATCACCTGTCTTGTCCCCACAACCGCAAGCCACCGCGCAACACCAAAACTCCCCGTTCAACATGGTTAACATGAACCCGAATGCTCTTGCGTACCAGATGGCACAGATGACGCCGATGATGCAAATGCAGCTACAGATGAATATGGGCATGGGCTCGCAGTTCGGCATCCCTCAAGCCCAAACTATGCACCAAAGCGTACTACGACACCCGAGTCCGGGCCCGTCCGGTTCCCTACCCATCAACGGGCAAGGATTCATGGGTATGCCCGGGTTCTAGAACCGAGAAATTCAGGCTCGACGCGACCAAGAAATGAAATATACCGCCTCAGGGCGCTGGTAAGGATGATTTTATCAAACATCTTGTATAGAAACGTGCTCTCTTATCCCCAAAGAACCCCTTCCGTGTCTCTCCTGCCTTATGCCCTCCCCGCCCCCTTATCTTTTTCTTTCTTCATCACCCTCAAATTTGAGTGTATGTACATTCGTTCCTTGTTTGGCTGACAGTGATTATTATCTGGCTTATCCCCACTGTTTATTCTCCTTCATATCACCTTTCTACATCAAGGACACGGGACAGTGAATGGACGTGGACCTCCGCTTATTCGCTATCTTGTACTGACTTGCAATGGTATTATCATCCTATGTTTGAATCAGCAAATCCTTCGAGCTCCTGCTCTCCCTCCACTCTGACCATCAGACAAACGAGATAATGCGACCCGTTAAACCGATCAGCCAGCACGAATTTTGGCGGATGTTCCAAGGGTGTGCTCCCCCGACAGGTTTCGAAGAAACCATAGGTTTGTTTTTTTCTATACATAAACGCTGTCTGAGCACCCACACCCGCAACCAGCCGTCGCAAACTCTGGAGGGCCTGATTCGACATGTCTCCTCTTTCTCATCCGCCGTTGCATCTCAGACAACACCCATATCAAAAGTGGGTGTCTGCCAAACCGCGTCGTCTCGTTAACAGTCGACCACCGCCTCCAACCGTCCTCGTCCCATATGGCAGAACGATGTGCAAAAACAGCCACATCTTTAGGTGTTGAACACCTTACCACCCCAATATCATGGGCGGACGCGCCGTACCCGCCAAATCCCTCCAAAGGCAGGGCGTTCGAGGGCGTCGCGCGGGAGGCTCGGCAACATGTGCTGTTCCACGCCATGACGCGCGTCGGCGCGAAGATCCTCGCCTTCGGTCACCACGCTGATGACCAGGTGGAGACGGCTCTGATGCGATTGGGAAGACAGACGAGCGATCTCGGTGCCGGTGGGATGAAGCGTTGCCGTCGATGGGGTATGGGATTCGGGGAACACGAAGAGTCTCTCGGCTGGGCGGGATACGAAGGTATGAGTCGGTGGGTTATACGCCCTTTTTTGGACATTGGCAAGGTGAGCGGAACGGTCAGTCAGTCATGACATACACCTCACGCGATTAGGATCGAATTCTCTCAACATGCGAGGAGAATAGACTGGAGTATGTCAATGACCCTACTAATTTTCAACCTGAAATTACTCTCCGCAACGCTCTTCGTCAAATGCTTGCTGATGGTAGCAAAATACCAAAAGTTCAGGTGTGTCATAAACCCACTGGATCGTCATATTTCACAAAAAAGTATTCGTCTCTCTAGTTTGAATCACCTAAGCCTCTACCGACCAAAATCAAGGAACAACTGGAGAGAATAAAAGAGGCAGCAGAGATCAAACCTATTAACATAGATATCTCTGGCGGGCGAGAGCAGTTATATGGCGAGGTGAAGGCTCTTTCCGCACACGCCGAAGACATCGATAGGCAAGGTGCCAGTCAAATTACTCTTCTAGCTCTACATAACGTGTTCATTGACGATGCAATCCATCCAGTCGATAGTTATCTCAATCGTAGCACTATCCCATCATTTCCCGGAACATTCTTACTGCCCACCTGGAACATTGCTGCTCTGTGCGACCCCAACGTGCGAGCGGCGATAGTCTTACGTGTCATGCGCTACATATCACACCACCCTTGGGGTTCGCTTCTGGCAGAAGCCAATCGAAAAAAGGTCCACATCCAGCACATAATTCAGAAAATCTGGAAAACAAGTTACCTCCCAGAGACCATCACACCATTTACAGCCGGGGGAGGTGTCTTGTGGCATCCCGTTGCCATTAGCAGCACAGGCAAAATCAACCTTACCCCAGGACTCGAACCCGCACCGGGTGAGAGGTCCGCTTTTCTGGTGTCAAGACAACCACCGGCCGTCCGAAACAAGGCTTTAATCAAAGTTCCTGACCCATTATACCGCAATTTAACCCGTATGATAGCTGAAAAATTAACATCTTCGCAAGAAGGTGGGGATAAACCAGGAGAACTCGGGGTGCTGTATGACTGTCGATTCCTGCTCCGATTCGATCTCGCCATGATGCCAAAGGATGTGGTGAACTCGGTCGTAGGGCCTCGTCATGACGGCGAGATATGTGTTGTACCTCTGTCGAGATGGTATTTGCCCCAGGTTGTATGGCGAAGGGCAGGAAAGGAGGATGAAGTCCTGCCTTCGTACATGGCACATAAATCGAGTTATCAAATCATTAAACATCTTCAGAGGTTAGCGGTGAAATCCCAGGAAGAGGGGCGATCAAGAAGGCAGCGGTGGATTAGAATAGAATGGGCGAGGTCACTAGAAGCAATATGACATCCCTCCTATCGTTATCCTAGCCCAAGTCTGAAAACCCGAGTTCGCAGCCCCTGATATCACCACTATGATGGACATATCACTTGAAAATCCGACTCATCTTACTTGGGCCATACGGTCTTCTGCAGTTCATCTAAAATTGCTGTGCGACAAGACTCTATGTACTCTGACGTGTAAGGCATTCGCGATGCAAAGCTGACATTAATCGGCAAACTTGAAACTGTGGCTCTCCATCTGTACCCCTCGTCAGCCACAAACCGTGAAGGGTGGAAGCAGCCTACCGTAATCTCTCCACCTCGATAACTGCCTCTTTTTTTCTTAGTTTTCTCCTTACGGAACCCTGCGCCGCGAGTGACAATGAGGTCTTGGTGAGCCCTCTGACCGTAGTCATTACTCGGTCCTGCCTTTGTGTCCGTAATGAGTTAGTGTCAGTGGAAAGATGAAAGAGATGTACCTTGACTTCATATCTATTGTCTTTCACAGCATGGGTGGGAATCCTATCAGGGTCAATCCTCTTGAAAGGTGTGTTGCCCTTCTGGTTCGAATTTCCGTGTTTTCTGCTGAATTCTTCTTGCGTGCCCGTAGCAACAGAGGTCATTATGGCATCTCCATTTTTTGTCGTTTTCTGCTTCTTGGTCACCCTAACGTCATCATTATGGACGTCCACAGTCTTGGTGTTACCGAGAGGGGAGGTTTTGGAAACGGTCGACGTCGGGATCCGGTCCGAGCGCGTGTTATTGTTCTTGTTCCCTGTCTGTCCTTTCTTCATTCTTGTGTTAACGCCTATTTCCGAGCTCGAATCCGAATCCGAGTCCGAGTCCGACGAATCCAACGAGTCCGATGGCGTCGATGGGTACGATGGTCGGCCTTTTACCTTCATGGTCTGGGTAACCTTTGACTCCTTTCCATACCCTTTGGCGGTTGGACTCTTGTTCTTTGTTTTCCCCCCAATGTCATGGTCCGACGAGGAATGCGAGCTATGGCCAGGTCTACTTCCTGAAGATAAAGTGGGACTCGAAGCTCGGTCAGACGAGGGCAAAATTCGCGGCTTCTTGTCTTTCGAGACTTTCTTTTTGGACCCTCCATATTTTGAGCTTGCCGAATCATCTGAATGCACAAATTAAATGTTGCAGTTTGGAGAATGCTAGTTTGGTTTACATACCCGACTCTAACGAGGAAGTTTCCGAGTTGGAACTGGAAAATTTGGGAGATGAAACAACTATTTAGTTGCATATCAGATCAGATTTATGGAACAGGCCATAATTGAGTTCACCATTCTTATTTAACACCTTTGTATCTCTAGTAGGTGCATTCGTTTCTGCATCTGAGCTTGAGTCCGACTGAGAAGAAAGAGAGGAGGATTTTTTCGACTCTTTAACCAGAAAATATGCATTTTGACTAACTGTTAGACTACGATTCAATTTTTTGGAAATGTGCTCACCCTTCTCGGTAGATATCTTTGTAAGTCTATTGCGTGTATCCGTCCCCTGGCTTGAGTCTGAATCTGAAGAGGACAAAGATGAAGGCGGGGATCGCTTCGGCGCCTTCAAACATAGTGCCTTAGTGGTTCTTGCAAGTTTGGGCTCTGAATTCGAATCTGAGGTAGAGCTAGAAGTATCTAAAAACGCCGAAGGGTAAGGTGGGGGATAGCCACAGATGACGAACAAACAACAACCAGAATTCGGGCTTAACCTGGTTTCATTAACAATATTACTTGGCGGAAGCGGCAGGAAATTGCCACTCACGAATACGAGGCACGTTTTTTAGCAGTGAGAATTCTCCATTCCTTGATAATTTCATCTAGCTGAGGATCATCTATTTTCGCATCGTCTTTGAGAACGACAAGGTCTTTTGTGGCTTTTTTCAACGCCCGAGCGACATTAAAATGAGAGTGCTTGGTGAGGAACGCGTGAATTAATGTATATGTAGCTGCAGGACGTCCATTAGAACGCATTGAGTACAGCAGAAACGCGAGCACTCGCCTGCGAGATTGCCATCCATGAGATCGCAATGAAGAAAAATATTCGCACGCTACCACCTGAATGATCTCCAGCAACATCAAAGGTCTTTCTGAATCGGAAGTAAAGTACGACGGATCCTCTCTCCGCATCGCCATCGTTCGCACCAGATGGAACAAACCTATCGTTGATGCATTGGTCGCAGGCGCCATTGCCAAACTCAAAGAAAGCGGTGTAATGGAGAGTCACATTGTGGTTCAAACCGTGCCAGGAAGCTTTGAATTACCTCTCGCTTGCTCCAAGTATGTCGTTCATGTCCACAACCCAAATGCTTCATCAATGTGTGTAGGATCATTGCTGGCTCTCGGGTACCAACAAGTCTGGCCGCTGTAGACCTCCTCGGTGGTTTGAATCCCGGGGGTTCGAATGTTCCGTCACGCTCCGGAACTCCAGCACCTTCAGCAGCCATACACATGCCCGAAGCACCCTTTGACGCTGTTATTGCTATTGGCGTCCTCATCAAGGGATATACCATGCATTTCGAGTACATCTCTGATAGTGTCTCTCACGCCTTGATGAAAGTGCAGCTGGATACTGGTGTCCCGGTCATTTTTGGAGTCTTGACTGTTCTTACAGAAGAACAGGCGCTGGATAGGGCAGGAATAGGTAGATTGGAATCGGGACACAACCATGGTGAAGATTGGGGACTGGCGGCGGTGGAGATGGGATGCCAATCCCGACGCTGGGCTACAGGTCGATTTTAGGCGGTAATGTATAACGAATCTTTCCCGCCCATCCCCCTCTCATCAATCCTCTGATTTACCACGACTGAAAGTTGATTAGAAGAGCTTTGAATCGGTGCTATGGTGTTTCGTGTTTCGAAAAATACAATTGTTGAACGTACATAAACCCACGAAGACCCGCCTTTATCGAATCAAATCTCCAACGTGGCCACACCCGAAGGACATTTGGCCCCAAGTAACGCCCCCAAATAGGCTTGCATACCGATCGGCCTATAAATCCACATTTCTCCTTGCTCAAAGGCGCCTAAATCATAAGTCTTGCGATCCGGCGGGGAATGAACACTCTGCTCCACCACCTCTAGACTCTTCAGATCGGCAGGGCTCATTGCTTGACCGTCAGCAGGTGCCCGAGAAGGTTGCGAGTCGCGCACGATAATAGAAGTATGGTCCGGATCGCCAAGAAGCGCCCAGCTATTAGGAGGGGCGCCGACAATGTTAATCTTCACCCTTCTCCATTCTACAATGTCGCCCCTTCTAACCCTGTCATCGCCTCCTCTCCACCTCCCTACCATTTTTCCCTTTCCCGTGGCTTTTCCCTCGAAAATAAGATGCCCATGTGTCCGGTTCAAGCTTGGCACGGGTTTGGGAACATAGTCGAAACTATCAAAGTATTTGAGTGATTCGTTCGCCAAGTCCCAGCACTCCCCACGGGCACAAAATTCACCCGTCCCCACGAAATTCTCGGCAAACGCAGCGATCGTATCTCCGTAAGTTTCATGCGCCCCTATTAAGGCTGCTTTGGACATTGGCGAAGGACAGGCTAGGTACATGGCCTTGCGCTTTACAGCGATGATGTCATTCGGACCGGCGGAAGAGGCAGTGGAGAATTCGACAATAAACCAGCACATGCTAAGGTCAGAAAAAATAACCCCACCATTGACAGTTTTTTTTGAGCCAATGGATTGCCAGGAACCGGCATGGCTTAGATGTTGGTTGCCATCCAAAGGGGGAGGGAGTAAGTTATCAGAGGAGTACCAAGCTGTATCCCAGTGGGTAGAAGGTTGGAAATAATGTGCCAGGTCCAGAGCTGCGGACCCATGAGTGGTAGATGGAGGGTGAGACATCACGAGGCCGTTCGAGCCTGTGTTTATTGAGCGTACTTCCGATTTTGTTTAGAGATAGCAAGTATGTGAGGGACATTAACATACCCATTGCAGGCGTGTCGGTAGACGAGAGCTTTGGCTTCGACCACTTGGCAATAGTTGGCTATGAAAAACATTCAGTCGAATGCTGTCATCAAAATGGCTGGAGTGCGTCACCGGTGGTCCGCGACTGGGCTGGGGAGGAAAAGAAGCAGGCAGAGGCGATTTATTCGCTGGCTGCTTGGCGGTGTGACGCTCATCTTTCGACTGCGAAGAGTTATTGAAGAAGCGGGCAAAGAATTCATCCAGCCAGCTGAAGAACGCCTCTTTGTCCTTCTGAGAAAGGTTTGCCCAATCGATACTAGGAATATCGACTATGGTATTATCTTCGCTCCCATTGATTCCTGCGGGTCTTCGGCGAGATGGGGGAACGGGACGGTTATTTCGGGCGATGGGTGGTGGTGCGCTGCCCTGACTCGCCTGGGTAGACGTCAATGCATCCGGGCCCCAAGTCGCTTTTTTGCTCGGTGTGCTCTGAAAGTGGTCCTTGGTGTTCTGGAAAGTATTGACGCTGGCTTGCTTTGCGCTACTCGCTTTCTGCTTCAGTTCTGCAACTGGATGCGAGGCGGTTGACGGCGGTTGCAGGTCGTGAAATTGAGAATCTTACCTGAGAACGGCATAACACATGTCCTGGGTTTGGCGCTGATTTCAAGAGGAGGTCACGACCCTACGCGATCCCGTGTAGCGTCAGCGTTTTGGCTGCTCTCCCTCAGCTTCAACAATGAAGAAAAAGGTATTCTCAACGATGTGAGCTATGTCCTGGACTAATCATCGACGTGCGTTTCGCCAGGTCCTTTTAATGGGCGCTTCTGGAAGCGGGAAGACATCCATGCGTTCTATCATCTTGTATGTCCTCTGTTTTCTCGTGCATTCAGCTCATACATGACCACTGAGAAACTCAGTTCAAACAATCCTGCTTCCCTGACCGCAAGACTGGGCGCAACCATTGAGGTCGAACAAAATCACGTTCGCTTCCTCGGTGACCTCATCCTTAACCTATGGGACTGTGGCGGCCAAGAGGGCTTCATGGACGCATACCTCACCTCCCAGCGCTCAACGATTTTCCAACATGTCTGCATCATGATCTACGTCTTCGACGTCGAGTCCCGGGAGATGTCCAAGGATCTTGAGTATTATCGCGAATGTTTGGACGGTCTTCGGCAGTTCAGTCCCGGTGCCGCCCTGTTTCTTCTCGTACACAAGATGGATCTTGTGCGAGGACATAAGAGTACCGTTTTTGAAAAGAAGAAAACCGACCTCCTCTCTTCCACCGGAGACATTGGCGCTGATGTGTTTGGAACGAGCATACACGACGAAAGCCTCTACAAAGTAAGTGCGGACTCGCCAGTCGCATTTTAATGGTAGGTCAATCCACGACGTCACTATACAGGCATGGTCGAGCATCGTGCATACCCTGATTCCAAATGCCGCCCTCCTTTCAAAACATTTGACAACATTTGCAGAGGCGTGCAGCGCAACCGAAGTTATCCTCTTCGAACGCGCCACTTTTCTTGTTATCGCAACCTCTGCTCACCCCACCCCCTCGTCACATGCATCCTCTGATCCCAGCACGGAACAAGATCCTCACGAGCTGGATTCTTCGCGTTATGAACGAACTTCGGAGCTCATAAAAGAATTCAAGCACGCCTGCTTGCGTGTTCGCCAAGAGTTTCATTCACTCGAGTTGGAGTTGCCCGACTTTACCGCGGTCCTAGACGAGATGACCAAGAACACGTATATCATGATCATTGTGCACGATCCGACTATAGGTTTGTCCCTCATCTCATTTCGCGTCGTATGAGGTGCTAATATCATTCGCTGATAGAAACAGCCGCCTTGAAGATCAATATTCGAATGGCTCGAGGAAAATTCGAAGAGCTACAAGGAGAGAGCGTCGCCGGCTGTTGAAATTCTCGTTATTTATTTTTCGCGCATACTATCTGCTTGACTGAGTGCTCTGATCTCGACGCAATAGCTATCTGACCATTTACGATAATAATAAGAGAATTTATTGTAAATTTACCCTCAAAGTAGGGCGGAATAAACTTGAGGACCAGATGGTTCGCTCTTCTCAAAAACTCGAGTTCGACAAAGGTACCACAAGGTAATTCCTGGTTTCGGTTCCCGGTGGTAAGACAATCAGGAAACCCAGACTTTCGAATATATGTTAGCCAAACGCAACCAACTGATGAAGAAACATACAAGCGAGGGCTACAACAATATATAATGAAAGTAGCCTGTAAAATGCTGTCAAATTTGGTGCGGTGAAGTAGCTTATGTCCGTACATGACGCCTTCCATGTAGTTGGACTTGCCATCCCTACGAAACAAGTGAGCGACGAAGACACGATGAAACGAACGGGAGAGCCTACTGGATTAAAAGATTAACGAGAAGTACAGATACAAATAAAACAATCGTCTGCAGACAATATGTAAGGGCACACAAGGAAAGTGAAGAAGAATGCAAACCTCAAAATTCTCAAAGAAAAGCGTGAGTTGATGGCCAGATCTACGGTGGGGGGGCGAAATGAAATTGAACGCTGAATGACCAGAATAGCAGAACGGCTCACATCCAGCCGATGACAACCAAGAGTGGCACGACGAAAGTCGAAATTTGCTGCACGTCACAGAAAGGATCGATCAGACAATGAATGGAACGAGGTACGGAAAACATACGATAGAGCTGCCAACGCATATCCCTATGGTCAGCTCCATCTTCTGTCTCATTGCCATCCAGACAGAGGTGACATGCTCCGCAGCATTTGCCTGTGAGCAATTCAGTCAATCTTGAGTTTCTCTACGGTTGAAACATGAAAGACTTGCGACTAGCGGCAGGAGAATTAAACCGATGAATGTTTTCGGTATATTATATCGCACCGCCGTTTCCTCGATGGAGGCTACCACTGAAACAGGACGGAAGATATTAGCAGGAGCAGGAATATACTGTGGTCTGCTCACGAAAGTCGGCGCAAATAGCAGTGACAACTGTCACAATAAATAATCTGTTCCATCAAGAATCTCAATATGATAAAAGAGGAAAGGACAAGTTTTGTGTTACGCTGAAGCGGCTGATACAGTGCTCATGTTTGCTACTTCATCTTCCTCTTCTTCATGAGCCTGGAACAAGTACGTGTGTGACTTTAACTGAAAATGTACAGGGTGGCGATAAGCATGACAGATGGATGGATTAATGTCTTACTCACTTGGAAATATAAATACAAAACATAAACAGCAAGAAGCAGGATCGCGGTGCCTCTAGATATAGTCAGAAGACCGTGTTGATCAGCGGGGTCTAGATCAGGGGCTGTAGTATCGACGGAAAACAACGAAAACCCGGATGGTCGAGTATGATTGTGGCCATCGATTTTTGAGTTGCGGAAGGCCGCCGGAATGACCAAGGCTGGGATCAATGATTAGTGTATAGGAACGAACACCCGAGAACACAACGAAGTTACTGACTGATACACGAGAGTGTCATGAGCTTTATTGATCGGAGTCAGGCAGTTACTTGAAACCCTTCTTTTTAGATAACGCTTACAGAACTAGAACTGGACGAAATATCAGAGAGTGAAGGTGGAGGGGTAGAGGATTTGAAAATACACTCACGTCTGAGCAGCCGTCTGCTGAAAACGACTCTCGGGATATTTCAAACCTCCTGTTTGTATCAGAAACCATGTTAAAGATCATCCCAACAAACGCACAGGCAACCATGAAACAGGAGGACTGACCAGCTATGAAGGAGCAACCTAATACGAGAAGAATGTTCGATAAAATAGACCCCAGCATCTGCAATAATGTCTTATTTAACGCCCTGTTGATTGCAGTCGTGAAAAGCTCATACAGAGGTTTGAACGATTCGCAGTTCCCCTAATGACCGCAAGTCGAACAATGCCGCGAATGGGTTACATTTGATACTCACCTTGAAGCAAAGCGGCAATCCCTACAATGATCTCCACAGCGTTACCAAAGGATGCATTTACCAAGCCGGCGACTGTTTGCCCAAGCCGGCAGGACATCTGCTCGGTAGCCACCCCTAAAAGCTATGCGTTCCACAAATTAGCCGTGCCTAATTCATCGGGCGACAATTTTAGCACCTTGGCGAGTGGAATGATGGCGCAAAAGCTGAGCCAGAAGCGAAGAGTGGCATCCCAGTCTAATTGGTAAGATAGGATACTTAGGGGTACGAAGACCAGCGCGATATTCCACCATGAGCTAAAAATGAAGTATTTGTAGGATTCGATCCATGAGGGTTGGTCTTCTGCCTTAAGAAAATCGAGAAGACGACTGAAAGATGGGCGTTGAGGTATGCTAGGCCCATTTTCTAGGAGGGCTGTCCTCTCAGTTGAAGTCATGAAAATGGTTTCAAGTCCGACCAGCTATCCGCGATGATCTAATGTATATCGAGGCAGTTCTGCTATACACCATCAACTTCGTCTGCATTCGTCTTATGGCCTTCATTGAGCAAATGTGAGGTGTCCCCGTATTGCAGCACTGTCCCCTTCCCATCCTTTTGAATCTCTATAATCGTCACAGACGAATTCAGGCACTGGTAGATCACAACACCTTCCGCACATTTTACTTCCCGGCTTCTTATCAAGGTAGTTACGAGGGTGCTGGTGAATCCGCCGTGAGTGGTGACAAGAATATGGTGTGGTCGATCTTCCGTTTGTAGAGAAGATAACGTTCGAAGAATGGTTTCGTCCCACCAGGCTAGGGTCCGGTTTGTGAAATCCTGTTTCGTCTCCATCGACTCCTCTAGCGACAATAGCCTAGTATACCTCTGCTTGCCTTGGAGCTCGCCTAGGAACTGTCCCCGTATACATCAATCAGCATTCAGTGTCTGACTCGAGCCGTTTTGAGTTACCCTTTCTCTTAAATTTTCCTGTTTGTGAAGGGGCACATTGGGATGGTATGCGAGAATAGACTCGACCGTCTGTCATCGTTAATCAAGCGTAGCCGTATCCAAAACGGAGACCTTACTTTCGTTGCGCGAGAAAGATCGCTGGTGTATGCGATGTCAAACGGTATAGATCGCAGCGCACCTGCAACCAGCCTCCCTTGCTCTATTCCAACCTCATTCAGTTGGGTATCCAGCTGTCCCTGAATGATATCTTTCTTGTTGTAGTCAGTCTCCCCATGTCGAACCAGATAGATCTTGGCTGTGGCCATCTAAGGAAGTGTCCAGATTGAACACAACGGGAACTCCCAAAGGATCAGTTAGCACAGAAGACCATCACCCCCTCAAACCCTCTCGAAAGTGCAGGTTACCCTGCAAAGTACAGAAGCGCATCCATTTATCTTTTTAGTTTGTATGAGAACTGCCCACGAGTAACCCAGCTGACTGCCCAAATATGGTGGGTTCTGTTGTAGAACCAGCCTTCTATGTAACGACCCAAAATACCAATCAAAAACCATCAACCGAGAAGTCTGTTGATCTCCTGCGTAATGCTGTGAACACGGTCTTCCGAGAACGTTCCTGGAAGGGTGCGGATGCATTGTCGGACTTCGTTCAGTTGACCGGACCCCAGTGGGAAGTTATTGGCTTTGGCCGCATGCACCTGGTTTATACATGAGTCACCAACAGGAAATGATCGCTATCAAAGAATTGCGCTGACGACGTTGCCCAGTCCAACTAGAGCACGATAGGCCGATTCTGAATCATCCTTTTCCGAATTCAATATCTGTCGGAACAAGTTCAGTATACGCCTGATGAAAAGATTCATGAGATACCTCAAGTATTAAATTTAAGTGGCGAGCTCGAATCGTGTTCTCCACAGCCGAGCGAAGACCCAGGCACGAGAAGCTAAATAGATGAGGGCAGTGAAAGATCGAAAAAGGAGTTGAAATGGACTAACTTGAATAGTATGCTAGCCAGTGCAATCCTTTGCGCTTTAGTCAAGGATGTGTAAGGCACTTGGCTCAAAGAGTCGAAGACCTAAATCAAGGAAAGGTGTCATGTTAAAGGCAGTGCACAGGCTTCGAGAAAGACCTGATAGACCCAATTCCCGTCGATCATCGTTCCCTCTTGGCATCCGTTGGCTAAAGTGCGAAACAATAACAAAATATTAGTTTCCCTTGGCTTTGATAACGGTGAGGTCCATGGGGAAGTCCAGTCGGAGGCCTTAAACAATGACTCAAAAAATCGATCGCGTAGCCCAGTGGAGGTGAATACACCAGGGCAGAAGCCAGCGACAAGCCGACCGAGATCGATCACTGATGAAAGGTGAGTTGGGAGCCTAGACTCAGGGGAGGCGTACAAACCAGGGAAACGCTGAGATGATGGCCATCGGTCTAGAATTTGTATGATAGCGTCAACGTGATTGGCTGTGAGAATGATTTGGGAAGGCTCCGAAGTAACGGCCTGAGATAGATAAGCAAAGGTTTCGTCCATTGCAGCCAATTCTTGCGGATACATGGCAAGGGACGAAGTGGACTAGATAGGCTGCTATCAGATATCACATCACAGCTGGAAAAAGACGGGATTATAAACAGACAATCTCATTCCGGAGGACTTCATCGAACTGGTACAATTTGCATTGCATCGCAGTTACATTAGCTTGCTTGAAGGTAACAAATTTAGACTGGAAAATATTTTTGAGTGACGAACTGGAAGGGCACGAGATATTTACCACGGGAAGGACTGGGGTTGACGGCGCTGCGGGAGGAGTATCTTTCACAGCACCGGAATATCGAGATGCTCCAGTAAATGGGTCCACATAAGTGGATGGGTCATTTGTAGGCAAAACAGGAGCCGAGGAACCCTGATACCTGGAAGCACCTGCAAAAATCGTGAAATCCACCTCCGAAGGGCGTTTGTACTCGAAGCATACCAGTATATGGGTCCACATATTCGTTATCGCTTCCAATGTTGACACTAGCAGTATTTTTTTCGATGAACTTGACGATCTCGTCCACGTACGTGAGGGGCAAATCGTGGCGTTCAAGGAAACGTTGTGCGGTGCCAAAGGGATTTTCTGCGAGTTTTATCAAAGTTGCATAAGCTCCAGAGAAGAGCGCGGGACTAACCAGTAACGTTGTAAGGCAATTTCAGAGGAGGCTCGCCGTCTTTGATATCAACGTCGAATACATAATCGTATTCTTTGCCTTCGTACAGTTGTTTTCGACCGGAGCCGACAGCATCAACTACGTCGCCGACTTTGTGCCAGCTTGAGGTAGAATTATCCCACTGAGTGTTGGAGCCTGAGTCTCAAAAATTAATACGATCACTGCAGTGTAACGCCACCTGATGAGCCTCAACAATGTCGCCGTTTTTTACCATCTTGACTTCACCGTCTTTCTTTCCTAAAGAGAGGATTCGATGTCGACCGCGGAACACGAAATATGCTGGACGTACCTGGGGTAGTCAGAGCATCTGGTCCAGGCAAATCGGCTTTCCTCACATCACCAACCAGCTGAGAAGGTAATGCATGGCTAGCGACGCCCTTATCGTACTCTTGGAGAGCTTCCGGAGACGCCCAGCGTTCCTCCGAGGCACTAAACACCCTAACAATTCCGTCACTGCAACCGCTGACAATGTCACCATTTGGCATGGTTGTTACAGCCCATACGGAGATGGCTGGGTGGACGAGCGTCTGCGAACACTCGCCATCTGGTGGCACCGTTAGATGAGGACGGAAAGGGCAACGAGTGGACCAAGCTCACCACGCCAAACACGCACAGTGCGATCTTCGCCGCCAGACACTAGGTCGCCGCTAGGAAGGACCGCCAGAGAATAGACGAAAGAGTCGTGGCCAGAGAGTGTATAAACAGGATCGCCTTCGTACGTCCACACACGTATCTCGCTAAGAGAGTAAACCAATAAGATGGATGGTAGACATGATTGATTAAGACTCACCTGTCGTTGGAGCACGATGCGAAACCAATGTCAGGAACCAAGGTGAGGCCGCGAACAGCATCCTTGTGTCCACGAAAAGTCCGTATATTTTTGTGTTGTTGCCACAGTTTGATCGTTTTGTCGGCTGAACCTGAGGGGACGATGTGCCGGCTATCTGATTAGGGGGTAAATGGAACGCACCGGTCAACAATTGTTCCTCGTCAATCGCTAAAACGGCCCAAACCGATTGTTGATGGCCCTCCAAGTCATAGACTAGTTGGAAATTTCTCCACACTTTGACGGTCCTGGAGACGCGGTTGAGATCTAAATGTGAGAAAATGCAGGGAGTAACGTACTTATCCCAGGACCCGGATATTATGGCGCCGCCGGGTGTGACGTCTAAACTACAGACATTTTCTGTGTGTCCAACTAGAGAGAAATCGGGATCGTCCTTTGGTGCGTCCAAAGAAAATACATTGATCACAGCCTCTTGTCCACCGGTCACGGCGTACCCTTTGTCGGGTGTTTATATCAATGTCCAAAGTGAACAAAGGGCCCGCAACCTCACCTTTGGGCGCATCGGGGGACGGAGGGATGTACGCTATGGAATTTATATATCGGGAACCAGCACGTAAAACAGAGGAGGGTAGGAATGGAGAGGAAATTGAAGCACGCTGCCACGAGATGGCGGTTGAATCACGGGAAGCTGAAAGAATATGAGTATCGGTAGGCGAGCACAGGGCTCGAACCTGATGCGAATGTCAGACAGAGTGATCATAGCTCGAGCATAGGGGGTGCTAACGTCGGAGACATGCGCTGACAACGTCGCGGACAGCTTGTAAGGCATTTTTCCCTGCGGTCTCAGTGGTAACAAGGCAAGTGAACCTAAGAACGCTACCGGAGTTGGAAAGTTGAGTAAAGTCGATGTCTAGACCTGTCGCATTTTCTTTCCTCAACTTATTTAGGAAACAAGATAAAAAAGACTTTACCAGACCTTACCAGAAACATCTTCGAATCACCATCGAATGGGCGCTGAGAGTGCACGGGAGACGTAAATTATTAATAATCACTATAATTACCTAGCAAGGGACCAATGTGCACCACTCTAACGAGCCCCAATGCCGTAGTCTGCGACAGAAGGGAGATACGGAGGTGTAATCTATGCCTTGCACCATTTTTTTCATCTCCTGCGAGGTCCCCATAGAGTAAATCGTCGATGGTAAACCTGTCCAGTACGACGAGCCGGCATGACTATGAGGGGATAGCAAATAGCAGATCTGCGAAAATACTTTTTTTTTTATCAGCGCGTTCAGGGCCGGCTTAGTTTTTGTCAGACGGACTTGGAAAGTCTAGACGCATCAGGGACTCGAACGTCCGTCCCTTTCAATTCAATCCGCGGCTATCTATTCTCAGCAACCGTGGCAACACGACTTTCATTGTAACGGAACAAAATACATATCAGCGATAGCATTATCTTCGGGTGTTCTCCACTAGCCGAAAAAAATCGTGGCGGCGGCGGCCGGAATTTGGGCAGTAGCGTGGGCAATGTGAAGAATCTTGGCGAGGTAACCAGTCACCATACTTCCCCGGATTTTCCTGCTCGGTCGTTTTGCGTTTATAAACACCTTTGAGAGACAATGTGACCCAGAGGAAGCTCGGAAGCAGAAAGTGGTGACTCTCGCGCCTAGCACTAGTGAGCCAGTATTCGTGAGCTGGGTCACAAATAGGGTATTCTCTGAGGAAGGTAAGATGATCTGGAGCTCGTTTCAGACGGGAATCTCCGGCGTGTATAAAAGAGTTCTTACATCTCATACACTTTCTGAAGCGTCGCTTCAGCTGACGGTTCGGCTAAATGGTGTTATGATTCGGGCTAATGCAGCAGTAAATACTACGGACCTGTCGCTGTCATCCTGAAGGACTCCCCCAATAATTTGCGCACCAGAACTGGACCCGGTGGACAAATGGTTCGTCGCTGCATGTCTAGTTCCCGCAGTTTATGGCGACATATCGCCTGGCAGAGAACCTCCACCTTTGTGATTACCTAGAATGATGAGTAGTAACGGCAGAGCCTGCCCGAGTCACGTGGTCCAAACTACTACCTCAATCTTCCAGCCATGGTATGCATACCTCGGCGCTGCACACAACGGACCGCCTTACGTGCTGGAGGGGACACAAGCTGGCCGTTGATCTTCAATCTTTCGTTATCGCTGACCGCGTTGCTGCTCTTGCTCACATATCCGTCCTGCTCTGAACAAGCATCTGCGTTCGGGGAACGTGCCATGGCGGGACTGTCAGATGAAGATATTTTGTCATTGTCGTTATCGCGAGATCCTGTCGCAAATTTAGATCCTTCAAATCCAGAATCACACTTATCTAGGATTCTCATTCCTCGAGTTCGTAAGTCAACGCAACCTTATCAAATTACTCATGATTGAATAAGAACAGCCGGCACAGAAAATAATACCATCGTCAGAAATTATATTGTTTCGACGTTGAAGGCATTGGACTGGCACATAGAGGAGGATAGTTTCGTGGACAACACGCCAATCGGGCTAAGAAGGTTCACTAATGTTATCGCCACCAAGGACCCAACCGCTTTAAGGCGCGTCATTCTGTCCGCGCATTTTGATAGCAAATATTATCCTACCTATCCAGACAACCAAGTGCGTGTTTTCATTCTTTTGGACAGATAGCTCCGTTCCTGGTAACCCTGACTTGTTTACTGAGATATCATAGTTTTTAGGTGCTACAGATTCTGCAGCATCTTGTGCCATAATGCTTGACATCGCGGAGACCCTAAACCAATTGCTTGACGAGCGTAAAGAACGTTTGGAGGCTGGTCTTGAAGATAACGAAGATTATTCTGACACAACACTGCAACTTGTGTTTTTTGATGGAGAAGAAGCTTTTCATGTCTGGACGGCTACAGATTCGATATACGGAGCGAGGTTCGCGTCAGGTTGTTATCATCGCTGGGTTTTTGTCCACCCAATCTTATTTCAGGCACCTTGCGGAGAAATGGGCTACGACATACATTTTACCTCACACCAAGCGGCGATTATTGACTTCTTTCGGTGATACGGAAATTTCCACCATCGAACACTTGATCTTACTTGATCTGTTGGGAGCCCGCAAGCCCTCAATACGAGCATACTTCATCGAGACAGCGTGGCTATTTGATGCAATTGTGTCGGCCGAACGTAGGCTGGCGGAAAACGGTGTCCTTTACCCAGGTGATAAGAAAAAACTCATTCAAGGGGATAGTTTTTTTGTACCACGTAGGGGGCCGGTGAATTTAGGGCATATCCAAGATGATCACGTGCCCTTCTTGCAAAAGGGTGTAAGTGTCCTACACCTCATTGCAATGCCCTTTCCAAGGGTATGGCATTCCTTGCAAGTTCGTAAAATGTGTATATCACCTCAAGACCATCATGCTGACTTGACGTCAATAGGATGATGCTTCTGCTTTGGATATGTCAACAATGCGACGGTGGAATCTGCTCTTGCGGGTATTCATGGCTGAATATCTTAACCTTCGACCCGAGCCCACAAAATCCTACCCAGCACCCCGGGACTCTGTCAGCACTGCAAGACGGTCTGATTGTGAACTTGTAAGTCTGCCAGTTTTACCGTCGCTCTCAGTGGTTGACTTTCTGGCTTAACGTGTCCCTAGTAATCGCTTCGGATCTTCTCAAGGTGCACTGAAATGGTGTATAGAATTACATCTTGACATTCGCCTCGGCTTCCTCATGATGTGAATTGAAAACTAGTGAATCTTTGGCAGCGGTGATTACAATTGATCAAGCTCTATGTGTTTTGGATGGCTACTAGGTCAAGCGCAACATGCGAAAGAGAGGAAGTGGAATTACAAGAGGGTGAAGACATGGTCTATGTTCCCTTGGCTTACAAGAGGGTGAAGTGTTATAGAAGTAGGAGAGTTTTATAGTGTTTAATAAGTGCAGTGGCGTCTGTGGCAATCTATTCGGTGTCGTTGGAGTCTGTTGTGAGGATCAAGAATATTGCGGTTCGTAGACGACTTACGCTTTCTTGCTCAAAGGCTTTATTCAGATGTGCTCTAGCGTTTTTCCAGAACCTTTTGCGAGACCTTTCTCGTTTAACAGGATTTGCTCCTACTGTAAGTGTGATGAAGAGGTCAGAGAAGATACTGAAAATGTCAAAGACAGGTATAGTTCACGGGTAGCACTTGCCGCATCGATGCTGTCGGCTCTCCGGGGAAATAGGTCGTCGATGAAAGAGGGATATAACTCGAACAAAGACTGAAACGAGTCCTAATCGTTGCGAAGGGTATCATCTAGATGAGTTCTGTGGTGTAGTAAATTAAATTACATCATGAGCATTGAACAGGGGCCCGAGGTCCGTGAGGTATTTCTCAAATGGCAGGTCTTGAGTTATCAATTCGTTTAGTTTTGCTCTTGCTTCTTCTCTATCAAAGACCGGAACCGTCCGTCAACTCTGGGAGAAGAGCAAAGGGAAAAGAATAGCGTTTTACACATGAGCCGTTCCCGCTCGTACGAGCTCGTATCCACTTTTTCGGGCAGCAGCGAAATGTGCGTTTTTCTGGGTTTGGAATGCTGCCAATCGGGTTGCTGCTTTTTTCGCTTTAATCTCTGAACAAAGAATGCAGCGTTGAATCCAATTGAACAATTGCATATGTGGGACTTACTTTGCAGCTTCTTTAACATGTTGAACATAACACTATCGAAATATGAGTGCCCGTGAACTGTGTATATAGTCACTATAATGTCACATCTCATCATTGACGTCGTCCACCGTATTTTGCTCTTCGTTCTTGTTTCGAGTCTCGCAATCCCCACTTTCACTTGGAAGAAGGTAAGCTCGAGATTGTCTCAATTTGGGGCCTCGTGTAACGGTTTCGCGAGATGGAGCACCAATTTCTGAAAGAAAAACCACAAAGATATGAAAATATACCCCATAGGAATTAGGAAACACGCGCCTTGCTGCATAGTTGTCATTTAAGGAGGAAAAGGAATCGCGCAAGTCACAGCATCACGTGCTGTCCCCTTTTTTTTTTTTTTTTTTGTATTCAGCATTTATATACCGCAACAAGCAAACGAATGTGCTAAGACGCGGTGGTTAACTCTATAATACTTGTAGCTAACCCTGCTGCTTTGGTCGTGGGCGTGTGGGGGGTTAGGCCCCAGGGCTTTGGGTGACACAGTGAGTTTCGTGAGTTTTGGGTTACATCGGGGGGTGTCTTGTTGTGCACGATTGGCACTGTTTTCGGTATTTAAGAGAATATGGGATCCTAGTGCCGTGTTCCTAACCATTGACCTAGTCTTCTTGGGTCAGGTTTCCTTCGTTGTCGTCCAGTTGAACCGTAACTATGGGCTCCTCATCGAAGGTGGGGGGTTTAGGTTTGGCGTATGGTTTGCCTGATTTGGTGAACGCTCCGGATTTGAGTATGAATGTGATGAGGGCATCTACGCCTTTGATTGTCCCCACAATCTCGGGCAGTGAGATGTTTCTTGATGCTTTCCGTAGTAGGTCGCGGTGGTCGTCGTATTGAGGGCAGTCATGTATAATGTGTTCTCGCGTTTGTAGAGGTTCCCCGCAGGGGCATTTGGTGTCCTCTGTTGGTACGAATCTTGAGTAGTATTCTCCTGTGTATCCATGGCCTGTGCAGCATTGCGTAACACGTCCAAAGAGTTCCCTCTTTTGTTGTAGCTGTACAAGTCGTTTGGATGGTTTGGTTGTTGGTTCAAAGCGGTTGGCTGGGGCAAAGCAGCCGGTTCGTGGGGTTGATTTCCATAGGCGGATCCAGTCCTTTTGTAGTCTCTCCTTGGCGCGTCTATGTGTCACGGACGTAAATTTTTCACTTCCTCTCTATGTTAGTCATCACTGCTTAGTCGGACAGGTCTTATCTCTACTTGGGATTCCCCAGGGATTCCCCATGATTCCATATCTTTTCATTTATCCGAGATAGGACATACTTCATTTCCGACCATTATGTTTCATCTCTTCACATGCTCCGAGTCTCTTATCATGTTTATCTTTACTCGTCGCATGTACTCCGCATGTACTCCACATGTATTCCTCATGTATTCCTCGTGTTTATACTGACTCATCCGCAGTAGCATAGTTAGTATATAAACTCCTAGTTAGTCGTACACAGACCTTAAGTCTGATTCCTCGTTAGCAATCCAATAACTAGGACTTGAGACATTATCATCGTCTTGGGACAGAGCTCTCCGAAGTAAAACCGCCTCATCGACAACCAGTTTATAACAAGAATCAGACTTCCTTCTTGCTCTCTCCCCCTTACTTGATCCACCATCGCTTTAACACTGGACGACGACGACGAGAACTTCTACGATTCCTCTGAGCAGAACAATCCCCTTTCTCAATCGCTTTACTCACAAACCCGAATCTTCCCAGATCCAAACGAAGAGGCTAGTCAAGCTTCTCCATTGCCGAGTATCGCACACGCTCTAGGAAGGACTCGAAGCGAAACTACTCGCTTACTCGCCGCCGCTCATTCACAACGTCCCATCACTCCCCCTACTGTTAGGTATCAACCCTTCCCGTATCAACAACCAACTCGACCCTCTTCACCTTTAACAACACCTTCACCTTCACCATCACCAGATCCAATGGGTTCCCGCGCTAACCCCCCTGTTCCCAATCTCAATGAAATTCTCGCAGTCATGAACGATCTACGGAGGGAAATGGTCAATCTTCAGACCTCGAACGCAAACCAAGCAGCAGAGATTCAAAATCTCCAACAACAACTCGCTGCCCAAGGTCAAGTTCAACCCCCACCGGGACCTCAACCTCAACCTCCTGCCGCTCCCACCATCGAGATAAAGATGGCCAAGCCAGATGAGTTCACTGGTCGACAACAAGACGTCGACAAATTTATCAACAGCTGCGAATTGTATTTCATGGGGAAACCATACCGCGACGAACATAAAATCCCCTTTGCCCTTTCTTTCATGAAGGGCATGATGGCTCAAACTTGGTCTGAAAAGGAGACCAATGACATGAGAAGTGTCAACTGGACTGGCCCGACCGCTACTTGGGCCGCCTTCGTGGTTCGATTCCGATCAACGTTTGAAGGAATCGACAGACAATCTCGTGCCCGTAACGACATCAAGAATCTCCGCCAAGGAAAGAAGAAGATAGAAGACTATAACCTGCGCTTTGGCGCTTTACAGGTCGATACTGGTTTCAACGACGCCGCCCTCATTGATCTCTATCAAGTTGGACTCGATTCCGAGTTCATCGAATATATCTACCGACTCCCTACCGTCCCTACCACCCTCCAAGAATGGAAGGACGCCACGACACGCTATCAACATCAAAAGGACATTCTCGCCTCACAGAAACAGTCCTCTACGTCTCGACCTCAGTACTCCAATCCCTTTCCAACACGAGGATCGTATGTGGCTGCAACGACGACCCGCCAAACGACAGCAGCCCCCACCATCAAGAGAGAGGAGCTTACCTCTTCTACCAATACGATCCCGTATGGGAATTGTTACTCCTGCGGCCAACCTGGCCACTTCGCGAACGCCTGCCCAAGCTGAAACGCCGGTAATGCGAAGAATCTACCCGATACCTCTTCCTCACGTCGAGGAGGATACTTTCGAGGTGGAGGAGGCTACAGAGGACGAGGACGAGGACGAGGCAGAGACATACGTGTCGTTGCCACTGAGTCCCACGTGGAGAACGTCAGCTCGCCCGCTACACTGGCAGCGAGCGAGACTCCGTCGGACATGGCGAAATCTGGTATACGCAATTGGTCGGATGATTGGAAAAAGAGGCTGGCAGCGGACTTGAAGGCTCAGGGTTTTTGAAAGGTTCGGATGATGCGCCCAACGTCGCGGACCGTACCACTCGATGTACCATTACTCCTTGCAATTACTTTCGAACTCTTGGTACTATCGAAAAGGGCAATTCAGGACTTACGATGGACGTTTGGATCAAGACTGTAGACAGTGGTCGACGTGTCCCCGCCACGTGTCTGATTGATAGTGGAGCTTCTGGGAACTTTATAGACGAGAATTTCGCAACTCGTCACGAATTTACTCTTCAGGATTTGGAAACCCCAATCCCCGTACGGAATGCCGATGGGTCAGAGAACCGAGGAGGCCCGATCGTTTTTGACACAGATGTCTGGATAGAAGCTCCAGGTGGACACACTGAAAGGATCCGTTTGGAAGTGACCGACCTCGGATCCAAGTTTGATATTATCCTCGGCTACCCATGGCTCAGAGCTCAAAACCCTAGTATCGACTGGGAGAGTTCAACACTGGCTCTCGGAGGCAAAGAGATTTCCCGTCGGTATTGTAGCGGCGAAGCAGAGCCCCCTGTGGTAGAATCGGTCTTGCTGGCAAGTGTTTCAAAATCGGACGAGTCTAGAGCCAGCACGGTGGAGGAAGATATGCGAAAGTTTGTACCGAAGGTCTATTGGAAAGACTATGCTAGTGTCTTTGCCAAGGAGTCCTTCGATTGCCTTCCACCTCATTCTGAATTTGATCATGCCATTGATCTTAAAGATAACTTCACGCCACAGAATGACAAGACTTACCCGATGTCCCCTCGAGAGATAGACTTCCTAGTGAAGTTTTTGGAAGAAAACGTGGCCACAGGACGAATATTCAAAGGGACCTCACCCCAGGCCGCTCCCTTCTTCCTAAGCAAGAAAGCTGAAGAAATCAATGCGAAAGGACAAGACGCTGGATACAGACCAATCGAAGACTACCGTTATCTGAACCATTTTACCGTTCCCGTGTCACGGACGTAAATTTTCATTTCCTCTCTATGTTAGTCATCAGTGCTTAGTCGGACAGGTCTTATCTCTACTTGGGATTCCCCAGGGATTCCCCACGATTCCTTATCTTTTCATATATCCTAGATAGGACCCACTTCATTTCCGACCATTATGTTTCATCTCTTCACATGCTCCGAGTCTCTTATCATGTCTATCTTTACTCGTCGCATGTATTCCGCATGTATGCCTCATGTGTTCCTCATGTTTATACTGACTCATCCGCAGTAGCGTAGTTAGTATATAAACTCCTAGTTAGTCGTACACAGACCTTAAGTCTGATTCCTCGTTAGCAACCCCAATAACTAGGACTCGAGATATCATCATCGTCTAGGGACAGAGCTCTCCGAAGTAAAACCATCTCATCGGCAACCAGTTTATAACAAGAATCAGACTTCCTTCTTGCTCTCTCCCCCCTTACTTGATCCACTCTCACTTTAACACTGGACGACGACGACGAAAACTTCTACGATTCCTCTGAGCAGAACAATCCCCTTTCTCAATCGCTTTACTCACAAACCCGAATCTTCCCAGATCCAAACGAAGAAGCTAGTCAAGCTTCTCCATTGCCGAGTATCGCACACGCTCTAGGAAGGACTCGAAGCGAAACAACTCGCTTACTCGCCGCCGCTCATTCACAACGTCCCATCACTCCCCCTACTGTTAGGTATCAACCCTTCCCATATCAACAACCAACTCGACCGTCTTCACCTTTAACAACACCTTCACCTTCACCATCACCAGATCCAATGGGTTCTCGCGTCAATCCCCCTGTTCCCAATCTCAACGAAATCCTCGCAGTTATGAACGATCTACGGAGGGAAATGGTTAATCTCCAAACCTCGAACGCAAACCAAGCAGCGGAGATTCAAGATCTCCAACAACAACTCGCTGCTCAAGGTCAAGTTCAGCCCCCACCGGGACCTCAACCTCAACCTCCTGCCGCTCCCACCATCGAGATAAAGATGGCAAAGCCAGACGAGTTCACCGGTCGACAACAAGATGTCGACAAATTTATTAACAGCTGCGAATTGTATTTCATGGGGAAGCCATATCGCGACGAACACAAAATCCCCTTCGCCCTTTCTTTTATGAAGGGCATGATGGCTCAAACTTGGTCTGAGAAGGAGACCAACGACATGAGAACTGTCAATTGGGCTGGTCCGACCGCTACTTGGGCCGCCTTCGTGGTTCGATTCCGATCGACATTTGAAGGAATTGACAGACAGTCCCGCGCTCGTAACGACATCAAGAGTCTCCGCCAAGGAAGGAAGAAGATTGAAGACTATAACCTGCGCTTTGGCGCTTTACAGGTCGATACCAGTTTCAACGACGCCGCCCTCATCGATCTCTATCAAGCTGGACTCGATTCCGAGTTCATTGAATACATCTACCGACTCCCTACCGTCCCTGCCACCCTTCAAGAATGGAAGGATGCCACGACACGCTATCAACATCAAAAGGACATTCTCGCCTCACAGAAACAGTCCTCTACGTCCCGACCTCAGTACTCTACCCCCTTTCCAACACGAGGATCGTATGTGGCTGCAACGACGACCCGCTAAACGACAGCAGCCCCCACCATCAAAAGAGAGGAGTTTACCTCTTCTACCAATACGATCCCGTATGGGAATTGTTACTCCTGCGGCCAACCTGGCCACTTCGCGAACACCTGCCCAAATCGAAACGCCGGTGATGCGAAGAATCTACCCGATACCTCTTCCTCACGTCGAGGAGGATACTTTCGAGGTAGAGGAGGCTACAGAGGACGAGGACGAGGACGAGGCAGAGACATACGTGTCATTGCCACTGAGTCCCACGTGGAGAACGTCAGCTCACCCGCTACACTGGCAGCGAGCGAGACTCCGTCGGACATGGCGAAGACTGGTATACGCAATTGGTCGGATGATCGGAAGAAGAGGTTAGTAGCCGACTTGAAGGCTCAGGGTTTTTGAAAGGTCCGGACGGTGAACCCTACGTTGCGGACCATACCACTCGATGTACCACTATTCCTTGCAATCTATTTCGGACTCTCGGTACTATCGAAAAGGGCGATTCAGGACTTACGATGGACGTTTGGATCAAGACTGCAGACAGTGGCCGACGTGTCCCCGCCACGTGTCTAATTGATAGTGGAGCTTCTGGGAATTTTATGGACGAGAATTTCGCAACTCGTCACGAATTTACTCTTCAGGATTTGGAAACCCCAATCCCCGTACGGAATGCCGATGGGTCAGAGAACCGAGGAGGCCCGATCGTTTTTGACACAGATGTCTGGATAGAAGCTCCAGGTGGACACATTGAAAGGATCCGTTTGGAAGTGACCGACCTCGGATCAAAGTTTGATATAATCCTCGGCTACCCATGGCTCAGAGCTCAAAACCCTAGTATCGACTGGGAGAGTTCAACACTGGCTCTCGGAGGCAAAGAGATTTCCCGTCGGTATTGTAGCGGCGAAGCAGAGCCCTCTGTGGTAGAATCGGTCTCGCTGGCAAGTATTTCAAAATCGGACGAGTCTAGAGCCAGCACGGTGGAGGAAGATATGCGAAAGTTTGTACCGGAGGTCTATTGGGAAGACTATGCTAGTGTCTTTGCCAAGGAGTCCTTCGATTGCCTTCCACCTCATTCTGAATTTGATCATGTTATTGATCTCAAAGATGATTTCACGCCACAGAATGACAAGACTTATCCGATGTCCCCTCGAGAGATAGACTTCCTAGAGAAGTTTTTGGAAGAAAACGTGGCCACAGGACGAATATTCAAAGGGACCTCACCCCAGGCCGCTCCCTTCTTCCTAAGCAAGAAAGCTGAAGAAATCAATGCGAAAGGACAAGACGCTGGATACAGACCAATCGAAGACTACCGTTATCTGAATCACTTTACCGTTCCCGACCGATATCCTTTGCCACTTCTCCATCAAATCGTTCAGCAGCCCAAGTTACGATCTGCTGCATTATTCACAGTCGTGGATATTCGATGGGGATTTAACAATATTCGGATCAAGGAAGGCGACGAATGGAAAGCTGCCTTCAACACGGTCAAGGGACTCTATGTTCCAAGAGTGATGTTCTTTGGTCTACGGAATTCACCAGCTACGTTCCAACGGATGATCGATACGCGATTTGCCGAAGTGTTAAAATCAGGTTGTGTTTTCATTTATATCGATGACGTTCTCATCTGCGGAGATGATCTAGAAGAACTGCGTCACTGGACGTTCAAGACCCTTGATATTATGAAGAAGAACAAACTCTCCTGTAAACCCGTCAAATGCCAATTCGAGAAAGAAGAGGTGATCTATCTAGGGATGACCTTAACGAAAGGTCATATCGGAACCAATCCCAAGAAGGTCAAAGCCATTGCCGAATGGCCCATACCTCGAACGGTTAAACAACTCCAATCCTTTCTCGGAAGCGCGAATTTCTGGAGAAAATACATCAAGGACTTCTCAAAGATCGCTCGACCACTTAACGAATTACTCCGCAAAGATGCTGTATGGGAATGGACTCCCAAGCGACAACACGCCTTTGATCAATTGAAACACTCCCTCACGAATGCCCCTGTCCTCGAAATACCGGACCAAGACCTGCCGTACTGCTTGGAGACTGACGCCTCTGGTTTTGCCTTAGGAGGTATATTGTCTCAGTTGCACGAAGACGAATGGAAACCTGTAGGCTTTCATTCAAGATCCTTAACTCCCGCTGAAAAGAAGTATCCGACTCACGACGCTGAGCTCTTGGCAATAATAGACTGTCTTAAAGCGTGGCGACATCTTTTGGAAGGATCGCGACACGACCTTCTGATTCGTACCGACAGCCTCGCTCTCAAGTATTTCAGTATTGCTCGCGTATTGTCTGGACGACGTGCTCGTTGGTCAGAAATCCTATCAAGATACGAGTATAAAATCGAGTACGTCCCAGGGAGAAAGAACAAGGCCGATGGATTATCCAGGCGCCCGGATTATTTCGACGAGGGTAAAGGCGAGGTGGAAGATGAGGCTTTAATCGCAGATGAACATTGGATCAATTCGATCATCAAGCTTTCAGAACCGGACTTTTTCGCAAGATTACGCTTCAAGCTACCAATACCGGAAAAGATCTCACAGAGAATCGAGGATGCCTCACTGTTTTGGGACCAAGTCGATGGGTTGGTTCGCGATGTTGAAGGTCGAATTGTGGTGCCGGAGGAAGTATCTTTGCGCACAGACATAATACGACTGTCCCACGCCTACCCCCATGCTGGACACCCTGGCATTGAGAAGACGAAGGAGCTGCTGCTCCGAAACTTTGTTTGGGATGGCGTCTCTCAAGACGTTATCAACTACGTACGATCCTGTCCCGCTTGTCAACAGAACAAGAACTATCCTTCGAAACCGACAGGACTCCTACAACCTATACCCCCCGCTACCGAACCATGGACCGAGATTACCGTCGATCTCATTGTCCAGCTACCTGACTCGCTTGGATACGACGCTGTGATGGTAATCGTCGATTGCTTCACAAAACGAGCCCACTTTATTCCGACGACTTCTAATCTCTCATCAGAAGGTGCTGCTCGACTTTTCCGTGATCACATCTGGAAACATCATGGATGGCCAAAGAAGATCATTTCCGATCGTGGAGTTCAGTTCGCATCAAAATTCACTGAAGCCCTCAATAAACTCTTAGGAACCATTTCTGGACTGTCTACCGCTTATCATCCCGAGACCGATGGTCAGACCGAGCGAACGAATCAAGAACTCGAGGTCTACCTACGGTTCTATACCAACTTCATGCAAGACGATTGGTCCGAATGGCTGGCTTCTGCCGAATTCGCTTACAATAATCGACAACACTCCTCCACGTCACAATCACCCTTCTATTTGGAATATGGCCGTCACCCTCACTTACCGATCACAATCGAATCCCCGAGTAATGTTCCCGCAGCAAACACCTTCCATGAACGTCTCACGCGTGCTCAGAAGAGTGCTGGCGAATCACTATCACACGCTGCGGAATCAATGAAGAAATACGCTGATCGAAAACGGAAACTCTCTCCCTCCTTCAAAGTCGGAGAATTGGTTTGGTTAGATACCAAGAACATCAAGACGACTCGACCCGCCAAGAAGCTAGATAACCGAAGGACTGGACCGTTTAAGATCCTGAAACAAGTATCGGATCTTGCGTATCTTATCGATATCCCCGGAACTTGGAAACTCCATCCAGTCTTTCACGTATCACTCCTGAGACCAAACGTCGAAGATAAGTCACTCCACCCTGATATTACTGATACATCTCGACCTCCACCAGATCTGATCGAGAACGAAGAAGAATACGAAGTCGAATCTATCCTTCAACACTCCGGAGTTCGACGCCGACGAAAGTATTTGGTCAAATGGAAAGGTTATCCGATCGAAGAAGCTACCTGGGAAGAACGATCGAACGTCTTACGACACGCTAAAGAAATTGTGAAGACTTACGAAGACTCAATTCAAACGGCGACTTGACTCGTTTGTCATCATTCCAGCTGTCCATTTTTAAAGATTCTATTTTTAGATCGAGTAAGCATTTATAAACCCAGAATCGTCGATACGATTCCATCCAGTCCTTCCCCACTTTGACGAACCGACCCACTGCTGTTATTCCCAACACCAACGTCGCTAAACCATCATTCATAATGCCCGCCACTCGATCTCCCTCTCCTCAAGTCGCCATCAGACGCGCTGGACGAATCCCCTCGTCCGCCGCCATCCGTTCCCCTACCCCCGGTCCCTCCACTTCTTCCTCCTCCGCTCGACAACTACGTCGACAAGCTCGCGCACGCGCGGAAGATTTCTTCAGCGAATACCCTACTCAGACCCCTCCTCCTGAAGACCCCGCCGTCACCATCTCGCGTCTTACGGTTCACAGCAATAGCGTTAGTAGCTGGAACCGAGAACTCCGTCAAGAACGTGACGTTTTGAAAGCAGAGCTCAAAGCATCGGAGAGGAGCGCCCTGTATTGGAAGAACCGCTGGGACGAAAGTGAGCTCAAAGTTTGGGAGCTCCAACGACAGAAGAAGCGCACATGGGTCGACTGCTACGACGTCACCACCCGCGCCATCATCGTCAAACTCGTAGAGGAGAGTCGTCGAGCTGAACGACTCTCTCGAGAAGATTTCCTTCGCGCTCAACAGGACCTTGCGACGACGGAAACCATTATCGAATACGGTGCGTCAGTCGAGTACCCCATTAACCTCGACTTGGAATATCCGGACGACGACGACGTCAAGACAGTCCGAGCCCCTTCCCCCATCGAAGTGGCTTCGGAAGTAATCCCCATCGCTTCCCTCTCAGTGGTCATCGAGGCCCCCACTGAAGAGGAAATCCAGACTCAGGGCCCAGAGGACGAAACGCCCGACACCGCCCAAGTTTGAAATTCGGGTCGAATTTCCCGAAAAACGAGGTGTATGTCACGGACGTAAATTTTCATTTCCTCTCTATGTTAGTCATCAGTGCTTAGTCGGACAGGTCTTATCTCTACTTGGGATTCCCCAGGGATTCCCCACGATTCCTTATCTTTTCATATATCCTAGATAGGACCCACTTCATTTCCGACCATTATGTTTCATCTCTTCACATGCTCCGAGTCTCTTATCATGTCTATCTTTACTCGTCGCATGTATTCCGCATGTATGCCTCATGTGTTCCTCATGTTTATACTGACTCATCCGCAGTAGCGTAGTTAGTATATAAACTCCTAGTTAGTCGTACACAGACCTTAAGTCTGATTCCTCGTTAGCAACCCCAATAACTAGGACTCGAGATATCATCATCGTCTAGGGACAGAGCTCTCCGAAGTAAAACCATCTCATCGGCAACCAGTTTATAACATCCCAACCGATATCCTTTACCACTTCTCCATCAAATCGTTCAGCAACCCAAGTTACGATCTGCTGCATTATTCACAGTCGTGGATATCCGATGGGGATTTAACAACATTCGGATCAAAGAAGGCGACGAATGGAAAGCTGCCTTCAACACGGTCAAGGGACTCTATGTTCCAAGAGTAATGTTCTTTGGTCTACGGAATTCTCCAGCTACGTTCCAACGGATGATCGATACGCGATTTGCCGAAGTGTTAAAATCAGGTTGTGTTTTTATCTATATCGATGACGTTCTCATCTGCGGAGATGATCTAGAAGAACTGCGTTACTGGACGTTCAAGACCCTTGATATTATGAAGAAGAACAAACTCTCCTGCAAACCCGTCAAGTGCCAATTCGAGAAAGAAGAGGTGATCTATCTAGGGATGACTTTGACGAAAGGTCATATCGGAACCAATCCCAAGAAGGTCAAAGCCATTGCCGAATGGCCCCAACCTCGAACCGTTAAACAACTCCAATCCTTTCTCGGAAGCGCTAATTTCTGGAGAAAATATATCAAGGACTTCTCGAAGATCGCCCAACCACTCAACCAGTTACTCCGCAAAGATACTGTATGGGAATGGACCCCCGAACGACAACACGCCTTTGATCAGTTGAAACACTCCCTCACGAATGCCCCTGTCCTCGAAGTACCGGATCAAGACCTGCCATACTGCTTGGAGACTGACGCCTCTGGTTTTGCCTTAGGAGGAATACTGTCTCAGCTACATGGAACCGGGTGGAAACCCGTAGGCTTTCATTCAAGATCTTTAACCCCTGCTGAAAAGAAATATCCAACTCACGACGCTGAACTCCTAGCAATAATAGACTGTCTTAAAGCATGGCGACATCTTTTGGAAGGCTCGCGACACGACCTTCTAATTCGTACCGACAGTCTCGCTCTCAAGTATTTCAGTACAGCTCGCGTATTGTTTGGACGACGTGCTCGTTGGTCGGAAATCCTGTCAAGATACGAGTACAAAATCGAGTACGTCCCGGGGAGAAAGAACAAGGCCGATGGGTTATCCAGGCGCCCGGATTATTTCGACGAGGGTAAAGGCGAGGTGGAAGATGAGATTTTAATCGCAGATGAACATTGGATCAATTCGATCATCAAGCTTTCAGAACCGGACTTTTTCGCAAGATTACGCTTCAAGCTACCAATACCGAAAGAGATCTCACAGAAAATCGAGGATGCCTCACTGTTTTGGGACCAAGTCGATGGGTTGGTTCGCGATGTTGAAGGTCGAATTGTGGTGCCGGAGGAAGTATCTTTGCGCACAGACATAATACGACTGTCCCACGCCTACCCCCATGCTGGACACCCTGGCATTGAGAAGACGAAGGAGCTGCTGCTCCGAAACTTTGTTTGGGATGGCGTCTCTCAAGACGTTATCAACTACGTACGATCCTGTCCTGCTTGTCAACAAAACAAGAATTATCCTTCGAAGCCGACAGGACTCCTACAACCTATACCCCCCGCTACCAAACCATGGACTGAGATAACCGTCGATCTCATTGTTCAATTACCTGACTCGCTTGGATACGACGCCGTGATGGTAGTCGTCGATCGTTTCACAAAACGAGCTCATTTTATTCCGACGACTTCCAATCTCTCATCAGAAGGCGCTGCCCGACTCTTCCGTGATCACATCTGGAAACACCATGGATGGCCGAAGAAGATTATTTCCGATCGTGGAGTTCAATTCGCATCAAAATTCACTGAAGCTCTCAATAAACTCCTAGGAACCATTTCTGGACTGTCTACTGCTTATCATCCTGAAACCGATGGTCAGACCGAACGAACGAACCAAGAACTCGAAGTCTACCTACGGTTCTATACCAATTTTATGCAAGACGATTGGTCCGAATGGCTGGCTTCTGCCGAATTCGCTTACAATAATCGACAACACTCCTCCACATCACAATCACCCTTCTATTTAGAATATGGCCGTCACCCCCATTTACCGATCACAATCGAATCCCCGAGTAACGTCCCCGCAGCAAATACCTTTCACGAACGTCTCACGCGTGCTCAGAAGAGTGCCAGCGAATCGCTTTCACACGCCGCAGAATCAATGAAGAAATACGCTGATCGAAAACGGAAACTCCCTCCCTCCTTCAAAGTCGGAGACTTGGTTTGGTTAGATACCAAGAACATCAAGACGACTCGACCCGCCAAGAAGTTAGATAACCGAAGAACTGGACCATTCAAGATCTTAAAACAAGTATCGGATCTTGCGTACCTTATCAGTATTCCCCGAACATGGAAGCTCCATCCAGTTTTTCACGTATCACTCCTGAGACCGAATGTCGAAGATAAGTTGCTCCACCCTGATATTACTGATACATCTCGACCTCCACCAGATCTGATCGAGAACGAAGAAGAATACGAAGTTGAATCTATTCTTCAACACTCCAGAGTTCAACGCCGACGGAAGTATTTGGTCAAATGGAAAGGTTATCCGATCGAAGAAGCCACTTGGGAAGAACGATCGAACGTCTTACGACATGCTAAAGAAATTGTGAAGACTTACGAAAACTCAATTCAAACGGCGACTTGATTCGCATTTATAAATTCAGAATCGTTGATACGATTCCATCCAGTCCTTCCCCACTTTGACGAACTAACCCACTGCTGTTATTCTCAACACCAACGTCACTAAACCATCATTCATAATGCCCGCCACTCGATCTCCCTCTCCTCAAGTTGCCATCAGACGCGCTGGACGAATCCCCTCGTCCGCCGCCATCCGTTCCCCTACCCCCGGTCCTTCCACCTCTTCTTCTTCTACTCGTCAACTACGCCGACAAGGTCGCGCACGCGCAGAAGACTTTTTCAAAGAGTACCCTACAGAAACCCCTCCTCCCGAAGATCCTGCCGTCACCATTTCACGTCTCACGGTTCACAGCAATAGTGTCAGTAACTGGAACTGAGAACTTCGACAGGAACGCGATGTCTTGAAAGCCGAACTCAAAGCATCGGAGAGGAGCGCCCTGTATTGGAAGAACCGCTGGGACGAAAGTGAGCTCAAAGTTTGGGAGCTCCAACGACAGAAGAAGCGTACATGGGTCGACTGCTATGACGTCACCACCCGCGCCATCATCGTCAAGCTCGTAGAGGAGAGTCATCGAGCCGAGCGACTCTCCCGAGAGGATTTCCTTCGCGCCCAACAAGACCTTGCGACGACGGAAACCATTATCGAATACGGTGCGTCAGTCGAGTATCCTATCAATCTCGACTTGGAATACCCGGACGACGACGACGTCAAGACAGTCCGAGCCCCTTCCCCCATCGAAGCGGCTTCGGAAATAGTCCCCATCGCTTCCCTCCCAGTGGTCATCGAGGCCCCCACTGATGAGGAAATCCAGACTCAGGGCCCAGAGGACGAAACGACCGACATCATCCAGGTTTGAAATTCGGGTCGAATTTCCCGAAAAACGAGGTGTATGTCACGGACGTAAATTTTTCACTTCCTCTCTATGTTAGTCATCACTGCTTAGTCGGACAGGTCTTATCTCTACTTGGGATTCCCCAGGGATTCCCCACGATTCCATATCTTTTCATTTATCCGAGATAGGACATACTTCATTTCCGACCATTATGTTTCATCTCTTCACATGCTCCGAGTCTCTTATCATGTTTATCTTTACTCGTCGCATGTACTCCGCATGTACTCCACATGTATTCCTCATGTATTCCTCGTGTTTATACTGACTCATCCGCAGTAGCATAGTTAGTATATAAACTCCTAGTTAGTCGTACACAGACCTTAAGTCTGATTCCTCGTTAGCAATCCAATAACTAGGACTTGAGACATTATCATCGTCTTGGGACAGAGCTCTCCGAAGTAAAACCGCCTCATCGACAACCAGTTTATAACACTATGTGCATTTGAGTATGTGCCGGTTGTTAGCAGGGCACTCTCTAAGTTGGCACCCTCCTTGGCAAGTTGGTCAGCCTTCTCGTTGCCAGTAATATTGCTATGGCTTGGGGTCCATTTGAGTGATACGGAGTGAGTTGGGTTGGTGTCGAGGAAGTGTGTTATGTCTTGGTAGAAGGTGTATGCCATTAATTGGCCGGTGTTATAAACTGGTTGTCGATGAGATGGTTTTACTTCGGAGAGCTCTGTCCCAAGACGATGATAATGTCTCAAGTCCTAGTTATTGGGTTGCTAACGAGGAATCAGACTTAAAGTCTGAGTACGACTAACTAGGGGTTTATATACTAACTACGCTACTGCGGATGAGTCAGTATAAACATGAGGAATACATGAGGAATACATGCGACGAGTAAAGATAAGCATGATAAAGGACTCGGAGCATGTGAAGAGATGAAACATGATTGTCGGAAATGAAATGTGTCCTATCTCGGATATATGAAAAGATACGGAATTGTGGGGAATCCCAAGTAGAGATAAGACCTGTCCGACTAAGCAGTAATGACTGATCATAGAGAGGAAATGAAAATTTACATCCGTGACAGACTGGTCTTCATTCTTTCGTTGGCCTGTCCGAGGGCAGACAAAGGACTTCGGTAGTCTTGAAGGGACCGTAATGTCCTGATAAAGGGCTGTCATGATACCGAGAGATAATTTCGCCACAGAGAGGTTTGTCAATGGAGACATAAATCCGATCGTTGAAGGTGAGAATACCATCGTCTTGGGTCTTCCAACCATTTTCTTGTTTTCTTTGAAGGAGCGTGACGGAATCTTCTTTGTTCCGATAGGAACTCTTGATGCGTGAGCGAAAGTGGTCAGGCTCAACATCGAGTTGAACCAGTCAAAGGTCTATGATAGGGTGAGAAGGAACAGAAAAAAGAGAGTCAGGTAAGAGAGTCGTATCGTCATTGTCGTCCACCCCCTTCCCAAATCCTGGTCGTCTCGACAGGATGTCAGCCTTCGAGTTGGCCTTACCAGCGACATGATGAAGGGTGAAGTGGAAGTCCTGCAACTCCGTGAGCCAGCGGGCCTGGCGCCTGTTGAGCTTCTGTGGCTTCTTGAAGTACCGGAGGTTGGCGTGATCGGTCCAAACCTCGAAGACTTGTCTGGCAGACAACAAATGCTTGGAAACTCTTGGAGAGCGGTCATTATGGCAAGGAGTTCGCGATCATAAATTTGATAATTTCGTTCCGCAGGACTGAATGACTTTGAGAGGAATCCGATGGGCTTCCAGATGTTTTCTTGTTTTTGTGAAAGTATAGCGCCCAGAGCGTATTCAGAGGCATCAGTCTCGATATGGAGTAAGTTGTGATCGTTGGCGATAGAAAGAACAGGAGCAGAAGTAATGATAGTTTTGAGGACGTCGAAGGCGTCCTGACATTGATCAGTCCATTCGAAAGGAGTGTTACCAGTTAAGATATTAAGGGGGCGGGCAATACCGGCAAAGTGGTGAATGAAGCGACGGTAGAAATTGCAAAACCCAAGGAAGGACTGAACGTCGCGCTTGCAGGTCGGAGTCGGCCAATCGGTGATACCTTGGACCTTGATCGGGTCCATCTTGACTTGGCCTTCTGAGACAACAACTCCGAGATATTCCACTTGCTTTTGGTCGAATTCGCATTTATCGGGCTTGAGGTAAAGCTTATGCTCACGAAGTAGAGACATGACTTCGTGGACATGCCGATGATGCGTCTCAAGATCCTTGTCAAAGATCAGTATGTCGTCAATGTAGATCAATACGTGACCTTGGTGGATCTGGACATGGAAGATGTCATTCATCATTGTTTGGAAAGTGGCAGGTGAGTTCGTGAGTCCAAAAAACATGACCAAGGGTTTGAACAAGCCACGGTTAGTCCTGAATGCGGCTTTATGTTCGTCGCCTTCCTTGATGCGAACGTTGTTGTAGCCCCAACGAATGTCCAATTTAGTGAAGTAACGGGCATTCTGGAGAGCATCGATGAGTTCAGTGATCAAAGGGAGTGGATAGCGATTCTTGATGGTCAGGTCGTTCAGTTTGCGGTAATCCTGGATCGGGCGCAACCGACTGTCTTTCTTCTTGATGAAGAAGAAGGGGGAAGCGATGGGGGAGATGGAAGGGCGAATTCATCCGGTTCGGAGGTTCTCTTCGAGGAATTCGTCAAGTTGCGATCGTTCGTCCACACTGAGAGGATAGACTTTGCAATCGAGCTTTTCTTCGGTTCCGGGGAGTAGCTCAATCGCGTGGTCCCAAGGGTGAAGTGGTGGTAGTTCGTCGAAGTCCTTCTTGGTAAAGACGTCTTGGAATTCATGAAGATAGTCGGGGATGATATCCTTCCAATCGCGGTCCTTTTTCTGGGCTTCGGCAGCTTTGATCGCGAGTTCTTGCGACTTGGTCATCAACCGAATTTGGATGGCGGGAGTGAGATCGATCATGAGGAGATGATCGTCATCCTCCAGAGTGAGGTTGTTGATGTCGGAGGAATCGACAGAGGGACGACAGTCCGGTGGGCATCGATCGAAATCGAGAGTACCAGCCTTCCAGTCCGTGGAGGGGTTGTGAGTCCTGAGCCAATCATGTCCGAGGAAAATTTGTCCTTTGCCGAGGTTGGTTACGCCAAAACTAATCCTTTCCATGTGGGTTCTGATCCGTAGCTCGAGAGTGACCATATCCGTGATGGGGCCTTCGGTATTAGGTTGTCCGTCGGCGTTGTGCACTCGGATGGGTCGAGCAAGGGGAGTCGTGTGGAGGTCATGGTCTCGGACGTATTTGACATCAATACAGGAGCCTTCGCATCCGCTGTTGACGAGAGCGGTAGCAGTATGCTCCGTTCGATCGTCCAGGGTGACGAGGTGGGCTTTGAGTACGAGTTGATTTCCTTTGGAACCGCGAACGAAAACGTGAGGTTGTTTGAGTTCATTCAGGGCTCGGATGGCGTTCTCCGGGGTGAGAGCGGTGATTTCATCGATGGTGGACTGCACCATTTCTCGTGAACGTGCAGGATGCGACTAATGTTGAAGAATGGGAATTGCGGAATTAGCGTTACCCTTAATAGCATTAACGATGTCTAGAGGTGTTGAAAGAGAGTTGACGTCGATTGAAACGACAGAAGGAGACAATGGTTCGGGAATGGGGGTTTCGGGGCATCCAATGCATGCATCTGACGGAACAAGTTTCGGAAGGGGAGAAACAGCGGGGGTATTGGATTTGGGTATAGTAGGTATTGTACATGCCGTTGTTGTAGATAATGGAGAAATGTCCGATAGAGTGTTCTGCCAGAGCAAGCAGCTACCAGTCGAGTGAAGGGAACGCATCTTCATCGACCGTCGACAAAATCCGATTCGTCATCCAGGGTGGGGGTTCTGTTCACCGAGCTGTGCTCCTCTTCGGAAAGGAGGTTCTTCAGCTCGTCCAGCTCCGACGTGGTCATGTCGTAGAAGAGGGCGCGGACATTCACAACAGCCTTCTCCTTGGGACAATCTCGATGGAAATGTCCTATCTCCCCACAGTTGAAGCATCGGTGGGCCTGGCGCGTCTTGTTGACGTCTATGGGCTTTCCTTGACCGCCATGAATGATCCCAGTCAGAACACGACGATCTTCAGCAGGTTGGGCTTGGGGACGAGAGAAGGTCCGGGGTACGAATCGCGAAGAAGGGGCAGCCAGACGACGAGCCTATTCCTGTTGACGATAATGCTCATGGAGCTGTCCGATGGCTACGACCTTTTCGACGTAGTCGGTCCATACCGTGGGGAGGGGAGGGTTGAGGTACATTTGGCGAACAATGTCGCAATGAATGTTTTTCTCGAAGATTTGAATTTTTTCTTTATCCTGGCTGAGGCCAGCGAGTTTTGCCTTCATCTCGTACCTGACGAGGTATTCCACAATGAGCGACGACCCTTGCGTCATGGTCTCAATCTCTTCTCGCGCGCGTTGCTCCGAGGCGGTGTCTGTGAAAGCTCTGTCAAGACCGAGCTTGAAGTCTGCCCAATCAGGGAAGGGGACAGTGTTGCCTTGGGCGTCAGTCTGGTCAAGGAAGTCATCGACGAACTGTTGGGCCCAGATGGCAGCAGTCCCTTCTTTCATATAAGAAAGAGTGACGAGGGCGCATTCAGTCTCGTCGGTGATGCCACGACCGGCAAGGAAGATGATGACTTGTCGATACCAATCCTTGTAGGTCTTTGGATCGCCATTGAACGTGCTGGGTTCTGCGAGCTTAATCTTACTGGAGACAGCGGCAGCCATTGGAAGAGGAACAAGGAGGGGACTGTTGGGCGGTGATGGAGAAGGAGATGTGTGCGGGGTTGGATCCAATTCGGGGTCCGTGTCAAGGGGGAGAGCTAACGGCTCTCAAGGAGAAGGACTTGGTTTTTTGGAGGAAAGGGAGGAAGGAGCAGAAGGAGGCGGGTCTGAAGGTTCGGGTTCTGGTTCAAATTCTACGGAAGTGATCCGTTGCTTTCCTTTGGAACTAGGTCGTGGGAAAGGTGGATCAACCGGTGGAGGAGGGGTTCGTTGAGGTCTGAGACCTAGAAAGGAGAACGAGATGGGAGTCCACGGTACGAAGGTGGAGGGCCCGGATTCGAGCGAAGAGATGGAGGGAAGAAGAGGGGGAAGAAGCTGCGACGAGAAGGGTGAGTGGATCTCGTGATCTTCAGCGTCTTCGAATTCTTGTTCTTCTTTGGTTTCCGAGGCGCTGTAAGAGGGCCTTCGCGACGGGCGAGACGTATTGATTAATGATCAAGTACGAGATGGATTTCTCGTACGTCTTGCGTATCACGGCATCGGAAAACGTAGATGATGGGGACAACGACTTGTTCTGTGAGGCGACGAGGGCGGTGAACGTAGAAACGAACTTGGAGGTGGACGACGGGCTCTACTTCAAGGAGTGTAGACGGGTCGGACAGATCTTCAATCGGGGAAGACGGGGTGGTATTAAAAGATTCCTCGGATGAGGACGACGAAGGAGACAAAGGTGGGGAAGGGGCGAGGTCGGGTTCATAGAATTCGTTGGCCAATGGGCTGAGCTGTTCCGTGAGAGAATCGAGCTCTGCTGGTGACAAGTCTAATGCGGCAGCAGTGATCAGACGTGCGTTGCTAATGAGCTTGGACGTCGATGCCTGGTGTGGTTCGGGATTGGTGAGGGCGTAGGGCGGAGGCGGCGATGGAGAGCGCGAGGCCAGGGTGGTGGTCGAATCAGTTACCGTGCGGGGATGTCTGAGTCACCTGTGGTTCTCTGAACGAGAAAGGTTGGCTTTGCAGAGGGAGCCTGGGTTGGGATTCCAAGGCAACAACGACGGTCTTTGTCTGGTAACCCAAGACAACGATGGACGATGTCAGACGGATCTTGACCCGGGACTGTTGCGGAGAAAAGCAGAGGGAAAGAAAGAGTTTTGACCTTCTGTTAAGGCGCAGTGGTCTTTCGGTCAGCTTAGAGTGGTCAACGGATAGAACAGAGATCCCAGTCAAACGACTAGGGTGGGGTGTCTATGTTGAGGTCGAAACTAAGGATACAAACTCTAACTACGCTACTTATCTACTTCTGAGTTTGAATCCTACGACTCAACAACAATCCATGGAACGGCTGATTCAGCTGCTGCGGATGGCTGCGCAACTGCGGATGGCTGCGCAACTGCGGATGGTGTCATTGCCGACCAATGGCAGAAGTCGCTCATGTGTGACAGTCACAGATGTGATAGTCATGGTCACAAGTGACAAGAAGGAAACGATGGGATAAGGAAGGTGGTGAATGACGTAACATTCGTCCTCTTGCAGTTTGTTTAGGTTTCGGGTAGCTGCTGATAGTTCCTCGTTCCACCATGGTCGTGCTTTAGGGCTTGAGATTCTGGCTGGTACCGTGTTTTCTGTTGCCTCTTGCATAGCATCAGTAAGTAGCGTGGACGTGGCGTCTAGGTCTTGTGGGGTTAGCTGAAGGTTATCGTTGAGAAGTATGTTGAGGGCTTCTTGGCGGTTTGCTATAGCAGCATGGAAGGCTCGGGACCAGTCTTCTTCTTTTGCCTCTTTGAAGTTGTATCTTGTGCCCGCTACGTTTTCGATTACGTTACGGCCTTGGTCGATTGTCCATTGGATCGCGCAGTGGTCTGAGCCAAAGGATAGGCTGGGGTTTACCGCCCAGTCTTTAATTACGTTGTGGTTGTGGGCTTGGGCATTTGCGAAGGTGAGGTCGATGGTGGAGCTTTTCCCTCTGGAGCCATGGGGGGTATAGGTGATCACGCCTTTTTGGTTGAGCAGGGTGAAGCCTTGTTCAGCAAGCCAGTTTACAGTGGCGTTGGTTTGGTCATTGTTGCGGGTTGTTCCTTCTGACCAGAGTGGGTGGTGTAGGTTCCAGTCGCCAGTGATAATGGTCGGGGTATTTTGCGGGAGGTTCAGTCGTTGTACTTGATTGGCGCTGGACTCTGCACGCTTTCGTGGGTCGTTGTATATATTTATGATGGTTACAGTGGGGTGGTTTGGTTGCGTTATGTCGAGGATTTGGGCGTCGAGGTCTTGCATTAGGTCTGATCTCAGGGTGACGTTGAAGTCGGGGCGCTTGCGGTAGTAGGCCATGACCCTGGGGGTCGTACCCTCATTTATGGTGGGTAGCGGTAGGATGGGTGACCAGGCTGGGTGGCCTATCGGGCCAATGATGGGGTCGCCTGTTGGTCCGGTCCCTATTCGTGCCCACCAGGGTTCTTGTAGTAGGATTAGGTCCGTGTCTCTTACTTTTTCATTTAGTATTGCATGAGTAGCCTCTGGTTGTCGATTGATATTGAGTTGAATGATGCGTATAGGGTTGGTGGTAGGTGTGCCGTTTTCATTTAGGTGTGGTGGGGGGGCCGTGGGTCTGGGGTTTTGGCGGAGGATCCTTTCTATTTGCTCACGGGTGGTTCCCTGGGGGGCTATCCTCAGCATGGCATCTATATTGGGTTGTATGTCGGGCATCTCAAATCGGTTTGTTATGGGCTGTGGTTGGGATTGGGTGGTTGGTGGGTTTCGAGCCGGCTGCTTCCCTTTCCGTTTAGGGTTGATAGTTTGCCAATCACTGGTGGGGGGGTTGGTAGCGGTTGTTGGGGGGTTGGTGTGTGGTTTGTGCCTCTCGTTGGCTCGGGCTGTGCCGTATCGTAGGATCCGTTCTGGGCAGCGGCGGGAGTCGGCTGGGTGGTGGTGGTCTGGGTTGTTTTTGCAGTGTAGGCATCGTAGTTTGTGTAGGCAGGTGGGGGTTGTATCGCCCATGTCGCAGTCAGAGTGGGGGGGGCATAGTGTGCAGGTTGCACGGTGATCCTCCTCCGTGTGGTTTTCACCACATAGTCTGCAGCGGTTGGTCGGGGACTCGCAGGACGTTGCGACGTGGTCAAATTTCCAGCATTTCTTGCATTGGACAAGGGGTGGGCGTTCAGCGTATTGGCGGAGGTAGGCATTACGGCCGAAGGCCGCTAGGGTTCGTACTTCTTTTAGCAAGTAGTTGGCTTGTTCCGATTCTTCTGCAGCAAAGACGATTGATGAGTATGCTTGGGATGCAAGCTCCTCTTTCGTCCTCATCCAGCGTGGGGGGGCAGTGATCTTGAGTTCTGAGTATATCGGGTTGTTGGCGAGGAGTTCGTTATGGATGGTCTCTGGCTCGTAGACACCAGGCATTGTGTCGAAGGCGCCTGTCCGAATGCCGTTTACTTGGATTTTTATCCAGCGTTTGTCCTCTCGTACTATCGTGTCTTGCGGGTCGGCAATGTGGTGGGTAAATCTGTTCTTGAACTTTACAAGTTCTGCAGCTGTTTGGTCTGCGCGGGTGAACAGTACGCAGTTTCCGTTGGCATTCCACTTGACTGATACTACTCGTAGGTGTTTGGAGTTTTCGTGTTCGCTGAGCGTTCTGTTGATGTTTTCAATCAGTACATTCGCTTGTGGTCGTGCACTTGGTTCTAGTCCATTTGGGAGGATCTGGACTAAGAGGCGCGTTGGGTGGTGGGCATTGAGGGGGTTGGCTGGGGGTTTGGTTCCGTAGGCTGGTTTGGGTTGTTGGTTATACGTGCTGTCCCCGTATGACATAATGCTACTCCCCTTGGCACTCCAACTCGACGATGGATTAGTATGTCCCAAGTCGACGGGTTATGACTATGCACTAACGGTATTACAGTCTAGAGTTGAATATTCATCAACGGATATTGTCCGACCTTGCCTCTAATGTTTTGGAGACCGAGGGCGATCTTTATGCGCGAGATCTCATTGGTTCAAAAGTGCAAACGCGGGCAGATTTGAACGAGGATGATTTATCCGACGGACGGGACGGGCAGAAGCCATTCATGGTAGTCATCCATATTGTTCATGACTATGCCATCGCTAACTTGATCCAGTCTGCCTCCCAAGTGCATTGTAATATCGCTTTCGGAGAGCTCGCTGTGAGATGTCCGGAAACTCACATTGAATGCACGGTTGGAACTGTTGTACCTGCACTTCTGGATATCCTCCGAGATGTGCCTCATATTGATTTTGATACAAGTTTGTCTTGGGAAGGTAGCCTAGTTTCTCGAGTATCCCCAGATATCTCAAACTAAAATTTGGCGCAGAGTGGGCACTTCCAGATCAGCTGGTTTTCTCCACCGTTTCCGCCTTGCTTCATATCTCTGCCCGTCATGATCGGTATAGCGAAGCTTCAACCGCTGCAATCTTCTCATTTCTGTCGCATGTCGTTAAAAAAATCAAAACTGAAACATGTCAGTTGTCTCTTTAGTGGAAAGTTCAGTAATTGAACCATCTGTCCAGCTTTCGACGTCCTAACTCAGTTGATTCCTGCCATTCACGGGCTTTATCGAGCCATCGCTTCTACATCGTTTCCTTGGACTATAACGCAATGGGAAAAAATCTCAATGCAATGCAATACACTCTGTGAACCAGATGTAGTTGATCTTCTCAACCTTCTTTTGGTCGATATTTTTCAGGCTGAAGCAGACCTCGAAACACATCAAGTCATCCAAACTTTTGTTGCACGTTACGTTTCTCGAGGTCGCCCCCTCAGTGGATCATTTATCGTCTGTTGTGTTATGGAAACTCAGTGGACAGTGTTAGCACAAGTTTTGACGCCAACCCAGACGGCCGCATACGGCAATACCTTTGAAGCAGCAGCCGCTAATGCCGCGTGGTTGTCTCTGATGCGTCAGGCTGGGGCCAACTTGAATATTACACAGGGTCAAACTATGGAGGCTTTAAGGGCGACGATCAGTTACGCCATGCAGTGTTTTACAGACCTCCTTGTGCAGTTGGAGGAACTGGATTCTGAGCCTGCCCTTGACACGTATGCTTTAGAAACTTTATCCGAAAGCTTGGTGCGCATTTCTTTCCCACCAGAAATTCATGTTGTTAATGCACGTCTTTATAGAAACTTGCATGTGTGTGCTCCGTCGCGGCGAGAGAACTTGACAAGAATCTGTACTCACGTCTGCTACTCCTCCTAAGCGCCGACTCTCCTATCTTCGACAATCTTGTTCAGGAAGCTGCCCTTAAAGCACTCACAGTTCTCGTGCAAAGGTATTTTTATGACAATATGGTCATCTCGTGTTACTGACCACCGTACTTTAGCTTCCCAGACATAGCACCCTCGTTGACGAGTCATCTTCGTCGTTTTATCACTGCACCATTACCTATCTTCGAGTTCAAATTTGCCTCCGAAACACGAGCTCCCCCTCCCCTATCGGCCGCGGCTAAGTGCCTTGCACTTTGCATCAAGGTAAAATTTAAAGAGCACTCCACAACCGTATGCTAAGACCAAAACAGTTGGCACCTGGCGATGATCTCATAATGTCCAACATGTATTCACTCCTTAATTACATTGCAGCGACGAGCAAGGAAATCCACGATACCTCAAGTAGTTCGCAGCTGATGATGACCCCCCTTTATTCCTCCGACCATTCATCGTTCCAAACCGTAGAATCCGGCTTGCACGGCTTGTCAGAAGATCAGAAAAAGCTCGTTGGGATCAGCACTATATCGGTTGTCACCCGACTTGCGCTTGAGTTCCGCGTTGAGGAGGTGACATTGTCCCGAGGATTTTCTGGTTGGCTGTTCTGATCATACCCGCAGGTAACCGGGCTCACTATCTCGATGCTCTTGCAAAGGCTGCAAAACGCTGAACCAACGGTCGAAGCTGCTATTGCATATAACCTTGTGGACTTGGCCTTGTCTGCATCAGAAAGCGCCTTCACAGACATCATTCGAGTATTTTCTGTGATAAACCGTTCTGCGAACCCTGACGACCCTAGATTCTCAAATAATATGGTTCTGTTTCTCTTATACCTTCTCCCATCTTTAGACTTACCCGTATTGACCTAGGTCCTCGCCGCACAAACGCGACTTGCTCAAGAGTTGAATCGTCGTCCAGAGCTGTACGAAATTTATTTGGTGGAGTTGCTTGCCTTATTTTCCGATAAGGCCGTTGCTATTCAAAATATTGCGATCTCAAGTCATCACGTGAAGGTCAAATGATTGGATCCGTATTCCAATTTTTTTTATCAATCCTGACTATGACATTGAGCAGACAGACGACATGATTGAACAATTGGCTTCTCTCCTGCTCCCTATCGATTCCCTCCTTGCGCACCGAGACTTCGATCCCCAGTTGGCCGCATCTTCTGGTGTGGTTGCGCTCTTTCGGAATATGTGGTTTCTCTGTGTACTCTTCCATTTTACCACCGACAGCAAGGAGGACACAGCTATGGAATGGCAACAACTTGTTTTAGCACGTATCGCAGCAAAGACCCCTTCCATGATCTTGGAGGAGGCCCACGATTCGGTTGCTAGCGATCTAGTATACAACACCGTCATTCGGCAGGAGTATGCGCATACGGTGATAACTCTCTCGATGTCTCTATCCGCAAGCCGGTACTTATATTGACTAGGTCATTGCGAAACATCGTACGACCCTCACTCGGCATATTCCCCTGCGTGCAAGTGATATTCGAAATTTATCACCTGGTCAAGTGATTTTTTTATTGACCATGCATGATATGGAGAGTATGCGTGCAGCGGGTGGACTAACCTCATCACTAGTGTCATATTTTACCAATGATGGCCTTAACAGGCATAACGAACTCAGCGCGTGTATGGAATCAATCGCAGAGAAGGTCAGATTTTCCCGTGCTGTTAGTCACATCGGCTACCTCACCTGCGCAGGTAATTCGTGGCTGTATAATCGATCTAAATGCACGAGCTTCCGCGCAAGCTTTACCCGAGGTCTTATCCACGGAGCTTCGCATACTCTTGGTGTGCAGTACCCATCGTATTGCGAAAGCTCGTGACATAGCATCGAAATATCTCAATCGCTTGATAACTTCGTTCCCTTCGCTCATGTGTGATCCGCCTCTTGTTTTTGCCATCCTTGAAGTTCTCACACTACTTCGCCGAGCCTGCGATAATGAGTTTATGGACGAGGTATGTTGCGCGATGGTTGCCAATTCTGTACATTTTGATGTTCGTGTGTTCACGGCGTACAGTACAACCCCGTTTATGAATTTCACTCGGCTCGGACTGGCATCACACTCCAGCTTACGGATAGCTATCTCGTGCGCAATGAAATCCTAGGCTTACTGCGTCGGAACGCAAACACCTGGTTCGAATTGGCAATTGGCCGTGCACCACTTGAATTGCAATCAACATTGCAGGTTAGCCTACCTCACGAATGATCTGCATGATTTCATTCGAGCTGCTGTTTCAGAAATACCTTGCCGTGAATCAGTCGATGTCCTGGGCTGATACTGCTGAATTGGGTGCCTCCGTTGCAGAGGAATTTGGCAAGGCCGTTGGGCCAGTGGGTCGCCAGCTAAGTGAGCTGTATTCACACTAACTAGGTTGGCAACTGGCCCATTTTATTGGTTTAGCTTCTCTGTCAGCTTTATCTGGTTGGAAATCAGATCGTGCAAAAAGGTTAGCTAGTCAAATTGCAAGCAAGAGTTACTTCGCAGGTGAGGCGGCTGGGCTTCGATTAGCTAGTCATGAAGGTGAGCTTCGTCTTCCCGGTCTCTTGCCTGCTCATGTTTGACTTTTCAACATTCAGGATCAGACAGACTGGATAAACTCCCGCCTCATTTGGCACCTTCAACAGAAATTCACGCTTTGAAGGCCAAGATGTCTCGCACAATGGAAGACATTCGAGGGAAGAATAGTACGTCGACTATCCAAGATCTGAAACGCCTGCTCTTCCGGTGTGCGGCGACACTTATCTCGCTTGACAAGGTCGGTTATCTCCTTCCTTGCAGCGTACTGCTAATATCCGCTTTTTCAGTGCGATCACGACCTCCTTCATCACATCGTAGTCTTGCCATTCGAAGTATTTACTCCATCTGCCATATCTGCCGGGATTGAAGTCTGGACGTGGGTGATCTCAGACAAGCCCGAGGTAGAAGTTGCCCTTATGGCTGAAGTTCTAACGGCATGGTCAGATACGATCAAACACGGCAAGGGCATATTTTCAACCTCCTTAAAGTGCGTGCTGCCAGTAATTATGATTTCTCTTCAATAATTAGCAATCAGTTACGACGATCCATTTTATCATCCCATCAACTATAGTCCGAGTGATAAGGAGGTGGTCGACCGTGCGGTCACCAATGCACGCCGCCTTCTGAAGCCGCACGCCCTTGTTTTGCAAACGCTACTGAGCCGATTACAAGCTGCGAGATACCGGCGTTCGGGGGTCATGTTCTTAATACAACGTTTGGTGTTACGTTCGGCTCGGGCCTACAGGTCTCAAAGGTTCGCCTCATCATTTCTTATTCCACACCGTTTTTAACCATTCTTGCAGCACTCATCCTCTTGCACGTGAGGCCAGGTTCTCTTTCCTTCTTTTCGGGTTCGAAACGCTGAAGAGTTCACACTTGGACTCCTATTGCGAAAATACACTTCGGGAAAGCCTCTACCGTGCTGCCTATTCGTGGTTTGCAGTATGCCCTCAGTAAGATGTCTCTGATCTAAAGAAGCAGTAGGTTGACCCCAGACTCATAGGTGGTCGTATGGTGCCGATCGTGTGCAACTTGATGCTGATATCAAAGTTCTCTCAGAGTTTCTCTCATATTTGCAGACGGACTCGGTTCGGAGCTCTCTTTCGATCTCAAGCTTATCCCCAGCTCAGTCGGCCACCCAGACTTCCCGTAGGTTCCATGCTCTCGCTTTTGCGGGGAGGTAAATGACGCCTGGATTAGATTACAGCACGAGACTCAAGAACATAAACTTCCCATTGCGACTCTTGGTCGAAAACGAAATTTTCCGTTTAACTGTTTGGGCTAACCCGACCAATGATGCTAAAAGGGGAACTGACCATGTTGGAACAACTGAGCGTACTATGCAGGAGGTAACCATCAACTTATCTGTATTTCAAACCAGTATTCATGTCGCCAACGACAGAGCTCATGGATAAGTACAGTTCGCACACTGTGGCAGACCGACCCTGCGATTGCCGTTTTCTCTGTCGAACGGTTTAGGAATCCCCTGGTCCGTAATGAAGTTGGGAAGATGGTTCGCTCGAGCACTCTAGACATTCTAGATACCCCCGAAGCATTGGCCTTTTTGATTGGTGATAGACTCGACCCAGCGATTCGTCGCGATCTCAAGGTTGGCACAAACCCTTGGCTTGCTTCACTTTATTCATGACATTGACAGCATATTCTGCTATGGGCACCTGTACCACCCGTGATTGCCAACACCTTCTTTGAGCGTCAGTACAACAGTGATCCACTGCTGCTTCAATACGCCCATAGGGTTCTCGAACAACATCCCGTTGAATTAACATTCTTCTTCGTTCCACAAGTCGTGCAGGCACTTCGCTACGACGATTTAGGCATGTATTAAACTTAAATAAATGGAAAACATAATTAATCCCCCACACAGGTTATGTCGCACGCTTCATCTTGGAGACCGCGAAGCTTTCTCAGCTATTCTGTCACCAAATAATCTGGAATATGAAAGCAAACTGCTATAGGGATGATGCCGCGGAGGTGGTGGGTTTTATTTTTCTTTTGGTTCGCTTCCGTCTTGATCCAGTCAATAGGAAGACCCAATGAAACCGGCTTTGGATAAAATGACTGATATCCTTGCTAATGCCCTTTCGGGTGAAGCTCGGGCATTTTATGATCGCGAATTTTGTTTCATTCATGAAATCACTTCCATTTCTGGCAAGCTGAAACCTTTCATCAAGAAGACGAAGCCAGAAAAGAAAGTGAGCTCTCGGACTCTTAAAATGAATTTCAACGGTTAACAACCCGGTGTGTATACACGTAAGGCTAAAATCGACGAGGAGATGGCGGAAATTACGGTCGATGTTGGGGTCTACCTGCCAAGTAATCCGGACGGAAAAGTGGTTGACATTGACAAGAAATCTGGGCGCCCCCTGCAAAGTCACGCAAAGGCAAGGAGCCCTGTCTCAGGAGAAATATCCTGGAGCTGAAACATGATTTAGGCGCCGTTCATGGCGACATTCAAAGTGAGGAAGGAACGTGTGGTGATTGCTACGAACCCCGATTCCGTCCTGGATAGTGATGGTCCGGCTGTCGAGACTCGAGTCGAACACGATGTCTGGCAGCAGGCGATCTTTAAAGTTGGCGACGATTGTCGACAGGATGTGCTGGCATTGCAGATCATTGCCATGTTCAAAAATATTTTCACCAGTGTTGGCTTGACGGTGTACTTGTACCCGTATCGAGTTACCGCCACTGCGCCTGGTGTAAGCTTCCGTCATCCTTACCTGGCCAGACTCACTTATCTCGCTGCCTGGCAGTGCGGAGTTATCGATGTGGTTCCTAATGCGACCTCGCGGGATGAGATGGGACGTGCAAAAGTCAACGATTTACTTGATTTTTTTGTTGCCAAATATGGAGGACAAGACACAATTGCTTTCCAGCATGCACGTTTGAACTTCATTCAATCCATGGCGGCATATTCTGTCGCATGTTACATACTGCAGATCAAGGACAGACACAACGGCAACATCATGATCGATGGGGAAGGTCATATCGTCCATATCGGTAAGCAAAGCCTTGCTTCCATTAAGTGGATGCCTAAATCTCTCGTAGATTTTGGGTTTTTATTCGACATAGATGAGTATCAATCTTAATCTCAGTTTCATCCGAATCTTACGGACTTTATTTATTTCTGGGTAATACGTCCAGGGGTACGAGCAAAGACTTTTTCACGCGAATTGTATTTCTCAAACTTTCTATCTGCATCTACAGGGTGTCAAATTTGAACCTCACTCATTCAAGTTGAACCACGAGATGGTAATCCTTATGGGAGGCCGATACTCGCAGGGTTACCAGTTGTTCCTTCACCTCACTGTCAAAGCATTCTTAGCTATTCGTCCTCACGCGGAGCAGCTTATCAGCACCGTCCAACTGATGCTTGACACTGGCTTACCATCATTCAAAGGAGATCAAACTATAAAACGACTACGAGATCGTTTCGCCCTCGGACTGAACGAGCGGCAAGCCGCCGACTGGATGATGGGCGTGGTCCGCAACGCCCACGAAAATGTTAGAAGCACAGCCTATGATGAATTCCAACGGGTTCGTACTGTTTAATTTCGAGTATCTAAGCTATCTTGACAAATCGGCTGTTTTCAGCTTCAAAACGGTTCGTTTAGATTTCCCTTAGAAATTAATGTGAACGTTCAATCTGGCTATAGGTATCCCATACAAATAGTGGTGATGGATATCTAACAATAGTGTTGGAGTTTGGTTCGAAACGAAGATCCTTAAACAAGAACTCATGGCTCCCTAGAGACACTATAGCCAAGTGGTTACGGCGACAGATTCGAATCCGCCGAATATCTGTTCCTCTCTGAGGGCGCAGGTTCAAATCCTGCTGGTGTCGAACTTTTTTATTGGACAATCGAACTACAAGTTCTTACCATATTGTTGTTTTCCCTATCATCAATCTTATACAGAGAATTCGCAAAGGATTACAACATTACTTTCAACTCGTTCCACTTGTCCAACTTGTCCAGCAAGCTAAAAATCGCCCCCAAGGCGATCAGCCCAAAACTATTCGACCCGAAGGTTCCTTTGTTTCGGACGCTAAAGTCCCAAGCAAACCAGGCTCTGCAAAGACTTCGGGGCAGCACCGAGATATCCCAATCTCCCTCAAGGTCACGTTGGATGTTACGGACAAGTACAGAGGCTTGCTGTTGCATCCGATAAATCCTACCCCTCCGCAAGCGCTGCTCGGCGCATTTGGCTAGGATGGTGCCTACTACAACCTCTTCCTCTAGTAGTCGGACCCCGGGATCGCTCGAGAGCGTGTTGGACGCACATATGTATCGTAACTCGTTCACATATTTCTGGAATAGTTGTTCAATCTCTCCCGAGTCGCCGCTAAGACCAACATCTCGGAGCAGTTTGCTTTCAACGTGAGGTTTGAGCGCAATGGAGATTACATCATTGACAGGTCCCTGTTCCCCAAAGGAAGGAATCATGCTGGGGTCGTCGAGTTCGATTGAGCGATATAGATATCCAAGCGCTCGATGGGAAGTGTAGTAGTCAAGCTGCCGCGGCGCTACTACTTCTGCCGACTGCCAGTCTGGCTTCTCGTAGATGAGAGAACGGGGAATTCTGTTCCCGTCAAGGCTGACTGGTATTCCGTTTTTGGGATAGTCGACTGCTTGGGAGCATAACCCGACCAGGGTCAGACAATCGCGGTCCAGTGTGCCTTTCTGAGGGAAAGGATCGGTGACGTTCCCAGACTTTGTGACGAAAAGCATCATACCTTGGATTGATCTTTGAGAAACCAGAAGAATCAGAAGGGTCCAACTTCCCACCGTATTACACATACCTGCAATGACGAGATGACGGGTAGCGAGTAGTCCCTAAGTTTGGAATCAATAGACGCAAGAGATCTCCATGTAAAACCGCACCAAAACATCGGAACGGATATAGTCAACAATAAAATCGCATATATCGGCCACGGTACTGTCCCTATCAAGACTGAGGATCTCAACATGGTCATCATACGTGCAGGCAACTATGTGAATGGGAGGAAGAAGGAGAGGATATTGAACGATATCAAAAGTGTCGCTGACATTGCAATAATGTATACATGAGAGTTGATCGATCGGTAGGTTCGTTTGGACTCACCCATCCAGGTCTCCACCGCTAAGACATGATGGCAAAGGGCGTAAACCTGTAAACCATCGGATTAGTTCGGTTGGCAACTGCAAGTTCTGACATGTAACGGACCAACGCTTGAGAATACAACAACATTTTTCATGTGCCCAAATAAGCAAATTTTGTCCGCTGGGGGTTTCCCGATCGCATAAACGCATTGCACTAGGGCGATTCTTGTCAGGACCGAGGGTTCCGCAAATATATTACGGTCTCACCGTCCCCAGGATGCACAACGGGATTCCTCGAAATCATACATTTACCCCTAAGCCATGTCGGTTCTGGATCACCAGGGTTTTGGATACATGCTAACATTGGGACTTGGTCAGAAGCAGGGTGTAATTCAAAGAATAGATGCTTACCATATATCTGACCCTCTGTCAGAATGAAAACGTTCTCGAGACCTTTTGCTTGATAGGCTGGTCCCTCGTCTGCCACGCCGACTAGCTGGTAGCTGTCTGGCACTGGTATCCGAGCCCGATGTTTGATATCGCGCAAGATGTGGTTCATCGTGACACGTCGCAATCGGGTAAGAAAGGGGTCGTTTATGACTGTTGCACCATTGTAATTCGTAAGATCCAATCCGAGGGAGTTGAGGCGCTCCATGATCCTATTCAAGCCAAATTGATGGCCTAAGCCGTGGGTTTTCAGGATCTGGCGAAACTGTGTTATGGAATGATCAATCATTTTGACCTCTGCGATGGCTGATTGTTGTAGGTCGAGAAAAACCTCCTTTCGGACACCTCGGTCCTGATGATGGTTATTTTAGCAAGATATTTGGTTTGAATAGGGGAATACCGACTTCCAAGACCATGACCATTGCACTAAACAGTCGTTAAGCCAATCGACCGAATAAACATCGAGTTAAGCCGTACCGATTCAAATATGCCTGATTGGGGTACTCGAAGGCTCGCGCAATCTCAATCGGGGCGTCAGCATCTCCTCGCTTGGAATCGAATTTCTTCATAGACTCCCGCAAGCACATCTTTCTCCCTTCCAAACGTTCATCAACACCTACGACTCCTTTGAAACCTAAAAACCGAATTTGATACTACAGTTTGCGAGCATGAGCAACAGCGGAGGTAGAATTGTATAGCACTCACTACGTCTGGTTTAATGGCGCGCTCACCATGGTCGGGGCGAGAAGCACATTGCACTCCCCAAATGCTGTCACTAAGCTCCCTTGAAATTGTACCGACCCCATCGGTAAACTTCCCCATGTCAGGGATCATTTCCCACTCATCTCGGCGAATTTTCACAGAGGGATCTGTAGCGGTAAATGCTTGCGCCATCCGTGCAGCATATTTTGATGGCTGATTCAAAACTTGCGAAAAATCACCTAAGGAGGCTCGGATGGAATCGGATGTTACCCATGTGTCCTGGACTTGCCCCGTTTCATCAATACGATGGTGCTGGAATGGGTGCATGAACCACACGGCGTGCTCGCGCAGGGCTGAGGTTGAGTAAGCTAGAAATTCAAAATTTCTCCCAGCGAGCTCGAACCCGTCCTTTAAAATCCCTCCAACACGTTCGTTAAGGAAGGAGGTAGTATCGACTTCTCGATTCGAGCGGTACTGGAGCCTATCCTCTTCCCGGAAGTCTACACGTAAAAAGTTATGCTCATAGCCTGCGTAAAGTCGAATGACACGGTTGGATTGAGTTGCGAAAGGTCCTTCAAGAATTAACCTTGTCGGGGTGAAAGTAACGTGATGGCAATAGATGAATCCTGAATACAACGGAGGGCGCTGTGTGAGCAATTCGCGATCACGTATTCTCTTGAAACATTCGACTGGGGATTCGTGTAGAGGTCGATCATCTAAGGCCTCGTTGAAATGACAGAGGACATCTCTGGCAGTATCAGGATACTCTTGACACAGCTGAGCGATGGGCGCACGAAGATCTCCCAATAAATCTTCTGTATTCAAGCGGGCATTGCGAAGTAACGCTTCTAGCTGGAATGCGACATACCAGTCTAATCCTTTCAGCCAATTCCTAACTGAGTGGATCTTGTTTGTTTTAAAAAAGCCTCGGCGGCCGGCATCGATAGATATTTTATGCTTGTCGCAATTCAGTGGACTTTGGAGACCCGCAATATCGCAAAGGCTGATGAATTTTCCCACCATATCGACGTTGCGGTCGTGAAACAGTATAATGCGAAGCTGATGGGCATATGGTGCAACGATCCCGTGGTCGGGGTGTAAACATCCGATTCGGCGTCGACTTTTCTTGGTGTCTTCAGCTTCGTTGCCAGTGATTGGTCTGTTAAAATCGATTTCCTCAAGAATGGGAGGAGTTGAAATGTCGAAGCATATAACTGTAAACGTTGAGTATCTTTAAAACGCGATTGCGTGAAGTACTGACAAGGGTTTCCGTCGTACCCAACCGCAAGTTTAGATATACTCGAAAATTGGATGAGAATACATTTGCCGATTTGTTCCGTTGTCTCGTCACCAAGCTGAAACGTGTGAACAATAGAAGGAGGGGGGAGAGAAATGCACGTACCTCAATACGAATCAGTTTGCGGTCGTAGTCAAAGCGCAGCCACCCCAAACTTGTCTTAGAATAATCGAGCGCACACTCGATTGAGAAAGCGCGCGGGGGTGCCTTCCCTGTTGGAATTTTGGGATAGGAACGATAAAAAACTCCGAATTGAACCTGGTCGACACGTAGGCGTGGCTTTAAATCATGTAGCTTCTGTAGTCTTTCTTCCTCTTGGTCGGGGTTGATATATGGTGTTTTTTCCAACCTCATTACTAAAGGTAGAGGTACTGGGTTGTCGGTCAAGAAGAACTTGAGCCTTTTGCCATCGATTGCGACCGGATTCTTGATCACGAAGTGGAAAAACTCGCGGCCCAACTTGTGACTTGGCAAAGTGAGCACGCCAGTTCCATTGTTACGGACGCCTCCGAGAGCACTCTCGTTGAGCAAGACTTGAAAGTTAATCAGTCGCTCATCCGGGTCAGAACTTTTCCTGAAGGACGGTGAGTGCAGGACGGATGCGATTGCCTTTTTGACTGTCCATTGATTGGCTTCGGAATGTACGCATTTGATATCGAGATTCATTTCAGCAACGAACAGGAAGTTGTCGTGCAAACTGCTAGAATCGACCTGGTGGAAAGCAAACTTCAGTGGATAAGCAGGCTGGAAATTCTGATGACCTGGGGCTTTCCTCCAGAAACTTACCTCTTGAGAGCAAAAATGGTGGTGGCTTTATCGATGGTGGCTGAGAAGTCTAGGCAGCAAGCAGCGGTAACTTACAGAACTTGGGGCACGATGCGCCAAATGCAGTACCATGCTCAGACTCTGGCTGATGAGAAGCCTAGATAACACAAAACACCACAGGTGTTTGGGTCGACCCTGTGGTAAGGCATTAATCAACCAAAGTTTTTACCTCCAGCTTCATTCAGATCCCTCATGCATGGATTAGGTGGCGCAAGCCCTTTCTCAGCTCTCGAGTCATGGCAGTCTGTGATCACAAGGAGTCTCGCCGAGGACGTTTTCGATTGCTCTGGGTATAGGATTGACCGTTTCACCGATGGCCATAGGGCCGCTGGAGGTGTCGTTGTCCTATGTTCGCTTCTGCTCCTAGCCCTATCTCTGTTTCGTAATGGTGCAAAGAATCCTGCCTCTTTCACAACGGACGTGCCTTTACAAGCCTTGTTGACTGTCCTGACACCATCTTGCTCCATCTGGCCGCCTTCTTACCTCGCCCTGGTTCATCGAGCACGCATTTCGAAGTCCAAAACAATCAAACTGCCTTTGTTTCAGCTTCTCAAAGACGTGGCTCGGGGAAAAATAGAACTTAGAGATCCACAAAATGACTTACCCGACCTGCTTCGTGGCCATTGCCAAGTCTATGCTTGGTTTATTTGCCTCGAGGTAGAGATTCCCTTCCAGATTGCCGTGTTACGTTGGTTGTTATTGTCCGACCTGCCCACACTTAAGGTAAGTAAGGAACTTGCATCACGCTTCGTAAGACTGACTCTTCGCCAGCCTGTAGTATCCGTCTCCGGTGAGTGCGCATCAAACACATTTCTCTCTCACGCAGCACTCAAATGGCGTGCGCAGAACTCTTATTTATATCTGCAGCACACAACGCCCATGCCAACCCTGCTTCCGACCATTGGTCACAGGGAGGCACGAAGGCATACTTTCCGAACGTGAAAAAAGCTCCCTCAACCCTCCAAGACATATCTCTCGTTGCCCCGCCTCTCGTTGCCAATGTCGACACCGTTCTATGCCTCGATTTCCTCCGCAACGCTCACATCAAGCCTTTTATCCGTAACTTGCAGTCTTCTCTGCAACCTGATGCCTGTGTTGCTTTCGAATTCACGACCCTTGGATCATCTGTCACATTTTTCAGCATTCCATTCATCCTATGCACTATTCCTTACCTCCCGCGCAAATACATCCCCAAATTGGACCACCTTTTATCGTGCCAACGCACATCTAACCCGCTCCTGGCCTCCCTCCATCACATTATCGAACTAGCAACATCTGGTTTATCGCCATTTGTAATCGAATCCGTGCGAAACGTATCCGGAGAATACGCAACGATCCTGGACTCGATCACGGCAGAACTTGAGGGTAATCGGAGGCAAAGACACTCCTTTATCGAGCAATTTGGAAAGGAATGTTGGCGAGAACATAAATTTTTGACGGCATGGGAGAGTGCGCTCTTGAAGGTGGGATACCTGACGCGATGGGTCGTCGTCGTGCGGAAGTAGATTTGATGTAATTACGCGATTTCATTCTGCTGCAACAAAGACAGAGTAATCAGACAAGATCCCTCAAAGGCCGCCACGTTTATATCCTAAGCCGCACAAGTCCTTTCGACCTGTTACAAACAAGTTGATCATGGTGAAAAAAGGGCCTCCCTATCTGGAGGATCCAGGTGCAACATTCATAGTCATCAGCAATCCGTGGGGTGGTAGTCGGGATCGTAATCGTATTCAAGGCTTTACTGATAACGCTGGCGCATGGCTCCGTTATGTCGGGAGGCAGCCACCTTGGAACGGCCCCAACGACGATGTGCTCTGCGATACAATCTTCACTAAGAATAGCGTGAGTACCAGTAAGCTACTTCACCGTTATGCTTGCTCACTTGCATGCTAGACTGACATCATCATTGCGAGATTTCCAAAGAATACTGATCTCTCACCCTATCTAGGCGCCCACAGATGGTCTGACTTCTTAAAATCAGCGGATCTACATGGAACTTCATATATTTTTGAGTACAATTATAGGGACCAAGGGGATCCCGCGAACCGTGAGCCCTACATTCGTCTTTCAGATCCATCTATTTTGTAACTTGATTGCAGATAGCTGGAGTGAGAGATACCCAAGATCTGATGCCCCCCCGCTCGGGTTTCCTATTAAATATCCATACCCTCGGCCAACCTATGCAAAAATACCATATTCATTGGATTCACTTGCTAAAGCCATGCCGGAACCGGTGCCACAGATAGAATCTCTCGAAGTATGCCTCCGCTTTAAGAAATCGACCATCCACCTGATAGTTTCATCAGTCTGTTCCGCAATCTCACGAAGACGAGTCGGATACAGACCGCAAGCCCTCCATCAAGCAAGAAGCTTTAGTCGAACAAGAAGATTCAAAGGATCTGGCAATCATCACTCATAAAAGAGATCCATTCGAAGAAGGTACCTTGACACATGAATCTGTTGGAACATAACCTACAGCCGGTTCAGGTGAAGCAGCCACTCGACTTGTTCAATCATCTGGTTTCCCTGCGAACAGGGAAGCAGATAATCCCAGCGAGATTTCTGTGAAGCAAGAAAATATCAGTGAGTATGCTTATCGAACGGTATAACTGTAATATGAAAGATTGTCCTAGATTATCAACCTTCAAGTGACTATGTTGCAGCACTCGCAACACTACCGCAACATTATTTACACAGAAGTATGAGCTGTGCGATTCGGAGACGAGCGTCGATGACCTGACTTCCAGCAGCGAGGCCAGTTGTCCCTGATGTAAAAACCGAAATTGACCAACAAAAGTCGCTTTCGCATCACGAGTCTGGCAAGTAATTTCTTCAGCCTCACAAATTGCAATCCAAGTTGTCAATGATTTCGAAGACTACGAGCCACAGTCTGCCTTGGTTGAGGCGGTTCAACAATTTCAAGCACGTCGTCGTTCGCCTCCGGGTGGGTCACAAACAGGCTGACCGTGGATGCGTCCGACCTGATATTTTGCGCCCAGCGTCTAACCCTGTAAAATCAGAGCCCTTTTCAACCGATCAAACACTTCCGACTGATCATTCCCGTGACCCCAAGAAAAGACCACGTGCGTTATTTAACCCCCTTCCTCTTGCAAAGTTGACATCAGCCTTCATTTAAAAATCAAATGCAGGATACTATGATGACGGTGAGCCATATTTGACCATATCGCTCTTCGGTTCATTTGAGCCTTGTGTTAAGGGCCCCAAAAGAGGATCAAAACTGAGAAGCGTTAATGTGAAAGGAAAATGGATATTGCTCGTCGTCCTTGGAAAAATTAATGATAGAAGTACAAGAGAGAATGTGACAGGGACAACTAGATTTATCATTCTCCTATAATGATTCGATGGTCGACGAGTCCATAAGCTCTAAGCGGTTTTTGTTCATCAGTGGGAACAACCCAGCTTTCAATAGTCAACTCCAGCAAAGGTGTATCTGGGGCGACACGTTCGTTCCGTAAAATGCCATGATGGACTTCGACGAGGTTGCCGATAAGGGGTTTCAAACGGTCAGAGAGCATTTTCGCGGCCGCTGCGTCTGCTTGAAGGTCAACAGGTTTTAAACCTTGCAATAATGTGCACTTTCGAACATTGTCAATCCTCCAGTGACCAGGGATCAAAAGGATATCGTCTCACCTCTTCATTGGATACTGAGATTCGTAGGCGTGCCCCAACCTCATCTTCCAAACAGAAGAAAAATCTGTACAGATAGCTTACATGTGCGCGTTCTACATCATTACACTGGGCGCAGGCTTTGCGGATCACTGGAATACTATGACACATGAGTGGACGACAATATCGAGATCAATTCTGCGCACAACGTACTCTTCCTGGCAATTGGTGCAACGCAACGCCACACATGTCTCCAGACGCAAAGGATAAAAATCTACCACCCTGGCCATGAGACGAAAGTTATTCGGGCATTTTTCATGCGCCAGTATCTCGTGAATAGTGTTGTAATCGTGTCGATTAAGGGAACCGAGCAAAGCAGTACGGATTGGTTTCGATCCTTCTCCGGTGTGAGTTTGCTGGCGAACGCTAACGTTCTCCTTGATAGTCCTCTGCCACTCTCTTTTACGCCTGACAAACACGACGTTATCAAAACTCAGCGACGATAAGTATACAACGTACCGGATAAGAGCAATCAATTCTTTGTTCGTGGTATTCTGGGATTTTAGCTTATGGATTAGTCTTTCATCACCACCCAAACGGCCCTGCCAAGCTCTTCCCGTGGTGCTCCTCTTCAGTCTCAATTTTAATATCGAATAATATGAGCCAGGTTCTACCAGCTTTGCCATCTCGATTTGCCTATTCCAGAGTGAAATCGTTACGATGCGACCCTCGAGGCCTCGTGACCAAGCTGCCGCTGGTACTGGAGGAAGGTCTAGGTGGGAGGTGTAGTCCGTAACGTATAGATCGGTCGTCCCATCGTTATTGTGAGACACATACAGAATCTGCAAAAATATATAAGAAATGCAAGCAAGCCACGTAGAATCCCAAATTCGGCACCTCGACAGTGCAATTAAAGAATACTTCTTTTTGAACGTCCTTGAAAAGGCAATGCTCGAAGGTAGAAGATACGTTTGCGCCGGAACGCTCCCAATCCTTCTTTCTCCTGCAACAAGACAGTAGGTATTAAGAGTTGAGCAAGCTCAAGAGAATACCAGACGCACTGTAACAGAGCCTGAAGATGTAGTTCGTTTGCTGCATGTGTTTCGTCCAATTTGCGGGCCTTTACCACTTCTGAAAATGTACCCTCGAGGAAGCCTCCGGAGCTGAGTTTCATTCTGGCGTTGCGTAAAGAATAATAGTCTCCTGTGTGCATATTCTTCGCAAGTTCATCGGCTGGAGGCCACATTTCGATCTTTAAGACTCTGTCCGCTAGTCCAGGAGGACACCAGCTAGCCTGCACAGGAGGGATCTGCGAATTGGATGTATAATCCGTTACGTAAAGGCTGTACACTTCGTTATCGTTCTGATAGCCGTATAAAACCTCATACACCGAGTATCAGCATGTCAGATTCCCCCGATTCAAATTTATGGAGAATTTACCTCAACTGTGCAATCAAAAAAGCCATTCGGAGGGATATCTGGGGACGCTTCGGATATCAATCGATGGATTCTGTGTGGACTCCTGCGGGTTGTGAGGTTTTCGGGAATATGATGCACATTTCCCATCTGTTTCTCCTTGAACTTTAGCACTGCACGCCACCAATCTGCGATTTTTGAACAATACGCGAGTTCATGATTCGTCGGCTTCCAAAATGGGCTGAAGATATACCCAAAACCTCCTCCTAGACCTTCGGACTGGGGTGCGTCGCCGACATCACCGTGATGCACTGTACTTGCATCAGGATCAAAGACAGCCCACCGCAGTTTGTCCTTGTATCCAACTCCCGACAGGCCGCCATTCCAATTTGAGGTCTAGCATTAGACAAGTCAGAAAATATACAGTTGAATGACAAACTAATACAAAGATGTACTGCCAACCTTTACGGCTTTCAGAATGAGGACTTCACCGTACTTCGGTGAGGGCAGCCATTGTTGATATGTAGCAGTGAAGCAATTGACTTTGAAGCCACGATCTTCTGGGAATCCATACTGGCTAACATCATAGTTTGATGGGTCAATCAATGAAAACGATCGGCACCATTCTACAGCCCCACCAAAAAAGCGACTTAGTCAATTGAGAAAAAAATCAATTTCTTTGGGTTCTTACCGTTCGTATTTGTTTTTCTTGGTTGGTCGATAGATGTGACCAGCCCAATTACATTATATAATTTGCTCGTTCCCAAACTGCCCAGGGGGGTGTAAACATCACCCTACAAGACACGAATCATTCAAAGACATGCGAGAGTGATGAAGTTAAAACTAGAATTCACATTTTCGCTACGGCAACCGGATTCGACTTTGAGAGCCGGGTCAAGATCGTCTGCATTATCCCGGATGACATTGGGTGCTGGCGAAGTGGTCGAGGGAAGGGTAATAGACGTAGATTCTATCACATTCGTGTTGGACGGGACAGGAAGTTTCCCACCTTCGCAAAGTGTGGGTGGCCCATCAGTTTCCTTCCCTGTGTCCTTAGCATCGGGAACGCCATTCTTCGTCAAGTCGTGACTAGAACTGGAGGTAGAGGTAGACGCTTTGAGAGCCGCTTTTTGAGCGCGTCGCTGTTTCTTAAGTTTCTTTGCCTGCTTTTTCGTAAGAACAGGAACTATCGGTTGGATGTTCAATAGATCGTCGGGTTGTCGACTTGACATCGCTGTAGAAGATGGCACAACCGCTGAAAGAAAATTTTGAGTGTCCAATGCATCGTTGGGTTGTCGACTTGAGATTGCTTTAGACGATGGCACAATCGCTGAAAGCTTTTTATCGGAAGGTATTTCCGAGTGAGCCTGCAATACGACGGCGTCGTCGGGAGGCAGAGTTTTTAATGGGAGAGGTTCAGATGGTTTGGAGTTGGCAGATTGAGGGGCGGAGGGGTCGCTGACAGATAATTCAGAATTCAAAGAGGATATAGGAGGAAGGTTGGGTTGAAAGAGTGTGTCGCGAGGTTCAGGATGAGGATCGATTGAGGAAATCTTGTCAATTTTAAGGGAAACGAAGGAGTCCCGAGGCTCGTTGATGGGGGTAGAGAACCACTCGTCCTCTGGGAAATGCTGGGGTTGAATGTTCTCTAACACAGATATTTATCATAACTATCGCGCTGCCCTGGTCGAAATGAGAGTGTGCGTGCTTACCCTGCCAAGTGTCCACGATAAGTCCATTCTCTGAGGGTTTCCGACTCCTCCGAACGAATTTAATAATGACTCCATCGTGATACTTCAAAGCCATCGGGAGTGAATCCGGACCCGATGACTTCTTCATCTTCTCGATTGATACGCCTTTAAGCGCTATTTGGATCGCGTCTTGTGGATGCACCTCCAGTTTGTTAAAGTGAGGTGAGCATGCACCAGAAAACTCGACATCGAAACGATATTTTCTGTTATTTTCTACAGTCTCCACGTTGAAGCGTTCCTTCTGTTTGACGGGCCAAGTCATGAACGCCTTTCCCGAGATGTAGCCGCTGCCATCTGACCCCCTTTCGCAGACATCGAATACTTTTCTTTTGAGCGATGGGTGAAACGGGTCTGATGTTGATACTTTCGGCCGTTTGGAACAGTTCTCTTGGTTTGTGGTTGCAGCACGCTTCATTGAATAGTTAGAAGACCGAATGGAGGACCTAACAGAAGACGCGACACTCTTTACCCCGTGATTTGTGACATGTGACTTATGACAAAATGACCAGCCCGTTGTCGACGTTGTTCTCGACTGCTCTTGCCTCCGCATCAAAGGCCGTCAACTTGCCAAATACCGAAGATGCGACCCAGGTTTTTAAATTTTACACCTTCACAAATGGATTCTAACTTATTTTCTTTCTAGGAGCTATTACAGTCAGCATTAAACGACTTGAACACGCTCAGCACCCGAATTGCCGCTCTTTCGCTATTTAGCCCCAATGAACAACTCGATGACATCTCTACGACAGACTTGATCTATCTAATCGTGCCCTATGTGTACGCAGAAGTGCAAGGTCGTCTACGGATCACTGACAGAGATGAACGAATGGCGACAATTTGCCACTCTCAGGTGCGCATTCTTACATGCACCCGGTGCTTTATTCTGACAATGCTCTCTTAGAGGCACTTATATGCGTTCGTATCTACTCTTGAGAATTTTCAAATAGTTCCGGAATCAGAGCGTTCGTTGTCGGAGCAAAAAGCTTCAGCTGTAAGCAACCCGGCCACACGGAGAGAATTGAAAATCAAGCAATACAAGAAGGAGAAAGAACTACGTGCCAGAATCGAAGTGGGCTATCCGTCATTCTTATTTTATCGAGCTAAGTGATCCCTGAGGTAGTGCAAAAACGCCGTGGACACATTCTGACCCATGACGGCCAAACCGATCTCAATCTTATTTCACTTCTCCTCCCTTCCCCTTCTCGAAATGTCTCCGCCGACAGTGAATATGACAATGGCACAGACGAAATTCTCCGAGAAGCCACACTCCTGTTGTTGCGTCTGGCATATACCCAGACACACACCCATCTTGACAGCATGAATCAAGAACTTGAAATACTACGCACGGCACCACCACAGGAGTCTTCTCAGGATGACCAACGGAGAAAGGGCAAAAAACCAGACAATATGTGGAGGTTGGATTCATTCGCAAGTGGTCCAGACGGCAGAGGACCTTTATTAGACGAAAGTGGCAAGGTTGTCGCCAGGCGATTTCTTTCTTGGAACACTCTATTAACAACGTTCCTAATATCTAGCCCCTTCGGACGTTCACTATTCTCCCGTCCAGAGAAACAGATCGTGCTCGCCTTCAAGACCAAGTCTTTGGTCCTGGTTACAATCTACCAACCATGTCAGTCGATGAGTATTTGGAAATTGAACGTCGGAGGGGGAACATCATCACCGGTGGAGGGTAACCATTTGTGTCTCCGTTTGATACCTGTCACATGTCTGAATTGGTTCCGCAGATTGCAATCTGTCCAACAGCTTACTGATTCCGAACAACTTGCTCTCGATGCGGAGATGGAAGGAACGTCCTTCGGTGAGGAAAAAGCGGAAGAGAAGAGACTTAAGGATGAGAATTGGGCAAGATACACAGATGAAAACCCAAGAGGCCAAGGGAACACAATGAACCGAGGGTAACATTACAGTTCACAGCAATTATGTACACGAATTAAATTTGTAGCATCCAGGCGTGCATCTCAATACAGTTATAAGACTGGCAAATGGCCAGGCCACATCTCATAATTCAAGGTGAATCAACAATTACATTGTGATGCCTCTGGTACCTCTCCTGCCGCTGGTGTCGTTACATCGATCTCTGCGAAGATTCTTGTTAACATAACAATGAACTCGCGAGAGAACAGACGCACTAGTATTTGCATCTTGTCCTTCCTTCTCCATTCCCGGCAAAGACATAGCGATTTTCTTGAACAGGCTCTTCACGTTGTGCCCTGCTTTCGCTGAGGTCTCCATAAACATGATATTTAACTGTGTTGCTTGGGCGGTGGCTTCCTCTAACGTTACTTCCCTTTGCGCCACGAAAATTATCATGGGGAAATAGAGGAACGCGGTGCAAGAAAATATGTACCGTTTGTCCGATAGGTCGGCCTTGTTTCCAACTAACACAATGATCACATCGTTCCCTCGTTCGGAACGGACATCCTCTATCCATTTTGCTGTTGACATGAAGGATTGTCGGTCTTAATCCAAACAACGGAATAAGCGAGGAGAGAAGAACGAGTGAGAAGTCCATGGACTGACTGGTGATATCAAACACCACAATGGCAACAGAGGAGTCCCGGATGTATGAGGGTATCAAAGAACGAAAACGTTCCTTAATTCGACGAGTGTACAGGTAAGAATGTTGGTCTACCGGCGGATTCCTGTGCGTTTACCTGTCCAGCAGTATCCCAAAGCTGCAACCGGACGGTCCGGTCTTCGAGGTACATTGTCTTGCTCAAGAAATCAATGCCTATCGTCGCTTGGTATGTATTGTCAAACGTATCATACATGAACCTGTCGTGAAATGCTGAGACAGCTTGTCTCAGGCAAGTCGAATACCATACCTTGTGATAAGACTAGTCTTTCCGACACTCTGATCACCCAACAGCACGATTTTTGTCCGCTTTGGTGGAGAAGACGAGAAATCCGCGGTAACGGGTGTCGTGGGGGTGTCCATAACGATGGTATGTCAGTTCGCTCGTCTAAGAAAGGGAATTCGGGACGAGCGATCTTGTCCTTGAACGGTCACACCACAAGCATCATGAAGTTGTCCGATAAGATAGCTACGTATGAATCCTCGCGCCCTTTTTACACATTTGAATTCTTCCCTCCCAAGACAGATCAGGTATTTCTAGTTTGTTCCTCACATGGACATCGTAGCTTACGGGCACCCAGGGTTTCGAGAACTTAACCTCTCGGATTTCCCGACTTTCTGCACTGAACCCTCTTGCGGTCAGTATTTCATGGGGAGCCGGGGGTTCAACCAAAGATCGCAGTCTTGAACTTGCGTCGCTGACCCAGGCCGGATATGGCATCGAAACAATCTTGCATTTGACTTGTACCAATATGAAGCAGGGTATGGTGGATGACGCTTTAACGGTATCATTCATCCTAAATCGCTTCTCGATCTCCGTAATAACGTGGCCTACTCAGGCAGCAGCAGAATGTGGTGTTCAAAATATACTCGCGTTGCGAGGAGGTGTGTGCGGCTTCATACATTAGCAAACCGATTGGATATAATTATACTGTGTAGATCCTCCAAGAGGGGAAGAATATTGGATTCCAACTGACCCGCGTTTTACCCACGGGGCAGACCTAGTATCGTACATCCGTTCCTCCCCCAAGTTTTCTTCCAAGTTTTGCATTGGCGTGGCAGGTTACCTCTTTAGTTTTCCTTGTCGTCCACACAATCTCATGTCCGTTTTCAGCCTACCCGGATGGACATGCTCTTAGTTCTACTGACGAAGATGAGGAAATCGCTCACTTGAAAGCCAAGGTCGACGCCGGAGCAGACTTCATCATTACACAATTGTTTTATGATGTTGACGGTTTTCTTAGGTGGATAAAAAAAGTCAGACAGAAAGGTCAGCGAGCTTGCACGTCAAGATTAGCACGGTTGCCTCACTAGCCCAGGTATCAGCGTCCCCATTATCCCCGGTATCATGCCAATACAAACATATTCTTCCTTCCTTCGATTAACCAAGCTTTGCGGTACATACGTCCCTCCATCCCTTCTATCCGTTCTTGAACCGATCTGTGTGAGTTATTCACTCGCTTGTCTGCCATTTGGCCGCCCATTCATTCAATAGCTTAGCACGACGATCAAATGGTTAAGGATTTTGGTGTTACTCTGGCTGTCGAGATGATTCGTAGGCTAACAGCTGAAGGCGGCATCAAAGGCGTCCATTTTTGCACCTTGAATCTAGAAAAGAGCGTCCAACGTATACTCGAGTCTCTGCGATGGACTGCATCATCGCCGCGCGTGCAAAATCAACTCATTGCAGTAAGTTGTCCCTATAATTGACTATATCATCCTTAAACCCTGCCATGAACCTGAAGGAGACACCTGGACCTATCATTCACGCACCTCCGCCTCAATCCAGCCTCGTCATAACGCCAAGTACGGCTGCAGACACGGCCACCCGCTCATTAACCAACCAGCCGGTCACTAATGCTGATGGCCTCGGAGAATGGACTAACGCTGCAACTTGGGATGACTTCCCAAATGGACGTTTCGGCGACTTCACCAGCCCCGCGTTCGGCATCGAGGGACCTTGGGGTGGGCCAAGTATTCTTGTATGTCTCCGCTTCCTGGATATCCCCCGTGATGGTGGATCATCTTTACCTAGGGTAACAAGGCGCTTTCCAAGTGGGGCAACCCTACAACAATACAAGACCTTACCCGAATTTTCCTCCGATACCTTCGCTCGGATTTAGCCACCACTCCCTTCTCCCCTATGCCACTGTCGTCCGAATCGCTAATGATTCTTCCTCATCTTGAACGATTGACTGGTGTAGGGTGGTGGACAGTTGGCTCTCAACCTGCCGTTGACGGTGCTAGTTCATCGGATAAAGCGGTGGGGTGGGGCCCGTTGTCTGGCTATGTATATCAAAAGGCATTCGTGGAGTTCTTCGTAGAGAACAAGGACGTAGAGAAGATTAAGAACAAGATTGAGGCGGAAGGGAATGGGTGGATGCATTATTATGCTGGAAACTACCGGGTGAGTGAGTTTTTTCCCACTTTCTGGAAAATATCTTCTCTGCAGCTGCGTGGTCATGTCCTCAGGGTGAGTTCCAAAGTAATGTAACTGGCGAGGTCAAAAACGCAGTGACCTGGGGAGTATTCCCTGGGCAAGAAATAGTCTGTTCCACTATCATCGAACAAGAGTCATTCCTGTCTTGGAAGGTCAGCCCTGCATTTTTTCCGTTGACCCGTTTGCAGCTTTCTAACAGACTCGTTTGCCGACAGGACGAAGCTTTCTCAATATGGTCCGAATGGGCTTCGGCTTACAGGCCCGGATCTCCAGAGCGAAAACTACTGGAAGCCGTGCGAGATGAACGGTGGTTGATGACTGTGGTACACCACAACCATCAGGATCCAGAGGCTTTGTGGACCTTCCTGTATAAAGAATCATGAAATGTATTTCAAAAGTTGTGACGTCGGCATGTGACAGCACTAGGTCACACTTGCTCGCCCACTACACACCTTCATTGATTCTAAAATGTCAGTCGTATCACCTACCGTACTTCCACGCCCACCAGTCTTCCCTCGCTTGCTCCCAAAGCCTCCACAGCCACATCCGACGCCATTACCAACCCGCCGCATTTATGGTCACTTGAATTCGCGACGCGACCTGCAACGCGAGATGGATGACCTCAGTGATGAGGAGAACGAGGTCGAAGATATTGTCAGTGACATAGTCAATCACCCTCAACTCGAAGATTGAGTGTTGGTCAGAACATGTCGATTCGTATCAAAGGGTACGACTCTTCTATACCGATCGGGCGGTTGTTCACACAACAACAGGAGAAGAACGATGTAAGTAGACCACTCAGCTTGCCCTGATGTCTCACAGTGCTTCTCCCAAATAGGCCGATGAGTCTGATGACTCGGACTCAGGGCGCTCGGGTGGGCCTCCTTCCATCATGGATGATGGAGAGAATGACTCCGGCCCCGATCTCGATGCGAGCATGGAGGATCTAGATGACGACGCCGTTGATACTACTGTAGAGACTGATGACCCCGACGAAGACAGTGGCTCAGAAGAGGAGCTGTCAGATGCATGAGCCGTCTGGGGAGTATCAGCAGATTCGCAGAAATAGATGTCCCTTTACGTGTGGGGCACTTATGCTGCAGTGAAGTTGGAGTAAACTTATCCGGTATCATACGTGACTACGTATAACTATGGTCAGCACACTATCCAAACTTCTAATTTATGTGATATTCCAAGACTAAGCCATCACACTAGTATCCCGCAACTCTAAGATTATTTGGTCACTCTGGTACAAGCGGGGTACGACCATTCTTTGGTTGTCGCGCCCGCAATGCCAATGGTCGAACCCACAGCTTGACGTGACCAGTCTTCGTCGCCGTTAAGAGAGCCCGAGGAAGAAAAGCGATCGCTGACAGGAGGTCGCCATCGATTTGCTTGATCTATAACAATGGCATTCAGAACTGAGAAAAGGGTGCGTTGTTGCTGGACGGACCAATACCGGCTGAACAACAGCGATTTCGTTGCGGGCAGGAGCCGGACGGTAGCGTGGCAAGGGACTGCTGTCTACTCCGGTGGGGGCGGAGGGCAAGCACGATGCTGGACGATCACGCCGAGCTAGAGATATTGTTGACGACATTGACATTCGTTGATGATGCACGGCCTTGATAATTGGAATCATGGCTGAGAAACGGTTGGATCATGCGCTTCAATGGGCTCACTTGTGATTTTGGACGATGAAGAGCACCGCTTGAAAAGTCCCACTTTGATCGCAAACTTGAGTGTGCGAGGAAAGAAGAACTACAGGGGAACTGACCAGAACTAGTTTATTATCTTCTCCAACGCTCCCGAATCGATACGTTCGACCGTCGCAACGCGGCTCGTCAAATGCAACCGCAGAAACAAATGAAGAGTGTCCTTGACACCGCGCGACAACACGCTGTTCCCAAGGCGAAAAAATTGTAAGCAAGTCGTCTTGTCCGCCAGTCTGAAAAAACTATTAATAAAAATACAGGTGTATGAACCTCGTTTACCAGTATAAATCGACCATCTGGAGACCAGGCAACACATGTTAGTGAGCCAAAATACGAAGCGTAACAGTTGACCAGTCTGGGTCAATTCCCGAGTTTAGGGTGAAATAGAAAGGTAAAGGATGGCATACCGCTCCGCTAAAGCATCTATCACCCTCAAACAACCGTCTTCTGATATTGCAGCTACATATTTCACGTCCGGTGAAAATACAAAATCTGATCATGAGTGATAAATAGAACTCTCAAATCGTAAGATGGAAACGCTGACCAACGACACTTCTGCGAGATACTCTCCAATGGCTGACGGGATTCTTCGCCGCCTTCTCCTTGTCCAGTCTTCCAGAGCCATTCACACCACTGACTGAGGTAACAGGATGCCAAGGTGGCATCGTAACGAATATGCTGTCTAACGGATTCCATTCTCCCTGAGAAGGATCCTGCGGCGAAGGAAGAGCGCTGTGGTTTTCTACCGAAGTGAGAGGGACAAACGAGTTCGGGTCATGAGGAACGAAGGAACCATCGTCGCGTTCTTTATCGTATACAATGATGGTACCATCTGCATGGGATACCAGAAAGAGGGTGGACGAGGATGGAACCCACCGAACGGCAGTACACGGCGAATTTGATATGGATCCCTAAATACCGATAAACATCTGTGGGAACACTTGTTCGAGAGAACGTGCCTGCTTATTCAGTCGCGCGTAACGGGAGGATATTGGATCTGAACAAGGTATTGGAGTAGTGACAATAGTTCGCATCTTGACGACTTACCCAGCCATATCAAATCCCCAGTGTGAAAGCCGATCACAACATCCAAGTGCTCAGGTGATGCCGTGGAGCAGTTCACGTCATGACACGTCGGGTACGCGGAAAATGTGATCCTTGCGAGGGGCTCCTGTGATCAAATATGGCGTTATACATGTCTGCGATGGCTCGAAACTCACCCTTGACCTTGAGCCTACTTCAACCCAAAAGAAACTTTTGGCGACATTATAAAACCAAAAAGTGATCTCCCCTTGCTTGGATTGAAGTAACTTTGTTAACCCTTCGGCAGATTGCATCCGAGTGACGAACGTTGAGGAGGTAGTACGAATGCTGTGTTTGGGGCGCGACTTCTTTTTACCAGCGGAAGTTGGGTGAGAGAACAGAGTGTGTGGTTCACTGGCTAATGATGGGGTAGCAGGAGCACCATCTGGGGTCGCTTCGGGGAGGTAACTCTCGTCGAGGGTGTCGCTGCTGGACAAACTAGCGCCATCTTCCCGTTCTTTTGAACGAGTCTCTTTCTTGGGCTCCTTATTTCCGCCAAGCAGTTGAGCGAAACCCGGTGCACTTGGGTGTTTTGTTGCGGGGAACCGGACGGCAATATAGGACAGACGGGTGGGGTATAAAAAAGGGACGTTGGTTGAATATGGAGTCTGTGTGAAGTTTGGTCTATGCTCTTCTGTGACAGAATACACGCCTTCCGGTGCAACGAAGGTGGATTCGTTTTCCATCCTGACTGAAGGGAGTAAAGAATGTCAACGCCGAGACGGTTTGCCAAGATAACCTTGGATTTACCGATAACCCACTGATGGCATGGGGCAAGATCAATCAGCCAACCCAAGGATACGTTGAACAGAACAAGGTCAAACCACTTCAGGCATACCCTCACCTGACATTATGCAAGCTTTACTCCTGCACGGATCATAACAGGACTCTTCATGCTCGATTCTTCTGGTAAGCTTGCTACTCGAGCATTAGCAAGGAGAACGATAAATCATTTCGAGCACGGAAGAAGGCTGATGCTCATTCAGCCTGCTCGACGTTGGCAGTCAACCAAGGTCGAGCCACCACCAGCTGGCGGTCATTTACCATCTATTGCTACCTCCAAGATTCTTCGGACAACTCGCGATGCTGCCATCCGAACCCCTGGACTAAAGTGGATCGATGAAGTTGATACCGGGCTTGCCAGGAACATGTTCGGAGGTCGAGAAACGCGGAAGATGAACACCTACCAGGCTGTGAGAGATGCAATGAGGTATGTTCGTCCCCAGTGATATTCGACCCCTGACGATATGCGTTTTCCAGTATTGCGCTCACGAAGGACGATAATGCCGTCGTGTTCGGAGAGGACGTCGCATTCGGTGGCGTTTTCAGATGTACTATGGTGGGTATCCTCGCCATCTTCCCATACGCATAGTTCACCTCTTTGAAATTAGGGACTCGCAGAAGAGTTTGGTTAGCTCTTTCCTTTCGCTGAATACCTCAGATGCGTTAAAATGACCTGATCAGGCCGCGAGCGAGTGTTCAATACACCATTGACTGAGCAAGGCATCGCTGGCTTTGGCATTGGTCTCGCCATGATGGGGCACACAGCAATTGCTGAAATCCAGTTCGCAGACTATATCTTCCCAGCCTTCGACCAGGTAATTTTCAGCAGAATATATGAATTGTCATCTGTAATATTATTGCTAGCTCGTCAACGAGGCCGCCAAGATCCGTTATCGTTCCGGTGGGCAGTTCAATGTTGGAGGCCTTACGATTCGAACACCAACTATGTCTGTTGGACACGGCGGCCTGTACCATTCTCAAAGCCCCGAAGGGTTTTTCATGGGCGCTTCAGGGCTCAAGGTATCGCGCTTTATTTTATTAGACTCGACCAAATCTCGTATTTTCTCCGCAGGTCGTAATCCCCCGCTCTCCTATTCAGGCCAAAGGTTTGCTTCTTGGCTCAATCCGAGATCCAAACCCAGTAATATTTATGGAACCAAAGGTTCTCTATCGCTCTGCAGGTGACCCGAAACCAAATACACCCCCTTTCCAATCTCATGAACATTGTATCAGTGGAACAGGTACCTGTCGATGACTTTGAGCTACCCCTTGGGCAAGCAGAGATCCTCATTCCTGGTTCCGATTTGACGCTTTTAACTTGGGGAACCCCGGTATACCACTGTGAGACTGCCCTCCATATGCTTTCTTCTCCCGCGCCCTCTCTTGAGCAGCATGTCCCATCGTCTGTGCGATCCGCTAAGGTTGAACTTATCGACTTGCGCTCAATCCTTCCTTGGGACGTTGAGACGGTCACGGAGAGCGTCAACCGCACGGGTCGGCTGGTGATTGTGCACGAGGCAGGTCTAACGGCGGGCGTAGGTGCAGAGATCAGTGCAGAGGTGCAAAAGCGGTGTTTTTTGAAATTGGATGCCCCTGTGAAGCGTGTGGCAGGTTGGGAGTGAGTCTGACCGTCCTTCATCTACGAATGTTTCGCTGAGCGTCTATGGGATGCAGTACGCCCGTTGCGTTGCAATATGAGAAGTTCTATATCCCTGATTCCATCCGCATACTGGACGCAATTGTGGAGACATTAGCATTTTAATACACCTTGCCAATACATTAGAAAGTCAAAGCATGCCACTAGGTAACTAGCTTTCATCCATCAGTAACTGAGGCACCTGTGGCTGTGTTTCGCTTCACTTTCCCATCTCCACACCGAAACGCCAGCAAATCCAAGCCCGAGACTAAGCTAAAATGAAGCTGTCCTGGGCACTCATTTCAGTGCTACTGGCCCACCCTACCGTCTTCGCCCTGTCGCCTGCAAAACGTCGTTATTCTACACATGATTATTATATCCTCGAACACGATCCTCATCTGTCATCGCTGGACGATGTGGTAAGATCCCTAGGCGTGGAGGTAGTAGAGCAAACAGGCCAGCTTCTTAACCATTGGCTAGTACGGGTTGAAAAGCTCACTGCGGATCTTGCACCACGACAAGCTACTGACCGTGTACTTGAAAAATTCGAGAGTCTACGCAGTCAAGCTGCATCAATATCAGACTGCAATCTCTCACCGCGTTCGACCGACACTCCCAATGCTCGGAGTATTGTCTCGTCGGTAAAATATCTTTCTCGACAAGTACCACGTCAGCGAGTCAAGCGAGCGCCACCTCCCATCCATCCACCAGACGACCAATCCTCTTCAAGTGCTGTTGCTCGCCGTCTAGGCATCACAGATCCATTGTTTTCTAACCAATGGCATCTCGTCAACGACAAGTATCCAGAACACATGATGAACGTGACCGGTGTCTGGGAGATGAATATCACCGGGAAGGGCGTCATTTCCGCCCTAGTCGACGATGGCGTTGACTACACCAGCAAGGATCTCGCTGAGAATTTTGTATGTTCCGCTAATATCTTCCCTTCCGTAATTGCCAACGCTTGGAAACAGTATGCCTACGGATCTTATGACTTCAACGACGACAACGACTTGCCTACACCCGTCAAATTCGAGGATCATCACGGTACACGTTGTGCAGGGCAGGTTGCTGCCGTCCGCAATGACGTGTGCGGTATTGGTATCGCTTATCATTCTAAGATCGCCGGTCTTCGCATTCTGTCAGGCCCAATAACAGACGCCGATGAGGCGGAGGCTCTGAATTACGACTTCCAAAACACTTCCATCTACAGCTGCAGCTGGGGCCCACCTGATAACGGCAAGTCCATGGAGGGTCCTAATTATGTTATCAAAAAGGCTGTCCTGAAGGGCATAAATGAAGGCCGAGGGGGGAAGGGATCCATATTTGTCTTTGCCAGCGGCAATGGGGCAGCCAAGGGTGATCAGTGCAACTTTGATGGCTACACCAATAGCATCTATTCAGTCACAGTATCTGCTATTGACTACAAGGGCTTGCACCCTCCGTATTCGGAACCATGTGCTGCTAACCTCATTGTCGCTTATAGTTCAGGTAGCGGACAACATATCGTTCGTCATCCCAGTTTTGCTACTGCTCACTCGCTCACGGATTGACTAGGTAACCACAGACAGGGGCGACAAGTGCTCTTATCATCACGGGGGAACTTCTGCCGCGGCACCGAACGCTGTGGGTGTCTTCGCTCTCGCCCTGGAAGTCCGGTAGGTTTTTTGGTATTGTCTTTTTCTGTCCGCCAACCTTATTATTTTTCAAGTCCTGACTTGACGTGGCGTGATATTCAACATTTATGTGTTGAGTCCGCTCGGGTCATCAACTCCGACGATCCTGATTGGGAGGTCACCCACTTGGGTCGCCCATATAGCTACAAATATGGCTATGGGGCTATCGATGCTTTCGCTTATGTCACGGCCGCTCAGAATTGGGATCTCGTAAAGCCACAAACGTGGTTTCAAACGCCCACCATTCAGATCGCCAACGGTACCATGAATGAAGATGAAGATATGGACGGCGGCGAGAAGATCGGTCCTGGTGGCGTTCGAAGCACTTTGCTAATTACTCAAGAGATGCTCGAGGATAACAATTTCGAAACACTGGAACATATCAATGTCAAGGTTTGGATCTCACACACTAAGCGGGGCGACGTCGAGGTTGAAGTTGTGAGTCCGCACGGGATCAGGAGTATCCTCGGAGGTATGCGCAGATTAGACGAGGCTGACACGGGATATCCGGGATGGACTTTCATGACTGTAAAACATTGGTGAGTTTCTGGTATCCAGTCATCCCGTGAAATCTAATAATTATGGCAGGGGTGAGGATTCTGTTGGTGAATGGACAATCCGAGTTTCAGACCAAGGAAAAGACGACGAAGAGGGGTATTTCCTCGGTTGGAATATGATATTATGGGGCTCTTCTATAGACCCTTCCAAAGTCGAGCCTTATGAAATTCCGCTTATGGATACCGTACTGCCCCCCCATCCTCCAGACAAAGTCCCCCCTTCCACAATCACACCTAGCGCGACCACAAAAACTCATTCTAGACCCACCGATCACCTCCCAGATAACCACGGGTCAGCGGAGGGTGAAAAGACCAAACCCGCATTCGAACGCCCAACTGGAACCAGTATCCCCACCCCCGACGAAGGATGGTTTTCTGACATGTCCCGTTTGGTTTCGGATCGGAAATGGTTCTTCGGTGCCGCTGGCGCCGTAGTGGTGTTTGGTCTCGGCGTTGCCATCTACTTCTGGAGGCGTCGCCGAGCTCGAGCAAAAAGGTCGGAGTATACAACCATCCCCGCCGGCGATGATCTCCCCATGACTACCATCAGCGCTCGAGATGGTCGACCTGCAGCTGGAGGGTCTCGCACGAAAGAGTTATATGACGCATTTGGCGAGGTTTCGGACGACGATGAGGCCGACGAGGAGACTGGTTTACGGGGCGCTCATCCTCAAGATCGATCACCTGGTGGGCTCGGATTCCATTCAGGTTTCCTGGATGACGAAGAGGCGCCATCTGCATCAGCACCACCATCGCAGTATAAAGATGAACCAGATGAGCAGGAGCGGTTGGCTGTCGTTGAACACCCTAATGTAGAAGGTCGTCCAGCAAGCCCTGCCAGCATCAGTGGTGATGGGAGCTGGGAGCACGCCACGTAATTCAAACTGTTTTATAATGTCCGCTTTCCAAGCATGTATTTATCAATTCTTATGACCGGGAGCCATATGTCGAGGAGCAAATTTCCAAATAGCACTAGAAATACATATTGATGTAGAGATCGCAATTAGCTATCGATGAAACGTAATTTCGTTCCGTTCGCGGCCCGTGTCCACACATCAATTTCCTCGTACTGGTGAAAAGAAAGGAGAAAAAAATTATTGAGGTGGCAGGAACCCAAGAAGAAATGGAACTCTACAGACCTGTGCAATAGTTTCATTAAGTTGTACTTCAGTAAAGCCGGCCTGAAGCACACGCGCACGAATGTCGACCAAGACGAGCTCAGCGGTGCTTCGCTGGGCGTCGTCCTTTTCGGAATCGACATCCATGTCTCGCTCGCGAGCGGGACCTCTTCCAAGCCGCTTCTGCTTCCGTTCCTTCAGTCCTTTCCCTCCTCTGCGTGCCATCTCCTTGATCAGCCTGAATATTTGACTTGTGGTCGACTTGTCTGGCTCATACTCCTGGTCAGCATCATCCAGCAAACTGGCTTTGCTAACTTCCATAAGCCGAAGCGCCTCGTCCACATCTGGATGTCCAACCACTTCCGAGAAGCGAAGACGCGCCAGAGCTTGTGCGAGACGGAGGATAGCGAGAAGTGTTCGAGCAGAAGTATACGAATGAGATTTGTTGTGCTGTTCTTCGTCCTTGGCGATTTTACGTAGACGGACATACGAATCAACAATATAGTCCATAACCTCGGGAGGTACAGTTGGTCTTATTTGTCGGGCAAGTGCGATGTAATGCCTGTGGATTCGTTCGTTAGGTCAATAGGTAAGAATATTTGTCAAACTCGCCTCATGATGTTGGCGTCCACTGGTTCGTATTCCAACTCAGGGTGCTGGTTATGCATATGCACGTGAGTGACGTGCTGAGCGAGCCTTTCGTCCTCGTCCCTCGAGGGCTTGTCCAAAATCAAGAAGAGTAGGTCGAAGCGAGATAACAGAGCAGCGGGTAAATTGATATTCTCAACAGGTGAGACTTTAGGGTTGTAGCGACCGTAGAGGGGATTGGCGGCGGCCAGAATGGACGTTCGGGCATTAAGTGTGGTTGAAATGCCAGCTTTCGAAATGGAGATTGTTTGTTGTTCCATGACTTCGTGAATGGCAGTCCGATCCGATTCATCCATTTTGTCAAATTCGTCTATGCAGCATATGCCATTGTCTGCCAGAACGAGTGCACCACCCTCTGATGAATTTGTAAGTGAAGGTTATCGAGAAGCAGAAATGTCACACACCCAACACCATCTCGTCGGTTACAGGGTCGCGCATGACCGCAGCGGTGAGGCCAACTCCCGAAGAACCTTTACCAGTAGTGTAAACGCCTCTTGGAGCAATTTTTGATATGTACTTGAGCAACTGGGATTTCGCTACTCCTGGATCGCCCATTAAGCACATGTTAAGATCTCCTCGGATCTTCATTCCGTCTCCCATCGTTTTAGTCACTCCTCCGACGAGGAGCAGTAACAGCGCCTTTTTCACGTCCCCATGCCCGTAAATTTCAGGTGCTATGCTCTGGGAAAGTTTATTGTACAGAGCAGGATCTCTTTTCAGCTCGGCAACAGCAAGGTCAATTTTCGGCGTGAGTATCATATCGCTGTATTGCTTTTTCAACTGGTGGATGTGTTGAGCTTCGAGGTAGGTGTCGGTGAGGAGACCAGCTCGAATGGCCTGGAAGCCAGTGTACGGGGTAGGGAGAAATATCCCTCCAATGTGTACGACATCTCCGGGGCTCATCAAACGCGTCAGGTTTCCTGTGACATGCACGCTCATAGACCGAGGAATGTGGCCGACGGGGACTTGATCCGCCTATTACAGTTCAGAAATAGAAATAGGGAGTAATTTTCTGGACGTACCATCTCTTGAATTTTAATCTCTTGGAACGGACTAAAGCGGCATGCTCGAGTTTGCATGTGCAGAGACCCATGGATTGCGTTCTTTTTACACTCGGCTTCATTTTGGCAGTCGACGATAGGAGTAAACTGCTTGTTTGATATGTCTTGGAAAGTCTCAGAGCCGCAGACGTCGCAGGTGTAGGCATTGACGAGAAGTAGAGGTTTGACCTCGGACACACGGGTAACAATCCCTCGAACAGTAATGAGTTTGCCCAGATGAACGCCACGAACCTCACGGACAGCCATGGCTACATCTGAACTCAATGGCTGAAAGTATAGATCGCTATCATAAACAAGCCCGATGTGAGAATGATTATTACAGTGTGCAAAGTTCGAACGCACTATCTTCTCAGAAGGTGGTCTGGGAAACCGGCTTGAGAGCCCTGAGTCTGTTCGTTTCGTTCTCGTCGCTGGTGTAAAATCACGTCGATAACTTCATCGTGCTCGCTGATGTCTTTAGTGGGGAGCGGCATAAGCTTGTCGACGACTTCAGAGAAGAGTAAAACATAGCGGCGTGTATTGTTGCGAATACGTGCCACGAGTTCGGAAACGGCGTTCTCGTGCTATAAGAATATCAGCTAATGACTATACAATTGGGAAGACTGGCGGGCACCTGGGATACGTCTTCCAAGTTGATGACTAGCATCGGTTGTTCTCTGTTGGCTATCCGTTGCTGCTACGCGTTAAGCACCGAAGACGCGTAAATAAAGGCAATTGGACGCGTACTAGTTGGCCCATGTATTTCAAGTCCTTTGAGCTTGTCTGTGCATCGTCTCCTTGATCGTCAATGGTGATGTTTTCCATGCCCAAGGTTAAATCCTTGCTTTTCCCCTCAAAAGTCGATAGAAAGTTCTGAATTTTCTCTGACAGAAGGCTTTAAACGCGAGACGACGCGCAAGCACGGAATCCCTACCTTTCTCATTGTCATAGTCGACGTTGATGGTCACTACTGGTAGAGACATTGGCAGGTGGTCGTGGAAGAGTTGATCGAAAGCGTGTAGTCGGCGCCTGAAATGAACTTTAGTTGTTCAAATAATGGCATTTCAAGTCACTCATTCTGTCACACTTCAACTCACCCGCGTTGCGCCCATTCTGCACGAACAACCAGGAATTTACCGTCACTTACTCGTGGGGACATCTCCCGGCGAGTTGAGCTCATGACTTCCAAGTGTATCCCTCGCCATCGTCCACCCTTGGGTAAAAGGGGAAGATACTCCCCCAAGTTCGAAATTATCATTACTTCAACCGCCAAAAAAAACAAGCGGCAGCGCTCTGAAATTAAACCCCTGCATTCACCACCACTGACAGACCATGAAAGTGATGATTCTTCAGCTAAGTCAACTACCTCAAGCGTTGACCCACACCGTGGAAGCACGCCAGTAAAATCACCTCAATGGAACGCTACGTCGCCTTTGGCGGATGATCCCCCGGCTTTCGACCCAACATGTTATTCACAAAGTGAGCCCCAAGATTGACTCAAGTGCTTGCGAATCTAACCTCGCGTAGGTCCTGTCATCTATGATGTTGCGGACGACGAGTTGATCGAAGATGAGAACCTCCAGATTATTGGAGAGACCGATGCGACTAGTTGGTCCGACGACTCAGATAGTGACACAAACTCCGAAGTGCCCGTCCGCCTTTTCAAGGATTTCGTGATATACGACTTTGCGACGAATGAGCTTGTGCCGGTTGCTGCACTGGCACAACTTTCCTGCACTACCTCGACTAGCTATGGTGGTTCTGGGATAGTAGAGGCATGGGTAGATGATGTAGACGGTGAAGAAGAAGACGACGAAGACGCTGATACAGCGGAATCAGACGAGGAGCAAAATGCTCAAGTGGTCAAGCTATCAAAAATCATCGAGTTCAATACCCACCATTACTCCAAAGAACATCGCCGCCTCGACGGGTATGTTTCATTGCCACCCTAGATCATCCACATTTCTCTCACTGGGTACTGTATAGTAAAATCTACATTCGCACTGAGTTTGCTTGGTACATCCTTGACACACCTTCGACGCTGTACAGCCCATTCTATTCCCTTTTTTGGATTCAGCATCGGATCCTTCATTTAATTGTGACACAGTCCTTGGAAAATCCAAGGCTGACTTATGAGGAGTTTATCGAATCCCTTGAGATCACCCCAGAAGCATCTGAGGACGTTGCGGTCGCAATGAAGGTGATTGGCCGGGCGTTGACTGAATCCGATGTCCAATCCGACGATGTTGTGGGTTTTAATCCTTTTTCTCCCCTCTCTTGTTGTTTAAAACGCCAATTCAGAATTCCTACATTTCGTCCACCCTTCGAGACTTACGGGATCAAGATAATATCAAGCTTGATCGTGTACCCCTTATTCGCACTGTCCGCGGAGATGATCCTGGCATCTATGTTGAACCCCGTTTCCCCTCGCAAGGAAACAAGAGGTCCAACAAGCCAAAGGCATCGCGAGAAGTGAATCTAGAAAAAGATGTTCTTCACCACAGGAATCCAACTGTTGTAACTCCTCGAGTTGGACGAATTGCTCAAGGCCTTTTCGAACTCACTCTTCGAGTTGCCGGTCAAAGCGAGGAGAACGATTTCGATGACGGCGACAGTGATATTATTGCTCAAGCTTTGAAACATGCTAAGGTTCACCACCAAGACCCAATGTGGACGAAGTGGGTTGAACCTGCAGACAGTGTTGGATACTACAACTCGGTCATTGTGGATGGGGTGGTATATTCAGTGAGAATTCACAGATGACTCCTGTATATTGGGAGCTCAATCTCACACTTAGGTCGGTGACGTTGTCACCGTCAATCCTGGCACAGATGAAGATCGTGTACGTGCAAACAATGCTATATCCAAAAGTGCACAAACGAAAAACGCGTTGGGCAACCGCCTATGGTCTGTGTTTCTTAATCTTGGTTATGTCGCACTCACATTCGCGGAATCCTTCAGGTTTTGCAAGATTTGCCATTTTTTTCAGAAAAAAGGTCGCAAGTGGTTTCATGGACAGTGGCTTGCACACGGATCCAAAACCCTCTTGCAAGAGACTGCCCATCCGCAATCCCTCTTTTTGATGGATTCGTGTGACGACATTCCGCTGGCCAGCATCTTCCAGAAATGTAACTTGCGTTGGCTACAGCCGGAGGACGAAGAACCTCCTGAGGATGATCAGGAAAATAATTTTCATTGCGCGTAAGGAATTCCAAGCTTTCCTTTTGTGCTTGTAGTAAATTCTTCACCTCAGTCTCATGTGGAACGAAGACGAATCATCCTTTACTGATCTTCCCAGTAGCAGTGACGCTGCTTTGGCCTTAGCTTCTTGCCCTGAGGGTGCACCTTGCGTCCCCTGCGGACGGAACGCTCAACAGGAGCTAAATGCGCAGCTGAGGCCTCTTCCTGGAGGCGGTTTCTCTCATTTCGGCCAGAAGTACCACGTAGGCGATTTTGTTTACATTAAGCCCGATTTGCACGACGGACGGTATGAAATCGCACAAATTATCAAGATCAGGGCCATGAAGAAGCCGGTTCAAATATCAGTTGTACATTTTGGATGGTATGATGATATCCGCAAGACCAATGCACACTTCCGCGGGATTTCTGATGAGGTACGAAGTGCATGGGTGCATGTTTTCGGTCTTACATCCTTACATCCTATTCCCAGCGCCGTTTAGTCAAGACCTCCCAGTCTGTCATAATCGCCCCCGATGAGATTGATGGCTTATGTTATGTTTCCCACCTGACAAATACAGAAGCTATCAATGAATGGGTGCGATACGACGACCATTATTATGCCAACCAATTGGCAACGTCACCGAAAGAGTTGTGTCCGCTTGACCCCAGCAATTTCCTTCAATGCAAGACATGTCTTACTGATCGAATTAACACATTACGGACCAATGAACAACTTCTGGCCCGACACAAGCCATTGCGTGGCCTTGAACTATTTAGTGGTTTGTAGTTTGAAATCCACACACATTCGGAATAACCATTGCTCCCAGGTGCTGGTGGTTTAGGTACAGGGCTTGACATGTCAGGGTTTGTCGAGACCAAAATTGCCATTGAGTTCTCCCCCAGTGCGGCGAAAACCTATGCGTAAGTGTTGGCTCCCTCCCGGAAGACCCACACTGAATTATGGTTCAGGTTGAATCACCCTCAAACGAAGGTTTTCAACCAATGCACGAATCTATTATTACAGCACGCAATCGACTGCTATGAAGGCAAAAATCCACCTCCTTTGACCAGTCTCCATAATGGAAGAACTCGGTTGGAGGCAATGCCTGAACCGGGAGAAATCGACTTCATATATGGTGGTCCGTGTTTGTCCGTTGCATTGGTTCAAATTTAATGGTTTTGACGGCCTCTAAACAGGTCCTCCTTGTCAGAGTTTCAGCGGGGCCAATCGATGGAAAGTGAGGATTTGATGTTCTGAACGTTCCATATTACTGATTACCTGTGCAGAAAGCAAACGATGTCCGGTGTGTACTAAATTCGCTAAGATTGTATAATGCTAACTTAAGTAGGAGCACCCTTGTCTGTAACATGCTATCCTATGTCGAGTTCTACCGGCCGTCATATTTTCAGCTAGAAAATGTAACTGGTCTCCTGCAATTTCCTCTCAATGGCCGTCAAGTCGAACGCACAATAGTCGACGGGATCAAGATGGGTGTCGTTAAATTCATCGAGCGCACCCTCATCGGACTGGGGCATGTATCCGTCTTTTCACCCCACTGACTTTCCTAACTGCTTGGTCCTCTAGATACCAAGTCAGGTCCAAAGTTTTAGAGGCTGGCCAATATGGGGCCCCCCAGGGACGGAAACGTGTCATATTTTGGGGCGCAAGGCGTGGAGCACTACTTCCTGGCTTTCCATTACCAACACACTCCTTCAAAGGATCATTCTTCTACCAGCTCCCGACTGGCAATGTTTTACCCCCTGTGACACGGTCGAAGAATTCAGATACCTGCCATCAGATTGCTCCCCTCAAGCCCGTCACTGTTAACGATGCAATAAACGACCTTGTGAGTCACTAAGTTCAATGCAATTTTCCTGCTGACAGGCCATGTCGTAGCCGGCTTTTGATTGGTTGGTTGGTAGTTTTTGGCGAGCTGTATTCGTCTCTGATCCGTCCCCGAGCAGGAAAAATCCACACCAGATTTGTCCCGCTACCGCCGCTGACAAAGCAGACGTGGCTCATCGCACTCGAGAACATGGAATTCCTGCTTTTGAAGCTGTCTACTCGGGAGAGTACACATATAAGACCTATCCTGGCTACGAATCATCCACGCCATACGCTTGCCCGCCGCAAAACAGATATCAGATGTGGATGCGAAGAGAGGTCGGGCATGACGTGCAATACCATTATACCCGAAAATTTGCAGCAGCTGTTGTTGAGCGGTGATGCCTCTCCTCATATTCCAGTCCCAAATATTATTGACCTCGGAGAATAGTGCGTGGAATATTCCTTTAGACCCGAACGCGGACCACACCAGTATGTGTTTGCCCCCTCAACAATCAGCACTCGGCATGGATGACTTAGTGCATGTCCATACAGACCTCCCACTTAAATTGCGACCTAGAAGGTTTGACGGGAAACGGATCATTCGTAAGAATGAAGGTACGAGAATCTTTGCTCAACACTCATCGGCCAGAACACCATTCTTTTGGGTAGTGCTCTACGGAAGAATCGATGGACATGGCTTCTTCCGGACGGCATTGACAACTGTTTCACCGAACGCAAAAGCCAGCCGACTTCTGCATCCTTCCGTGCGAATATTTCCGACTTACACCCCGTTTGAAGCTTGATTGTGCATTCATATAGCAAAAGCGGATCTTGACAGTTCGGGAATGTGCACGCGCACAAGGATTTCCGGACCACTACAAATTCGTGTCCGTTAACAAGAAGCCCAGTTTGGTTGTCCAAGATGTTTGTCCTTTGTTAAACCTAATTGGGTGCTACTTCTCATACGCATGACAGCAACATCGGCAAATAGGAAATGCTGTACCTGTCCCATTGTCTCTCGCACTGGGAAAGTCGCTTGGGGAGACCCTGCTGAAGATGTGGGTGAAAGAAGAGCGGGCAGGTAGTTCAGAGATTTAACAGGCATGTGCTCGTGGTAATCTGCCTCACCATTGGGTCTCATTTCACTGGCATAGAGCACCCGTCTTACATGCAATCTTTTAGACTGTATAAACTTTCGCTCCGGTCTTATGGGCGGATTCATTCTGTGTTAAACTTCTGTGAGATCTAAGGGTGGGTTACGCAAAGTACAGTACAACATGATAGAATAGCCCGAAATTTGCAAAGATGTCCCCGACTGCCTTGAAGTATGTTCCAGGAATTCATCACGTGCACCAATTATTGTCTATTTCAGGAAAGTTTGCTGAGCTCAAAAAATGTGCAAAAATTTGTATTAAAGCTCCGAAAGGCTATATCTCCCTGAATATAGCCTCGAATTTCACAGAAAATGCATCACTGAGCACCGAGAGGTCGTCGGTATAATTTTACAACAGACCGAAGGGAAGAAATGCATTCAATGGCTTGGCGGAACAGATATTGATATTTAAGGGTCAGATTAGGGCTCCGAGACGCCCAAAATGATGCTCCTGCAATAGCAGCGCAAAGATCAATTGCTTTAACTTCGGTCTATTGTACGATTATACTGATATATCGTCGGTATTCAATGCTACTTTTTTTGTGAAATTCCAGCATGTATTTGGGGAGATATGGCCTTTCGGAACTTCAACCTTTTTTTTGCGCATTTTTCGAGCTTAGCAAACTTGCCTATTTCCTGAAATAGACAATAATTCATCTGCAAGCTGTTCCGCTTATTTCAATCGTAAATTGGATCCATTCTTTGATGCCCCTCCTACGGGCACGCAACATTTTTCTGCACGATTACGATGGGAACGTGCTCGCAGGTTAGACTCCGACCATATTTCCAAACGTCGGATCCTGCTCACGGGCTTCAGGTTTCTGGCAATACGGCTCAATCTCTTGGGGCACCTTTTCGACGTGGTTGAATTCTCTAATCCAGACGGAGCATCAGTGGGCGATTTTCGATTTGGATGAAACCAGTGCAGACCGTCACGGAGCGCAGAAGCCTCTTGGGTCTGAGATAGTGCTTCCAGGGGACTACATCCTACTTCGGCAAGGAAAACACCCCCCGCCTCGGTTTTATCACCCATGCGTATTCACTTTGCTTCAGACGGGGGCCCTTTGCAAGTTACTCTAACCCCAGAAAGAGCCCGTACACGCCAACCCACCCATCCGCACACACCAGCTCGGGTGAGCCCCCTGCCACCGACCTATAGAATGATACCTAAGAACCCAATTCCAGTTGGACCACTACCGCAACCGCGCGCGGGAGAGGGATGGGAAATGTTTGATCACAGGTCGCAGATTTGCCACATGGACTCCGCTGAGGGCAGCCCACATATTTCCTCCCGCCCATGTTGATGAAGTGAGCTTAATCAGTGGCGCAGTCTCGGACTAATGTTCTTTGTCTCTCCAGTGGGTTCGAAAACAGTACCATCGCCTCATCACTGATAATGCACCCGCATCAGCTGTTGGTGGTTATTCAAAAATAGACTCTGTGCAAAATGTGTTCATGTTACAAAGTGACCTGCATGATATGTGGGATAATTATGAATTCGGTGTCAACCCTGACGTGAGTGCCCTTATTTTCGCTGTCCCGTCTGCAGCCCTATTTCGATTCCCAAATCTTTAGGACAATTATCGTATCACTGCCTTCATCAATGGCTTAGACCATGTGCATGGTTTAATTCTCCAGCTCGATCATATCGTGGACCCGACAATCCGCCCGCTTGATGAGCTCTTCCGCGATCACTTCCTGCAAGGGGTCCTGAAACATATGAAAGGTGCGGGGGAGCCGACTTGGGACAACGAGGATGCGTTTGGCGATGGTGCTTTTGATCTGTCAAGACAAGAGATCTGGGGGAGTGCTGAAGGCAGAGAGCGGCTGGAGCTGGAATTTGTAGACAGGCTCTTCGAACATCAAGTTGCCCAGGACTTAAGCGTCTCTTATTAGTGCATAGAAACTATATGGTTCTATAATATAAATATTATTTTCAACACTTGACAGCATAGTACGACTTCCGTCTGCACTCCACTCGTGAAGTTTGATGATCGCATTATCTCACAGAACCTCCTACAAGATCCTGAAAGGCAGTGATATGGAATCATTACACTGACCTAGAATATGCGAGGAAATTAATTGGCATGAATAACAAGCTACATTACAATAACGCCCCAACTTTCACTGGCTTGCGCACCGCAGCTGAATTTCCTTCGACAAACCGATATGTTACCCGATATTTCTTCTCGATATTTCTGCGTACTGCAATCTTCGTGGTCCCGAGCGACGAGGTAGTGACCGGTCGTCCAAAGAAATCCGTCGGAGGCTAGCGAAATGTAAAAATAACAGACTGGGCGTCCCAAACAGAACTTACTTTATCAGCAATGTCGATCTTGTTTGTGCGAGATCTTTTGGCCACATGACATTCACTCGATGAAGCAGGCTTTTCTGCGTCTTCCGGAAATTGGGCTCGGTTTGCTTTGGACCTAGGCTCGAAAGTTAAAGAACTGGAATCATGGCGTAAGGCTCTAGGAGTGACTCAAACCTGCTCGATTTTTCCTTTTCTACCGCATCAGCTTGTCGTTCTATAAGCAGAGCGTCAATCTGGAGTGGAAAGTTTAGAATGTAATTTATAAGTTCCAGAGAGATACTTACTTCGGTCGCTACTAGATGTCTTACGGCGTATCTAGACGCGACAATATCAGAAGCGCGTTTACCGTCATACGTTACAAAAACATCAATTGGCCTTGGTGGTATGATATGAGCCTGATCTTCACGCATAACTGAGTGTGTACTTACGGTTCTAGTGCGTAGGACAATTGGCCTTCTTCGGACCTCTCTCGCACAAATCGAAGCTCTAATGATGCCATGATGGCTACAAGTCGCGAGAGCAATGATCGTTCATTTGGTTTGATGATTTGACTGTTTACCTGTGATGTGGATCGAGCACTTAGTGAAATGAATAAATCAAGGATCCTTTGCTTACCGGACGAAGAGGAGGAGAGATGATTCGGTTGATGTATGGCGCGAATTCCAGTTGAAAAATTGGACTACTGACGAGATGTATGTAGTTCCCGTGAGTGAGACCGAGGGTACACCGGGAGAGTGATTTGTGGATTTCTTCATTACACCGCGTCCTTTGGACATTCTATGCTCAAAGAGAGATGTTAGTACGTTGGAAGTGGGAACCCAGACATCCACGTACATCCCAATCTGTTTGGTTTCTTTCTACGCGTTCTCCCCCTCGTTCTTGGAAAAGTGGATAGAAAGAAGCCAGCAAATAAGGAAGATATGAATTAAGGGAAAAGTCCCCCATCGAGTACATCGCATTGGAAAGGATGTCATACGACAAAAGCCATTCGTTGGCTTTCCGGTATCGGGAAAAGTTGGCATCGTGGCGGCGGCAAGTAGCATAATGCGCAAAGCACCCTGCATTGAGACGCGTTATATGAAATTAATTGTCAGACGCAGCGTGCGACTGACCCAACGCAATACTCTCTTCTTTACCACACCCTTCCACCTCTCGACTGAGTCGTCCCACATACTTCGATTCTTCCTCCTCACCCATACCAAGCTCATTCACCCGCTTTCGTGTCATCGGTGAGAATAAATTATTTAAAACGGATGCGATGGAAGTATCGGCTTCTTTCATCCCAACTGTGGCCCCGCGAATCACACTTTCCGTGACCTCTTCATTCCTCGATTTAATGAACTGGCCAGAAGGGATCACACAAGGTCTCATATAAATTTGTCGAGAAGCCTTACCTGAAGAGTGTTGAGGCAACCTCTAAGGTCGCCTTTGGAAACTCCAACGAGCGTTGACAACCCTCTTGTGTCGGCCTTGAGTCCTTCGACTTCGCAGATTTCCCTCAAACGCTTCACGGCATGGATATCTGCCGGCCTTGTGAAACGTACTTGGTATGCACAAGAACGAAGCTTGACCAAAGACGCAGCATTGGGATCATTGCAGATACAAATAATAGGTCGAAGAATAGGTCGGTTTTCCTTAGGGTCGCGTTTTCGCCCAGGGCGTGCTGGGAGTCATGGTAAACTCTGCCATTCGTTACTATTCTGAGAGCGTACCTTTCCCTGTTTGCTTGTTCTGCGTGAGGTGAACCAGTCTTTGAATGAAACCGCTTGACTACCAGAAGAAGGTCAGGAACCCCACCCAGCTTAATGTGACGAAATACAAACGCCATCTCCACCTCCGGTGGCTCCATCAATCTCGTCTATGACGACTAAGACAGGTTTTGATCCTCCAACCGTTGCGCCAGACTCCAAAGCTGGTCGTATTCGATCATCTACAACTTGGGCTGAGCGTGCATCACTAGGTCCAAACGTTGAGCAAAAACATCAAAATAAGACAGCCTCCAAACCTGGCATTTATCTCCATAACTTCATAACCAGCCTGTCGAGCTATCACATGGCTAAGTGTTGTTTTCCCAAGCCCTGGGGGACCAGAAAGTAGCAGAATCTGGGAGGACAGGAATTCGTACCAAACCACATTTCGGGAGTTTGCGGCGTACCTTTTGTTGTGGTCGGCAATATAAATCGTCGGTGTTGAAATTTTCGTCCCCTTCTCTGGGTCGCTTCCTGCTCTTTTTGTTGCCAAAAACACACCAATCCCATTGCTTGACCCAAGCCATTGTTTCTCGTGCTACTCTCTCGTTTCCGACTAGCTCGATGAAGCGTTCAGGGCGATATTTATCAACCCAGAGTGTTTCCTCTGTTGCTGAATTGTTAACTGTACCACCAAAGCCTTGATGAGGGATGCTGGAAGGGAGTCAAACCAACGACGATCAAAAAGATGTGGGTGCCATACTTCCGCTCCAGTGATGCGGCTGTGGCGGCAGACAAGTTATCCATCAGTCGATGGATCGGCACTTCAAGAAGACCACAGATACGTTGTCCAGAAATGCTTGCATCCTGTAGTGGCAAGATGAATACAACCCGCGTCGCAAATTGCTTTACCTCACGCTTTTCTTTGGCTGTTGAACTCTGGATTTGCGTTTGATATAGAATGATCTACCATTGAACGTCGTTGCACGGATAAACATATGATGAGATTTAGTCGGGAGGAGTGTCCTTGAACGATCTCCGTCGTTGACAAGAGAGTCTTTTCCGAAGTCGAGGTCCATAAGCATAGTTGTACGTTGAAGATTACTTTCTGCTCAACATCAAAGTTTGATGTGTGATATCCAACAGGATGATTATGTTCACCTTGGTATTCAAGATGAAAAAGACCACTATCTGGTGGATGACCCGTAGAATTTAACGCTAGAAGCAAACCTATGTTAAGTCCCATTGCAAATAAGATGATTCGACCTACCAGAACTGGGGTTTCCCATTACTGACGCTTTCACGTCTTTGCAAACGAAATTTACAAAAAATTCATTGTCACCCCCAAAGTGCAACTTACCGTAGCTATTTTCGACCTCAGTCGGTCGTTGTTTAACCTCCCTGAGTTTGGGATGCAAATTACAGGGCACAACACCAAGAAGCCCATTTGGTATAAATGAACTTGACCCTTCGTTTGAAGAATCCGGGGTTACGGAAACTGAAGGTGAGAAACATGCTGAGCTATTTGCTGTGAAGGACATTAGGGCGCGTCGGCGAAGAGTTCTGTCACGGGTGCACTACATGTGACTACTACGCGACTGTGACATGCTCAAAAAGGCAATCATTGATTAGCCGATTTGTATATGTTTGTGAGGCTTTGTATTCATCATTGACCAAACAAACCGCCCAAGTTCAAAACGACCAATCTGTCTTACAGCGACCAGCACACTGGCTGCGACGACGGCAGCTGGTGCAAATCTTGCTTTCCATTCTGCTTGGCCATACCTTATTAGTTATCTACTGCTTCTGCCATCCTGGCTCCAAGCATTACCTCGGTCTTGACCGCCCGGCCAACACTTCGATATGGCACAGCGTCGCTCGTCTAATCGAACCTCGTCAACATCCGCTAATTCTTCTTTGACGCGCCGAAAATACTTGCTTCGTGGTTCTCCAACCTCCCGAAACCGCAGTTTTACTCTAGTTGACCCTCTTCATCATTCTGACCCGAGTTCCCACGCCCCCAACGCGTCAACTTCACACTCATTCGCAAATAGGCTCAGACCTGTCCTTGTCCCACTTCATCCCAACCTACGCCGCCTCCCCTCCCGTATATTTTTCGCTCAAAAGAATCTTATGCGCCATCCAAGCCACACCGTTGCCGTCAAGGCCGGCACTAAACGAAAACGCGTGGCGAGCAACGAAAACGCCCGTTCAGGTGGTCGCCCGACGCGTGGATCAGGTAGACTGAAAAGGATGAGGTCCTCATCGCATCGACAGTACACGAGTGATGAGGGCGAGGCAAGTTCTATGAATGTCGATCCTCCTAGTGCATATGCACTCTCCGACATTTCTGACGCGGAGGAGGATGCTGAAGATTCCTGTCCGTTCTTTTCCTTCCCCCAAGTTCACCGTTCTCAATGTACTTTTGCAGCGTTCGAACACCTGATTAGTGAAGCCGCTCCTCGCCAACTTTTACGTCTGCGTAAAGACGAGCTGGTAAATCTTTACGCTTCTATTGGCTTATCAGATGACGCGGAAACCCTCACTAAACAAGAAATTGTTGATGCAATTGTGGCAGCGCGGGATGATGTTACCGAGTTACCCCCGTCATCAACCAGAGGCGGCTCCACTGAGTACTCCTCTGATGATGACAACGTTGTAGGGCATGATGAGACCGACATTCTTCCAGTGCATCCTCCCGTTAACGGTCTAAGGAGACGAGCCACAACTGCAGACTTGGGCCGATCGAATGGTAAACCCCTAAAAGGCCGGACATTTTCTCTGGACTTCCTCTTCACCGGAAGTCCTCCGTCTGAGAGAAGGACGGCAACGAAACTGTCTGGACATAATGACAATGGCGTCATCACCTCGAGGTAAGATTCGTGCTTTGCCGTTCAATTGTTCATCCGACATTCTCAACGCGCGTCACGCAATCAGGAAAAAGGTGGTTCATGGTTTAAATAAATCGTCCTCTACACCCTCGAGCTCAGCAAAGTTGCTGCCTTCGCCTCCCGCCACTCGTCTGCGCACCCGCAAGATATCGACAGGAACCAAGTCGTCCTCATCAACCAAGGGCAAAAAGAAGCAGGTTGAGTTTACGGATGAGGCGGTACCTGTGAAGTCATCTCGTCCCACCACACGAGAGCGGGAAGAGCGGAGCCAATCGGCTAACTTTGCTGATTCCGAATCTTCTTTTAAAAAACCACTCCCTTACCCTAGTCCGAGGAGACTGAGAAGTAAGCAGAGGAAAATGGATACCCAGCGATCTAGCGGGAGACAGTCAGAGGGTTCGGAAGAGTGTCCACAGAAGGTTTCCCTTGTGAGGAAGGCCAAAGGCAAGCTTGGTAATGAAGGCAGGGAAGAGGAAGATGAGTTGCAGGAAGAAGATGAGGAGGAGGTTGATGAATTGATATCGTCTGCGTCAGCAACTCCTCCATTTCAAGGACGGCGGACACCTCTCAAGCGACGCTTGAGACCGCGACGAGTACAGACTCATGCATCCTCTAGCGATGGTGACGATGAAGGGGAGGAGGAGGAGGAGGAGGAGGAAGAAGAAGGAGAAGAGGAGGAGGAGGAGGAGGAAGAAGAAGGGGAGGAGGAGGAAGGGGAGGAAGAAGGGGAGGAAGAGGAAGGGGAGGAGGGGGAGGAAGAAGCCCAGGGTGAGGAAGAGGAGGGGGAAGAGGAAGAGGGGGAAGGTGATGAAGAAGATTCAGGAGTTGACGATATCGAAGAAAGGATGGTAGCAGCGGAGCCTCGCAAGTTGCGGAACGGAAAGATTGTTGGGGAAGAAGAGGTAGAAGATTTAGGTGACCAGGAGGAAGAGGACGATGCTGACGGTGACATTGATGTGGAAGTGGTGACCGAAGATAGCGAGGAGAGCGATGAAACAATGGGGAGCGATGGACCAATGGAGAGCGATGAACCAATGGAGGGCGGTACGTGGTTTCGCTGCATTTTTCAAAGCAGAACCTTACATTCTACATCAGTTGATCTAACCATTGCGACTGCTAAGACTCTCATTCGCCTTCGTCGCGACGACCTCGTAAGACTTTGCGAGACGCGAGATCTCGACGTGGCGGGCACGAAGCCGCAACTTGCTGAAGCACTCTTACAGTGGCGCGATCGCAATTCCAGTGGTTTTTCTTCGCCATCTTCAGCGGGAACTATGCGTCCCCCATCGACTGTCAGGCGTCGGGTAAATGGACACAACCGAAGCCTGACCAAAAGCAAGACTCCCGTCCTTTTACGCCCTGACCACATCCACGGACAGGGTCCCAGTACTCCAATCTCGCAGAATCGTCGGGAGACTGAGCCAGAACTCGAATTAGATCTCGAGAGTTTGGGCCTAGATGATCGGGAGATACCTCCAGACAAGTTAACGAAGCTGGAGAAAATTGGCAGTGGCGGTTTTAAAGATGTCTTTATTGGAAAGTTCAAAGGAAGGAGAATTGCTATCTCCGAATTTCGAGGGCAGCTAAGTGAAAGTGAGCTTTTCTTGATTCACCTTCTATCGCATATGTTAAATCAGCGTAGTGGACATCAAGGAACTCAAATTGCTCGGAGGTTTCGATCATCCGAATATCGTCCGTTTCGTAAGTGCCTTTGATATTGGAAGGCGTGTGAAGCATTTACCTTCTTTGCAGGTTGGTGTCAGCATACCTGAGAATACTCGAGAAACGCCGGTCATGATCGTGAGCGAACTTTGCTCAAACGGTGACCTGTTCGACTATTTGCGAAATGTTCCTCCTCCGCCATTGCACAAAGTTGTGCGTGCTTATTTTCTCTGTCATGTGAACATCCGTTAATGCTTGATTCATGGCAGTTGGGGATGATGCTAGACATTGCTCTCGGCCTGGAGTACCTTCACCTTCGTAAACCATCTGTCATTCATCGAGACTGCAAATCATCCAATATCTTGATCACCGCCAAAGGAACTGCCAAAATAGCTGATTTTGGGCTGGCTAAAGTCAAACAGTCGACAAGGTCAATGGTACGGAGCCTGGTAGGAACTGTGAACTGGCAAGCCCCTGAGCTTTGGCACCCGCATCCAAAATACAACTACAAGGTTGACGTCTTTTCCTGTGCTATGGTCTATTGGGAGATGCTTCAATGGCACCTCCCAAACCAGAAATTTCCCTGGGAGGTTTGTCCGGACTCTTTGTGATGTTACTTGTATATTCACGTCTGTTAACTCTCAGGGGATGAATGAACATGCGATCTATGATTTGGTGGGGACAAAACGGCAACGGTATGTCATTATTTTAATCACAATCGCATCCTTTCTCAAGCGAGGGTTATATCTCGAAGACCATCGGTATCTGGCTTGCGAAAGCAGTGGTGCCCGGAAATTGTCGACCTGATAGAACGCATGTGGGCCCAAGAACATCAGGACCGTCCCACGATGTCCGAAGTTGTGGAAGAACTTCGTCGACTTGCTCACCGATAACCAAATCTCTCTGCATGCTCCCATCATCCTACTTCAAGCAATCTCCATATTTTTTAATGGGATCATATTATAAAGGACGCATGGAATTTCTGAATCAAAACGCCTATCTTTTTGTAACCATTGCTTTTGCTCCCAATTCTAGCATATCATCAATGTATCTTAACTATATAACACAATTCGATACACATTCAACCTGATATTTTCTGACGGATCGGAAGGCGTAACAGTATCCGCGTCTATCCTTTAGTACACAGTATTCAAACCCACGTATCCAGTGGGTGAGGATGTATTCGCTTGGGACCTAAGTACATACCGTAAATGCCTGCAGGAGGACTATCTCATCGTGGGAAGTCTGCCTTGTCGTGAGCGTGGATCGCACGCTGAGTCAACAAGATGGCTGCGTCGGTCCGCCCGACGACTCAATACCTCAGCACCAATTTCGTCATTTCAGCCGGTTCTATTCTCTTTCGACAGTCGCCGGAGTCGAATAAATTGCAGATTTGTCTCCTCTATCATCGGCAGACGGGCCGGTGGGGTCTGCCCAAAGGCCGGAAGGACTGTGGAGAGTCAATCGAAGCTGCCGCCGTACGGGAGACATTCGAAGAGACAGGATATACTTGCGAGCTTTTGCCATGTAGAATGCCCACTCGCGCAACTGAGCCGAATGTCAACATTCTCGATTCGGTGCGAACCCTTCCAAATATCTCGGAACCTATCGCGCTCACCGTCGAAGACTGGGGCGAGAGTGGGGTTAAAACGATATGGTGGTTCCTCACGCGTGTCAAGAGCAACTCGGCGGAGAAATCGAATGAGACGCAGGCGGATTATGAGCAATACGATTCACATTTTGTCGACGCAGAGGAGGCAATCACACTCCTCAGTTTCGAAAAGAATCGTGAAGTGGCAACCCAAGCTTTGCGCTTGGTTAAGGATTCTTTGATGCTTGGGGATCAGCTCTTCAGTCACTCTTATATATGAAAGGATTTTATGGCGGGAGATTCATATCTCAGGAATCGTAGATACACTTTACCTCGTACATCCGACTCGTTTCGGCTAGCGGACTCACATCACTTTCGTAAATTTTGTGAGCATCGTACATCTTGGTCATGACCGGAATGACCGAGTCCGATTTTGAAATCGTCTGTTGAGACGAGGGGGCTTCGCCAGCGATACCATTCCCTTTGGCCGGCGGAATTATGCCGCCAGTACCCACTCCCGCCTTACTCGCCAACGAAGTAGCTTTCCCGTCCGGGATTCGGATGAATTGCATCTTTCCTCCCACCTGGCCATCGAAGACAAAATATCCTTTTCTTTCGAACTGCATAATTTCCCCTTTCTTCAAATCTTTCACGTTTGAGTCGGCCAAAGCTTCTACCCGAAATTCAGTGACAGGAGTAACGAAGTCCGCCAGATTGTCCTCTTCTTCCAGCTTCTTCTTAGTGATGAGATAATCGTAGTCCAGAAGCGTGGCATTCGCTAGCGGGAATGAGCTTGTTGGTTGAGCAAGCCAGGTTATTTTCTTCGTTTTGCGGAAATCGCCCTCAAGATTTAGTTCCATTTCGATAGATGTCACTTGGCCAGAATGGTTGACGGTCTTGGAGCGGACATAAGCATTACCCCAATCCATGAGGGTGATCTAGAACGGTGTTGGTGTGAGGCTTTTACGGGAATCTCGGCCAATCGCACCTCTTCCTGGTCGTCGAAAGAGATTGCATCTTCTTGCTCAACAAGTATATCGGAGGTGAAAACTGTCCTTTTCTTCCCAGCATCTGGATTCTTCTTGTGTTTCGGAAGCACTTTAATTTCTGCCACGATAGGCCCACCCTTGACCTTGACCGGTACCCTACATCATATATTTATGTCAGCATGCATCACTGGCCATTAAAGAAGCAAATGGAATTCACATATTGTCTAGGACAATGGCACAATGACGTGGAGACACGGGGTCAATGATCTTCTTGTTTAAGGCCCAGATGGAGTCCCACTCAAGTGAGACGATGGCCTGAGAAGGGCCTTGGGATAGCATGAATTGCGACAAAGCTTCCACCGTTAGGCCACGCCGACGAATACCTATTCGACAATGGTCAATGGAACATGTGACAACATTGGAGTACAAACCTCGGACAGTAGGGAACCGCGGATCGTCCCACCCACGTACGAGTCCTTGGTCAACAAACCAATGCAATTTACGCTTTGAAAGCAGGGTGTAAATGAAATTCAGACGGCTGAAAGAAAGAATAGACGATAAGACAAGATTTCATTGGTCAAGCAAATAATTTATCATCACCTAAAGTCCCAAACATTGACCATCCTCATCTCTAATGCCTGGATCATCCACTGATACTGGGCATTTCTATCACGGTACTCGTTCGTTCTCAAAGCATGGGTGACTCCTTCGATGGAATCAACAAGAGGACATGCAAAATCGTAAGTTGGGTATATCTTCCATTTTGATCTATTCCCGGAATCCTTAAACGTCAGCGAAACAGGAGACGACAGTAGAGTGAATGTACCCAGTTCGGTGGTGCGGTAGAGTATTACACCTGTATATGACAGGATCGCGAAGTGCTTTGTTAGGGTTGTCGACACTGATCTTCGCGCGAAGACACCATCGAAGACCCTCTGGTGTACCTGATTTCATCTTAGAAAAATGTTCCAGGTTTTTCTCTACGGTATCGTTGCGGTGAGTAGAAGCAATACCCTGACCCCGCTCCGCACGCATCTAGAATTCTCGGTTGACTTTTGAGGGGGGTATCGTTTTCGATGAACATTCAGAGAACAGGCGCACCTGAGCTTGTTCAGTGTCGTCGGTGTAGGCTTTTCCAGCGCTAATAAGCTTTACCGCAAGCTCGTACAACTCGTCAAAGTAATCCGAGGTGTGGGTGACTTGATCGCCGTGAACATCAAGCAAGTATAAATCTTCCAAGATGGTCTCTTCGAATTCACTCTGTCGCGAGATGAAATATCAAAACTAGCTTAATAACTTGCACGTACCCTCTCTTTGGTAGGATTCGTGTCGTCGAATCTAATAATCAACTTGCCCTTGTACATCTTTGCAAAATACTGATTGAGCATGGCGGCCTTCGCATGGCCGATATGCAAGTAGCCGCTCGGCTCCGGTGGGAACCGGGTGACAACTTGCCCTTCCTTTGCGTTTTGAAGACCGAGAGCAAATCCAGCTGCAGTCTTGTTGGATCGAGCCACGTTGGATTTCGCTTCTGAGAGTTTTGCAAGAGCTCCTTGGATAGATTCCAGAGATTCGAGGTGTGCAAACCATCGAAGTAGATGCGGGTGCTGGTTGTTCTTGAGGAGCCCGAGAATTTTGATATTTCCTAATTGCGGCAGCGAATAATGGGCGACCAGGAGGGCAACAATGCTGGGTGGAACGTACCCTTGAGAGTTCCCCACAGTAACCAATCTGCCGTAGTTATTTCGCGGCCATCGAGGAAAGTCCTAAACGCAAGTCGATCGTCCAAAACATCGAGGGACGCAATGATGTCTGAGAACACGGTTGTCGTAGCCAACGTCTTTGCTAGATCAATGAACGTGGAGGTCTACACTTTCAGCATCAGTAGTGGTCACATAGGGAAAGTTATAGACTACGAACGATGGGACTATTCTCAGAAATGCCGCCAGCCTCGGCCAAAGCATGGACAATATCTTCCTCGGTATTGATTGCAGATCCATTGAACTCCAAGAGGACATCTGTCGCGGATTCATCAAAAACTACATCGGCTTTCTGAGTGTAAGCCGCGATAGCAAGCGCAGCAAAAGGGAAAGGCGATAATTTGGAAGAGATGGTGAGCGTAACGGCCATTTTTGGTAACTCGCCTTGGGCCGTCCTTTTTTTGGTGCACCTGCCTTGGAATCGTGACTCATGGCAAATTTTTTTCAAAGGCTCCAGGGCTTAATAAAGAGGGGGCGTCCCTTCTCTCAATCCAGCCCTGCCCGCATGGCTATGCTGTGAGTTCCACGAGCCTAGAATTATCCTTGTTTATGTATCGTCCATTTTCAGTGCGGAACCCTCCCAAAAGTACAAGCCGTACACTCCTTTGGACGTCAAGGACCGCCAATGGCCTTCAAAAACGTTCACAAAAGCGCCGATCTGGCTGTCCACCGATCTCCGCGATGGCAACCAGGCCCTTGCGAACCCGATGACCATCCAGCAAAAAAGAAATTTTTTTCGGGAACTGGTGAAACGCGGTCTTAAGGAGATCGAGGTCGCATATCCCGCCGCTAGCGAGACTGACTTTGGTTTTGTCCGCGGCCTCATTGAAAATAACGAGGTTCCGGGTGATGTTTGGATGCAGGTCAGTATAACCGGATCATGCTCAATTCCGAACTAACCACACGGTCGATCTAGGTTCTTACTCCGGCTCGAGAGGACTTGATCAGACGTACAGTCGACTCCGTCGCTGGCGCAAAATTGGCCATCATTCATATGTATAACGCCACTTCTCCCACTTTCCGCGATGTCGTCTTCCGAAATTCTAAGGCCCAAACAGTTGAACTCGCTGTCAATCATACCCTACTCGTGAGGCGATTAACAGAAGAGTGCACGCAGAGATATGGCACTCGTTTTCGGTTCGAGTATAGCCCAGAAACTTTTACGCAGACAGAACCCGAGTTTGCCGTTGAAATTTGCGACGCTATCAAGAAGGCTTGGGGCAAGGCTGGCACCGGGGAGGACCGCATCATCTTCAACTTGCCCGCAACCGTCGAGATTGCACCTCCAAATCACTATGCGGACCAGGTATGGTTTCGTGTCACTTAACAATTTCGTTCTAATGCTAGACCAGATAGAGTATTTCTGCCGCAACATAACGGAGCGCGAAAAGGTTATAGTGAGTCTGCATCCACACAATGACCGAGGTTAGTCTTGTTCCCATTTCCGCTTTTTGTCCCATTTCGTGATGCTGTTATACTAGGCACTGGCCTCGCCGCTGCCGAACTGGGTGTCCTGGCCGGGGGGGATCGCATCGAGGGCTGTCTTTTCGGCAACGGTGAACGCACTGGCAACGTCGACTTGGTCAATCTTGCCCTCAATCTCTACTCCCAGGGCATCCGTCCTAATCTTGATTTCAGCGACATACAAAGCGTCATTGAGGTGGTCACCCAATGCAATGATCTTCCAGTCCACCCTCGTCACCCTTACGCTGGCGAACTGGTTTTCACGGCCTTTTCTGGCTCACACCAAGACGCAATCAAAAAGGGCTTCGATTATCAGAAGAAAGCACACGCCAAGGCTGCCTCGAAGGGCGAACCCCAATATTGGAATATTCCGTATTTGCCCGTCGATCCAGCAGACCTGGGGACTGATTACGATGCCGTGATTCGGGTCAACTCGCAATCTGGAAAAGGCGGCATTGCCTACATTATCAGAGAACACTTGCAATTGGACCTTCCTCGAAAGATGCAGATTGCATTCTACAAGGTCATTCAAGCGATCGCCGACCGCGAGGCGAGAGAGGTGACGGTCGAGGATATTACAAATGCATTCAGGAAGGCATACCACTATGGGGGATCGAAATACGAGGGAAGGCTTTCGCTGCGAAACTTTACGCTCTCGGCACAACCAGTAGAAAGCTCATCAGACGAACATCCTGACGACATTTGCAGGTTGGAAGGAACTCTTTCTGTCGATGGCGTTTTGCGCGTGATTCGAGGATATGGTAATGGTCCAATTTCCGCACTACACGACGCTCTGCTTAAGCATTTGGATATCGACTTTTCGGTCCGAGAATACTCGGAACACGCCACCGGCGAAGGCCAGAACGCGAAGGCCGCGTCGTATGTAGAGATTATACCCCCACCTGACCGCCAGACATCTGAGTCGTGGTGGGGCGTGGGTGTTGATTCGAATATTGCAGGTTCTGGCCTTCGCGCGTTCCTCAGTGCTGTCAATAATGCGATTGGAGACCGTGTGCTTCCGGAGTTGAAGTTGTCGGTCAGTTTCAATGCAAAATCCTCCGAAGTGGATATGGCTAGTATTATTCGAACCACTTTGGGACTCGAATTGCCGAAAAGGTTCCGGGCTTCCTTTTTCGAAATTGTGCGGGGAAAGGTGAGCGATGAAAGTGGGGAATTATCGGCTGCTGCCCTGGTTGAGCTATTCCGGAAAACCTACGATTACGAGTCTAGGGAGAAGGCGAGGTTCTCGATTTCAGCATTCAAGATGGATCGTGCAACGGATGACAATAGACGACGATTGACCGGAGAGTTTGTGTTCGATGGTCACACCCTGAAACTCGATGGCGAGGGAAATGGACCTATTTCGGCTACCCTGGCTGCACTTCACTCACAAATCGAGGGTACTTTGGCGGTGAAAGAATACTCAGAACATTCAATTGGGGAAGGAGCCGAGGTGTTAGCAGCTTCATATATCGAATTGGTTTATGAGTTGGGGGGGCAGACTACGAGTGCATGGGGCGTGGCTACCGACACGGACATCACAGCATCTGGTCTCAAGGCTCTCATGAGCGCGGCTAGCAGGCTGGAGATTGTCACTAAAACTTGAGCGGTGTACTCGAGCATGGGTCTTACTTTATTGTACTTACCAACCGGCATGGCGTTGTATTTTCTATGCTCCATCCATTCTGCGTTCTTCTCGCAGCGTTGAGTCGGTGAAAGGCTCATGAGTTGTCACACCTATTGTCACGCTGACGCGGTCGTGTGTAGTATTTGCTTGCCGCCAACACTCAAAGGATGATGCCAATCTCTTCAAGCCACCCTCAACACTCGTCATCCTCTAGATCTTTTCAAGCTTCTCAATCTAATTTGCATTCAAGTTCCCACCCATTTCTGAATCTGTTGAACCCCTTGAGTAGAACACACCAAGGATACATCCCAGCGGATCAGTCGGTGCTAGAGGAAGACGAGAACCAGAGGAGTTCAGACGATGACGATCTGGAAGCTGGTCAGAGCCGCATCTTCCGCGACCAAAAATCGAAATCAAAGTCGCGTAGATATCGTCGTGTGTCCTGGGAGGCAGACGCATCGGAGATGAACGTCCTTCATCCGAATATCCGCCAGGAGGATAAGATCCACGAACACGAATCATCTGATGATGAAGTCCCACAAAGTTACATGATAGAAACCTCTCCAAGGAAGCATGTAAATGCAAAAAACACCGATTTCACTGCTCGGTCTGGTCCAAACGCCACTCCGCGACAAGCAACTAGTTCATCGTCGGGCAAGAAGCCGATATCGCTGACCACCACACTACCTCCGGTTTCGATCCCACCTCGCCCTTCAGAGCCTGACCTTGACTCTGAACATACACCACGTCCATCCACACAAAATTCGAGCGGCAGTCCTTATGGCGAAAGACAAATTCACCCAATGCGTGGGCTCGATGTATACGAGCGCGCACTGTGGAATTGGGTGAACGTGTACAATCTAGACGCATTTCTGCAGGAGGTGTATTATTATTATGAGGGAAAAGGAATCTATTCCATCGCTTTGGCCCGTGGTCTCAATCTCTTGTCGGTGGTCTCTCCTTGATGGGTGACATTGGAGGCGGCTCACCAAAATTCATCCCAATTTAGGACAGTTGGGTTCGTGATCGGTTTTTCTACTTTTTTATTGGGATGTATAGATTACTCTCGGATACGACCTGAAGGGATCACACGGCTGTCGGATATTGTCGTTCATCGTTGTGTTGCAAAGTATTCCGCCCCATAGTTTATCTCTTCACATTACTGACGCACGCAATCCAGATTCTCAGGCTTCACCCTCCTCCTTTTTCTCCTCTTCACAGCATTTTACATCTGGGAAATTGTATCATTTGTCATGGGCGTCATTCGGTTGGTTGACATGTACAACTTTTACACCTACCTACTACGTGTTCCAGATGTGCGCCTGTCTCGTTCTTATATCCTAGTCGTCTTGACTCACTTCCTCTGACCTTTTAGGAAGACATCCAGACCATCTCTTGGCCAGAGATTGTCAGACGCATAGGCGCCATCCGAGAAGAAAATCCTCTTACTGCCATTTCCTCTGCCAAACGTGCCACCAGCGCTACTGCCTCGGCCAAGTTGGATGCGCACGACATTGCTAACCGCATCATGCGACAAGAAAATTACCTTATCGCGTTGTTCAATAAAGAACTATTGGATTTACAGGTACCATTGCCACCAGTCCTCGAGCGCTTGCTCAGGCTGGATCGCAATAGGTCAGGAAGAGAAGGTAATAAGTGTATGATGTTGACGCAAGCGCTTGAGTGGAATTTGAGGTTTTGTTTGCTGGAGTTCTTGTTCGATGCCCAGGGAAGGGTAAGAAAGGTGTTTTTAAAATCGAGGAATCGGGCAGCGTTAATCGAAGGGTGTGTATGGAATTTCTCCTTGGGCAGCAAATGCTGATCAGTTGTGGCAGTTTGAAACGCCGATTTGTGTTCATGGGAATATTGAACTTCATCTTTGCGCCATTTATCGTCTTGTATCTGGTCATGTACTCTTTCTTTCGGTATTTTGAGGTGAGGCCTTTCACTTATATTTATTATTTACGTATTTATACCATTCGCTGTTTGACAGGAATACCACAAAAATCCATCATCTATCGGAGGGCGTCGCTATACTCGGTTTGCGCAGTGGAAGTTGCGAGAATTCAACGAGCTTCCTCATCTATTCGTGAGGAGGCTGGACGAAAGTTATCCTGCGGCTAGTATGTATATTGGACAGTTCCCCAATGAAAAGTTAACCTTGGTTATGCGGTGGGTCACTCTATTTTCTACTTTCCGATCCTCCTTGTTGACATACCACAGCTTTGTGGCATTCATCGCTGGCTCCTTTGCAGCAGTTCTCGTTCTCGCATCTGTCCTCGATCCTGACCTCTTTCTGCACTTTGAAATCACACAGCATCGCACCGTCCTCTTCTACCTTGGAGTGTTTGGTTCTGTGCTTGCCGTCGCTCGGGGAATGGTGCCAGATGACAATAGAGTCTTTGATCCTGAGTTGTTGATGATGGAAGTGATTACATATACGCATTATATGCCCGATGACTGGAAAGGGCAACTTCATTCCAAAAAAGTGTGTTCATACATATTTCATTGGTGCTCGTGGTGTTGATGCTCTTCCCAAGGTCCATCAAGAGTTTGGCGAAATGTTCGCTATGAAGATCATGATCTTCACACAAGAACTTTTATCTGTTGTTCTGACGCCTTTCGTCCTGTGGCTGTCGCTTCCCGGATGCGCTCCTGCTCTCATCGATTTCTTCCGGGACTTCTCGGTCCACGTCGATGGACGTGGCTACGTGTGTAGTTTCGCGGAGTTCAATTTTCTGAGGCATGGGAACGTCAAGGTGAGTAACTACACTAAATGTTTTCTGACCGTCGTCACACCATGGATGCAGTTTGGCGCGCCAAATCAAGTGGAAGATCAGAGGATGGTCTCAAATGAGGGAAAGATGGAGAAGAGTTTCTTGAATTTTAAGGTGATAGATTTACCTCTGTGGTCATTCTTGATATTTAGTACTCTCATTACTTAGGCGGCAAACCCAGACTGGAATCCAAGCGATCCTTCAGGTTCGATCTACCTGAACCGCATGGCCGATTTCACAGCTACCCATCCTCGACATTCTCCGTCGTATGGCCGGCGACGTGCACCCGGGACGACAGGAACCGAAGGTCCTCTGGCCGGCATAGTCTTCGGTGAGCTGAAGCAAGAAAACACCCTGGCCGACAGGGCACAGACCTACGATCGGGAATTGCGGCAGAGTCAATACGCTGCTACAGCGCGGCGGCGCCAAGGAGGCTTGGTTGGTGCTGGCTCGGGTTCAGGTCCTGGTTTGGCAACCTTGTCGTCTGCGTCGGGTATTGCGACGGCACAAACCGTTGTTCTCGGAGATTCGCAAGGGAGTGAAGTGTTAGGGGATGTTACTCAGCCCGATAAGGGGATTTCAGACGAGGACTTGGTCCCCGACGAAGGGGTGGGGAGTGGGCTGGGTGAGTCGTACGTTGACGGGTCAAAGCTTTCCAAGACCAATGTGGGGACTGGAGAGGACGAGGACGAACAACCGGAAGATGGCGGTGTACTTGGGCTATTGGCACAGATCTATGGTGGAAGGGGTGGCTTACACACATGATTTACAAGAGGTCAACTTCAGCCGGAATTAGCACATTTCTGTTGCGGCGGCTGAGACAATGCAGGGTCGGAAAACACATAGAATTGAGATCACACTAGTCTGGCACTAGGAAATCGCTCCCAAGTCACATATAAGACGTAAGTTGCTGACATTCCACTCAATGGCCTCAGCGTCACGGCGAGAATTATTTTGAGGCAACAATACTCTTAATAATGCGCAGACTAACCTAACTCTTAATGCGCAGACTAACCCTAGGGGTACCAACAGACAACAGCGGTCGCCTTGCCCTAGAAGTTGGCTTGCACAGCGAACCCATTGCAAACGTTGTACCTCCCACATTGAATGAAAATAGAAAACTCTTGCGTAAAATTGCCGCAGGGATTTACTAGATGGTTCCCAAATCAACCCGAAATCCGTTTGACCGAGATCGGGATTCATTTGGTGTGTCGGATTTGGGTCTCCTCAGAAACTGGTTGATTATATCGAGAAAGATGGATATTACTCAAAAATGCTGCTATATATGTAAAGCACGAAAAAAATTAGCGCAAGATAGGCTTGGCTGTGGTAACTTTTGGTGGGGGTCGGTTGCGGTGGGAGCTGGAAGTGGATGGGGAGGGCTTGCCTTGCGCTCGTCGAAGTTCCTCGTCGATACGCCACATGCCCTTGATGAAGGATTCTCGATTGAGAGAACCTTGTCCAGAAGGGTCGCATTCGTTCCTGAAAGGGTCGGTCAATACGATGATGCCCTGCAGGGGCGAGGGTGCAAGAACCCAAACTCAGGCTTACCAGATTTCGCGGAGTTTCACTCGATCCAATTTTGACGCACTCCAGATGAGTTTGACAATGTGTCCATCTAGTTTTTCGTCCGGTCCTACAACATCGTCCACCTCTTCATCCGGTCGCTCTTTAGATGTCCCATTCCTCTCTCCATCACGGTTCGTGCCAGAATTTGTGATAAGATCAACCGAAAGCCCCCTCCAGCCCGCTGCTTGCCGTACCTTCTTCGGTGACGGCGTCGCTAGTTTCGCAGCAGCGGCAGCAGTCTGCTTCCGGTGGTTCAGTATATTCGTGACGAACACTTTCTCGTAGCGGCCGCGTGCGGAAGTGGGTATGGGGGGAGGACGTCTTAAGGAGACTTTTTGTGAGATTGGGGTGCGTGATGTGGGGCTGGGGATAGAAGAGCGATCTGAGCCGGCGTGGGACACAAGGAAAGCGCCTACTGATGGGGATTGCGAGTTTATCCGTGATGGTGGTGGAGAAGGGCGAGGCTGACTTTTGGGTAATGTAAGGACTTTTGGAGGGGAGGTATTGGCTACCGGGGGCCTTTGTGGGAGTCGAGGGGGATGGCGTCTCGGCGTCGGGTATTGCCAATTTGAAACCAGTTTTCCTGCGGTTGTTGGGCTGGCAATGGATAATGTGGAAACATCCTCGAAAGAGTCATCTAGGCTGACAGCGTCCACCTCACCTCCTTCACGATCCATAGGGACCGATGTAATAAAGTTGGATACTGTACACGACGTACTGGCATCGGTTGTTCCACCGTCAGACGAGAGTGAAACGGAATGGAACGAGGAGATAGAAGATGCAGAGGCGTGGCCCGCTCGGCGAGGATCATCTTTCACGTGGAGGGTGGACGATGGAGGATAGGTATGCTGGACAGCGAATGCGCCGGGAGACGTGGGGATGCCCTTTCTACTTTGACTAGAATGGGAAGAAGAGACAGATTTGAGAGAGTTGTAGGATTCTTTCCGAGGTGGGAGGGGAGGTGCCTTCTTCACCGGTAGAGGTTTGGATGGGATGTCAAAATTGATAAGAATGCCAGCCGAAGAGTTCAACTGGGGAGGGTGACTTTTATTGGTCTCAAACCTGCCTGGACCATTCCATTCTCCTTTAGCGAAGGTTCCGAAACCATTCTGCCGGACAGGAAAAGGACCATCATCCACGACCCAATCCTTGAGGTCGATCAATGAAGTCTTTCGGCCCAAGTGAGGTGGGGACGACGAAGGAGACCGGGAAAATGACTGAGGCGACTTGAACGGTTTGATTGCAACATAGGAAAAGGCGGCAGGCGGAATGGGTGATTCAAGGAGGTGCTGAGGCTTTGCAGGATACCTCGAAATTGGCGGTGAACCGTTTGAGAGGGATTCGAACGCGTTGATCCTTGATTTGAGGGACGCAGACGGCATGGTCAAGGCCAAGGCTAGGAATGAACACGTGACTATCCATGGCTTTCTACACATTTTTGATTGGCCTCAGGCTTTGGTGTTCGACCACAGACACTGGCTTTCTACACCCCGATGAGTGGTCTCAGAACGGAGAAATCGTCGCAAGTACGCATGAAAACTCACCGTATTGCGTAAACTAACATTCGTGCAAGGTGACCTGTTTGGGATCGATGTCCAGCGTGCATGGGAATTCGACCCCTACAACCCAAGTCGGTCCATACCGCCGCTTTATGTGACCTCCGTGTTTCTATGTGCTCTGCGGGTTGCAGGGATTAGAGGTCCGTTGCATCTCTCATTCGGTCATGTTCACAGTGACCGTTTCGACCAGCTCCTTCGGCCTCCGTCCTGTTCCTTGCTCAAAGGCTTTCTTTTTTCATGCTATCCCTTCTGTTAGGTGCCGTTGTATTTATTCCGTCCTTAGAGCATACTGAACTTTTTTCTTCCTAGACCTTTGCTTTTACTCCCTCCTCCCCTCCAATATGACTCGCGCCCAGAGATCGCGGTCACTCTGTCTATGGGCCTGCTCTGGCTTTATCCTCTCTTTTCAAATCCGGACTTTCTCAAATTCCACAGAAGCGGTAATATTAGCTGGATGTCTGGTCTGCTTGAAGCATCTTTTGAAGAATGAACTTGAACCTTCACAATCCTCAAAGGGATCCACGCTCTATGCTTGTCGCCAGAAGTGCTGACTATGGAATATGTTGTTTATAGACCAGCGGCTATAATTACTCGTCAAGCACCTCATCAACATATCTTAGTCTTGCTCTTGGCGTCATTCTAGCCATCGGTACCTTCACACGAGTCACTTTCCCCCCTTTTGCTTTGTCGACTATGCTTGGATTTATGCATATTTCATACTCCCACTCACGTTCGCCCTCAAGGAGAAAGTAGGCATCATCCCACTTCCTTTGCGAGACCTTTTGACCAATGGGAGACTGTCGATATCCGCAGACAAGCGATTGACCTCTTCTATAAGCTTCTTCCTATATCTCTCACCTTTCTCGCAACCTCTGCTGTTTTCGTATTTATTGACTCGGCATACTACTCCACCTTTCTGCCGGTGACCATAAATGCAACTTCGTCAGGACCACGTTCCACTTTTATTAAATTCACCCCGCTCAACCTCTTTCGCTACAACGTTTCTACCTCCAACCTTGCTCTCCACGGAATTCATCCCCGATGGCTCCACTTCGCCGTCAACCTTCCTATGGTCATAGGGGTAAGCGCTTTCAGTGTATGCATCGTCTCTCTGAGGCAGCTCGTCAATTTGAAAAATGGCAAAATGAAGTTGGATGACTATATGCATCGAGGTGAATCGGATTTAATCTGTTTCTTCCGTAGCTTATGAGTATACATGTGCCAGTGTATCTTGCGACGGTCATTGTTGGTACTGCTATCGTGTCAATTGCTCCTCACCAAGAACCACGTTTCCTTTCACCTCTTGCACTTCCCGGCATGCTTGTGTTCTGTCCTATACTACCCAAACTTTCCCCAAAGATTTCCAAAGGGCTGGTATGAAATATTCCGTTCGATCTTATTCTGTCTTGTGATAAATATGGTTTTACCCAGATTCTAGGTCATGTCATCCAATCCGTCATCCTCACTCTTCTATTTTCAAAGCTTCACCAAGCCGGGCTTCTGCCGGCTCTTTTCCAACTCAACAGAGACATTCTTACCATCGCTGAACAGACCTGTGGACTCACAGCTCCATCGATATCCCCCCAAGTAAATCTGCCAACATGGTTTGACTATGAGTCAAAGTCAAAAATAGTTTTGTTATTTTGGAAGACTTTTCCTCCTCCGAGGCATCTGCTGCTGCCACCACGCACGTTGCTGGAGTGCGAAACGGGGCTAAGAAAACATTCGGATGTTACAATAGAGGTGATCGATCTTATGGGCTCACTGACTGAACAAGTCGATTCGCAGATTGCCGCTATGAATATTAGTGGCGGGACAGCCGCGCTTCTCGTCTCCCCTTCATATGCGATTGCGCAGCTTCAGAAGGAGCAAAGAGACATTGCGTTGTCTCCACAGTATTGCTTTGGCCCGCATGTGCACATGGATGATCTTGGGGCTGCGTTTGAGATGGGTATGCCAGAAGGATTCAGATTGGAAGTGAGGGAGATTGTAGCAACCCATTGACCCACTGGGGTATGTTTAAAATAATATCCAACTTGCAGTCATTGTGTTTGAAAGGTGACAGAGGCTGAGGTCTGAAAAGCAGTAGATCTACTGCTTCTCAGAGTAGGTGAACAGATTCACAAGTCAGAACTGAAGGCTCCATCTCCATCCACCTCCACTTCTGGGCCTGTAGATCTCACCAAGGATAAGGCTGACACACCATGGATCAGATCCAATACATGTTATAAACTGGATATTGTCAAGATGGTTTTACTTTGGAGTGCTCTGTCCCAAGACGTGGATAAGGTCTCAAGTCCTAGTTATTGGTTGTCTAACGAGGAATCAGACTTAAAGTCTGAGTACGACTAACTAGGGGTTTATATACTGACTACGCTACTGCAGATGAGTCAGTGTAAACACGAGGAATACATGCGACGAGTAGAGATAAGCATGATAAGGGACTCGGAGCATGTGAAAGGATGAAACATGATTGTCGGAAATGAAATGTGTCTTATCTAGGATATTGTTATAAACCGGTTGTTCGGAACGCGTTTTACTTTGGGTGTTCTGTCCCAAGAGATATAGAGGATGGTTCCAAGTCCTTGTTATGAGTAGGCTAACGAGGAATCAGACTTAAGGTCTGATACATACAGAAGTACTCTTTATATACTGACTACTTATCTGTGTGAGTCAGTGTGACATAACATGAGGTAGAGATAAGAATGAGTCATTGTGATCGATGACGAATCATAAAGGGGTTGAAACAAGAACGGAAATGAAAGGTGTCCGCATATAGGTAAAGTACATTCTTGAGTAGATACGTCCGTAACAGTAGGCAAAGCATTCGGACTCCCTAAAAACCCTGTTCTTTCAGTTCCTTGACAAGCTGAGCTTTTCTCTCTTTCGGCCAGCGATCGATCCCGCAGTTGTCCACCACTCGAATAGTTTCCTCCGTAGTAGCTGGGGAAACCACCTCATCGACTCGTTCCATCTCGATACCTCGAATGTTCCATCCTCGACCTCGTCCTGTGGTTGGTCTTCCTCGTCATTGTCCGGCAGGGGCACTACTTGGTGGGTGCGCTGTCGAAGAAGAGGTGAGAGGGGAATTTGGACACTTGTTCACCCAATGACCTGGCTCTCCGCAGCGATAGCAGTTGCCTCGCGGAACGCGCGATATTGATGATGAGGAAGTTGTCTCCTGTTTGACAGGAGCAGAGGAGGGAGTTCAGGTTGTCGTTCGAGCCACAGTCTCCCTGGGAGCATAGTAGTTACTCCGGGGAGCGGCACGATGCTCAAGTGCGAGTTCGAGACGTTGTCGATCAAAGATGGAAGCTTTTCGTTTCCAAGCGTTGAGGGTGGCGGGGATGGGATCAAGGGCATAGATTTTTTCGAGAATTCTGGGATTGAGGCCATTCCGGTAGAAAACTTTGAGTGCGTCATCGTTGAATCCAGTTTCGTCCGCGAGAGCTCCAAATCGTACGTTATAATTGTCCACTGTAGAAAGTCCTTGGGTTACCTTTTGAATTTTGACCTGCGCTGTCGCTCTAACATCAACGTCTCCAAAGCATTCCTCGAGCTCTTCCATAAAATCCTCGTAGTCGGCTCCAACCCACTGAACATGTTTGAATTCCTGAGTCTGCTGTCGGGCCCATGATTGGGTGACACCTATCTTCATGAACGACAAGACATAAGTGATTTTCTGTCTGTCGGACTATAGACTGTCGTCAAGGACTAGACGACAAGCTTGAATAAAATTGAGACATTTGGCTGCAGACCCGTCGTATTCATCAGGTTTAGTGATCTTGATGGAGGGGGGAGTAGGTTGTTGAGGTAAAAGAGGTTGTTGGTGTGGCGGAGGAGGTTGGGGTTGTTATTGCTGGAGCTGGGCGATTAGCTGTTGTTGTTGGGTGATGGTTTGTTCAAGTTGGTGAACAGTGGCCATCAAGGTCGTGATGTCAATGGTAGGGGGGTTGGTGGGGGCATTGGTGGACGTTCCTGACATATTGGTAGATGTCGGCTGTTGTGGGGTTGTTGGAGCTGTTGGTGTTGGTGTAGATGTTGCAGAAGAAAGTTGGGAATAGAGAGAACCGTATCGTCCTGGTAGGGTAGCAGTTCGTTGATGAACTGGTCTTGTTGCTGGGGCTGAAGATGAAGAGAAGAGTCCTCTTGTTCTCGATCGAGTTCGCGGTCCTAGAGGGACAGGAGCAGGGGTGGGAGTAGCTAATGTTTCTTCGAGAGCTGAAGAAAAGGATGGTTCTTGATCTCAAATTGTAGCTGAAAAAGTCGATCTTGAGAGAGGGTCTGTTATAAACTGGTTGTCGATAAGATGGTTTTACTTCGGAGAGCTCTGTCCCAAGACGATGATAATGTCTCAAGTCCTAGTTATTGGGTTGCTAACGAGGAATCAGACTTAAAGTCTGAGTACGACTAACTAGGGGTTTATATACTGACTACGCTACTGCGGATGAGTCAGTGTAAACACGAGGAATACATGCGACGAGTAGAGATAAACATGATAAGGGACTCGGAGCATGTGAAGAGATGAAACATGATTGTCGGAAATGAAATGTGTCCTATCTCGGATATATGAAAAGATACGAAATTGTGGGGAATCCCTGGGGAATCCCAAGTAGAGATAAGACCTGTCCGACTAAGCAGTAATGACTAACATAGAGAGGAAATGAAAATTTACATCCATGACATACACCTCGTTTTTCGGGAAATTCGACCCGAATTTCAAACTTGGGCGGTGTCAGTCGTTTCGTCCTCTGAGGCCTGAGTTGGGATTTCCTCAGTGGCGGAGGCCTCAATGACCACTGAGAGGGAAGCGATGGGGGTAGCTTCCGAGGCCGCTTCGATGGGGGAAGGGGCTCGGACTGTTGCAACGTCGTCTTCGTCTGGGTATTCCAAGTCGAGGTTGATGGGGTACTCGACTGACGCACTGTAGTTGATTATGGTCTCCGTCGTTGTGAGATCCTGTTGGGCCCGAAGAAAATCTTCTCGGGAGAGTCGTTCAGCTCAACAACTCTCTTCTACGAGCTTGACGATAATGGCGCGGGTGGTGACGTCGTAGCAATCGACCCATGTTTGCTTCTTTTGTCATTGGAGCTCCCAAACTTTGAGCTCACTTTCGTCCCAGCGGTTCTTCCAAAACAGGGCGCTCTTCTCCAATGCTTTGAGCTCGGCTTTCAAGACTTCGCGCTCTTGATGAAGTTCTCGGTTCCAGTTACTGACGCTATTACTGTGAACCGTGAGACGCGAGATGGTGATGGCGGGGTCTTCAGGAGGAGGGGTCTCCGTAGGGTATTCTTTGAAGAAATCTTCCGCGCGTGCGTGAGCTTGTCGACGTAACTGTCGAGTGGAGGAGGAAGAGGTGGAGGGACCAGGAGTAGGGGAATGGATGGTGGCGGACGAAGGGATTCGTCCAGTGCGTCGAATGGCGACTTGAGGAGAGGGAGATCGAGTGGCTGGCATTGTGAATGATAGTTTTATGACGTTGGTATTGGAGACAATGGTGTTGGACAAGTCCGTCGAAAGTGGGGAAAGACTGGATGGAGTCGTATCAACAACTCTGAGTTTATAAGCGCCAACTCGATCTAAAAATAGAATTCAAAAATGGACAGCTGGAATGATGACAAACGAGCTAAGTCGCCGTTTGAATTGAGTCTTCGTAAGTCTTCACAATTTCCTTGGCGTGTCGTAAGATGTTCGATCGTTCTTCCCAAGTGGCTTCTTCAATCGGATAGCCTTTCCACTTGACCAAATATTTTCGTCGGCGTTGAACTCCGGAGTGCTGAAGAATAGATTCAACTTCATATTCTTCTTCATTCTCGATCAGATCTGGTGGAGGTCGAGATGTATCAGTAATATCAGGGTGGAGTGACTTATCTTCAACATTCGGTCTCAGGAGTGATATGTGAAAAACTGGGTGGAGTTTCCAAGTTCCGGGGATATCGATAAGATACGCAAGATCCGATACTTGCTTTAGGATCTTGAATGGTCCAGTTCTTCTGTTATCCAGTTTCTTGGTGGGTCGAGTCGTCTTGATGTTTTTGGTATCTAACCAAACCAAATCTCCGACTTTGAAGGAGGGAGAGAGTTTCCGTTTTCGATCGGCATATTTCTTCATTGATTCCGCGGCATGTGATAGTAATTCGCCAGCACTCTTCTGAGCATGCGTGAGACGTTCATGGAAGGTGTTTGCTGCGGGGACGTTACTCGGGGATTTGATTGTGATCGGCAAATGAGGGTGACGGCCATATTCTAAATAGAAGGGTGATTGTGATGTGGCAGAGTGTTGTCGATTATTGTAAGCGAATTCGGCAGAAGCCAACCATTCGGACCAGTTGTCTTGCATGAAATTGGTGTAGAACCGTAGGTAGACTTCGAGTTCTTGGTTCATTCGCTCAGTCTGACCATTGGTCTCGGGATGATAAGCAGTAGATAGTCCAGAAATGGTTCCTAGGAGTTTGTTGAGGGCTTCAGTGAATTTCGACGTGAATTGGACTCCACGATCAGAAATGATCTTTTTTGGCCATCCATGATGTTTCCAGATGTGATCATGGAATAGTCGGGCAGCGCCTTCTAATGAGAGATTGGAAGTCGTCGGAACAAAGTGGGCACGTTTTGTAAAGCAATTGACGACCACCATCACAGCATCATATCCAAGCGAGTCAGGTAGTTGAACAATGAGATCGACGGTTATCTCAGTCCATGGTTCGGTAGCGGGGGGTATAGGTTGTAGGAGTCCTGTCGGCTTTGAAGGGTAATTCTTGTTTTGCTGACAAGCAGGACAGGATTGTACGTAGTTGTCACGGACACTTTTTTCTTTTTCCTTTAGTCATACTTGATTAGTCTCCATTCCGTTTATCCTTCCGCTTTACCGTTTTATATATAGAGACTGATCACATGTACCCTCCTTCCGACTCTTTCACGAGTCACATTCCGTTTCTGCTATTCTTTTTGTGACTCTTCACTAGTCACATTCCGGATTCCGCTTTGTAATCGTACACACGACTGACTCATGGCGACTCAGGTAGTTAGTATATAAAGCCTGACCTTTAGTCAGTAGGTTAAGTTCGATTCCTAGTTAGCTCCCCACTCTTTAGTCGAATTCTATTTTCCTCATCAGCCCCTCTAACGCGAGAAGTAAAACCCTTTGACTACCGAATCATAACAAGAATCGAACTTCCTTCTTGCGCATCAAACTACTTCCACTCTGGATCCTGCCGAAGACTTAACAAGGTCAATCTTCTCATCTGCAGATTCAGATACTCCCTTTCAACCTATAGTATTCCAAACCCCTGCACAATCCATCATCCCCCTTTCCCCCTCATCATCATCATTAACATCAATGTCTCAACAAGAATACGAAGCCGATCAGAGCGTTCCCACACCCGGACCCAGCAACATCCCCCCTACCATTCAAGAAGAAGAAGAAGACGTCGTCCCATTCAACATCGAACAAGAGCTCAAAGACCTAAGAGCACAAATCGATCAGTTCCGTGGCTGGTACTACAACGAAGTCGACGTCAATGACGAACTCCGAAAGGAATTAAAAGCTCTCAAAGAAAGTCGACGAGAAGACTCAGAACCAACCACCCCTCCCCCACGACGACGATCTGTACTTCGGGGACCTGGACTTTCCCCCTCGAATCCTTTCGTTTACCCTGCAAGAAGAACTGAATCCGTCCAACCTCCTCTCCCATCAACCTTTCCCACTCAACTACCTACCCAGACAACTGCTCCCCCTACACTTCCAGCCCCCACCAAAATCAAAATCGCCGATCCAACTGAATACGATGGAACTTCTGAGAAGCTTGAAGATTTCATTCACCAATGTCGACTCAATTTTGTGGTCAAGGACTACAACGACAAACAGAAAATCATCTACATGCTCTCTTATCTCAGTGATGGCAACCCATGGGCTTGGGGACGACTGTTCACGGAAGGAGTTGATAGAACGAGGAATTTCATATGGGACTACACAACATTCTTGGACGATTTCAGGGAAGCTTTCGGAAGGATCAACCCGGCAGCGAAGGCGTGCATCGAGCTAGAAAAAGTGAAGATGATAGGAATGATAGAAGACTACAACCTTCGGTTCATGCAACACGCAGCAAGAACTGAGTACAACGAGACCGCTCTACTTCGGTTTTACAAAGCCGGACTCCCCCAGCCAATCCGAACGCGGATTTACTCGATGGACAACATGCCATCGACCTTGCTGGACTGGACGATGAAAGCGGCCCAGTTTGAGGAACAGTACCAGGAGCAACAAGCTGAACAAGCGTTGTGGTCAAGTCGAGACCAAAAAGGAAAGAAGTCTGAAGCCAAATCGAATCCCTGAGGAAACCCTTCCCGCTCCACCACCATCACCACTTCATCCCCGATCAAACAAGAATCGAGAGAAGCCTCTCTCAAGACAGCGAAACGAGACAACTCCTCCATCACTTGCTACAACTGTGGCAAAAAGGGACATTACACCAACGAATGTCGAAGCCCACGTGCTGAAGACGTTCCGGCACGTCAAGAATCCTCAACTTCTACTTGAGGAAAAGGAGGAAATCGCGGTCGAGGCAAAGGATGAAATGTCCGAATGATCAATCGGGTTGATACAGAAGAATCAGAAGCGCGGATAGAGGAAGTACCAGAGGACGACGAAAAAGAGAAAAGGACGGCAAAAAATGACTTGAAGGATATGGGAATCGCGAATTGGGACAAGGAGAGACGGGCTGCGCTAGCTCGAGCGTTAAAAGAGCAAAAGGATTTTTAATCCGGCCAAGTGCTAAATGCCCAAGCACTTTGGCTGTGTCCCACGTATGTGTACCACCATCTATGAAAAGTTTTCGTTTTCTTGGCACACTTGAATAGGGCAAAGGCGCTCTCGAATTCTATCTTTGGATCACGAGTGCCGACAATCTTCGACGAGTGGCTATCATAGCACTCATTGACTCTGGCGCCTCAGGGAATTTTATTGACAAAGCATTCGTTCGTCAAATGGAGATATCGACCTATCCGTTGGATGAGGTTGTACTGGTACGAAACGCTGATGGTTCCGAGAACCGAGGAGGTCCCATCACGCACGACACAGACCTGTTTATCGAGGCACCAGATCTATCTTTTCGAGAACGAATCCAGTTGGAGGTCACCAACTTAGGAAGAAAGCAACAGGTCATCCTCGGCTTCCCATGGCTTTTGCGACACAACCCCACCATCAATTGGACAAAAGGCACCTTAACTTTTGCGTCTGGTGACACGCTGTTCAGTAGCATGCGAGTCGGAGTGTTGCCCCCACAGGAAGAACTGTACGTTTTTGATTCGAGTCTGAAACACAACTCCTTTATCCGTTTGGTTGGAGTTGACCACTCTCGACCAGTTTCCATCGAGGAGGACATCAAATCCTTCATTCCCAGTCGTTATCACAATTTCTGGCGTGTTTTTCATACCGCAGAATTCGACAAACTTCCTCCTCGACGTTCCTTCGATCATGCGATCAACCTCTACCCGAATACCAAATTTCAAGTTGGAAAACTCTATCACCTTTCCCCCTATGAACAGGTGGAACTTAATAAGTTTATTGACGAAAATCTCAGAACAGGTTGAATACGTCCATCGAAATCACCACAAGCTGCTCCTTTCTTCTTTGCGAAAAAGGCCGAAGAGATCAATGCCAAAGGTCTCAGTGCTGGTCTATGTCCCATCCAGGACTATCGCTACATCAACTCGAAAACCATTCCTGATCGTTATCCCCTCCCCCTTCTATCGGAAATCCTCCAAGTACCGAAGCTTGCTACCGCTTCACTTTTTACTGTTATCGATATCCGATGGGGATTTAACAACATACGACTCAAGGAAGGCGACGAATGGAAGGCAGCCTTCATCACAAATCGAGGACTCTTTGAACCGACCGTTATGTTCTTTGGACTATGAAACTCCCCAGCATCTTTTCAACGAATGATAGACGTTCTCTTTAAACCTGTGCTAGACTCTGGCTGTGTTCACATCTATATTGACGACATTCTTATTATGGGTGACACCCCCGAAGAAATCCGCCACTGGACTGACGAAACCCTTAAGCTCATGGAGAAGAATCAACTATCCGCCAAACCTGTCAAATGCCAAATGGAGAAGACCTCTGTTACATACCTTGGTACGATCATCAGTAAAGGTCAACTCGCTATCAACCCAAAAAAGGTAGACGCCATTATCAATTGGCCGACACCCCAAAAACTGCGAGACCTCCAGTCCTTCCTTGGCACCACCAACTTCTGGCGTCGTTACATCAAAAGTTTCTCCTCAGTCGTTCGTCCCCTCTGCGGACTTTTGCGGAAGGACCAACCTTGGGATTGGTCTCCTTTGTGTCAAAAAGCCTTTGAACAACTCAAATATCTTGTCACTACAGCCCCTGTCCTTCTTACCCCACGGCCAGACCTTCCTTACCTCCTGGAGACTGATGCCTCCGATTTCGGTATTGGCGCGGTCTTATCTCAGAAACACGACAATGGTTGGCACCCTGTTGGCTTTTTCTCGAAATCCCTACTCCCTGCCGAATACAACTATCCTACCCATGACCTGGAGATGCTTGCAATCGTCACTTCCCTCAAGTATTGGCGCTATCTTTTAGAGGGCGCAAAGGATACTGTATTGATAAAAACAGACAATTTGGTGCTGAAGTATTTCATGCAGAACAGATCCCTCTCCAGACGACAAGCACGTTGGATAGAATTCTTAGGCAGATTCGACTTCAAGATCGAGTATTCTCCTGGAGTCAAGAACAAAGCTGATGGACTCTCTCGCCGACCCGACCACTGTCGTACAGAAAAAGAAGAATTAGAAGGCCAAGCCCTCCTCCCCCCTGAACGTTTCATCAATGCTATCATTTCCATGTCCGAACCCTCTTTCATGTCAAGACTTCGCTTCCCCGACTTCAACCAAATCCCAGAGGACATTCGCATCAAGTTATCTGATCCCTCTTCCGGCTACTCCTTCACTGACGGAATTGTGAGAGATGCAGGAGATTGTATTGTCGTGCCAGCGGACGTATCGCTACGCACAGAGATAATTCGATTGACCCACTCCCTACCCCATGGAGGCCATCCTGGAATCGAGAAGACACGTGAGCTTGTGTTGCGGAACTACACCTGGAGTAGTGCTGCCCCTGAAATCTGTGTATTCGTATCATCCTGTCCGACCTGCCAACAAGTCAAGCTCTATCCCTCTAAGCCTGCAGGTCTCCTGGAACCCATTCCCCCTTCGTCTCGACCTTGGGAAGAAATCACCGCCGATCTGATCGTGGAACTCCCCCAATCATCTGGCTACGATACTGTCTTAGTCGTTGTCGATCGCTTTACCAAACGCGCTCACTTTATCCCGACGACATCAAATATTTCTGCAGAAGGAGTCGCAAAACTCTTCAGGGACAACATATGGAAACACCACGGCTGGCCAAAGAAGATCATAACCGATCAAGGAACTCAGTTCGCTTCCAAATTCGCGAAAGCTCTCAATACTCATTTGGGAATTATCTCTGGTCTATCCACCGCTTATCACCCCCAAACTGATGGTCAAACGGAACGCACCAATCAAGAACTTGAACAATACCTTCGTTTATATACAAACTTTATGCAAGACGATTGGTCCAACTGGCTATCCCCAGCTGAATTCGCGTATAATAACCGTCAACACTCCTCGACGAAACACACTCCCTTTTACCTTGATACTGGCCAACATCCTTTCGTCCCATCTATCCCTGCGATCCCTACTTCCAATCCCGCAGCAGATGTCTTTCACGATCATCTCACAGAAGCCCGCGAAGAAGCCACAAAAGCTCTAGAAACAATGGCCGAAACCATGAAACGCTTCGCAGATCGTAAACGGAAAGATACCCAACTCCAAATAGGTCAATTTGTTTATCTTGATGTCCGTAACTTAAAAACAGGTCGTCCAACCCTCAAACTTGATGTCCGACGTACTGGACCATTCAAAGTTCTAGAAAGAATCGGAAAAGTCTCTTATCACCTGGCCCTTCCCTTATCATGGAAAATACACGACGTCTTTCACGTTTCACTCCTGAGACCCGCTAACATTAACTCCGATCTCCACCCAGAGGAAGTAGATGATAATCTCCGTCCACCTCCGGATGTCATTCAGGAAAAAGAAGAATACGAGGTCGAACAAATTCTCCAACACCACGGGTCTACCCGACGTCGTATGTATTTGGTTAAATGGGTCGGCTATCCCATTGAGGAAGCAACTTGGGAGCCGAAGAAGAACCTCCTCCATGCGAAAGAACGAATTCTAGAATACGAACACTCAATTCAAACGGCGACCTAATCATTCTTTCACGGTATCAACTCCCCTCGTTTATGTTTTCACTTTTGTCACCTTTCCAAACTCCGACTCATCCTTATAATCTCTTTCGTCTCCATCTTTCACTCTCAAAAATCGACATCACTATGCCCGCAGAATGCTCGAACCAAACTGCTCGCAAGTCAACCGGTGGTCGTCCACCCCGCGCTCCTCATATGTCCACTGGAGGACAACCCCCTCGCCGCGCTCCCCCTCCGCTCGCTTCCACCTCCTCCGCCTACAGTGAAGCTGAGCTCGCCGGACAACTCTGGCAACACAACCGTCGCGCGCGCAACCGGGACCTTCCCATATGGCCAGAAGAAATCATCGCGCCACCCATCCCACCCGAGCAAATCATCGAGTCGCTGCAGAAGGACGTCAAATACTATAAAGATGAAATCGCGAGGTTGAATGAAGAACTGTACAATCAAGGAATGAGTTTAGATGGAAAGAGAAGAGTGAGTGAATACTGGCGAGAACAGGCCAAACACTGGGAGGCGAAATATGAGGAAGTCGTAAAGGTACTTCCCCATCTTGATTCCCCAACTCCTCCTGTTTTCCCAGGTCCGCTCATCGTTCCCCCCGGTTTGTCGTCGAACCCCATCACCATCCCCAACGACGATGATACTTCCCCGGCCGACATTATTTCCCTGTCGACCGCCGTCTCCAACAAGGACTTATCCTAGTCCTTCACCTCCTCCACACCCGTCAACACTCTCGAAGCCGCCTCAAATTTCGGGATGAAATTCCTTTTAGTGTGGGTGTATGTCACGGACACTTTTTTCTTTTTCCTTTAGTCATACTTGATTAGTCTCCATTCCGTTTATCCTTCCGCTTTACCGTTTTATATATAGAGACTGATCACATGTACCCTCCTTCCGACTCTTTCACGAGTCACATTCCGTTTCCGTTATTCTTTTTGTGACTCTTCACTAGTCACATTCCGGATTCCACTTTGTAATCGTACACACGACTGACTCATGGCGACTCAGGTAGTTAGTATATAAAGCCTGACCTTTAGTCAGTAGGTTAAGTTCGATTCCTAGTTAGCTCCCCACTCTTTAGTCGAATTCTATTTTCCTCATCAGCCCCTCCAACGCGAGAAGTAAAACCCTTCGACTACCGAATCATAACAGTAGTTGATAACGTCTTGAGAGACGCCATCCCAAACAAAGTTTCAGAGCACTAGCTCCTTTGTCTTCTCAATGCCAGGGTGTCCAGCGTGGGGGTAGGCGTGGGACAGTCGTATTATGTCTGTGCGCAGAGATACTTCCTCCAGCACCACAATTCGACCTTCAACATCGCGAACCAACCCATCGGCTTGGTCCCAAAACAGTGAGGCATCCTCAATTTTCTGTGAGATCTTGTTCGGTATTGGTAGTTTGAAGCGTAATCTTGCGAAAAAGTCCGGCTCTGAAAGTTTGACGATTGAATTGATCCAATGTTCATCTGCGATTAAAATCTCATCTTCCACCTCGCCTTTACCCTCATCGAAATAATCCGGGCACCTGGATAACCCATTGGCCTTGTTCCTTCTCCCTGGGACGTACTCGATTTTGTACTCGTATCTCGATAGAATTTCTGACCAACGAGCATGTCGTCCAAATAACACGCGAGCGATACTGAAATATTTGAGGGCGAGGCTGTCAGTGCGAATCAGAAGGTCATGTCGTGAACCTTCCAAAAGATGTCGCCACGCTTTAAGATAGTCTATTATCGCTAGAAGTTCGGCGTCGTGAGTTGGATATTTCTTTTCAGCAGGGGTTAAAGATCTCGAATGAAAGCCTACGGGTTTCCATTCGTTTTCATGCAGTTGAGACAGTATTCCTCCTAAGGCAAAGCCAGAGGCGTCAGTCTCCAAGCAGTATGGCAGGTCTTGATCCGGTACTTTGAGGACAGGGGCATTTGTGAGGGAGTGTTTTAATTGATCAAAGGCATGTTGTCGTCTGGGGGTCCATTCCCATACAGTATCTTTGCGGAGTAATTGGTTAAGTGGTTGGGCGATCTTTGAAAAGTCCTTGATATATTTTCTCTAGAAATTCGCGCTTCCGAGAAAGGATTGGAGTTGTTTTACGGTTCGAGGTTCAGGCCATTCAGCTATGGCTTTGATCTTCTTAGGATTGGTTCTGATATGACCTTTCATTAAGGTCATCCCTAGATAGATCACCTCTTCTTTCTCGAATTGGCATTTGATGGGTTTACAGGAGAGTTTGTTCTTCTTCATGATGTCAAGGGTTTTGAACGTCCAGTAACGCAATTCTTCTAGATCATCTCCGCAGATGAGAATGTCATCGATATAGATAAAAACACAACCTGATTTTAACACTTCAGCAAATCGCGTATCGATCATCCATTGGAATGTAGCTGGAGAATTCCGTAGACCAAAGAACATCACTCTTGGAACATAGAGTCCCTTGACCGTGTTGAAAGCGGCTTTCCATTCGTCGCCTTCTTTAATCCGAATGTTGTTAAATCCCCATCGGATATCTACGACTGTGAATAGTGCAGCAGATCGTAGCTTGGGTTGTTGAACAATCTGATGGAGAAGTGGTAGAGGATATCGGTCAGGAATGGTAAAGTGGTTCAGGTAATGGTAGTCTTCGATTGGTCTATATCCAGCATCTTGTCCTTTTGCATTGATTTCTTCAGCTTTCTTGCTCAGGAAGAAGGGAGCGGCTTGAGGTGAGGATCCTTTGAATATTTGTCCAGTGGCCATGTTTTCTTCCAAAAACTTCTCTAGGAAGTCTATCTCTCGAGGGGACATCGGATAAGTCGCGTTATTCTGAGGTACGAAGTTATCTTTGAGATCAATGACGTGATCAAACTCAGAATGAGGTGGAAGGCAATCGAAGGACTCCTTGGCAAAGACACTAGCATAGTCTTTCCAATAGACCTCCGGTACAAACTTTCACATATCTTCCTCCACTGTGCTGGCTCGAGACTCGTCCGATTTTGAAATACTTGTTATTGCCAGCGAGACCGATTCTACCACAGAGGGCTCTGCTTCGCCGCTACAATACCGATGAGAAGTCTCTTTGCCTCCGAGAGCCAGTGTTGACTTCTCCCAATCGATACTAGGGTTTTGAGCTCTGAGCCATGGGTAGCCGAGGATAATATCAAACTTGGATCCGAGGTCGGTCACTTCCAAACGGATCCTTTCAGTGTGTCCACCTGGAGCTTCTATCCAGACATCTGTGTCAAAAACGATCGGGCCTCCTCAGTTCTCTGACCCATCGGCATTCCGTACGGGGATTGAGGTTTCCAAATCCTGAAGAGTAAATTCGTGATGAGTTGCGAAATTCTCATCCATAAAGTTTCCAGAAGCTCCGCTATCAATAAGACACGTGGCGGGGACACGTCGGCCACTGTCTGAAGCTTTGATCCAAACATCCATCGTAAGTCCTGAGTCGCCCTTTTCGATAGTACCGAGAGTTCAAAATAAATTGCATGGGGTAATGGTACATCGAGTGGTATGGTCCGTAACGTTGAGCGCATCGTCCGAACCTTTTAAAAACCCTGGGACTTCAAGTCCGCTGCCAGCCTCTTTTTTCGATCATCCGACCAATTGCGTATACCAGATTTTGCCATATCCGACGGAGTCTCACTCGTTGCCAGTGTAGCAGGCGAGTTGATGTTCTCCACGTGGGGCTCAGTGGTAACGACACGTATGTCTCTACCTCGTCCTCGTCCTCATCCTTGGTAACCGCCTCTGCCTCGAAAGTATCCTCCTCGATGTGAGGAAGAGGTATCGGGTAAATTCTTCGCATCACCGGCAACACGGTTTAGGCAGGCATTCGTGAAGTGGCCAGGTTGGCCGCAGGAGTAGCAGTTTCCATACGGGATCGTATGGGCAGAAGAGGAAGGCTCTTCTCTTTTGATAGTGGGGGCTGCTGACGTTTGACGGGTCGTCGTTGCAGCCACGTACGATCCTCGGGTAGGAAAGGGGTTAGAGTATTGGGGTCGGGACGTAGAGGACTGTCTCTGTGAGGCGAGAATGTCCTTTTGATGCTGATAGCGTGTCGTGGCGTCCTTCCACTCTTGAAGTGTGGCAGGGATGGCCGGGAGTCGGTAAACGTATTCAATAAACTCGGAATCGAGTCCAACTTGGTAAAGATTGATGAGGGCGGCGTCATTGAAACTGGTATCGACCTGTAAAGTGCCGAAGCACAGGTTGTAGTCTTCAATTTTCTTCTTTCCTTGATGTAGATTCTTGATGTCGTTGCGAGCATGAGACTGTCTGTCGATTCCTTCGAATGTTGACTGGAATCGAGTTACAAATGCGGCCCAAGTAGCAGTTGGGCCAGTCCAGTTGACAGTTCTCATGTCGTTAGTCTCCTTTTCAGACCAAGTTTGGGCCATCATGCCTTTCATGAAGGAAAGGGCAAAAGGGATTTTATGTTCGTCGCAGTATGGCTTCCCCATGAAATACAATTCGCAGCTGTTAATAAATTTGTCGACGTCTTGTTGTCGACCAGTGAACTCGTCTGGCTTGGCCATCTTTATCTCGATGGTGGGAGTGGGAGGAGGTTGGGGTTGAAGTCCCGGTGGGGGTTGAACTTGACCTTGGGCGGCAAGTTGCTGATGGAGATCTTGGATCTCCGCCGCTTGGTTCGCATTCGAGGCCTGAAGATTGGCCATCTCCCTCCGCAAGTCGTTCATGACTGCAAGGATTTCATTAAGGTTGGGAACAGGGGGGTTAGCGTGGGAACCTATTGGATCTGGTGATGGTGAAGGTGAAGGTGTTGTTAAGGGTGAAGAAGGTCGAGTAGGTTGTTGGAACGGGAAGGGTTGATATCTAACAGTAGGGGGAGTGATGGGACGTTGTGACTGGGTGGCGGCGAGTAAGCGAGTTGTTTCGCTTCGAGTTCTTCCTAGAGCTTGTGTGATACTTGGTAAAGGAGAAGCTTGACTAGCTTCTTCGTTGGGATCTGGGAAGATTCGAGTTTGTGAGTAGAGTGACTGAGAAAGAGGATTGTTCTGCTCAGAGGGATCGTAAAGGTCCTCATCGTTGTTGTCCAGTGTGGAGATAAGGGTGGATCAAATAGGGGGAGAGAGCAAGAAGGAAGTCTGATTCTTGTTATAAACTGGTTGTCGATGAGATGGTTTTACTTCGGAGAGCTCTGTCCCAAGACGATGATAATGTCTCAAGTCCTAGTTATTGGGTTGCTAACGAGGAATCAGACTTAAAGTCTGAGTACGACTAACTAGGGGTTTATATACTGACTACGCTACTGCGGATGAGTCAGTGTAAACACGAGGAATACATGCGACGAGTAGAGATAAACATGATAAGGGACTCGGAGCATGTGAAGAGATGAAACATGATTGTCGGAAATGAAATGTGTCCTATCTCGGATATATGAAAAGATACGAAATTGTGGGGAATCCCAAGTAGAGATAAGACCTGTCTGACTAAGCAGTAATGACTAACATAGAGAGGAAATGAAAATTTACGTCTGTGACAGGGTCTTCATATTGTTCTTCAACTTCTGAGTTGTCAGTAGAAGCCAGGATGGAAGTGGGTAAGAGACAAAGAGGTGATGTCGATGATCACAGTGATGAGGATGTTTGGATAAGCAAGTGGGAGAGAACCAGAAGGAAGTCTGATTCTTGTTATAAACTGGTTGTTCGGAATGCGTTTTACTTCGGGTGTTCTGTCCCAAGAGATATAGAGGATGGTTCCAAGTCCTTGTTATGAGTAGGCTAACGAGGAATCAGACTTAAGGTCTGATACGCACAGAAGTACTCTTTATATACTGACTACTTATCTGTGTGAGTCAGTGCGACATAACATGAGGTAGAGATAAGAATGAGTCATCGTGATCGATGACGAATCATAAAGGGGTTGAAACAAGAACGGAAATGAAAGGTGTCCGCATATAGGTAAAGTAGTGGGGAATCCCGGAGAAGGGTAATGGGGAATCCCGGTAACAAGTGGGGGGAATCCCAAGATAAGAGATAGGTTTGCATATGATAAGATAAAGAAAATGAAGGAAATTATGACCGTGACAGATATATGAAAAGATACGAGACTGTGGGGAAACCCTGGGGAATCCCAAGTAAAGATAAGACCTGTCTGACTAAGTAGCGATGACTAACATAGAGAGGAAATGAAAATTTACGTCCGTGACATACACCTCGTCTTTCGGGAAATTCGACCCGAATTTCAAACTTGGGTGGTGTCGGTCATTTCGTCCTCTGAGGCCTGAGTTGGGATTTCCTCAGTGGCGGAGGTCTCGACGGCCACTGAGAGGGGAGTGATGGGGGTAACTTCCGAGGCCGCTTCGATGGGGGAAGGGGCTCGGACTGTTGCGATGTCGTCATCATCCGTGTCACGGTCGTAATTTTCTTCATTTTCCTTATCTTATCGTATGCAAACCTATCTCTTATCTTGGGATTCCCCCCACTTGTTACCGGGATTCCCCATTACCCTTCTCCGGGATTCCCCACTACTTTACCTATATGCGGACACCTTTCATTTCCGTTCTTGTTTCAACCCCTTTATGATTCGTCATCGATCATGATGACTCATTCTTATCTCTACCTCATGTTATGTCGCACTGACTCACACAGATAAGTAGTCAGTATATAAAGAGTACTTCTGTACGTATCAGACCTTAAGTCTGATTCCTCGTTAGCCTACTCATAACAAGGACTTGGAACCATCCTCTATATCTCTTGGGACAGAACACCCGAAGTAAAACGCATTCCGAACAACCAGTTTATAACAAGAATCAGACTTCCTTCTGGTTCTCTCCCACTTGCTTATCCAAACATCCTCATCACTGTGATCATCGACATCACCTCTTTGTCTCTTACCCACTTCCATCCTGGCTTCTACTGACAATTCAGAAGTTGAAGAACAATACGAAGACCCTCTCTCAAGATCGACTTTTTCAGCTACAATTCGAGATCAAGAACCATCCTTTTCTTCAGCTCTTGAAGAAACATTAGCTACTCCCACCCCTGCTCCTGTCCCTCTAGGACCGCGAACTCGATCGAGAACAAGAGGACTCTTCTCTTCATCTTCAGCCCCAGCAACAAGACCAGTTCATCAATGAACTGCTACCCCACCAGGACGATACGGTTCTCTCTATTCCCAACTTTCTTCTGTAACATCTACACCAACACCAACAGCTCCAACAACCCCACAACAGCCGACATCTACCAATATGTCAGGAACGTCCACCAATGCCCCCACCAACCCCCCTACCATTGACATCACGACCTTGATGGCCACTGTTCGCCAACTTGAACAAACCATCACCCAACAACAACAGCTAATCGCCCAGCTCCAGCAACAACAACCCCAACCTCCTCCGCCACACCAACAACCTCTTTTACCTCAACAACCTGCTCCCCCCTCCATCAAGATCGCTAAACCCGATGAATACGACGGGTCTACAGCCAAATGTCTCAATTTTATTCAAGCTTGTCATCTAGTCCTTGACGACAGTCTATGGTCTGACAGACAGAAAATCACTTATGTCTTGTTGTTCATGAAGATAGGTGTCACCCAATCATGGGCCTGACAGCAGACTCAGGAATTCAAACGTGTTCAGTGGGTTGCAGCCGACTACGAGGATTTTATGGAAGAGCTCGAGGAATGCTTTGGAGACGTTGATGTTAGAGCGACAGTGCAGGTCAAAATTCAAAAGGTAACCCAAGGACTTTCTACAGTGGACAATTATAACGTACGATTCGGAGCTCTCGCAGACGAAACTGGATTCAACGACGACGCACTCAAAGTTTTCTACCGGAATGGCCTCAATCCCGGAATTCTCGAAAAAATCTATGCCCTTGATCCCATCCCCGCCACCCTCAACGCTTGGAAACGAAAAGCTTCCATCTTTGATCGACAACGTCTCGAACTCGCACTTGAGCGTCGTGCCGCTCCCTGGAGTAACTACTATGCTCCCAGGGAGACTGTGGCTCGAACGACAACCCGAACTCCCTCCTCCGCTCCTGTCAAACAGGAGACAACTTCCTCATCATCAATATCGCGCGTTCCGTGAGGCAACTGCTATCGCTGCGGAGAGCCAGGTCATTGGGTGAACAAGTGTCCAAATTCCCCTCTCGCCTCTTCTTCGACAGCGCGCCCACTGAGTAGTGCCCCTGCCGGACAATGACGAGGAAGACCAACCACAGGACAAGGTCAAGGATGGAACATTCAAGGTATCGAGACGGAACGAGTCGATGAGGTGGTTTCCCCAGCTACTACGGAGGAAACTATTCGAGTGGTGGACAACTGCGGGATCGATCGCTGGCCAAAAGAGAGAAAAGCTCAGCTCGTCAAGGAACTGAAAGAACAGGGTTTTTAGGGAGTCCGAACGCTTTGCCTACCGTTACGGACGTATCTACTCAAGAATGTACCACCACTCCATGCAATCTATTTCGAATTCTTGGTACTCTTGAAGAAGGCAATCTCGGACTCATTTTGGATGTTTGGATTGAAGCTACCGACACTAGTCGGCGTGTTCCGGCCACTGCTCTGGTTGATAGTGGAGCCTCTGGAAATTTCGTGGATGAATCCTTTGCAACTTGCCACAATTTTACTCTAACACGATTGGAAACCCCAATCCCCGTATGGAATGCTGATGGATCTGAAAACTGAGGTGGACCCATCGAGAATGATATTGATATTTGGTTAGAGGCTCCTGGAGGACACAATGAACGGATCCGATTGGAAGTGACCGATCTCGGATCTAAGACAGATATTATCCTCGGCTTCCCGTGGCTCAAAAAGCACAACCCCAACATCGATTGGAAAGAGGCAACACTGGCTCTGGATACCAAAGATTTCCCTCTACCACGATGGATAGTGAACTGTTATGATTCGGTAGTCGAAGGGTTTTACTTCTCGCGTTGTGGGGCCTGATGAGGGAAATGGAATTCGACTAAAGAGTGGGGGAGCTAACTAGGAATTGAACTTAACCTACTGACTAAAGATCAGGCTTTATATACTAACTACCTGAGTCGCCATGAGTCAGTCATGTGTACGATTACAAAGCGGAATCCGGAATGTGACTAGTGAAGAGTCACAAAAAGAATAACAGAAACGGAATGTGACTTGTGAAAGAGTCGGAAGGAAGGTACATGTGATCAGTCTCTATATATAAAACGGTAGAGCGGAAGGATGAACGGAATGGAGACTAATCAAGTATGACTAAAAGGAAAAAGAAAAAAGTGTCCGTGACATACACCCACACTAAAAGGAATTTCGTCCCGAAATTCGAGGCGGCTTCGAGAGTGTTGACGGGTGCGGAGGAGGCGAAGGACTAGATTAAGTCCTTGTCGGAGACGGCGGTCGACAGGGAAATAATGTCGGCCGGGGAAGTATCGTCGTCGTTGGGGATGGTGATGGGGTTCGACGACGAACCGGGGGGAACGATGAGCGGACCTGGGAAAACAGGAGGGACTGGGGAATCAAGATGGGGAAGTACCTTTACGACTTCCTCGTATTTCGTCTCCCAGTGTTTGGCCTGTTCTCGCCAATACTCACTCGCTCTTCTCTTTCCATCCAAGCTCATTCCTTGATTATACAATTCTTCGTTCAGTCTCGCGATTTCGCTTTTGTAGTATTCGACGTCCTTCTGTAATGACTCAATGATTTGCTCAGGTGGGATGGGTAGTGCGATGATTTCCTCTGGCCATATGGGAAGGTCCTGGTTATGCGCGCGACGGTTATGTTGCCAGAGTTGTCCGGCGAGCTCAGCTTCACTGTAGGCAGAGGAGGTGGAAGCGAGCAGAGGGGGAGCGCGACGAGGGGGTTGTCCTCCAGTGGACATATGAGGAGCGCGGGGTGGACGACCACCGGTTGACTTGTGAGCGGTTTGGTGTGAGCGTTCTGCGGGCATAGTGATGTCGATTTCTAGTGAAAGACGGAGATGAAAGAGATTATAGGGATGTGTCGGAGTTTGGAAAGGTGATAAAAGTGAAAACATAAACGAGGGGAGTTGATACCGTGAAAGAATGATTAAGTTGCCGTTTGAATTGAGTGTTCGTATTCTAGAATTCGTTCTTTCGCATGGAGGAGGTTCTTCTTCGGCTCCCAGGTTGCTTCTTCAATGGGATAGCCGACCCATTTGACCAAATACGTATGACGTCGGGTAGACCCGTGGTGTTGGAGAATTTGTTCGACCTCGTATTCTTCTTTCTCTTGAATGACATCCAGAGGTGGACAGAGATTATCATCTACTTCCTCTGGATGGAGATCGGAGTTAATGTTAGCGGATCTCAGGAGTGAAACGTGAAAGACGTCATGTATTTTCCATGATAAGGGAAGGGCCAGGCGATAAGAGACTTTTCCGATTTTTTCTAGAACTTTGAATGGTCCAGTGCGTCGGACATCAAGTTTGAGGGTTGGACGACCTGTTTTTAAGTTACGGGTATCAAGATAAACAAATTGACCTATTTGGAGTTGGGTATCTTTCCGTTTACGATCTGCGAAGCGTTTCATAGTTTTAGCCATTGCTTCTAGAGCTTTTGTGGCTTCTTTACGGGCTTCTGTGAGATGATCGTGAAAGGCATCTGCTGCGGGATTGGAAGTAGGGATCGCAGGGATAGATGGGACGAAGGGATGTTGGCCAGTGTCGAGGTAGAAGGGAGTGTATTTCGTCGAGGAGTGCTGTCGGTTATTATACGCGAATTCAGCTGGGGATAGCCAGTTGGACCAATCATCTTGCATAAAGTTTGTATATAAACGAAGGTATTGTTCAAGTTCTTGATTGGTGCGTTCCGTTTGACCATCAGTTTGGGGGTGATAAGCGGTGGATAAACTGGAGATGATTCCCAAATGAGTATTGAGAGCTTTCGCGAATTTGGAAGCGAATTGAGTTCCTCGATCGGTTATGATCTTCTTTGGCCAGCCATGGTGTTTCCATACGTTGTCCCTGAAGAGTTTTGCGACTCCTTCTGCAGAAATATTTGATGTCGTCGGGACAAAATGAGCGCGTTTGGTAAAGCGATCGACAACGACTAAAACAGCATCATAGCCAGATGATTGGGGGAGTTCCACGATTAGATCGGCGGAGATTTCTTCCCAAGGTCGAGACGAAGGGGGAATGGGTTCCAGGAGACCTGCAGGTTTAGAGGGATAGAGTTTGACTTGTTGGCAGGTCGGACAGGATGATACGAATACACGGATGTCAGGGGCAGCACTACTCCAGGTGTAGTTCCGCAACACAAGCTCACATGTCTTCTCGATTCCGGGATGGCCTCCATGGGGTAGGGAGTGGGTCAATCGAATTATCTCTGTGCATAGCAATACGTCTGCTGGCACGACAATACGATCTCCTGCATCTCTCACAATTCTGTCAGTAAAGGAGTAGCCGGAAGAGGAATTGGATAATTTGATGCGAATGTCCTCTGGGATTTGATTGAAGTCAGGGAAGCGAAGTCTTGACATGAAAGAAGGTTCGGACATGGAAATGATAGCATTGATAAAACGTTCGGGGGGGAGGAGGGCTTTGCCTTCTAGTTCTTCTTCTTCTGTACGACGGTGGTCGGGTCAGCGGGAGAGTCCATCGGCTTTGTTCTTGACTCCAGGAGAATACTCGATCTTGAAGTCGAATCTGCCTAAGAATTCCATCCAACATGCTTGTCGTCTGGAGAGGGATCTGTTCTGCATGAAATACTTCAGCGCCAAATTGTCTGTTTTTATCAATACAGTATCCCTTGCGCCTTCTAAAAGATAGCGCCAATACTTGAGGGAAGTGACGATCGCAAGCATCTCCAGGTCATGGGTAGGATAGTTGTACTCAGCAGGGAGTAGGGATTTCGAGAAAAAGCCAACAGGGTGCCAACCATTGTCGTGTTTTTGAGATACGACCACGCCAATACCGAAATCGGAGGCATCGGTCTCCAAGAGGTAAGGAAGGTTTGGCCATGGGGTAAGAAGGACAGGGGCTGTAGTGACGAGATATTTGAGTTGTTCAAAGGCTTTTTGACACAAAGGAGACCAATCCCAAGGTTGGTCTTTCCGTAAAAGGCCACAGAGGGGACGAACGACTGAGGAGAAACTTTTGATATAACGACGCCAGAAGTTGGTGGTGCCAAGGAAGGATTGGAGGTCTCGCAGCTTTTGGGGTGTCAGCCAATTGATAATGGCATCTACCTTTTTTGGGTTGATAGCGAGTTGACCTTTGCTGATGATCGTACCAAGGTATGTAACAGAGGTCTTCTCCATTTGGCATTTGACGGGTTTGGCGGATAGTTGATTCTTCTCCATGAGTTTAAGGGTTTCGTCAGTCCAGTGGCGGATTTCTTCGGGGGTGTCACCCATAATGAGAATGTCATCAATATAGATGTGAACACAGCCAGAGTCCAGAACGGGTTTAAAGAGAACGTCTATCATTCGTTGAAAGGATGCTGGGGAGTTTCGTAGTCCAAAGAACATAACAGTCGGTTCAAAGAGTCCTCGATTGGTGATGAAGGCTGCCTTCCATTCGTCACCTTCCTTGAGTCGTATATTGTTAAATCCCCATCGAATATCGATAACAGTAAAAAGTGAAGCAGTAGCAAGCTTCGGTACTTGGAGGATTTCCGATAGAAGGGGGAGGGGATAACGATCAGGAATGGTTTTCGAGTTGATGTAGCGATAGTCCTGGATGGGACATAGACCAGCACTGAGACCTTTGGCATTGATCTCTTCGGCCTTTTTCGCAAAGAAGAAAGGAGCAGCTTGCGGTGATTTCGATGGACGTATCTGACCTGTTCTGAGATTTTCGTCAATAAACTTATTAAGTTCCACCTGTTCATAGGGGGAAAGGGGATAGAGTTTTCCGACTTGAAATTTGGTGTTCGGGTAGAGGTTGATCGCATGATCAAAGGAACGTCGAGGAGGAAGTTTGTCGAATTCTGCGGTATGGAAAACACGCCAGAAATTGTGATAACGACTGGGAATGAAGGATTTGATGTCCTCCTCGATGGAAACTGGTCGAGAGTGGTCAACTCCGACCAAACGGATAAAGGAGTCATGTTTCAGACTCGAATCAAAGACGTAGAGTTCTTCCTGTGGGGGCAACACTCCGACTCACATATTACTGAACAGCGTGTCACCAGACGCAAAAGTTAAGGTGCCTTTTGTCCAATTGATGGTGGGGTTGTGTCGCAAGAGCCATGGGAAGCCGAGGATGACCTGTTGCTTTCTTCCTAAGTTGGTGACCTCCAACCGGATTCGTTCTCGAAAAGATAGATCTGGTGCCTCGATAAACAGGTCTGTGTCGTGCGTGATGGGACCTCCTCGGTTCTTGGAACCATCAGCGTTTCGTACTGGTACAACCTCATCCAACGGATAGGTCGATATCTCCATTTGACGAACGAATGTTTCGTCAATAAAATTCCCTGAGGCGCCAGAGTCAATGAGTGCTATGATAGCCACTCGTCGAAGATTGTCGGCACTCGTGATCCAAAGATAGAATTCGAGAGCGCCTTTGCCCTGTTCAAGTGTGCCAAGAAAACAAAAACTTTTCATAGATGATGGTACACATATGTGGGACACAGCCAAAGTGCTTGGGCTTTTAGCACTTGGCCGGACTAAAAATCCTTTTGCTCTTTTAACGCTCAAGCTAGTGCAGCCTGTCTCTCCTTGTCCCAATTCGCGATTCCCATATCCTTCAAGTCATCTTTTGCCGTCCTTTTTTCGTCATCCTCTGGTACTTCCTCTATCCGCGCTTCTGATTCTTCTGTATCAATCCGATTGATCATTCGGACATTTCGTCCTTTGCCTCGACCGCGATTTCCTCCTTTTCCTCAAGTAGAAGTTGAGGATTCTTGACGTGCCAGAACGTCTTCAGCACGTGGGCTTCGACATTCATTGGCGTAATGTCCCTTTTTGCCACAGTTGTAGCAAGTGATGGAGGAGTTGTCTCGTTTCGCTGTCTTGAGAGAGGCTTCTCTCGATTCTTGTTTGATCGGGGATGAAGTGGTGGTGGTGGTGGAGCGGGAAGGGTTTCCTCGGGGATTCGATTTGGCTTCAGACTTCTTTCCTTTTTGGTCTCGACTTGACCACAACGCTTGTTCAGCTTGTTGCTCCTGGTACTGTTCCTCAAACTGGGCCGCTTTCGTCGTCCAGTCCAGCAAGGTCGATGGCATGTTGTCCATTGAATAAATCCACGTTCGGATTGGCTGGGGGAGTCCGGCTTTGTAAAACCGAAGTAGAGCGGTCTCGTTGTACTCAGTTCTTGCTGTGTGTTGCATGAACCGAAGGTTGTAGTCTTCTATCGTTCCTGTCATCTTCACTTTTTCTAGCTCGATCCGCGCCTTCGCCGCCGGGTTAATCCTTCCAAAAGCTTCCCTGAAATCATCCAAAAATGTTGCGTAGTCCTATACGAAATTCCTCGTTCTATCAACTCCTTCCGTGAACAGTCGTCCCCAAGCCCGTGGGTTGCCGTCACCGAGATAAGAGAGCATGTAGATGATTTTCTGTTTGTCATTGTAGTCCTTGACCACAAAATTGAGTCGACATTGGTGAATGAAATCTTCAAGCTTCTCAGAAGTTCCATCGTATTCAGTTGGGTCAGCGATTTTGATTTTGGTGGGGGCTGGAAGTGTAGGGGGAGCAGTTGTCTGGGTGGGTAGTTGAGTGGGAAAGGTTGGTGGGAGAGGAGGTTGGACGGATTCGGTTCTTCTTGTAGGGTAAACGAAAGGATTCGAGGGGGAAAGTCCAGGTCCCCGAAGTACAGATCGTCGTCGTGGGGGAGGGGTGGTTGGTTCTGAGTCTTCTCGTCGACTTTCTTTGAGAGCTTTTAATTCCTTTCGGAGTTCGTCATTGACGTCGACTTCGTTGTAGTACCAGCCACGGAACTGATCGATTTGTGCTCTTAGATCTTTGAGCTCTTGTTCGATGTTGAATGGGATGACATCTTCTTCTTCTTCTTGAATGGTAGGGGGGATGTTGCTGGGTCCGGGTGCGGGAACGCTCTGATCGGCTTCGTATTCTTGTTGAGACATTGATGTTAGTGATGATGACGAGGGGGAAAGGGGGATGATGGATTGTGTAGGGGTTTGGAATACTATGGGTTGAAAGGGAGTATCTGAATCTGCGGATGAGAAGATTGACCTTGTTAAGTCTTCGACAGGATCCAGAGTGGAGGTAGTTTGATGCGCAAGAAGGAAGTTCAATTCTTGTTATGATTCGGTAGTCGAAGGGTTTTACTTCTCACGTTGTGGGGCCTGATGAGGGAAATGGAATTCGACTAAAGAGTGGGGGAGCTAACTAGGAATTGAACTTAACCTACTGACTAAAGATCAGGCTTTATATACTAACTACCTGAGTCGCCATGAGTCAGTCGTGTGTACGATTACAAAGCGGAATCCGGAATGTGACTAGTGAAGAGTCACAAAAAGAATAACGGAAACGGAATGTGACTCGTGAAAGAGTCGGAAGGAAGGTACATGTGATCAGTCTCTATATATAAAATGGTAGAGCGGAAGGATGAACGGAATGGAGACTAATCAAGTATGACTAAAAGGAAAAAGAAAAAAGTGTCCGTGACATGAACGATGCGGAGTCACTGGGAATGAAATCAGTCACGCTGGCCATGAATCGACACGTATCGAAGTCAGATGAATCCCGAGCCAGCACGGTGGAAGAAGATATGCGAAAGTTTGTACCGGAGGTATACTGGAAAGACTACTCTAGTGTCTTTGCCAAAGAATCCTTCGACCGCTGTCATGATCCCAAACTGATTTGGTATCAAACTTAACCAAAGATCATGCATTCAGCAAGTAGCATCCATAGCTCAAATATCCTTTATCTTATCTTATCTGATCTTATCTTAGATAAGATATCACTGTCCTTCACACATTATCTTATCTCAGATAAGATACACTACTATCTTTACTTATGCTATCTTATCATAGACAATAGCATTCTTCCCATTGTTCTCTGAGTCAGAATGACTCATATCCCATTTCTCTATTGTTCTGTCATCACTCCATTGTTCTCTGAGTCACTATGACTCATATTAATCTTCCCCATTGTTCTCCTCATTGTCTGACTCATAGTGAGTCACAATTCAAACTCCTCATTGTTCTTTTGTCCATTGTTCTTATTTCCTATTGTTCTCATTGCCCATTGTTCTCAAACATATATAAAGGGCCCCCTTTTCACCAGTGAGGAGTTCAGTTGACTTTTAACCCACTTTTACCCCACTCCCCTCCCCCTAGTCTACTCTTCCCCTTTTCCCTTGAACTCACCCCTAGTACTCAGTACCTAGTACTACCCCTTATTGATACTACTTGTCTGTAGTCAATACATCCAATCCAATCTAGTCTATTAAGCTTATACCCTGTGTGATTTCACCTAAGCCCTCTTACGTTAAGAACCAACTTAGGAATCACCCCGTGACGTATTTCTGTAAGTTGAAGATAGCCACCGAGGACTATCTTATCTTACTTCAGCCCCTGCTTATTCATCACATTCTCTAAGTCTCAGTCCTTATTGGAGAGACCTCACTGTGATACATATTCTTCTAAGTCAGCCGTTGACTTCATTCTTGCTCTCCCAGTCAATACTATCCATTGAGTTTGGATAGCCTGCTCATCTGTACATCCTAGCCAAGGATTACTCAAGCCCCATCAAAGGAGGAAGTGATCATTACCCAATCAACTCACATCTCCCCCGAACAACTAGGACCTACTTGATTGACGTATAACTCCAGTAGTCCTAGAAGTGAAGTATTTATATTTCACCTGATACCGCCTTCCACCGCATTCGGAGTTCGACCACGCCATAGAACTGGACGAAACTTTCAGACCAGTCAAAGGTGCGAAATACGCAATGTCCCCTCTTGAGATGGATCACTTACACAAGTTCATCAACGAAAACCTGTCTACTGGACGAATACGGACTTCCAAGTCGAAACAAGTCTCTCCGTTCTTCTTTGGAAAGAAAGCCGAAGAAGTAAATGCTAAAGGTAAGAACGCTGGTTTACGCCCTATCGAAGATTATCGCTACCTCAATGAACACACGGTTCCTGACCATTACCCCCTTCCCCTCCTTCATCAAATACTCCAACGACCTAAACTCCTAACAGCGTCTCTGTTTACGGTCATGGATATCCGATGGGGATTCAACAACGTCAGGATCAAGGAAGGCGACGAATGGAAAGCTGCTTTCATTACTGAAGCAAGCGCCTTCGAGCCCACCGTCATGTTCTTTGGTTTGCAGAACTCACCAGCCACCTTCCAACGGATGATCGACACAAGATTCAAAGAAGTCCTGGACTCTGGAAATGTTTTCATTTATATCGATGATGTGCTTGTTTGTGGAGATGATTTACAGGAATTGCAATGCTGGACCTTCAGAACTCTAGATATCATGAAGAAACACGGACTCTCGTGTAAACCTGTCAAATGCCAGTTCGAGAAGGAAGAAGTCATTTATCTCAGAGTCGTCCTATCCAAAGGACGAATCACCACCAATCCGAAGAAGGTTGATGCTATCATGTCTTGGCCTATTCCAGAAACGGTGAAACAACTCCAATCCTTCTTGGGCAGTGCGAACTTTTGGCGAAGATATATCAAGAGTTTCTCCAAAGTCGCTACCCCTCTCTATGAACTCTTGCACAATGAAACTGTGTGGGAATGGACTCCTCGGAGACAAGAAGCCTTCGACAACATCAAATCCCTTTTGACAAACGCGCCCGTTCTTCATATTCCTGATCGCGATCTCCCTTATTGCTTAGAAACTGATGCCTCCATCATTGGAATTGCAGGAATACTCTCCCAACTTCACAATGGACACTGGAAACCTGTTGGTTATCATTCAAGATCTACCTCCCCTGCCAAAAAGAACTACCCTACCCACGATCTGGAGCTCCTGGCAATCATTGATTCCTTTAAGCAATGGTGTCATCTTCTCGAAGGAGCGAGACACGATATTCTCATCAGGACAGACAGTTTGGCTTTACGATACTTTTCCAAGAATCTTTGTCTATCGAACCGCCAGACTCGTTGGTCTGAATACCTGTCCAGATTCGGGTTCAAAATTGAGTACGTTCCAGGAAGGAAGACCAAGGCCGACGGCTTGTCCAGACGCCCGGATTACTTGCCCGGCGTCGAAGCCGACGTGGAGAACAAAGTTCTGATAGCGCGCAACCGATGGATAAATTCAATTGTCAAGTTGTCGAATTCAAGCCTTCTCTCTAGATTATGCTTCAAAATCCCACTCCCACAGAAGATCCAAGATAAACTCGAGGATGCCTCACTCGCTTGGACCTAAGCTGATGGGCTAATACGCGATGTTGAAGGTCGAATAGTGGTGCCGGAGGAAGTATCTCTGCGCACAGACATTATACAACTGTCCCACGCCTACCCCCACGCTGGCCACCCTGGCATTGAGAAGACGAAGGAACTCATCCTTCGTAACTTTATTTGGGATGGTGCCCCACAAGACATTACCAACTACGTTCGATCCTGCCCCGCTTGTCAACAAAACAAGAACTTCCCCTCGAAACCGTCAGGACTACTCCAACCCATACCCCCCTCTACGGAACCATGGAAGGAAATCACCATCGATCTCATCGTCGAACTCCCCAAGTCACAAGGCTATGATGCTGTAATGGTCGTTGTCGATCACTTCACTAAACGTGCTCACTTCATTCTGACAACTTCCAATCTTTCATCAGAAGGTGCTGCGAAACTCTTTCGGAATCACATCTGGAAACATCATGGATGGCCCCAAAAGGTTATATCCGATCGTGGAGTGCAGTTTGCATCCAAATTCACAGAAGCTCTCAATAACTCCTTAGGAATCATCTCCAGTCTCTCCACTGCGTATCATCCTCAAACAGATAGTCAAATGGAACGTACCAATCAAGAACTCGAAGTTTACTTACGTTTCTATACCAACTTCATACAGGACGACTGGTCGGAATGGCTCGCTTCTGCGGAATTCGCCTACAACAATCGACAACACTCTGCTACTTCACAATCACTGTTCTATATGGAATACGGACGTCATCCTCACCTTCCCACAACAATTCCGGATCAAAGCAACGTGCCCGCAGCAAATACCTTTCACGAACGTCTCACACGCGCACAGCAAAACACCGAACGATCCCTATCAAAGACAACGGAGTCAATGAAGAAATACGCTGATCGAAAACAGAAGCCTTCACCCTCCTATGAAGAAGGAGATCTAGTCTGGTTGGACACCAAGAACATCAAGACAACATGACCCTCGAAGAAGCTTGACAACCAACGGACTGGACCATTCAAGGTCTTGAAGAAGATATCGGACCTTGCTTATCTGATCGACATCCCCGGAACATGGAGATTGCACCCAGTCTTTCACGTTTCACTCCTGAGACCCAACGTCGGAAATGAATTGCTCCACCCTGATGTCATCGACACATCACAACCTCCTCCTGATCTGATCGAAAATGAAGAAGAATACGAGGTCGAATCTATACTACAACATACCGGAGCTAAACGACGCCGAAAGTACCTGGTCAAATGGAAAGGCTATCCAATCGAAGAAGCCACTTGGGAAAATCGATCAAACATTTTACAACACACCAAGGAAATTGTGAAGACGTACGAAGACTCAATTCAAATGGCAACTTGATTCTATTCATTCGTTTGTCATCATCCCGTCTGCCAAGAATTGACCTCTATTTTTAGAACCATTCCTTATAAACTGCCGGATGTCTCTACTTTCCTTCACGATTCAAATTGCGCACCTCTTAACAACAACTCAAAGACCACTGAGCCAAAATGTCGCAATAACTTTGCCATGCCTGCTACACGATCCACACGATCCCCCTCCCCTCAAGTCGCCATCCGGCATTCTGGATGAATCCCCTTGTCCGCTGTCCACTCTCCTACCCCCGGTCCTTCCACCTCTGCCTCCTCCACTCGACAATTACGTCAACATGCTCGCGCTCACGCTGAAGATTTCTTTACTATTCAAACCCCTCCCCCTGAAGACCCTGCTGTCACCATCTCCCGCCTCACGGTTCACAGCAACAGCGTTAGTAACTGGAACCGTGAACTTCGTCAAGAATGTGAAGTTTTGCAAGCTGAGCTCAAAGCGTCAGAGAAAAGTGCCTTATTTTGGAAGAATCATTGGGATCAAAGTGAGTTGAAAGTTTGGGAACTCCAACGTCAAAAGAGACGAACATGGGTCGACTGCTACGACGTCACCACCCGCACCATCATCGCCAAACTCGTAGAAGAAAGTCGTCGGTCTGAACGGCTCACCAGGGAAGATTTCCTCCGAGCCCAATGAGACCTTGTGACGACAGAGACTTTAATCGAGTACGGGGAAATGGTCGAATATCCCATCAATGTCGACCTAGAGTACCCGATCGATGACGACAACGTTGCAACAGTCCAAGCCCCCTCCCCCGTCGAAGCGACTTCGGAAGTCAAACTCATCGCTTCCCCCTCAGTGGCCGTCGAGGCCCCCGCCACTGAGGAAATCCCGACTCAGGCCTCGGGAGACGAGACGACCGACACCACCCAAGTTTGAAATTCAGGACAAATTTCCTTAAAAGCCAAGGTGTATGTCACGGTCGTAATTTTCTTCATTTTCTTTATCTTATTGTATGCAAACCTATCTCTTATCTTGGGATTCCCCCCACTTGTTACCGGGATTCCCCATTACCCTTCTCCGGGATTCCCCACTACTTTACCTATATGCGGACACCTTTCATTTCCGTTCTTGTTTCAACCCCTTTATGATTCGTCATCGATCACGATGACTCATTCTTATCTCTACCTCATGTTATGTCGCACTAACTCACACAGATAAGTAGTTAGTATATAAAGAGTACTTCTGTACGTATCAGACCTTAAGTCTGATTCCTCGTTAGCCTACTCATAACAAGGACTTGGAACCATCCTCTATATCTCTTGGGACAGAACACCCGAAGTAAAACGCGTTCCGAACAACCGGTTTATAACAGTCCGGGTATTCCAAGTCGAGGTTGATGGGGTACTCGACTGACGCACCATAATCGATTAAGGTCTCTGTCATCGCGAGATCTCGCTGGGCCCGAAGAAAATCTTCTCGAGAGAGTCGTTCGGCCCGACGACTCTCTTCCACGAGCTTAACAATGATGGCGCAGGTGGTAACGTCATAGCAGTTGACCCACATACATTTCTTTTCCCGTTGAAGCTCCCAAACCTTCAACTCACTTTGATCCCAACGGTTCTTCCAAAACAAGGCGCTTGTCACAGACACTTTTTTCTTTTTCCTTTTAGTCATACTTGATTAGTCTCCATTCCGTTCATCCTTCCGCTTTACCGCTTTATATATAGAGACTGATCACATGTACCTTCCTTCCGACTCTTCACGAGTCACATTCCGTTTCCGTTATTCTTTTTGTGACTCTTCACTAGTCACATTCCGGATTCCGCTTTGTAATTGTACATATGACTGACTCATGGCGACTCAGGTAGTTAGTATATAAAGCCTGACCTCTAGTCAGTAGGTTAAGTTCGATTCCTAGTTAGCTCCCCCACTCTTTAGTTGAATTCCATTTCCTCATCAGCCCCTCCAATGCGAGAAGTAAAACCCTTCAACTACCGAATCATAACAGCGCTCCTCTCTGATGCTTTGAGCTCGGCCTTCAAAATGTCACATTCCTGACGAAGTTCTTGGTTCCACTTGCTGACGCTATTGCTGTGGACCGTGAGGCGTGAGATAGTGACGGCGGGGTCTTCAGGAGGAGGTGTCTCCGTAGGATATTCCTTGAAGAAGTCTTCCATGCGTGCGCGAGCTTGTCGGCGTAACTGCCGAGTGGAAGAGGAAGAGGTAGAGGGACTAGGGGTAGGGGAGTGGATGATGGCAGACGAAGGGATTCATCCAGCGCGTCGGATGGCGACTTGGGGAGAGGGAGATCGAGTGGCAGGCATTGTGAATAATGATTCAACGATGTTGGTATTGGGGGTAATAGTGTTGGGTAAGTTCGTTGAAAGTGGGAAAAGACTGGATGGAGTTGTATCAATGACTCTGAGTTTATAAACGCCAACTTGACCTAAAAATAGAATTCAAAAAATGGGTAGTCGGAATGATGACAAACGAGTCAAGTCGCCGTTTGAATTGAGTCTTCGTAAGTTTTCACAATTTCCTTGGCGTGTCGTAAGACGTTCAATCGTTCTTCCCAAGTAGCTTCTTCAATTGGATAACCTTTCCACTTGACCAAATATTTCCGTCGACACTGAGTTCCAGAGTGCTGAAGAATGGATTCAACTTCATATTCTTCTTCGTTTTCGATTAGGTCTGGAGGAGGTTGAGACATATCAGTGATGTCAGGATGAAGTGACTTATCTTCGATATTCGGTCTCAGGAGTGATACGTGAAAAACTGGGTGGAGTTTCCAAGTTCCAGGGATATCGATAAGATATGCAAGATCCGATACTTGTTTCAGGATCTTGAATGGTCCAATTCTTCGGTTATCTAGTTTCTTGGCGGGTCGAGTCGTCTTGATGTTCTTGGTATCTAACCAAACCAAATCTCCGACTTTGAAGGAAGGAGAGATTTTCCATTTTCGATTGGCATATTTCTTCATTGATTCTGTGGCGTGTGATAGTGATTCGCCAGCGCTCTTCTGAGCACGTGTGAGACGTTCATGGAAGGTATTTGCTGTGGGGACATTACTCAGGGATTCGATTGTGATCGGCAAATGAGGGTGACGGCCATATTCTAAGTAGAAGGGTGATTGTGACGTGGCAGAGTGTTGTCGATTATTGTAAGCGAATTCGGTGGAAGCCAGCCATTCGGACCAGTCGTCCTGCATGAAATTGGTGTAGAATCGCAAGTAAACTTCGAGTTCTTGATTCATTCGCTCGGTTTGACCATCAGTTTCGGGGTGATAAGCAGTAGATAGTCCAGAAATGGTTCCCAGGAGTTTGTTGAGGGCTTCTGTGAACTTTGATGCGAACTGTACTCCACAGTCAGAAATGATCTTCTTTGGCCATCCATGATGTTTCCAGATGTGATCACGGAAGAGTTGGGCAGCGCCTTCTGATGAAAGATTGGAAGTCGTCGGAATAAAATGGGCTCGTTTTGTGAAGCGATCGATGACTACCATCACAGCATCATATCCAAGTGAGTCAGGTAATTGAACAATGAGATCAACGGTTATCTCAGTCCATGGTTCGGTAGCAGGGGGTATAGGTTGTAAGAGTCCTGTCGGTTTTGAAGGATAATTCTTATTTTGTTGACAAGCAGGACAGGACCATACGTAGTTGATAACGTCTTGAGAGACGCCATCCCAAACAAAGTTTCGGAGCACTAGCTCCTTCGTCTTCTCAATGCCAGGGTGTCCAGCGTGGGGGTAGGCGTGGGACAGTCGTATTATGTCTGTGTGCAAAGATACTTCCTCTGGCACCACAATTCGACCTTCAACATCGTGAACCAACCCATCGGCTTGGTCCCAAAACAATGAGGCATCCTCGATTTTCTGTGAGATCTTGTTTGATATCAGCAATTTGAAGCGTAATCTTGCGAAAAAGTCTGGTTTTGAAAGTTTGACGATCGAGTTGATCCAATGTTCGTCCGCGATTAAAATCTCATCATCCACCTCGCCTTTACCCTTGTCGAAATAATCTGGGCGCCTAGATAACCCATCAGCCTTGTTCTTTCTCCCTGGGACGTACTCGATTTTGTATTCATATCTAGACAAAATTTCAGACCAACGAGCACGTCGTCCAAACAATACGCGAGCGATATTGAAATACTTGAGGGTGAGACTATCGGTACGAATCAGAAGGTCGTGTCGTGAACCTTCTAAAAGGTGTTGCCATGCTTTAAGACAATCTATTATCGCTAGAAGCTCGGCGTCATGGGTTGGATATTTCTTTTCAGCAGGGGTCAAGGATCTTGAATGAAAGCCTACTAATTTCGTGTAGCTGGGACAGTACTCCTCCTAAAGCAAAACCAGAGGTGTCAGTCTCCAAGCAGTATGGTAGGTCTTGATCCGGTACTTCGAGGACAGGGGCATTCGTAAGGGAGTGTTTTAGTTGGTCAAAGGCATGTTGTCGTTCGGGAGTCCATTCCCATACAGTATCTTTACAGAGTAATTGGTTGAGTGGTTGGGCAATCTTTGAAAAGTCCTTGATGTATTTTCTCCAGAAATTTGCGCTTCTGAGAAAGGATTGAAGTTGTTTCACGGTTCGAGGTTCAGGCCATTCAGCTATGGCCTTGATCTTCTTGGGATTGGTTCTGATATGACCTTTCGTCAAGGTCATCCCTAGATAGATTACCTCTTCCTTCTCGAATTGACATTTGACAGGTTTGCAGGAGAGTTTGTTCTTCTTCATGATATCAAGGGTTTTGAATGTCCAATGACGCAATTCTTCTAGATCATCTCCACAGATGAGAATGTCGTCGATATAGATAAAAACACAACCTGATTTCAATACTTCAGCGAATCGTGTATCAATCATCCGTTGGAACATGTTATAAACCGGTTGTTCGGAACGCGTTTTACTTCGGGTGTTCTATCCCAAGAGATATAGAGGATGGTTCCAAGTCCTTGTTATGAGTAGGCTAACGAGGAATCAGACTTAAGGTCTGATACGTACAGAAGTACTCTTTATATACTGACTACTTATCTGTGTGAGTCAGTGCGACATAACATGCGGTAGAGATAAGGATGAGTCATCGTGATCGATGACGAATCACAAAGGGGTTGAAACATAACGGAAATGAAGTGTGTCCGCATATAGGTAAAGTAAAGGGGAATCCCTGGGGAAGGTAATGGGGAATCCCGATAACAGATGGGGGGAATCCCAAGATAAGAGATAGGTTTGCATACGATAAGATAAAGAAAAAGAAGGAAAATTACGACCGTGACATACACCTCGGCTTTTAAGGAAATTCGTCCCGAATTTCAAACTTGGGCGGTGTCGGCCGTTTCATCTTCCAAGGCCTGAGTCGGGATTTCCTCGGTGGCGGGGGCCTCGACGGCCACTGAGGGGGAAGCGGCGTGTTCAGCTTCCGGAGTCGCTTCAACGGGGGAGGGGGCTCGGACTGTCGCGACGTCGTCATCGTCGTCGATTGGGTATTCGAGGTCGACATTGATGGGGTATTCGACCGTTTTTCTGTACTCGATTAACGTCTCTGTCATCGCGAGATCGCGCTGGGCTCGGAGAAAGTCGTCTCTAGAAAGACGTTCGCTCCGACGGCTTTCCTCTATGAGCTTGACAATGATGGCGCGGGTGGTGACGTCGTAGCAATCAACCCATGTTCGTTTCTTTTGACATTGGAGCTCCCAAACTTTCAGCTCACTTTGGTCCCAACGATTCTTCCAAAATAGTGCGCTTTTCTCCGACGCCTTGAGCTCGGCCTGTAGAACTTCGCGTTCTTGACGAAGTTCGCGGTTCCAGTTACTGACGCTGTTACTGTGAACCGTGAGGCGGGAGATGGTGACGGCGGGGTCTTTGGGGGGAGGAGTCTGGACAGTATAGAAGTCCTCTGCGCGTGCGCGAGCTTGTCGACGGAGTTGTCGAGGAGAGGAAGCGGAGGTGGAGGGACCAGGAGTGGGGGAGCGAATGGCGGACGAGGGGATTCGTCCAGAACGTCGGATGGCGACCTGAGGGGAGGGGGATCGTGTAGACCGTGTAGCGGGCATGGCAAAGTTGTTATGGCGTTTTAGCTTAGTGGTCTTGAGTCGTTGTTGAGGGGCGCGTAATTTGAATCTTGAAGGGAAGTGGAGACGTCCGGCAGTTTATAAGGAGTGGTTCTAAAAATAGAGGTCAATTCTTGGCAGATGAGATGATGACAAACGAATGAATAGAATCAAGTTGCTGTTTGAATTGAGTCTTCGTACGTCTTCACAATTTCCTTGGCGTGTCGTAAAATGTTCGATCGATCTTCCCAAGTGGCTTCTTCGATCGGATAGCCCTTCCATTTGACCAAGTATTTTCGGCGTCGTTTAGCTCCGGAATGTTGCAGTATGGATTCGACCTTGTATTCTTCTTCGTTTTCGATCAGATCAGGGGGAGGTTGTGATGTGTCGATGACATCAGGGTGGAGTGATTCATTTCCGACGTTTGGTCTCAGGAGTGAAACGTGAAAGACTGGGTGTAGTCTCCATGTTCCGGGAATGTCGATCAGATAAGCAAGATCCGATATCTTTTTCAGGATCTTGAATGGTCCGGTCTGTCGGTTGTCGAGCTTCTTCGAGGGTCGTGTCGTCTTGATATTCTTGGTGTCCAACCAGACTAGATCTCCTTCTTCGTAGGAGGGTGAAGGTTTCCGTTTACGATCGGCATATTTCTTCATTGACTCCGTTGTCTTCGATAAGGATCGTTCGGCGTTTTGCTGTGCACGTGTAAGGCGTTCGTGGAAGGTATTTGCTGCAGGCACGTTGCTTTGATCCGGAATGATCGTGGGAAGGTGAGGATGACGTCCATATTCCATATAGAACGGTGATTGTGAAGTGGCAGAGTGTTGCTGATTATTGTAGGCGAATTCCGCAGAAGCAAGCCATTCTGACCAGTCGTCCTGCATGAAGTTGGTATAGAAACGCAAGTAAACTTCGAGTTCTTGATTGGTGCGTTCCGTTTGACCATCTGTTTGAGGATGATATGCAGTGGAGAGGCCGGAGATGATTCCTAAGGAGTTGTTGAGAGCTTCTGTGAATTTGGACGCAAATTGCACTCCGCGATCGGATATGACCTTTTGGGGCCATCCATGATGTTTCCAGATGTGATTCCGAAAGAGTCTTGCAGCACCTTCTGATGAAAGATTAGAAGTTGTCGGAATGAAATGAGCACGTTTAGTGAAACGATTGACAACAACCATTACAGCATCATAGCCTTGTGACTTGGGGAGTTTGACGATGAGATCGACAGTAATTTCCTTCCATGGTTCCGTAGAGGGGGGTATGGGTTGGAGTAGTCCTGACGGCTTCGAGGGGAAGTTCTTGTTTTGCTGACAAGCGGGGCAGGATCAAACGTAGTTGGTGATGTCTTGTAAGGCACCATCCCAAATAAAGTTACGAAGGACGAGTTCCTTCGTCTTCTCAATGCCAGGGTGGCCAGCGTGGGGGTAGGCGTGGGACAGTCGTATAATATCTGTGCGCAAAGATACTTCCTCCGGCACTACTATCCGACCTTCAACATCGCGTACAAGCCCATCAGCTTGGGTCCAAGCGAGTGAGGCATCCTCGAGTTTATCTTGGATCTTCTGTGGGAGTGGGATTTTGAAGCGTAATCTAGAGAGAAAGCTTGAATTCGACAATTTGACAATTGAATTTATCCATCGGTTGCGCGCTATCAGAACTTCGTTCTCCACGTCGGCTTCGACGCCGGGTAAGTAATCCGGGCGCCTGGACAAGCCGTCGGCTTTGTTCTTCCTCCCTGGAACGTATTCAATCTTGAACCCGAACCTGGACAGATACTCAGACCAACGAGTTTGGCGATTTGACAGGCGAAGATTCTTTGAAAAATATCGTAAGGCCAAACTGTCCGTTCTGATAAGAATATTGTGTCTCGCTCCTTCGAGCAGATGACGCCACTGTTTAAAGGAATCAATGATCGCCAGGAGTTCCAGATCGTGGGTAGGGTAGTTCTTCTCGGCAGGGGAGGTAGATCTTGAGTGATAGCCGACAGGCTTCCAGTGTCCGTCATGAAGCTGAGAGAGTATCCCCGCGATTCCAATGATAGAGGCATCGGTTTCCAAGCAATAGGGGAGATCGCGATCAGGAATATGGAGAACGGGCGCGTTCGTTAAAAGGGACTTGATGTTGTCGAAGGCTTCTTGTCTCCGAGGAGTCCATTCCCACACAGTTTCATTGTGCAAGAGTTCATAGAGAGGGGTAGCGATTCTGGAGAAATCTTTGATATATCTCCGCCAAAAGTTTGCACTGCCCAAGAAGGATTGGAGTTGTTTCACTGTTTCCGGAATAGGCCAAGACATGATAGCGTCGACTTTCTTCGGGTTGGTGGTGATTCATCCTTTGGATAAGATGACTCCGAGATAAATGACTTCTTCCTTCTCGAACTGGCATTTGATGGGTTTACACGAAAGTCCGTGTTTCTTCATGATATCTAGAGTCTTGAAGGTCCAGCGTCGCAATTCTTGTAAGTCGTCTCCACAAACAAGCACGTCATCGATATAGATGAAAACGTTTCCAGAGTCCAGGACTTCTTTGAATCTTGTGTCGATCATCCGTTGAAAGGTGGCTGGTGAGTTCCGCAAACCAAAGAACATGACGGTGGGTTCGAAGGCGCCTGCTTCAGTGATGAAAGCGGCTTTCCATTCGTCACCTTCCTTGATTCTGACGTTGTTGAATCCCCATCGGATATCCATGACCGTGAATAGAGAAGCAGTTAGAAGTTTAGGTCGTTGGAGTATTTGATGAACAAGAGGAAGGGGATAATGGTCAGGAACCGTGTGTTCGTTGAGGTAGCGATAATCCTTGATAGGGCGTAAGCCAGCATTCTTACCTTTAGCGTTCACTTCTTCGGCTTTCTTTCCAAAGAAGAACGGAGAGACTTGTTTCGATTTGGAGATTCGTATTCGTCCAGTAGATAAGTTTTCGTCGATGAACTTGTGTAAGTGATCCATCTCAAGAGGGGACATTGCGTATTTTGCGCCTTTGACTGGTCTGAAGGTTTCATCCAGTTCTATGGCGTGGTCGAATTCTGAATGTGGTGGAAGGCGGTCGAAGGATTCTTTGGCAAAGACACTAGAATAGTCTTTCCAGTATACCTCCGGTACAAACCTTCGCATATCTTCTTCCACCGTGCTGGCTCGGGATTCATCTGACTTCGATACGCGTCGATTCATGGCCAGCGTGACCGATTCCATTCCCAGTGACTCCGCATCTTTCGCTATCCATCGTGGTAGAGGGAAATCTTTGCTATCCAGAGCCAGTGTTGCCTCTTTCCAATCGATGTTGGGGTTGTGCTTTTTGAGCCACGGGAAGCCGAGGATAATATCCGTCTTAGATCCGAGATCGGTCACTTCCAATCGGATCCGTTCATTGTGTCCTCCAGGAGCCTCTAACCAAATATCAATATCGTTCTTGATGGGTCCACCTCGGTTTTCAGATCCATCAGCATTCCGTACGGGGATTGGGGTTTCCAATCGTGTTAGAGTAAAATTGTGGCGAGTTGCGAAGGATTCGTCCACGAAATTTCCAGAGGCTCCACTATCAACCAGAGCAGTGGCCGGGACACGTCGACCAGTGTCGGTAGCTTCAATCCAAACGTCCAAAATGAGTCCGAGATTGCCTTCTTCAAGAGTACCAAGAATTCGAAATAGATTGCATGGAGTGGTGGTACATTCTTGAGTAGATACGTCTGTAACGGTAGGCGAAGCGTTCGGACTCTTTAAAAACCCTGTTCTTTCAGTTCCTTGACGAGCTGAGCTTTTCTTTCCTTCGGCCAGCGATCAATCCCGCAGTTGTCCACCACTCGAATAGTTTCCTCCGCAGTAGCCGGGGAAACCACCTCGTCGGCACGTTCCGTCTCGATTCCTCGAATATTTCGTCCTCGACCTCACCCTGTGGTTGGTCTTCCTCGTCGTTGTCCGGCAGGGGCACTACTCGATGGACGCGCTGCCGAAGAAGAGGCGAGAGGGGAATTTGGACACTTGTTCGCCCAATGACCTGATTCTCCGCAGCAATAGCAGTTGCCTCGCGGAACGCGCGATATTGATGATGAGGAAGGTGTCTCCTGTTTGATAGGAGCAGAGGAGGGAGTTCGGGTTGTCGTTCGAGCCACGGTCTCCCTGGGAGCGTAGTAGTTGCTCCGGGGAGTGGCACGACGTTCAAGTGCAAGCTCGAGACGTTGTCGGTCGAAGATGGAAGCTTTTCGTTTCCAAGCGTTGAGGGTGGCGGGGATGGGATCAAGGGTGTAGATCTTTTCAAGAATTCCGGGATTGAGGCCGTTCTGGTAGAAAACTTTGAGGGCATCGTCGTTGAATCCTGTTTCGTCCGCGAGAGCTCCGAATTGTACATTATAATTGTCCACAGTAGAAAGTCCTTGGGTTACCTTTTGAATTTTGACCTGCGCTGTTGCTCTCGCATCAACGTCTCCAAAACACTCCTCAAGCTCTTCCATGAAATCTTCATAATCGGCTCCGATCCACTGAGCACGCTTGAACTCTTGGGTCTGTTGTCGGGCCCATGACTGGGCAATACCAATCTTCATAAACGACAGGACATAAGTAATTTTCTGTCTGTCGGACCATTGGCTGTCGTCAAGGACTAGACGACAAGCTTGGATGAAGTTGAGACATTTGGCAGCAGACCCATCGTATTCATCGGGTTTGGCAATTTTGATGGAGGGGGGAGCAGGTTGTTGAGGCAGAAGAGGTTGCTGGGGTTGCTGGGGTTGTGGAGGAGGTTGGGGTTGTTGTTGTTGCTGGAGCTGGGTGATCAGTTGTTGTTGTTGGGTGATGGTTTGTTCGAGTTGGCGAACAGTGGCCACCAAGGTCGCAATATCAATGGTAGGGGGATTGGTGGGGGCGTTAGCGGACGTTCCTGACATGTTGGTAGATGTCGGTTGTTGTGGAGTTGCTGGAGCTGTTGGTGTTGGTGTTGGTGTCGCAGAAGAAAGTTGGGAATAAAGGGAACCATATCGTCCTGGTGGAGTAGCAGTTCGTTGATGAACTGGTCTCGTTGCTGGTGCTGAAGATGAAGTGAAGAGTCCTCTTGTTCTCGATCGAGTCTGTGGTCCTAAAGAGGCAGGAGCAGGGGTAGGAGTAGCTAACGTTTCTTCAAGGACTGAAGAAAAGGATGGTTCTTGATCTCGAATTGTAGCTGAAAAGGTCGATCTTGAGAGGGGGTCTTCGTAGTGTTCTTCAACGTCTGAGTTGTCGGTGGAAGCCAGGATGGAAGTGGGTAAGGGGTAAAGAGGTGATGTCGATGATCACAGCGATGGGGGAGGTTTGGATAAGCAGGTGGGAGAGAACCAGAAGGAAGTCTGATTCTTGTTATAAACCGGTTGTTCGGAACGCGTTTTACTTCGGGTGTTCTGTCCCAAGAGATATAGAGGATGGTTCCAAGTCCTTGTTATGAGTAGGCTAACGAGGAATCAGACTTAAGGTCTGATACGTACAGAAGTACTCTTTATATACTGACTACTTATCTGTGTGAGTCAGTGCGACATAACATGCGGTAGAGATAAGGATGAGTCATCGTGATCGATGACGAATCACAAAGGGGTTGAAACATAACGGAAATGAAGTGTGTCTGCATATAGGTAAAGTAAAGGGGAATCCCTGGGGAATCCCTGGGGAAGGTAATGGGGAATCCCAATAACAGATGGGGGGAATCCCAAGATAAGAGATAGGTTTGCATACGATAAGATAAAGAAAAAGAAGGAAAATTACGACCGTGACAGAACATAGCTGGGGAATTTCGTAGACCAAAGAACATCACTCTTGGGATGTAGAGTCCCTTGACTGTGTTGAAAGCGGCTTTCCATTCGTCGCCTTCTTTAATCCAAATATTGTTAAATCCCCATTGGATATCTACGACTGTGAATAGCACAGCAGATCGTAATTTTGGTTGTTGAACGATCTGATGGAGGAGTGGTAAAGGATATCGGTCAGGAACGGTAAAGTGATTCAAATAACAGTAGTCTTCGATTGGTCTGTATCCAGCGTCTTGTCCTTTCGCGTTGATTTCTTCAGCTTTCTTACTCAGGAAGAAGGGAGTGGCTTGAGGTGAGGATCCCTTGAATATTCATCCAGTAGCCACGTTTTCTTCCAAAAACTTCTCTAGGAAGTCTATCTCTCAAGGGGACATTGGATAAGTTGCGTCATTTTGAGGTACAAAGTCGTCTTTAAGATCAATGACGTGATCAAACTCGGAATGAGGTGGAAGGCAATCGAAGGACTCCTTGGCAAAGACACTAGCATAGTCTTTCCAATAGACCTCCGGTACAAACTTTCGCATATCTTCCTCCACCGTGCTGGCTCGAGATTCATCCGATTTTGAAATACTTGTTATCGCCAGCGAGACCGATTCTACCACAGAGGGCTCTGCTTCGCCGCTACAATACTGACAAGAAGTCTCTTTGCCTCCGAAAGCCAGTGTTGACTCCTCCCAATCAATACTAGGGTTTTGAGCTCTGAGCCATGGGTAGCCGAGGATAATATCAAACTTGGATCCGAGGTCGGTCACTTCCAAACGGATCCTTTCAGTGTATCCACCTGGAGCTTCTATCCAGACATCTGTGTCAAAAACGATCGGGCCTCCTCAGTTCTCTGACCCATCGGCATTCCATATGGGGATTGGAGTTTCCAAATCCTGAAGAGTAAATTCATGACGAGTTGCGAAATTCTCGTCCATAAAGTTCCCAGAAGCTCCACTATCAATAAGACACATGGCGGGGACACGTCGGCCACTGTCTGAAGCTTTGATCCAAACATCCATCGTAAGTCCTGAATCCCCTTTTTCGATAGTACCAAGAGTTCGAAATGGATTGCTTGGTGTAATGGTACATCGAGTGGTATGGTCCGTAACGTGGGGCATATTGTCTGAACCTTTTAAAAACCCTGGGACCTCAAGTCCACTGCCAGCCTTTTCTTTCGATCATCCGACCAATTGCGTATACCAGATTTCGCCATATCCGACGGAGTTTCACTCGTTCCCAATGTAGGGGGCGAGTTGACATTCTCCATGTGGGGCTCAGTGGTAACGACACGTACGTCGTGACCTCGTCCTCGTCCTCGTCCTCGGTAACCACCTCTACCTCGAAAGTATCCTCCTCGACGTGAGGAAGAGGTATCGGGTATATTCTTCGCATCACCGGCGACACAGTTTGGGCAGGCGTTCGCAAAGTGCCCTGGTTGGCCGCAGGAGTAGCAGTTTCCGTACGGGATCGCAAGGGTAGAAGAGGAAGACTCTTCTCTTTTGATGGTGGGGGCTGCTGACGTTTGACAGGTCGTCGTTGCAGCCACATACGATCCTCGGGCAGGAAAGGGATTAGAGTATTGGGGTTGGGACGTAGAGGACTGCTTCTGTGAGGCAAGGATGTCCTTTTGATGTTGATAGCGTGTCATGGCATCCTTCCACTCTTGAAGTGTGGTTGGGATGGCAGGGAGTCGGTAGGCGTATTCAATGAACTCGGAATCGAGTCCAGCTTGGTAAAGATCGATGAGGGCGGCATCGTTGAAACCAGTATCGACCTGTAAAGCGCTGAAGCACAGGTTGTAGTCTTCTATTTTCTTTCTTCCTTGATGTAGATTCTTGATGTCGTTACGAGCACGAGACTATCTGTTGATCCCTTCGAATGTTGTCCGGAATCGAGTTACAAATGCGGCCCAAGTAGCAGTTGGACCTGTCCAATTGACAGTTCTCATGTCATTCGTCTCCTTCTCAGACCAGGTCTGAGCATTCGTCCCCTTCATGAAGGAAAGGGCGAAGGGAATCTTGTGTTCGTCGCGGTATGGTTTTCCCATGAAATACAATTCGCAGCTGTTAATGAATTTGTCGACGTCTTGTTGTCGACCAGTGAACTCGTCTGGCTTGGCCATCTTTATCTCGATGGTGGGAGCGGCAGGAGGTTGAGGCTGAGGTCCCGGTGGGAGCTGAACCTGAGCTTGGGCGGTGAGTTGTTGGTGAAGATCTTGAATCTCCGCCGCCTGGTTTGCGTTCGAAGCCTGGAGGTTGGCCATTTCTCTCCGTAAGTCATTCATAACTGCAAGGATTTCATTGAGATTGGGAACAGGGGGATTAGCGCGAGAACCCATTGGATCTGGTGATGGTGAAGGTGAAGGTGTCGTTAGAGGTGAAGAAGGTCGAGTGGGTTGTTGGAATGGAAAGGGTTGATATCTAACAGTAGGGGGAGTGATGGGACGTTGTGACTGGGCGGTGACAAGTAAGCAAGCTGTTTCGCTTTGAGTTCTTCCTAGAGTCTGTGAGATACTTGGTAAGGGAGAAGCTTGACTAGCTTCTTCGTTAGGATCTGGGAAGATTCAAGTTTGTGAGTAGAGTGACTGAGAGAGGGGATTCTGCTCAGAGGGATCGTAAAGGTCCTCGTTGTCATCGTCCAGTGTGAGGGTAGGATCAAGTAAGAGGGAGAGAGCAAGAAGGAAGTCTGATTCTTGTTATAAACTGGATATTGTCGAGATGGTTTTACTTCGGAGTGCTCTGTCCCAAGACGTGGATAAGGTCTCAAGTCCTAGTTATTGGTTGTCTAACGAGGAATCAGACTTAAAGTCTGAGTACGACTAACTAGGGGTTTATATACTGACTACGCTACTGCGGATGAGTCAGTGTAAACACGAGGAATACATGCGACAAGTAGAGATAAGCATGATAAGGGACTCGGAGCATGTGAAAGGATGAAACATGATTGTCGGAAATGAAATGTGTCTTATCTAGGATATATGAAAAGATACGAGACTGTGGGGAAACCCTGGGGAATCCCAAGTAAAGATAAGACCTGTCCGACTAAGTAGTGATGACTAACATAGAGAGGAAATGAAAATTTACGTCTGTGACAATACATACCCAGATCTATGGGCCCAGAAGCAGAGGTGGATGGAGCCTTTGGTTTTTCTGACTTGTGGATCTGTCTGCCTAGTTGTAGACTGAGTAGACAGTTACATAGGAGTTCAATCACCATAATCCCAAAAAGGGTACACACTGACTTGACCCAAACCTTCTACTCTTACAATGGCAAATGAACCATCTAATCTCTATGCAGTAGCTGGCAAGTCCTACCATATGCACCAATCCTGTAGAGGTACTAAATAGCCACCCAGACTTCTGTCTTATTCCAATGGGCACCTCAGAATCCTCTGTAAGTCTGAAATGTTTTCGACTGCCGCGTACGTCTTTACAGTGACCGCAATCATCAGGTTGCGGGATACATTGCGGAATGTCAAAGAGTTCTTGAGAAATCTGGCCTTAAATTCAAGGTACGGATGTGAAGGGGGAACGGCTTTTCCGCCAAACTCACCCGTGATATAGATGCAGTAAGCTGTTGGTTCTGCCCGATGTTATAACATGGCCATAATTCGTATGATCCTTCCCCTCAGCGGATATGGCACAAACATTGGTCAGTGCTTCAACGTCATTTTCCTTTTCCTTATGAGTTACAATCCATCCTGTAGAAGGCCCTTGGGATCAGGTTTCGCAGGCAATCCATGCTTGCCATACAGCCGTGCATGCTCAAGGCGTGCCCCGGATTGCCACCGATATTCGTATCGGCACGCGCACGGATCGCGAAGTCATCCCCGGTGAAGGGAACGAGAACAAAGTGAAACGGGTTGAAGAGATTCTTGCAAAAGGAACTGCCCTTTGATTCGGGCAAGCTGATAATCGGTTGAAAAATAACGTGTTTTATTTTGAGCAGAAAACAGTATATGATGTCCATTCTCGACTTTCGGAGATCCGACTCTCATCGCGTCTGAGGGTTACAAAAGGAAGTCAAGACACTTGAACAGCCTGCGCCACCAGCCTCTGTCCCCCTTCCCCTTTCCTGGTCTTCCACGATCGAAGACCCATCAGGAAAGGTGAAGTGGGATAAGGAATCCTCTCACAGATGGATGAATATCCATTGACCCACACCTATTCTCAACCCCATGTTTTCGGCGAAAAAGATTGGTTCCGTCCTCTTTTCGGTTTACTGATTGGTGAAAAGGTATACGATCGTGATTCCACCAGAGCAGAAAAGAATTCTTGAAGCCCTTGCCAAAGAGAGAAGGAGGATTTGGCTGCCCGCGCCTCTGGCCTGACAAAGGATGGAAGATTCAATCAAGACATCCTTACAACTGTCACTACCCATCTTCTCCAGCCCCTACAACCTGTCTCCAGTTCCTCCAGCCCCGAACTCTCGAGGCCTACACCGAATTGACCCAAAGAGTCTACGAGATGGTGCAAGGACCATCCGCGTGAGGTCTTGCTTTTGGCCTGGCTTCGGTTATGTCCATTGGCGCCATGCTTGGCAGCCAATGGGGGGGACGCATCGTTCCATAAAGATGGGATCAGCAAGTCGTCCGGTTGAGGTCAATTTACACGATTGACTCCGGCAGATTTGAACAGGGGAGCTAGAGCTCCCAAGAATTGTTGATTCGGCGGGCCTCAATTCCGCCAGTCCTGGGACTGAATCAACGACGGGATGAACTCGGGTGGTTTGGTTATGAACGACTGTCCAAAGCGCTTGTCATAGCACTCTACTCCTTCGGTATTGCCGTGCCACTCGCAAAGTCTTACGACGAAGATAAACGAAGGTCTTGACATTTGCAATGGTTAGGTGGGCTAATGTAGAATGAAAGGGGGAAGTGGTGCAACTACTTACCATTCCCCATAGGTCCATCCCACATTCATAATAACAGTGTCGTGATGTCCTATGTCTCCCATATAGGTGAACACTACTATCCCTTCGAAGAATGTTGTCTGTGCGGTTCAGAGTATGATTCCTCTCCAGGCGTTGCTCCCTCATGGTTGCCTTCAATGCGCTCCATTCAATACCATTTTTCTCATCGTCGGTCATCAATGTTGTCGTTAAGATCGTCCCCTTCTTCCCTCGTTGCGACCTCATGCGAAAGGTATCATCCTGGGTGAAGTGGAGAGGAAGACAATATCAGCTCATCGATTTTCTCATCGACAACTCCATCGTTGAAACGACCTTCTCTTGGAAATTTGCCCCATATATTCTTTTCCCTGCAAGTTGCCCGAGTGGCACCTCTCTTCCCGCTCTCGCTGGACAACAATAGTTACCTCACCCACAGACTGTGTTGCATTTCGTCGATATGAATAGGGAATAGAGCCCAAGGGGTGGGAACAGCATTGTTGTGCTCGAGGGCGCGGAAGACGGACTATTTGACAGTGAATGTCCTTTTCCCTGATTTACTTTGAGAATGTCGGATAAACAATTGAGTAGTAAAGCACAAATATTACCTCGAGGCGAGACGCTATTACCTCTTGTATCTATATAGTTTGCTTCTCCTCTAAAATAAAGAAGTTCGAGTGAAAGGGAGTACATCGAAGGCTCTGGCCTTTGAGCGGTTTGCTATTCGATGGTTTTGGCTCGTTTCCTTAGCTTGTTACTGGCAGATGCACTGGAGGAATGTCGGGTTACCATCAGAGGCAATCCTGCTATGGTATTACGCGGCGCCAACAACTTTTTTGTGAGCGTTTCTGCCTTATTGACAGAGGTGCCAGCTCATCATCGTTTTAGGAACGGCTCCGATGATCAGATATTCCAACCTGCTAAAATACGTTGAGAACGGTAATGAAACAGGCAAAGAACATACCCAGTCTTGACGATCGTTGTGAATTTCCTGTTCTGTAAGACCACAAACACATGCAAACAACTGACTTTTCTGGTTCAACGATCGGACGTTGAACGCAACTTTCCCAGTGAAATCGTACACCACCCGCGATTGAAACCATCATCAACGTTGCAAATGGCAGACTCTGACCAAAAAAACACCAACCCCGAGTCGAGGGAGTGGGTCCTTGATGCCGAAACAGAGTACAGGTTTGAACTTGACCCGAACACAACTCTAGCGGTCAAGGTATGTTTCAAGACAGCCTGCTTGTGCCTATCTAAACCACAGTACGATAGCTCATTCGTGGTGAGGCTGAAGTATTTGGTGCTGAACTTGCGGAAGGCAAGTCATACCTTTTCGGTTCGGAATGCAAAGCGGCGATCTTCACTTGGCAAGGATGCACTATTGAGATGAGTTTCTTCATCAGCGCCGGTCTGGTATGTTCTTATTCTCTTTGTAAAATCACGTCACAGGTCATCCCTCCACCGAATATGTCTCTGACGAGACGGCGATGGTTCCATACGCCAACTTGCATATTGCTTTGGAACATATGCGCGTCCGTGCATTGAGAGTGATTCATGGATCACCACCCTCGGATGATGAATCAGAAACAAGCCTGGAACCTCCGCGGGTCCTTATGCTCGGACCCGAAAATTCTGGAAAGACAACTGCGTGCAAGATCTTAACCAACTACGCCGTTAGATCCGGACAAGCCTGGACACCTCTGTTAGTAAACGTGGATCCAAGCGAGGTTGGTTATCACCTGAACTAAACCCATATCATCCTTCTCAATCCTCTTCGCTTCACAGGGTGGTTGGTCGGTTCCGGGAACGATTTCGGCCGCTCCCATCCACGCTCCATTGCCAACATGTTCTCCCGCTAACCCACTGGGTTCTGCAGCAACATCAGCTCCAACCGCTCTGTTGTCAAATGCCCTTCTCCCTCTTGTGTATTGGTACGGACACACGGAAACGAAGCGGAATCCTCTCTTGATAGACAGATTAATTCGAAACCTGGGTGAGAATGTTCAAGAGAAGTATGATGTCGATGCCGACGCAGAAGGTAGGATATCTCACCTAGCTCTTACATTTGAAAATGCCGCTTACCGGTTGTTGTGGTTTTAAGATCAAGCCTCCGGTATAATCGTAGACACCCCGTCTTCTTTTGCCTCTGGTCCTGGATCGGCGAATGACCATAGACAAAAACTTATTAGGGCGTGCATTGACGCCTTTCAAAGTTCGTTCCATATATAACCAATTTAAAAGCTGTCGTCAAATACTCATAGCGAATGAACCACAGTCAATGTCATTCTCGTTGTTGGTCACGAGAAACTTAACGTCGAAATGCAACGCTTATACGGCAACAGAATAACGGTCGTTAAAATTCCCAAATCTGGAGGTGTAAGTCATCATAATTTCTACCCACCACATTGAGACAAAGATTCACTTCCTCGCACCAGGTCGTAGAGCTAGATCAGGGCTACCGAGACCGAGTGCATAACTACCAGCTGCACGCTTACATGTACGGCCAGAACATGGAAGCCCCGCTGGGTGTCTCTTCGGCGACCGTAGGCGGTGAGGCCTTGACCGACCTCATCCTTTCGCCATCCTCCACCATGGTCGACTTCGACGACCTCACGATATACAGGATCGGCGAGGGTCAGTGCCCAGACTTTCTCTCTACCTCATCACATATCGTTCTGGCTAACCCGTTTGCTATGCCGCAGAAACCATGGCACCACCATCAGCCCTTCCGATCGGCGCCACTCGCGTAGTGTCGGAAATGCAGCCAGTCCAGGTTGACCCTGCTCAACCAGGATCGGGTCTGCTCAACGCAGTCTTGGCTCTTCTCGCACCACCAAATCCGGATGACAATGAGGGGTATGATGAAGAAGTACTGGACCTAAATGTTGCTGGTTTCCTGGTGGTGTACGTATTCAACTTGCCTTTGTGCTGTGCTTCTCAATCCTTGTTCCGTCCTGCTGACTAACGCTCTACTTTTATTTGCAGGACCAACATTGATATTCCAAATCGGAAAATGACAATCCTTGCACCCAACCAAGGCTCGTTCACCGGAAGAATCGCCGTGGTTGGCTCGTTCGAGTGGCAAGAATAGCTAGTAAGACGATAGAGATGCGAAAAGTAAAGTAGTTAATCTTATTAATGTGTAAAAGTATTAGGCCTACATCAGAATGACAATGGAGTGTGGAGACAAAGATCTGAATCCGCCTTTCACATGGATGGACGAGGTTGCTACAGTCTCGATAGATCACGACCCCATAAGCCACTGACCAACCAATCATCAGTCAGCAAGAACCGCTACATGACCCATACAACGCACCGTACGATCCAATCAATCATCAATAACGCCCTGGTTCTAGCAGAGACTTGTTCACTCCAATAAACGCTACGCCAAGCATACATCGCTATCAATCCACCCATGAAGGACAATTTCCCAATATCGAACACCGCTGCGTTTCCGATGTAAGCCAAACTTCCCAAGTGGGCATACCGGAAGGGCGGGCCAACGGCCTCATCTGTGTTCTCGGGGAGCTCATTCGCAGCCAGAACATGTCGTTGATGGGCGAGTTTGTTGAGCTTCTTCCCTAGATATTTTCCTTGCTGAGAGGCGACTTGAGCAGTCTTTATGGTTATGAAACACGAGTGGTAAAAATCATCAGAGTGTGTTGGGTAAAATCGCACGAAAAGAAGAACAGACCGCAGGTAAGGACGTAATTTTACTTCCAATGTCTTCAAGAAGCGCACAAAGCTCGTTCAAAGAGAGGCGGTGGTCTCCATCCGAGTCAAAGAGCTCGAAGAGTTCTTTTACCTGTCAACAATGAACGGAGACGAGGGGAATATATAAAAAAGTGGCATACTTTCGCTACGTGATCCTGTGCCATAGGTATACGTTGTTTGATCCTCGAGACTGTAATGTAAGTTAGGCAAGCGCTCAACAACATAAATATGAGAACGCCAACCCATGGTTTTCCATTCCTCAAAGTCAATCTTGCCATCCTTGTTCCGATCTGCTTCATCTACAAGCTCTAGCAAATGGCTCACCAACGAAGTTTCGATCTGACGCACCACAATCAAGTTATTATCTCCCTAAGCACAACGGCAGAAATACCTACAGTAGCACAATCCCCAATGGCGTATATGTCACCCAATGGCGCACCGTTCACCCTTAGATGTGCATCAACCTCTATCGCCCTCTTGTGTACTTGGTTTGGAAGAAGGTTAGAAACACGCTCCGTGAAAGGATTCATGGCAATGCCAGTAGACCAAAGTACGAAGTTGGTGGGAATTTCATGTTGGATGATTTTGCCATCCGAAGAACGGGTTGAGTAGACGACGCGGTCCGGATGAATAGATTCGACCCTGTTGGAACGTGGGTTCTTCACAGAGGCAAGTGATCGGATCGCTAGACGCACTTACCTAGCTGATGTAATGAGATCGATATGCTCTCTCTTGAACTTTTCCTGGTAACCGAAAGCGTTGTCAGCGATTCGGCTGTGGCCGAAGAGGGGAAGGCAGTACCTCAGCATATTTCGAGATTGCCTCCGCGTACTGGTCAACAAGATGTAAAAATAATGCTGCGAAGACTAGTACTAACTTACTGTGTTTAGAATGTGCGAACGTGACTGAATGACGTGTATCGAGACCTCCTCTCTACAGATTTTTGGGAACTAGAGTTTGACGCCCTGGGGTCGAACATTGCTACAACTGATTGATGAAGATTACGTACATAATTCATGATGTCCTCCTGGCAAAAGTCATATATTTCCTACATGGGATGTGTTCAATTGGGGTGAAATTGGGAGTTCAACGCAATCCTACCGCGGCAGTCTCCACTCCCGTTGGTCCACCTCCGCAAACGACGAAACTAAGGAGGCGCCGACGCTCCTCCGGGGTCGTGGTCGGTAGACTTGCGGTTTCGAAGTTGTCTGAAGAACCCATAAATCATCGGTGCGATATCGAAAATAGAACATACCCATTAGCTTGCGCCGAATGCCTTGCGCATCGCCGATGGTTTTTAGTTGAAAGGAATGTTGTAGGCCGGGAACGCCGTGTGTACTGGATGTGGATCCAACGGCAACGACTAACTTGTCGTATCTAGGAAGGATAATGGTCAGCAAGGACTTCTTCCGATAATGGATGACAAGTTACGAATAGTCATATACGAAAAGGATGCTCACGGTATGTAGATATTCTGGGTTCCGCCAGTTGGTGAGGCAGTTTCGACTTCAAGGAGACGTTCTGACATGCAAATGTCCACAGCCTTCCCCTGGACATAATGCCCACGAAGTCGGGCTATGATTTTACGGATGGGCTCGATGAGTGATCGAATATGAACGGTGCCAACAGCGGCCGCTAGTGATTGGTATTAGTAAAATGGGTCGCGTTGGGAAGATTATATACACACACACATGGAAGAAGGGGCGTAAATGTTGTAAAAGTTTCGGGAGTGATTACGGTCACGTGATATGCCCCGGTCTGCAAAGTTTGCAGTAGAGCAATGCCCTGCTCATTGATTGTCAGATGGGGAGGGAAATAAAAAAGGTTGAACACACCCCCCAGCCTCCTCCGATGATCACTAAGCGGGGCTTGTGTGCTAATTTCCTATTTTCCTCGTCTTCCTCGTCGTCGACTTGAACCCTGGCTATGGGTAAGTTCTTTGGTCCGCCATGCTCTGGATGGAGCGCAAGAGGAGATACGGGTACACGGTCAATGTGCTTGTCCGAGTAAGTAAACGCGTCGTGTATGAAGATGCCTGCACCAATAGCGAGAACACCGAAAGCGGACGAGAGTATAAAGTAACCAGAGAAACGAAAGAATTTAATTGCCCGTCGAATAACACGAGAACTCCGAGGAGATGTTTCTGGGTTCGGCGACGAAGAATCAGTAGCGAATGTGCGCAGTTGAAGAGGACGATATCTGAGGCTTTTATATTGGAGCTGAGGAATGAGACGCGACGTGGAACGACATCGTCTGAATGTCGCAAGCATAGCCAGGTGCAGCGATCAAAGATTAAGCTTTTATGTATTACGTCATTGCTATTACGTGCGGAAAAAACCGGAGATCGTCGGAGACCGAAACGAGTTTGAATATTTTAGATTCCGGTTACAGCCTGGTATTTTTTTGGCGACCCGTTCGACCGAGCTGATTATTTTATTTTTTCAACAGAATCATTTCCATGCTCACTGCCTCCCGTGGTGTTACCCGCCTCTCGAGGAGAGCGGTAAAGAGCGCAAGGAATTCCAGCGCTTGTTTCGCTTCCCATGCCTCACCATTGACGGGTAGATGTTCTATTCCCCCACCCCAACAAAACGGAGCGCTTCGTCCGCTCCTTTTTTCAGCCTATCAGCCTGGTTTGCTCTCCTCTCATGTTGTTGAGATACGAATTCTAATGTGGCGATTGCCGTCACCAGCAGCTCGCACATATGCAACCGAAGCCAAGGCTGTCGGCGCAGTAAAAACCGTCATTGGTGCCGTCGTGGACGTTCAGTTCGAAACTGACAACCTGCCTCCCATTTTGAACGCCCTTGAGGTCCAGAATTTCCGCGGAGGACGTCTCGTGCTTGAGGTCGCGTCTCATCTCGGAGAGAATTCTGTTCGTACCATTGCCATGGATGGTACAGAGGGTTTGGTTCGCGGCCAAAAAGTTGTCGATACAGGCTCCCCAATCCTCGTTCCCGTCGGCCCCGCGACTCTCGGAAGAATTATGAATGTCATCGGTGAACCCATTGACGAGCGCGGTCCCATCAAGGGCGTCAAATTGTTACCCATTCACGCCGATCCCCCTCCCTTCGTGGACCAGTCCACAACCGCGGAGGTCCTGGAGACTGGTATCAAGGTCGTCGACCTTCTCGCCCCCTACGCTCGTGGGGGGAAAATCGGCTTATTTGGCGGTGCTGGTGTTGGCAAGACTGTCCTGATTCAAGAACTCATCAACAACGTCGCAAAAGCTCATGGTGGTTTCTCTATTTTCTGCGGTACGTTCACCGAACCCGAGCATCTCCGTCCCTGAGATTGGATCTCATTCAGGCGTCGGCGAACGTACTCGTGAGGGTAATGACCTATATCACGAGATGATCGAAACAGGCGTCATCAACCTCGAAGGAGAATCCAAGGTCGCTCTCGTCTTCGGCCAAATGAATGAGCCCCCAGGTGCTCGTGCCCGTGTCGCCCTTACTGGTCTCACCCTCGCAGAGTATTTCCGCGACGAGGAGGGCCAAGACGTCTTGCTTTTCATCGACAACATTTTCCGTTTCACTCAAGCCGGTTCAGAGGTGTCCGCTTTACTCGGTCGCATTCCCTCCGCTGTCGGTTACCAGCCCACTTTGTCCACTGACATGGGTGGCATGTGAATATCGCTGAACCCCTCCTCCTTGGATCTTGTTGACTTTCTTCTCAGGCAGGAACGAATTACTACCACCAAGAAGGGATCAATCACGTCTGTACAGGCCGTCTACGTACCCGCCGATGATTTGACAGATCCCGCCCCTGCCACTACATTCGCTCATTTGGACGCTACTACTGTGTTGTCACGTAGTATCGCGGAACTTGGCATTTACCCTGCTGTCGACCCTTTGGACTCCAAGTCCCGTATGTTGGATCCTCGTATCGTCAGTATATCATCCACAGCATCCCGATATCTATTAACCCTTCTGGGCTTGAATAGGTTGGACAAGAGCACTACAATGTGGCCACGGCTGTCCAAAAAATTCTACAGGATTACAAGTCACTACAAGATATCATCGCCATCCTGGGTATGGACGAATTGTCCGAGGAAGACAAACTTACTGTCCGTTTCCCGCATTGTTGCCCTTTTCCACCTACAACTAAATGAAACCAGGTTGAGCGCGCTCGCAAGATTCAGCGCTTCATGTCACAACCCTTCGCGGTCGCACAAGTCTTCACCGGTTACGAGGGCCGGCTCGTACCCCTCAAGGAAACCGTCCGCTCGTTCAAGGAGATTCTTTCGGGTGCACATGACACCCTCCCCGAGTCAGCCTTCTATATGGTCAGTATTGTTCCGTCGGGTGGTACTTGATGTTGATTAGTTGTGGTCAGACTGGTACAATCGAGGACGTCAAGGTGAAAGCCGAGAAGCTCGCAAAAGAAATGATTGGCAAGAGTTAATTCAGGAAAGCAATTGCAATTAGTCGGCTGGCTGGTTCAGAGACGATCCTAGAGTGGACCAGTAGTATGCTGTCGATAAATATTTGCTCGGCGATTGGGGAAAATCATATCCTTCAATGAATCGATTCGCACGGACGTGTTGTGACTTGTTAGGATTGGATGCTGATGATAAACACGACCAAACTACTGTTATCCCGGTGCCGTCCAGTTTCGTCACGAACAACGTTTCAGGTCACTGACCGTCTAGGCGTGCACGCTGCATAAATAAGACCACAATGATCCCAACCATGGAGGAAATCGAGAATTACCTAGAATCTCTCGAAGAGGTTATCTTTTCCTCATTTTCTGTCGCCACTTCAGATCTCCCCAACGTGCGTGAAGCTGCTTATCGTTTATGGGACGACGTTTCACGTTACGGTCCTCCCGGACTACCCTCCTTCCAAGATATCCGGGTTCCAGGGCTTGGAGATTTCCAGATACCGCCCCCTCCCCCACCTATCCCTCAAAAATCATGGCTTGAGTCGTCAACAGAGTGGGTCGGCGAGCATCCGTGGAAGACCTCTGGGATGGTTTTGGGTGTGATTGGAGCAGGTTTACTGGTAGGGTACGGTGCTGTTCAAACGAGAAAGTCGAGAGTGATAAAGATCAAGCCGGTTTCAAAGGAAAGGAGGCAGGTTGTTGGTAAGTGCTGTATGACATTTGGAGTTGGCCATGCTGACTTCGGTGTTGCGCAAAGTGATCCTCGGTGGCGATAACCCGCTGGCATTTCCTCTCATCGCCGATTTAGAAAAGAGAGGCTACATCGTGATCGCTAGTGTTTCAACCCCAGAAGCAGTTGACACCCTTGAACGCCAGTGCCACGGCTACGTCTGCGGCCTGGTGCTTGACCCAAGCGACGTATGTGTGACTCTCGTGTGTACCGTACATTCACAATAACCACACCTGCAGCCGAGCACGATCCCTATTTTCCTCCGCTCCTTGACTTCCACACTCTCCCGACGTTTCCCGCTCAATGCACCGGGAGACCCCCACGCATCCCCTTCCTCGCACCCCTACGCACACTCCGTGATTTCTCTACTCACCCTTCCTTCGTCGACCACCCCTCCGCTGGCACCACTGGAACACCTCTCCCTTCATGGCGCCTACGTGCCTTATCTCACCGCTACACACATCACACCCTTACAGATCATACAGGCTATCATGCCCTTATTACGGACCACTCCAGCGAGGTCCCGTGATGTCGCTGCAAACACTAACGGGAAGAAAACTATTATTGTCTGTCTGCCGGCCACCGACGCACGAGTTGGCCTTCCTTTTGCATCCGTACAAGCCATGAGTGCCTCGGCTACCTTACGCGGTGTGGAAGTTCTTCGAAGAGAGATCAATGCTGCTGTCCTAACGGACAAGTCAGAATCTATGCAAAATATCAAAGTGGTTGTTGTCGACGTGGGAGCCGTGAACCCAGGTTCGGACACCATAGGTCCTATGTCTCCTCAAGAGGTGTATAAGGCGATGGAAGACTGGACTGCGTCTGAAAAGCTGATCTACGGTCCGGCGTTTGCCACTGTCACACGAATGACGACTGGTCCTCGCCCGATGTCGCGCTGGGAAGAGTTCTGCGCTACCCTCAAAGGAAATGCGCCGTTTGGTGTCAGGCGAAAGCCTTCAGACACATCAGTATTTGTTGATACACTCGTTGGCATCGTTAGTGGTGAGAGGAAGGGTTTTTCGATCCTTGGGCTTGGTCTGGGCGTTGGTAGGATTAGGAGCCGGTGTCGAATGGAACGGATTGCTGTTGGTGCAGGAGGTAACACCATCGTTGGCTTGAGTCAAGATCCCGATTGATGTTTGTCATCGTAGCGAACACGTACAGGGTAGCTTCACATCTACCCTCCATCCTCCTGGACGCGCTTCTCAACATCCCACATGTTCTCGTATCCATCCGCAACAAATTGCTCCCTGTACCCCCTGCCGTCCCGCAGTCATTTCCGCCTCCGGTTCCACCCGCTGACGTTGCAGTGGTCAGGCCGGATCACGAGAGTGGCAACGATGCCTCCGAGCCGGGCTCAGAGGTGGATATGGAGAGTAATTCTGGGGATGGAACTGGGGCGGACAACAGCTGGGTTAGTTTGAAGACGAAAGAGGGAACAAGTGCAGATTGACAATTCTTGAGACGTATCAACCGTCGTAAATCCAATGTACTTTATTGTAAAGAAAATTGAATACCGAAAGCCACCATTCGACACAATCATGGGTACATTCCCGTTAATTAGCAACGGCCTTTAACCCAATTCATATCATACAGGTATCTCACTATGGCTCGTACCACCCGCCGCCGAGGCCGAAAAGCTGAAAGCGATCATGAAAGCCGCCCGGTCAACCGGGACATCCCCGACCTCCTTCCCCGCCTTTGACCCGCACATCACCCTCCTCACCGTACCGACCGAGTCCGCAGCAGCAGCGGGCGCCGTCGTCGACACCGTCCGCACCGCGATCACCCCGCGAGCGCGAGCGCCGATCCCGATCCGGTTCAGCTCGCTCGACGCGGGCTCGCACTATTTTCGTTCAGTCTATCTCGCCGTCGAGCCCACCGCGGCCATTCTCGGACTGCACGCTGACGTGCACCACCACCACCACCCCTCTGCGCTCGTGGAGGCCCGGTGTTTCCCGCATCTGTCGCTGTGTTATATACAGGATGCGGATGCGGACCTGCGCGAGGCGGTGGTCAGGAACATGCACCGGGAGGGCAACGTCGTGGACACGGAGGGCGGTGTCAAGTTGAGGTTGGAGACCGGGGAGTGGATGGAAGGATTCGTGGCAGACGAGATTTGGGTGATGGATTGCAGTGGGCCGGTTAATACCTGGCGGTTGCTGGATAAAATCAGACTGGAGGGGAATGGATTCGATTGATAAAAATATAGCTAAGGGAGTGTATAATACAGCTGGTCTAGGGTGGTAATACCATGGCTATATGAAAGGGGGAATAAGATTAGGATGTACGAAGATGGTAAGGGGACGTTCAACGGGAGCAAGGGGGGTCTTGTTCGGAGAAATGATCCTCCGTCGAGGAACTGTCGAGAAGACGAGCGGTTTCGAGCCCTGTGGAAAAGGGCGAATAGCGCGGCAATTGAACAGAGTAATCGATCTTGCGGTCTCCGTTCGAGTCAAAGAGTTGTGAATAGGCCGGGAGACTTGGAGTGTGAGAAAAGGTGGGTGGATCTGTGTTAATGATGAGAGGGGAAGCGAGGGGAAGTGATGGTGTGGGTGCGATGTGAACGAAACGAATGGGGATGGAGAATTCCTGTTTCCCTGCCGCTTTCGTTTCGCGACCGGGCATGTCGTACAAGTAATCGATAGAGACGTGCATCTCATGAGAGACGGAAAAGAGAGGACCGGTCTCTGACAACCGTAGCCTTCGGGGGCTACCCCAATGGGAGTCCTTGGTAGAGCGAGTGTTTGGAAAGGGGAGGACGGATTCGATGGTGAACCAAGATGATTCGACGTCGGTGTTGGGATCAAAAATGTGTTGGTCGCCAGGGAGTTGGTAGTACTCTGACTGGCTGTTTGATAGCAGCGAGAATGAACGGACGGTGAAACCCTTGTCGTGTATTGGAGTGAACCCAAGAGGGCCCATGACGCTCATAGGATGAGGACAGAGGAGGGGTTTGTTAGGGGGCTGGTCAGAGGGGGGAGGAATGGGGAATTGCGTTCTGTACTCCGGAGTGGGAAACCTCCTGGGTGGGATGGTGAATTGGGATGAAGGAAACAGTGAGAATGACGGACCTGTACGTCTCAGATTGATCGAGTTGGACTGAGAAGCCGGTCAGTTGGAATCGTTTGCGGTCGGTCTGGTCTAAACCCGGTGCGCGGAGACGGAAGGCGAAAGAGAGGGAAGGTTCCTTGGCGTTGACGTAGCGCGGCAGGGAGGCTACGACCTCGAGGTTGGAGAAGAGATGGGAGGGAAAATCAGCGGTGTCGGAGACGCTCTCGGGCTTGGATGGAACGGTGTAATCGACGATGGAGAACGAACGCGGGATTGAGGGAGGGTTGGCGAAGCGCTTGAGGACGATGAGTTTGCGGGCCGTGGAGAGTCTGGTGGAGGAACGGAAGGGGGGACAGAGGACGGAGAGGAAGCTGGAGACGGAGTCCTCGGCCAAGTTGACGAACTTGGCGGTCGCGTGTAGTTCGTAGCGTGTGCCGGCGTCGTCGTCCAGACCGAAGCTGGAGGTGGACGGGAGCCAGCCGGGGATGGGCAGATCGAAGACGACGTTCCAGGCGGAGTGTTCGAGGTCTTTATTGGAGAGTTCTATCTGTTCGGACGGGACGAGCTCGCGAGTGACGGTGCACAATCGGAGGGGGGCATATGTCATGTTCGGTGACACCATCTCGGTTTGACCGTCGAAGGTGAGGGTGAGGGACTGGAGGATGAGACGGGCGGTGCGGCGGCGACGGTGAAGGAGGGAATAGGGCGAGGAGAGGGCGATGGAGACATGTCCGGAGAGCGAGTACGCCGAGCTAATCGGGGGTGAGTGAGTGAGTGAGTGAGGGGGTTGGAAAGCAAATGCTCACTCAGTGTCTGGCTCGCCGAACATGTGAAGGGTGTGCTCGACGGGGACGATATCAATCAGAACGGACATTATGAAAGGAATGAAGGAAGGAAGGAGGGAATGAAAGGCTTTATAGCGTATCCAAAGAACAAGGCTGTTGAAATCACTCATCGAAACAAAGGAGCACTCGTAATTGGGCCATTTCAAAATGCATTCATTCGTTTCATCCAAACACTCTCGATACAGCCAGCTCGTCTTCCGCTCGTTTCCGTCCCGCCTTTCGTCGTTGACTCGCCTCTTGTCCGTCCTTCCGGAGCGCGTACTTTCCCCCCTGCGCTCTCTTCAACGCCATCCGCACGGCCGTCGGAGACACGAATTCTGGATCGGGGCACATCAGCAGACAGACAGAACATGCGGTGCAGGCGCTTACCCGGGTTGGAAAACACAGTCGCACCCCCAAACGCGCCCTCGAATATCCGAATGGGCGTCAACACAAATCGGGGTCCAATCTCGACCAGCGTCGTCTCTGGCGGTCCATCCGGCTTTGATGGATCCCTTTCGATAATCTGACCGGTCGCCTGATCTATCACCGTCATTGTTGATATTCAAATCACCCACCTGGAAATTTCGAATCCATATTTTAGAATCCAGCATAGAAAACGTGAGGATATGGTCGATGAACGGCTTTGCTCTCCGCGCCGTCGACGGCACGCCAAATATCTATCAGGGCGTAAAATAAACCGAAACGTCCATAATAAAAGACGTGCCTGCGTGAAAATCTCTTTCGTCAGCCTCCCCCACTCCGTCTCCTCAAATCCGTTGTCAAAGCTCAACAGCCCCCGGCTCCCCTTCAAACAGTTCCCGGTCATCTTCAGCTCGTCCATCGTATGCACGTTCTGCACGTGCATCTTCATGCTCGGTCCGTTCGGGGTCTTCGCCGCCCAGAGGTACAGATCCTCGTGTCGTCGCGCCTCAAAGTAGAGCGTGTTGTTGCAGTTATTGAGGTCTGCCAGTTCCGGCAGAAGATCGAGGTGCGACTTGGAGTCCAGCTTCGACTCTAACCCGGAATCAGACCACAGCCCCAGAAATTCCGTAGACACCTACCCTTTTTCACCTGAGGCAAAAGAACCTCGAGATCGTTCATCAAGTGTCGCATGCGATGTGTGATACCCCTCGAGCAGAGCAAGAGCACCCGCTGCTTGTTTCTTTTCCGCTGAACGTTGACCATGAGAAAGAGATTGCTTACATAATATTGAATTTTAAAAAAACAAAAAAAAAAAGGATATTTCACAAAGGAAACTATCGTTACAGACAAAGCGATTCAAACGTTCGGAATAATCAGTTTTCTCCTATACGGTTGCCGTCTGGGCCCGAAGCTGTTTTTGCTTCTCTTGTTCCAGTCGCTGATGAGAAAGTGAGCGAAGGTTCTGATCAGCGTCTGAATTGCTCACATGATACAGCAACTGGACCGCCATTTGGATATTGGCAGGTTGGCCAGTGATCACCACCAGCCTCTCTCCCTCCCCTCCGGTCGGGGCGGGTGCCCCGTTCATGCCGACGCCCACCGCTCCTGGCTCCATGATCTTGATCTGGCTGGCACTCATATGCCTGATCTCGTTTATCTTGCTACCTCCTTTCCCGATGATGCACCCGACCAAATCGTTCGGGATGTAAATTTGTTGCGTCTGCAGTTGCTGCGGCGGGTTATGTGGCGGGGGAGGGGCGGCTGCGTGGCCCCCATAGGGGTTTGAATAGCCTGGGACATATGACGAACCCGAGTAAGGGGGCCGGCGAGATGTGCTCGAGGGACGGTAGCTGGAGTTGGACGAAGAAGGCATGCGTTCCTGGGCCTCGATGAGAATGTTCCCGATGTAGTAGGTCGCGATGTGGATCGCGTCAGCAACCCCAGCCACACTCAGCACTCGCTATGTATATAGATCAGACGGGAGGAGATCGCACGGGAGAAACCCGCACCTCTGTCGAGCCAGGAAGCATCCCTTCGCTTGCGTTCAATCTTGCACCGGACGCGTCCTGAATTTCCTTGATTTTTGACCCTTGCTTCCCAATAACGGACCCCATGCGCGAATTGGGGATCATAAACTTGATCGTCACCGCCCGGCTTCCCGGGACGGAGGGGACGTCGAACGGCTCATCGTTGATCCTGCGGACTATCAGGCCAAATGCCTTTTACGGGCGATCAGTCACATTCGACCATGCAGAGAGGAAGGCGCACCTTTGAGACCGCGTCGAGGGGACCACTCACGTTCAGAATCCTCTCGGGGTTGCCGGGAATGCTCTCTGAGACCATGACGCGTGCACCACTCTTCTCCCTTATTTCATTCACATGGGAGCCGCCTTTGCCGATGATGATGGAGGCGTCCTGGGTGACGATCAGACAACGCATGTGGATCATCGCGGACGGAGGGGGTGCTGCGGAGGCGGAAGCAGAGGCGGGCGAGGCATTGGACTTTCCGGTGCTGCCGTTGGTATCACTGGAGGCGATCTTGGACGACAGGTCGTCTTTTGGTTTATCCTCGTGGTGGGATGGGGTCGATGCGGCGGTGTCGAGATTGGAAGCCTCCGCCATTGTCACGTCGGCAAGAGGGATGAGATGCGGGGGAGAACGTGGATGGAGGTGTATTTGTGAGTCATCCGAGGAAGAGACTGCGCCGGTATTGGCGCGCTTGTGTTGTTTTGGCTGGTCAGAGTCGGAAGGAGAACGGGACCGCTTTCGATTTGAGTCAGCGTCTGGCATGGCCCAATTTAGTTTTATTTTGTTTTAGGTGAGATTGGGGGGGGGGGGAGGGGGAGGAGAGGGCCTGGAGTGAGGAAGTGATGCTTGGAAAGGTCTGATTGAGAGGTAGTGGGGATGAGGAGGGGGATGCGATGGGATGTAAAATACGATATAAAGAACGAAGGCTTACTTTTAAATGGTAACACTCTCGACGGGTCAAAGCAGGAGTTATCGAGGATGGTCAGTGCTTGGACTGTTGTGTATAAATATGTGTAAATAACAGTCGTGTTTAATGTCTGATAACGAGTTGGGTATGTGTTTTTGTTCAAAGGGGGGGGGGGTTACAAACAGTAATATCCAGTAGGTTCACTTGCACCAACAACACCAGTCGTGCCCCGTTCACGATCTCGAAAACCTGGGCGGAAGAAACCGTCACCAGAAATTGAAGAGATAGATGACCCTCACCCGTTGACGAACGGAAAGGGCGTGAAGTCGACTCGCGAGGAACGTCGCAAGAGAGAGTTGGAACGGCTTCAACAGAAACTTCAGGACCTAGAAGAACAGCGGGACGCACTCTCACACCAACTCGAGGACCTCTTCCGACTCCGCGCCACCGAACCAGAACAATTGCTCGAGCAGCAGGCTCAACAATACCAAGCACAACTTCAAAGTGTGTCCCCATCGTTGACAGTCTACCTCTCTAATGCCTCTCTAGCGCAGGAGGCCCTCATCAAAGACTTGACCGCTCGTGCCGCTCGTGTAGAACCCCTGACCAGGTCCGGGAAGAGCTCCGTTCTCCATCTGCTCACACGCGAAGCCGCCGATGACGAGAAACGATCCGTCGAGAACGATCTCGCCCGACTGAAGGATGCAACGAAGGACAAGGATCTCGCCCTCACTGACAAAGACAGGCGCATAGCCGAGCTCGAACAAAGACGCAAGCTCGCCCTTCCCCTCTCCCGTCATCGCCGACTAACCCGGATTCACAGTGAAAGAGACTCGTTTCGAGCTCAAGGCAGAGATTGAGAGATCCAAGTCGCTCGCCTCCAATTCATCCAGAGCCACCCCTGCTGCCTCTCAGGCGCGTTCTCAGGGTACAGTTTTGGGAAACGACAACCCGAAGAATACAGAAGTCATCAAATTCTACGAAGACTTGACCAATCTGCTCGTACCAGGTCTCAAGATCACACCCAGCCCATACCTCAATCTCAGCGATGCCTACTTCACCTGCGTCTACACATCGTCCACGCCCTATGGAGATGACGAGGAGAAGGGGAAAAGTAAGGAGCTAACATCATCATCACATTCTTCCCCTAATCCACCATTACAGGCCTCAGCTTCTCCCTTCGTTTGTTCCATGAAAAGGTCGAGTCGGATGGTCCCGAGCCGACGGAGCAGGATGACCTCCGAGACATGGTTGAATACACCCCCCTGGAGCTGGATAAGGAGTCGCCGGACTTTGTCCAAATGCTCGAGTATCTCGGAGATACATTCACCTTCTTACGACATCAACTCCCAGTCTTCCTCCACACCATCCACACCACCATGTCAAAAGTCTCATCGGCAGATGAAGACGACAGCGAGCCCAACATGGACGTCGAGGATGCTTGAATCTCAGGAATTATACCTTTATAATCTTGTATATACACCATCTCTATTTGTACAGTGGATTGCTCTTAATGTCCATCACGTCAACTCTCGCACTCAAAGCTGTCCTTTCTCTTGGGCACAGGTATCCCCGTTTTTGCCCACGTCCTGAGTGACGCTTTGTTGCCAGAACGCAAAGCTGCTTTCATCGCGAGTGAAACAAACCCTCCCTCGAGGTCAAGACCGCTAAGACTCGCGCCAGCGCGAACGAGAACGTCAACGGTCCCCTCGTGGCCTTGCCGAGCCGCCTGAGAATAAATCATCTCATTGGAGGTGTGGGCGTGACAGATGGAAAAAATATATACTTGCATAATACAGTGCGGTGTGCCCCAAAGCGTCTCGGAGGTGCACCAGTGCACCCGACTCAAGGAGAACGCTCACACATCTTGAGCTGCCATTCAAGGCCGCCACATGGAGTGGAGAGCGACCGGATCCGGCCTCTAAACAATTGACAATCCCACCGGCGATATTCATATGGCTTCGACCGCTCTCAGGAGAACCAGGTCCAGCACCGGCGCCCGTGGCCGTGGCAATAGAGAATTTCATGCTCTCCACGTCGTCTCTGGCAGCCGACAGGTGGATCAGGAATGGGAACAACGTAGCCTCTGTCGATGCTGCTTCTGCCGCTGTCCAAGTCCACGGAGCAGTTGCGTCTTGCGTGACCCCGTCAAGGGAATCACGAGAAACCACAATCATCGGCGTTTGTGAGGGTGGACGAGAGAGGCGGACAAAGTGGGCGAGAAGGCCTTGTATGTTTTCCAGGTTCTCGTCCATCGTAGGTTGTGTCGGAGCTGACGTCGGAGGACTTGTGAGCTCACCCCGGAGAGGGATACCCACCAGTTCCCGTACTTCCTTTGTGGACAGTTCTGGTTTAGAAAGGAGGTAACTCAGCTTGGCGAGAGCACACTGAGGCGTGTGTAGATATGGTAAGAGAGAATTTGACCGATTTAACGATAACAAACCTCAGGAGTCATATCCCCACCGGGAACAACACCAGCTTGCATCAGCGTTCTCCCAGTTTCGTAGGAGTCTGACACCGACCCTTTGGCACACTGCGAGATGGCTAAGATGATGACACCTCGATCACAAGCTTCTTTGAGGGACAACACCAAATCGGATCGCTGTGGAGCATTCCCAGCACCGAATGTTTCGAGAACGACACCACGTATTGGAGGCATCAGAAAGGCACGGACTGTGTGTGCAGTAATGCCTGGGAAGAGACGGAGGGTGGCTGCAATGCAGGAGGCGTTGGTTCAACCTGCCAACCTTCCGAAGAGTGCACGCATACCAACATGAGGGCTCATCCCTGAAGCTCCCATCAGCAAACCATTAAGATATGAAACATGGAGGATCACGTTTGTGGGCTTTAAACCGTCGCAAATTCGTTTGTCGGATCACGTTATTCCAATTCACAACGATGTCAATACCAACTGAAAGAAATTTGGTAATTGGTGATTTTTTACCATCAGCCATGCCTGGTATTCGTACCATTGACCAGGGGTGGAAAATTAGGGCTGTCAAATGCACTCAAATCGAAGGATGAGGTCTTTGATACCCGATTGCCGCGAAAAAGAGTGTGGTTAAAGTACAAGCAACACTCTGATCCGATGATTCAGTGACCAAATTGAGTGAGCCAGCATTGACATTGGGCTTGCCTGGAATGATGTAATGTCCGGCGATAGACAAGGAGCCCATCAGATTATCTACAGCGTCGTTTCGCAATTGGGATAGGGGTATTTGGGCACCGGTTAGAATCTGGGATGGGCCGAGTGAGAGACGGGCATGTTATTAGTGAATAATTCTCGTGTACCACAGTCTTTCCCAAGTCCTCCAACAGAAAGCTGAGTGCACTAGAGGTGTAGCACATGGTATCTGTACCATGAAGAATCACGAAGGCGTCGAAGGAGTAATTTAACTCAACCTCAGTAGCTATGCGGATCCAATCTGTTCCAGAAACGTTGGATCGCGTAGAGAAAAACCGAGAAAACAGTCAATTCACCCTCTATTTCCATGTTACTGCTATCCAGAAGAGGATTCCACTGAAGTTTTCACGTCGGGACACAGCCGAACAGAACAGAATCACGCGCACCTCGAGGACTGCGTACCGAATACGCTTTGCGCCGCCGCCAGGGACGTGGCTTCTGGGTGTCACCAGGCTGGGTAGATGTGCTTCGTATACGTCTTCTGCGACTTTGACACACGCCGGTAGGTTCGTTGGAAGCATCGACTCTGTTGGTGAAAGTGTGGACGCAATGCCAATGGGACGCGACGACCGCACGAGCAAAGTGGGGTGGAGGGGCACGGAAGTGGACTTGGGAGTCCCGCTCGCAGGACTGGATCTTCCACTACTGCTCCACTCTCGAAAGCCTTGAACAGATCGAGAGTTGGAGAATAAGGATTCTTGTAAAGGGTCATGGAACCTGGTTTGGCTGCGAAGAGTTTCCGTTAGAAAGTAGGGCTCTGGAACGTAACCTTGCTGTCCGACGAGCATTCCAATCGTTCCCCCAGTGTAGATTATGAGCACCCTCGATTCATCTGATGGTTGTGGCGCTTCCATCGAGTTTTGGACTCGCCGGGTGAATATGGTAAACAGATCACGGAGCCGGCAACTTTCGAGGTAAAATCCACTTTCATCCAAACCACCATGGACGCACTGAAAGACACTTTTGCGGTCAAAAAGAAAGAGGTGCGATTCAGGCATATTCAACCCTAAAACCACCCAAGCGTTTAGTTTGTACTGTAGGGTGCGACTGCTTTGGTGACATTCATTACTGCAGGTTATCCCACCGCCGATGACACTGTGCCAATCTTGCTGGCTATGCAACGTGGTGGTGCTGATATCATTGAACTCGGCATACCATTCTCCGATCCAGTTGCAGATGGACCTGCGATTCAGGAATCAAATACTGTTAGTCCTATTTATGATCATGTATGTTCTCTTCGCTCATGCTGGATAGATCGCCCTAAAAAATAACATTGATTATCCAACTATCCTTCGGATGCTTCGTGAGGCTCGTGGCAAGGGCCTCACCGCCCCTGTTCTGCTAATGGGTACGTCATTCTAAGGTTTCCGGGGTTTCCTTTCCAACCGTGCTTCTAGGCTATTACAACCCCCTGCTTGCTTACGGGGAAGAAGGAGCCATACAAGATGCCAGTGGATCGGGAGCGAACGGATTTATTATTGTCGACCTCCCACCGGAGGAAGCTGTTACCTTTCGGGTGAAGTGTGCTAAGGCAAAGTATGTTTCGCAATCGTATGTGGACTTTTGTTCAACTCAAAACCACCGACAGCCTTTCTTTTATTCCCCTGGTCGCCCCATCGACGTCTTTGCCTCGAGTTAAGTTCCTGGCGTCAATTGCGGACACATTCATCTATATTGTGTCGAAGGTAACCGTCACCAGATACGATGAACTTCGCAAATGCTGACAATGCTGCAGATGGGCACGACAGGGTCATCAGACAAAGTCGCGATTAATACCACTCTTCCTGATATAATATCTCGTGTTCGCCAATACGCAAATGTACCCTTAGCCGTAGGTTTTGGGGTAGCCACGCGCGACCAATTCAACTTTGTCGCGAATGCTGGTGCTGATGGTGTTGTTGTTGGAAGTCGCCTGGTCACCATCACGATGGATGCTCCCCGGGGCCAAGTTGCGAGCCGCGTCGAGGCATATTGCCGAGACCTCAGCTTGAAACAGGAAACCTCTCGACCCGAATCTCTTCGGCCCACATCAGAAAGAGTGTTATCCACTAGCCTCACGAACCATGACAGTGCTGCTGTAGAATGTGTCTCACCAGGACCCATTGTGTTGCCTCCTCGGTTTGGACAATTCGGGGGTCAATATGTTCCGGAAGCCCTCTTTGATTGTCTCGTCGAATTAGAGGAAGCCCACAAGTCCGCAGTGAACGATCCGGAATTTTGGAAAGAATTCGAGAGCTATTTTGGGTATATGAACCGGCCTTCTAAAATGTACCTGGCAGAAAAACTCACCGCTCATAGTGGGGGTGCTAAAATCTGGCTGAAACGGGAAGATCTGTACGTTTTCTTGAATATCTCCCGAATTTACATCAAAGTGATAGTTCTTCAGAAATCATACCGGATCCCATAAGATCAATAACGCCATTGGTCAGGTCTGTGCATAATATCTCAGTCTCTCTACGTTAATAGACGGTGGGCACAGATCTTGTTAGCCAAGCGGATAGGAAAGACACGCATCATCGCAGAGACAGGCGCAGGTCAACATGGTGTCGCAACTGCCACTGTTTGTGCTCGCTTTGGGCTGGAATGCGTTATCTACATGGGTTCGGAAGATGTACGACGCCAGGCATTGAATGTATTCCGAATAGAGATGCTAGGGGCCAAGGTGTGCGCAACCTCTCGACTTCTTCTCCCTCAAACTGAATAGTCGTCAGGTTATTCCCGTCAACTCTGGTTCCTGTACTCTAAAGGACGCGGTGAACGAGGCCATGCGCGATTGGGTGACTAACCTCTCTACCACTCATTACTTGGTTGGCTCGGCAATTGGGCCCCACCCGTTCCCCACCATTGTGCGCGATTTCCAGCGAGTCATCGGGAAAGAAATCAAATCTCAGCTGCAAGACTTAAGAGGCAAATTGCCGGACGTCATAGTTGCATGCGTCGGAGGAGGGAGCAATGCCATCGGTTCTTTCTTCGATTTCATCGGCGACCGAAACGTTCGCTTGATTGGTGTCGAGGCTGGTGGGGAAGGTACGCATTGTGCTGATGATAACAATCTCTATCTCCTCCTGACACAGTGCGCAGGAACTGATGGGAATCGACACAGTGCGACACTCTCGATGGGCAAACCAGGCGTCCTTCACGGCTCTCGAACCTACCTTCTTCAGTCAGATGCCGGTCAGATCATCGAGACGCATTCGATCAGCGCCGGTCTAGATTATCCTGGGGTGGGGCCGGAACACGCCTGGTTAAAAGATTCAGGCCGAGCTGAATATGTGGTGGCTACAGATGAAGAGGCACTCCGAGGTTTCCGTTTGTGCACCCAGCTCGAGGGCATTATACCAGGTACGTGTCAAGATAACGCCACATAGTATCTGCGACTAAGAGCGAGGACAGCATTGGAATCCTCCCATGCCATCTGGGAGGGTGTGCGTCTTGCAAAAACTTTGTCCAAAGAGTCAGATATGGTCATCGTACGTATTTCAGCGTTTTCGTCCAACTCACGTGGGATTTGACATGCAATCGTAGTGTTTATCTGGTCGAGGCGACAAAGACGTTGAGCAGATATCTCAACTCCTCCCGGGGAAATGGGCCAATATTCTTGATTGGCACATTGGCTAGCACTATCTAGCACTATTATAGCTTGATTTGGAAGTCGTAAACTTGAACCAAAACACTCGATCCACGAGTCGAGTCAGATCTGAGAATTATCATTGTCACAACACTCGTCTCTTGAAACTGCACCATGGCGCCTGATATCCACAACGTCGCAAGTCAGCGCTTCGTCGAGAATCTGGTTTCTAAGCTGAGAAGACGGTGAGTGCCATCCCGTGTCTTCGGCTACCCGGCTATTCAGTTCGAATTCCGTGTAGACAAGTGGTTGGATCGCGAGCTACCGCTCTAGAAACAGTTCTCGTACTGCGTCAAGTCGTATCCAAGGCTCGCTTTTCAAACATTGAACAACTGGTAGAGGTCATCCGACAAGTTGGACGAAGACTCGTAGAAGCTCAACCCAAAGGTTCAATTCTTCATGTACAGTGTCTATAATATCTCATTTCCAATAGAATATAGCGTCGGAAACACTGTTCGGAAGGTGTTGCATCATATCCGCGAGGAATATCATACAGCAACGATTGGAACACCTTCGCCGACCGTTTACTCCATTTCTAAGTTTGTTCTCCAAGGCCAACCGCGGAAAAACAATGCCACATTGAAGTCCGAAAACAAGCCGACTTTGAAAGAGAACGATCCTAATGATCCAGACTCCTTCGCGAAGGGCTTGAAACCCGTGCTTATGGAGGCAATTCAAGACGTTCTGGATGAATTGGAAACCGTCTATGATAGCGTATCAAAAAATGCGAAAGATCATATTCACTCGGAGTGAGTATCCGTTGGAGAACCTTCCTCGATTGTCCGGGCTAACCATCGCCGAAGCGAAATCATTTTAACCATGGGAAAGTCTAGGACTGTTGAATCATTTCTCAAGTCCGCAGCACATTACCGAAACTTCACTGTCATCGTGGCAGAAACCGGGCCTTCGTTCGTCTATCATTTGACTTGGCGCATTCTTTCCTGAATATCACCATTTGCAGCTATGGCGGCCACGAGATGGCCAAGTCTCTGTCGTCCGCAGGCATTTCAACCTTTCTCGTCCCTGACTCTTCAATATATGCCCTCATGTCTCGCGTCAACAAAGTAATCTTGGGTACACATGCAATTCTTGCCAATGGTGGCATGTTTGCCGTCACCGGCTCATTGCTCGCTGCAACAGCAGCGCAGGCACACAGCACTCCCGTCGTCGTTTGCGCAGGACAATTTAAATTCACGCCACTCTGGAATGTGTATCACGAATACGGTGCTCTCGACTTTGGAGACCCAAGCGATGTGATTGGCTTCGAGGAAGGTCAACTAGTAGAAACGGTGGATGTCATCAATCCATATTACGACTATGTTCGCCCCGAATTCATCGACGTATTCATAACGAACGAGTAGGTGGATTGTCATTATCCTAATAATCTGCACACTAATTTCGAACGATTAGCGGAGACCACCCGCCCTCTTCTGTCTATCGGTGCGTACAGCCTGCACACCTTTGGTTCATAACCAACTATTTTAGCAGGCTCATCAAAGAAACATATGACGATGAGGATTATGTATTTTGAGACAGAATCCTCCCTCTTCCGCTGTTGCGTTTCCGCCCTCGACATTGAACAGAAATTCTGGAATGATACCAGTTTATTTCCGCAATATTTCGAAAAACGCCTCCTGCGGAAGGTTAACGCTGCCTATTTTTTTCATTTTCCGTTTCCCCTCCTTCTGGTTTTCAAGATGCTTCAACTTCCGCTCATAGTGACCTATAAGCGGACGGCAAAATTATGCTCAGCAGTCGCATGGCACAAATAAAATCCCCTACCACCAGACAATCCTGCGGTAACATCGGCACGCAGAGCTGAAAGGTTTTCTCGCGCAATCACCTTGCGGCCGATGACGGCTTGTATAGGCACTTCGAACAACTGTCGAGGGATGACTTTATCTGTAGAGGAACAATCTATCTGAACGAGGAACGCGATGGTGAACCTGCTTACGAAGTTTCTTGACCCAAGCCCTCCCAACTGAATCTTGATTTGACCGATGGACAATCAATGCTAGAGCGTCGACAGGCTTAGAGTTAAGCAGGAAAATCATCTTTAAAGGGATTGTCTCTAATCCGCACTCAATTAACTGACGATATTGTCCGCACCTTAGCTAAATCGCCCTTCTTGTATCCTGCATCCTCGTAACTGTATGATGACATTAGATTTCAATCAGAACATTTAGCTGAAAGCACGCACTCGAAACTTGCAAAGCCAGAACTACGGCCTTTTAATTGATCAAAAAAATCGGTTACAATCTCACACAGAGGAAGGATACATGTCAAGATGACACGTGAGGAAGAGCTATCATCGGAGTCGAGATAACGGTGATCTACGTCTTCCGCTCGACGAGAAAAGCACAGGTCCATCATTTCTCCAAGATATTCTGCAAAGCCAGTGTTTACGCTTAGGTCATTGCCAGTTAAAATATTGTCATCACCTTGAGGGACTATGATTGAGGCCTTGACAATGGGTTCTTGAATTTCCTTCACTTTGGAAGCCGAATCTGTAACTTCTGGAAATTCTGTAGGATTGCTAACAAACACTTCTCTGTCCTTGTACACCACTGCAGACAGTGTCAGAAAATAACCACTGAGTTGCCTAATTCTGACCTTTATATGGTACCGATGGCGCCGTGATAATCACATTGGCATCATACTCATCCTCAAGGCGCTGTCGGAATACGTCCATGTGCAACGTTCCTAGGAAGCCAAGACGACAACCTTGGCCCAGTGCTGCAGACGATTCTGGTTGTATAGTGACACTACGATCGGTCAAAGAAAGCTGGCAAATTCCAGCTGCATCAGCTATCGACATCAAACTAGAAGGTCACTCACCCTTCTGATAGATTCTTGCAATTTAACGAAATCGTTATTATCAATAGGGAAGATACCAGCATAAACCTGAGGACAGATATCTGAGAGAAGATGCTGAATGTCATGTTAATAAGCGAACCATGGCCTTCGCAGGTTTAAAACCAGGCATGGGATCAACAGGTTCTCCAATGCGATGGAGAGTATCCCCAATGTGGGCTGTAATATACCCATAATGGTCAAACATCTAGATATGACTTGCGCACCGCCTCACCTTCCGACAACTCCCTCATGTTACAGGCTATGTAACCGACCTGCCCTGCTTGTAGGCTTGTCGTGGGGACCTCTTCAGGATACATGATCCCCAACTCGGTAATTTCGTATCTTTTACGAGTCAAACAGGATACAATTTTGTCGCCTGTGGAGCGGGCAATGTCAAGTGTAATAAACACGTTTGTGGAATGGTTTACCTTTCCGAAGAACCCCCTCTTGAATATTGATTAACGAGATCACCCCTCTGAAACGGTCATATCTTGACAAACGAACAAATAAGTGTCACAATACAATTATTAAACGGCCTCAACTCACGAGGAGTCGAATAAAAACGCCTTCAATGGGGCATTCACTTTCCCGGATGGAGGAGGTATCCGTTCCACTATCGCCTCTAATACAGCTTCAACCCCCGCCCCTGTTTTCGCAGATATATAGATCACATCAGCAGGATCAATACCAAATGTGGACCGAATCTGTGCTGCTATCCGATTAGGCTGAGCAGCAGGCAAGTCAATCTGATATCGCATATGGCTGAGACCGTGGGCATTGATTCATTCATGTAGAGAAGGCAAACCTTATTGAGGACGGGTATAATTGTGAGTTGTCTTTCTTTCGCAATGTGAAAGACAGATATAGACTGTGCTTGAATACCCTGGCTGGCATCGACGAGGAGGAGGGCACCTTGGCAAGCTGCCAAAGAGCGTGAAACCTCCCACGCGAAATCGACATGTCCCTGAAGTATATGTTAGACTCAAATTGGTAAGATTGAAAGATTAACAAGCGCACGGGTGTGTCGATTAGGTTGAGTAGGTGCTGTTTTCCGTGGAAAGAATGCATCATACTGAAATGGAATTAGAATATGTCAAGTAGAAATAAGAATTGAATGTACCGATGCTTACCTAGCCGTTTGAGCTTTTACTTTTACGCTCATGAGAAATTTCAAGGCCCTAGCAGATAGATAATAATAGTAAACCAACCGGTGATTCCGCGTTCTCTTTCCACTTTCAGTTTGTCTAGAACCTGCTCGTTCTTACCAGTTTGTGTCTTGCTAATGGTGCCTGTGAGCTATAAGAACTGAAAAAGGAAGGAGACGCTGAAAAGGAAGGTCGCAAACCTCTAGTAACCTATGGTCTGCCGTCAAATTCTGGGCACAAAAACAACTAAAATGAAAACGCACCGGTCGGCAAGGGTCGATTTACCATGGTCTAAAGTACAAGCCTTTAAAGCGGAACGCGTGAAATGTTATTAGACACTGACCAATGTGGGCTATGATAGAAAAATTCCTGACAACAGGTCAAGGACCGGAATTCCCAGTGAGCCATATAAGTACGCCTCACGCACGCACCGAATTACATCGCAGGAGAAGTCCTCCATACGCGGAAATTTTTGGACATTGGAAGAGCGTGTATTGAGATATCTCTGAGCCGGGTGTTTCGTTTTCTGGGATTCTTCAAGTATTCGGAGGCAAGCAGTTCGCCAACGTCGCATGAAAGACCAAAAAGTATGATTAGTCAGCAAGCCCCATCTCGATCAGTGACTGGATTCTAAATAAAGGATGTCTCTCGCAGAGGCTTCTGAAGCACGGAAAGCACGTCTCTTGGCCCTGAGGAAGCGGAAAGCTGGAGAGAATCATAACGGGTATGTTTCAACCTTTGAAAGGATTTCCATTTGGACTCAACCTTGCAGTGAAAATGAAGTGGAATTGATAATCAAGAACCGCAACTTCGACCCCGAATCTCGTACTCTCCGAAGGCACGCACGGTCTGAGCATGTTAATACAGATGACACCGTGGAAAATAACGTTGAAGGTTTGGCCCAACAAATCATCACAGACGATGAAAAACGGAGAGCCCAGGAACTGGTATGTAGGCACTGGATGAGTCACGCCAATGTTCGTAGTGTTAACCAACTTCGTTGGTCATAAGGATGTCTTCAACATTGCCCCCAAACGCCCGAATTGGGACTTGAAGCGCGAGATGGAAAAGAAGCTCTCGAAGCTGGAAAGAAAAACACAGGAAGCTATACATACGCTGATCAGTTCGTGATTCTCCTCCCAAAACAGAGATCGTGGCTGTATTTTCTCTCTCGTAGGACAGCGTCTCGCTGCTCAGAAGGGGGAATCAGACGATATAGTGGGTGCAATGAGAGCAGAGGGCAAAGCTCAGGATGATGCTGAGGCATTGTCTGACGAGGATGACTGACGGTTCCGCTGTACACCCCACCTTTTCTTTGGACCCTGATCGTTGACTGACCGTTTGTTCAGTAGGAATTTAACCTATCGCACTTCCAATAGCTCCGTTGTCGTGGATCAATTGTACTTGTTGGACATCACGTCTTTCCGAGATTAGTGCGAGAGGGCTCAAATCCTATTCCCGGGTCCTGAATCAAGCATTTGGCACATGGGATGGTCGTCTCATTATCCTTGATTTTACAGGCATGGACGTCTATTCTCGTAACCTATAGTTTTTCCTAGCCCATCTTCTGATCCTCGTTAGGCAGTCATGGAATACTGATATTGTCCCCAATATCAGTGCTGACCTATTATTGCACTTTGCTGATGGTCGTTCTACAGCTAGATGTATATTGTAACTGTCGTGATACACTGCTCTATATGCCCATTGTGAGAAGGGCCATTCTAACGCTACAAAGCTGTCCTCGATATATAAAACAAATTTCCGGAAACGGGATTGAGTTTATGAACGTAGTGGAACAACGCTGGTGGGAGACGAAGGAGGCGTTCTCGGTGAAATACGCTCGCTAGGAAGCTGTGAGTGGGCGCGGCGCTTGGGTATGAAAAGAACGGCCATCGGATCCTTCTTTGCCGGTTTCTGTGGACGAGTTTTCGGTGGCAGATCTTCGAAATTTTCGATTTCAGGGACGTCAGTAGATATCATTGGCAAGACTGTTCCCGGTTGAGGGGGAGTGGAGGACACAGTCGGCGGTGGGGGTGACGAGGTGGGGTAATTCTGTATCCGGCGCACCGTTACCCGGCTAGAGGACGCAGAAGGGGGCACTGGTGGCAATTTGGCGCTAAGTGTGTTGTGCAGGACGCGATAAGCCTTCCCGTTCGCCATGGGAGGAATCATTTTGGGAGTAAACACGGTTTTTTGAATCTTGGAGGCTTCTAACCGAGTCTTCTGGAATAGAGTCATGGGTTGCGAGTTCGCTGACCCTACGGTCGGAATCAACACCGGCACTGTCATGCAAGGATCAGAATATTCGGGCTCACATGTCTTTCGCCGACGCTGGCTTGGAATAATCGCTGTTAATTTAATTTCCCGCTCTTTCTTTTCCCCGTCGGCTTTGAGTCTTTTGTTTCGCAGACGAGTTCCTAATTCTTCTAGTTTTCGCGCTTCCATTTCCCGAAGATGCTGCGCTTTTTAAGCCAACTAGTGCGTGAAAAGACCACATTACACTTACAAAGAATTGACTCCTCCATGATTCGGGTTCCTCAATACAACATCGTTCAGCCAATAAAGGGTGGAAGCGGAAACAGAGATCCTTCCATATCCCTTGAAGATTATTATCAATTTTTGGATTCACAGAGACGAGGTGGTACATGCCTTGTGTGTGGGGTTTGAGATGCTGATATTGTAAATATTAATGAGGTCAACAATACACCGAAACCGAAGGACACACTGGAGAAGCCTCTTCTAACCTAAGGAGAGTCTCCGCGGAGCATCGTTCCAAGATAGGTTTTACTAGTTCATAACGTAGCTCTTGGCCGAAACTGGTTATAGCTGTAGAAGTCAAATGAGAAACAAGTTTCAAAGTACATGTATCACGCACAGTCAGTCTGAGTGGAAGCGACTATTTTACGGAAAGGATGAGTGGTGTGCTCAATTCTGGCGGGGTTGGACTAAGGCCTCACCACGCTGGCAGCACTGAACGAGCGTCGGGATGCGACGATTCTGACTTTCAACACTTGCGAACATAGCGTCTGATGTGGAGGTTACAAGTCAAAGTAGATGAGTATCACGTGCAGCTCTCGATTAAATTTAACAGTTGTGCACGTGACGAGGTGATCTGATCGGTCAATCAAACCACCATCATTCATAAGCTATCGCCATCGTCAAGTATAGCCGGTATATAGTAAGTCAATACACCCCCAGCATCCTCTGCATCGCCAATGTACACGTATAGTATCACACAGTGATTCTGGCAAATACCTACGTTTACACCAAGATCAGGGGGACGGCGAGAGAAAGAGAGGACGGACGCACAGGCGATAGTAGTAGTAGAGACGACGTGACTGCTTAGAAATTTGAGGAAACTGCGAATGGAGACGAGGACCGTGAAGAATTTGTTTGGGTCGGATTCGGAGTCTGGATCGGAGTGGGTTGGTGATTGGTCTCCTCCTTGAGGCTGGACGTCCTTCGCTTACATAGTTTATGAGAGCATAAATAGGAAGAAGGCAATAGAGGAACTCACGCAATTTATGATTGGTACATTTCGTCCATTGAGTGTCGACTTTGACTGAATCAGTGGAGATGGAGAGTTGGAGACGGCCGTTGTTGTTCGCACGGATGGCTAGGGTGTCAGACATGAGGCGCAGCCTGTCGACGATGATTCGCAGTTTTTGGAGGGGTGGGAGGAAGATGTGGACCTATGTGATGGTTAGCACGAGCGCACGCATGTACCAGCGGAAGACTGACATCGGGTTCAGGGCATAATGGCTCAGTCATTTTCTCCACCTCGTATGGCTTCATGACCTCGATTTTGACATCATGTGTTAGACATACTCTCCTGCCTATTCGGGAGACACCAGTTATTTCAAAAGAGAGTACGGCTTGGTCATTTTTTTTGGCCAGTTTCATGATCACCTCTTCGGTTTCAAAGGAGGAGCTGTTCGCGGCCGTCCCTGCTGTGGAGGTGGAAGTGGAGGAGGAGCATGCAGATTTGAGAGCGGAGAGGAGGGCTTCGGACGATAGTGAGAGCGTGATCGTGTTGGACGCGTTGGATTGGATGCGGTAAGATGTGAAGATGGAGTCTACTTTGATTTGCCTGATGTTCGTTCAAGGAATATCCAGTGGGTATCGGTTGAACGTGCACTTACGACCAGACTTGAATACCGCCTTCGTTAGCATCGTTATTACAGATGATATGCATTTCTTTTTCTGTAAACTTGATAATACATTTTTTTTGCAATTTCTCGATGGCTTGAACGATTCCTGTTATGATTACGATTGTTGTGGGAGTTCATCTCCGAAACTTGGATTAGATGAAAGACGACTTGCGAAAGAAGCTAGCGACGTTTTCGATTGCTGTGCGGAATCGCATGGTAGGAGGCGTACAATCACGTGATGTGAATTCTGTCCACTGGCTTTGTTCAGCCTGGTCAAATCAACAGCGTACCGCCCAACTGGAAGCAGATCATTTCAGGTTCAATCCGCCAATACCTTTCGCAAAGGGATAAACCGCATTTGAAGGTCACATAGGCATTGTTAGCTGGTGGGCCATTTCTATGGCCGCGGGCATGACCCTTCGCATGTGGGATGTCCGTGGAAGGTCAGTTCGATTGGTCTTCACCCATCAACACTCTTCCTGTCGGGGATGCTGGGGCGGCTGAGTTGTGGTCTCACCCTCGAAAGCTGCACAAGTTCCCCCCTGCGCATGTTCTCCTGGTGGAAAACATGAGGAAATCGAAGTATACTCAAAGGCCACGCCTTCTCACATCTGTTGCGCCTTCTCCAACTTCGATGAGGGTTGCCTCAGATCCGTCTGTCGTGACCTCTCGGGTCTAACGTCAAGACCAGCCCGTTCTTTTCCAAGGTCATACAAGTCGGATGCTTACCCGTCTAATGGGAAGCCAATGGCATCCAACTGTATCCGCATATGGGATATGTAAACTGCTCAATCCATCGCCACCCTTTCGAGAGCTACGGGCGTAACCCATAAGCCGCGAATTCATTGGGTGGCAAGTTGAACATCTTAGGCTCGCTCCAGCCAACGGCAATCAGACCATTGTTTGAACCTGTGGGATGTCGAAACCAGCCCGGGATTACAGGGGCTAGGATCTATCAGCTGTTCTTCCATCAACACTGGTCATCCGATGGGATGTTCAAGTCGCCGCAAGTAAAATATCGTGCCTTCTTGCTGGATAGCCAAACTGTTATGACTTGTTCCGCCTTCACATGTTTCAATTTGTCATGTTCCGAGTACCAGAAATAAAACCACAAAACGATGAATGTTACATACATCGTGGATAATTAAAAGCCCCTAATATCTGCCAGTTAGAAGTTTCACAATTGTTTCATGGCCTTTTGACAACGCAGCTTGGAGGGCATTTCCCCGGTATCCCCCCTGTGCATTAGGATTCGCCCCCCTCTCCAACAGAAGCTTTACAATCTCCTTGTGGCCTATGGATGATGCAGCCTGGAGGGCATTTCCATGGTGCCCCCCTTGTGCATCAGGATCCGCTCCTCTATTCAAGAGAAGCTTCACTATCACCTCGTGCCCTCTATAAGACGCGGCCTGGAGAGCAGTTCCAAAGTATCCACCTTGCGCATTAACATCTGCTCCTCCATACAATAGGAGGTTCACGATTTCCTGAAAGCCTGCATATGACGCTGCCTGAAGAGCATTTCCATAGTATCCACCTTGGGCATTAACGCGGGCCCCCTGTTCGAGAAGAAGCCTCACAATTGCCTCATGGCCTGCAACTGACGCAGCTTGGAGCGCGCTCCCATTGGGTCCACCCTGCATATTAATATCTGCTCCCATGTTTAAGAGGAGCCTCACGATCGACTCGTGACATGTAAGCGAAGCCGTTTGAAGAGCGTTTCCATCAGCGTGGGCACCTCTGGCCAGAAGAAACATTGCAATCTCTTCATGACCCTTTAATATCGCAGTCTGGAGAGCATTCTCATACTTCCCACCCCTCGCATTGACGTTTGCCCCCTTATCCAGAAGGAGGACAACTATCTCCCCATGGCCATTATGTACGGAAGCTTGTAGAGCGCTTCCGTGATATCCACCTCCTGCGTTAACATTGGCCCCCTTGTCCAGAAGCAGCCTCACAACCATCTCATGGCCATTGAGTGATGCCGCCTGAAGAGCGTTTCCATGTTTCCCTCTCCATGCATCAACATCAACGCCTTTTTTAAGCAGTGGTGTGAGGCCGTGCAATACGCCAGCCATTGAAGCGCAATATAGCGGAGATGGAATGCTATGAGGTGATCGGTCCAAGTTGCGTACGTTCCGCCCATCAATATCATTCAGCCGAACCCATGTGATGAATTCAGGACCAGGACGTAACCGGAACATGGCTCCAATCAATTTGAGTTGAGTATTCGACCATTCATCACTCCCAGATCGGATATGAAACGTCCAATATTGCGCGGCGTAGTCGGCAAGTGGGAAATTCTGCAGGGTGTTTGGGTTCACCATGTCCAGGGTGTTGAATTGCAAAAGATAGGCCAAGCACATCTGACCGATGAGTGAGTGGGAAAGCCTCTCGCTGATGTTGAATGCTGTCGGGTCATCTTGGGGGCCTTGACCACTCTTGGAGAGCAGGTAGTCCTTGACAGACATATGCGCCAGCTTGACCGTGCCTATCCTGGTGATCAGTCAGGGGATCATGGTTTGGATTCGTTCTTACCATCCCCATGGGTGACGAGACTAGAGCACGCCTGCAAGACCAGCCGTGGATCACGGTAAACGTGGGATGACTTGAAACGAAGGCCATACTCAGGATCCGGGACCACGCCAGCAACTTGAACGATTTCGGACAATTTTAGCGGGCGAGCAGAGAACGCAAGCCATTGTAGAAACTTGAGGGCATCTTCGCGATGATTCGGGTGGATTTTAGCGACAATTCGATCATAAAAATCGTCCAATCCGTTGGGAAGACACCGCATTCGTTCCTCCAACAAGGCTTGACTATAACAATCTTGCAATGCCACCAGCTGCAACGACACCAATCGAAACCTGAGACTGCAGGTAAATATCGTCTATAGGTGAGTTCAGGTCAGAATGCCATACATTCCATCTGCGCTCTTCATTAGGCCGGATTTGATGCTCATTCGGAGGTCCCCGTTCCATTGTCCCAATTCCTCGTCTGTTTGAAGCATGTGCTCGACATATCTCTCAATGTCGGCATTGACGTATTCAGGTTTCATAAAGACATTATCGGGGTCGAGCAATCGGAGTCGTCTGGCAATATCCTCCTCGTCTCGACTCGTCGCAAGCAGATGCAGCTTGGGAGAATTACCGCCGGAGATATCCTCGATCCATTTCAAGACCATTTTCCTCTCCGTGCATTCGTCCAGGGAGTCGATGATGATGTATGCGTGTTCGAAGGAGTTTAGAATAGCCATAAGCGTCTTCTGGAGGGTATCAATCGAAGGCTGCGAATCGCCGCCGTGACAGTGAGAATAGAGTGCTTTCAGCGCATCAGGGACTGCACTAAATTTGGCTGAAAATTGTCGGATAAGAGAGCGAATGAGATTTCCGTGCAGTTGAAGCTCTTTCTGGGAGTCCCTGCCATCGAAAAAGAAATAGGCGCATGCAACCGTGGGATTAGGCTGGCAAAGGTAAAGGATGTCCTGAATAATGGAAGCACTGTACGAAGACCAGTCGACATTCGATCGTATACACATGCGTCCGAGCTCACCTCAAGACGGTTTTACCGGAGCCCGCTGGGCGTTTAATTCAGTATTCACATCATGCACGCTAACGAAAGAGCCTCACATTTTCCGTGAACCCATAGAAATGACCCTGCCTCTGATTTCCACTGAATGAACCGAGGACCGCCGATGAACCACAAGCCGGTCCGCTCGAGACGTTTCGTCAGCACCCCATTGTAGTGCTCAGATGGAATAATGGCGGATAACCATCGATACACATTTTCATCTGAAGGCCGCAAGACAGGTGAATGACGCCCTCATGTCCTAGGGCCAGCAGTGCCTACCTTCATTCTGGATGACGGATCCATCATACACATTCGTAATGTTGGTTTGATTCCCTCCACTTATGTAGACGTTGCTATCTTTCGCGTCGAGCTTATCGAACTCGATTTTAGCTTGCGAAGCTGAAGCCATCTTGATAAATATCTGCAGCCGTTGTGCGGAGGCTGGAAAAGAATCTGACCTACAAAAATGCTGATCGCTGATCGGTTGATAAGCGCCGTGTACCTTTACAGCCTTGTATTTCGGATGAGGTCAAAACATACTCTCACACGTATGGGCACTGAGCAAAAAAAAGAGGAATTCGAGTTCGTTGTTACATTGGGTCAATCTCATCACGTTTCTACACCTTTCTTTGACGTCGAAGATTGACCATCGGCGTCCCATTCGAGCATGCCTCCCAATGGGATATGTTGCACCACCACTCTTTTCCCCAAAACTTCTGCCTGAGATACGTAAATAAATAAACATTTCTCAATCGGACAATGGCGGGACAAACTTACTTCGTACATTTTGAACAATCCAGAGTTGACTTTTCCCCAATGCGGCACACCCACGGCGATGGAATGCAGCTGTGAGGAATGTTCGTGGAACGGGCCATACTTGACTTGGTGTATACGAGATATCGACATGAAGTAGAGGTTTGTCGCTGGCAACGGTGGATGCAAGATCGCAGACACCGGAATCTCCGTTTGATCTATCAAAAAAAAAGAACGAGTGTGCGAGTTCGAAAACGCAATGTAAATATGGAGGAAATGAAAAAAAAAAAGGTCGATGCCGAACCTCGGAGTTGCCCACTGCCAAAGATGTACCCCAGAAAGCAGTAATCGTCCAAGCCCCAAACACCATGGCTTCCGGCCGGTTCAAGTTTGTACACGTCCTGGAGTCTCCAGCACAGCCGCATGTACCGGACGAACACCCCGAACACGATCTCCCGTTCTTCTTCCGGGGCGGGCTCGAAGAAACGGATGAGCGTGAGGCAGAGGAGGAAGAGGGCGAAGGACGTTTCGTGGCCGGTGCCATAGTCCATCCGGGTGAACGACCCGAAGGAGGTTAGCACGTACGGCTTCAGATGAGGGATCGCAATCGCCAAGTCGGGTGGGAGGAGCCGCGCGAGGAGACCGTCTGTTTGCTAAATTTTTGAGCCCCATCTCGTATGTTTTTCCAACACGGCGAAGCGCGCGGGCAAGCATTGGTACGAACCTCTTCTAACCGCCGGCCCCATGTGCGAAAGGCGAGATTGCCGAACCGCTGCGGGGTTGACAACGGCGGGATCTCGTCAATCCACATGTCCAGCGTGTCCAAAAATGCAATCGTATCCGTGACGGACTGTGGGGGTGCACGCAAGTCTCAGATCATCAATCAAAAGAAGAGGAAGAGATTTTTTGACTTGGCTTGACGATGTGGCATTAACGGGCAGGTCGTACCCCACCACCGATTCGTTCAGCCTAGATAGGAAAAGCATCAGGTCACGGTAACCGACTGTCTTCCGCCATCTCTCAACGTCTTGATCCTCACGGATTCTGGGAACAGGGTGACACGCTGTATGTGCAAGTTCAGATAGGGAAACTTGTCTGAGTGGGAGTAGTTCCTTGGATGCCATGAGGGTCAGTGTCAAACAACCTTATATAGTATTGTATGCAACATGTCTTTTCGTTGGTAAAAAAAAAATCTAGGTAACAGTATTGCGTGATGCCAAGCATTGGGAATAGCTAGGATGAGAAATGCTGAAAGACGACAATGTGGTGTGCGGGAAAGAAAAAAAAGCAGAAGACGTATATGTGATGCAAATGCAGTCTGAAGTTCGCAGCCCGGAGACGACCAGTTTCACAATCGGGAATTTATGCCAGTACCCGAATCCGAGTCCACACCATCACCATCCCACTCTTGTCTGGTCTTCCCTTTCCCCTTCCGGATCGGTTGCGAGTCTGTGGTCTGAGCCGCGCTTGACTCCATAGCATCCATAGGAGGCGCCTCCCATATCCGGATCGTGTTGTCATCCGAACATGACGCAAACATGCGCTCATTCCGTGGGTTCCACGCAATAGAATTCACACTGCCCTCACCATGCCCGGACAGTACTTCAAGCAAGGCCCCAGTGTCACGGTGCCAGATGTACACATTCCCATCTTTTCAGGTATCCCAGCGGGGAATCGATCAACAGGAATGACAACCGAGAAGCGGCGACACATACCTTCACTTCCGCTGGCGACAAAGTTGCCATCGATACCCCCAAAGCAGCTTCGAATCACGTGATGCCCTTGACGTTGTCCAGTAAATTTGCGGGCTAACCGACCTGAATTAAGGTCCCACAAGTGAACCTCCTACGGGGAAAGGTGCGCAGTTAAGATATGAATAGAAAACGGATATAACCGCAGTGATCTCACGTCGGGAGCATGATTTATCAAGGCAAATTGTGAATCTTGTGACACCTTGACGCTTGTCAGTTCTCCATCCAGACGTATGGATCTACAACAAAAAAAGATAGCGGTCAGCACGAATCCGTTTGTCGACAACCAAATACGTGCGATTCTAGTTGTTTTGTTGCCAAATCGTATATGAGAATTCGACTTTCGCTGTTCCTGGCAACGGTCATCGGGGCGCCATTCCCATTGCCTGGTGAACCGTCTCCCCTCTGCTCAGCCGCAGTCAGTGGAGAGGGTGGTAAAGGATGCATGCCCACAGCAATCAGCCGTGTGTAGTCGGGCGTGACCGCAAGGTCGGTCACACGGACCGGTATAGTACCCAATGTATCTCGTTGTTTCCCGTCCGCATCCTGACAAAAACATATAAACGTAATCCAACACAAGACAAAGAGGAACACACACCCAGATGATCATCTTGCGATCCAGGCCACCAGAAATAAAACCTGAATCGTCTGGTAGCCAAACAAGCGATGAGACTGTTTCTGAATGTACGTCAAGCACCCGTAAGCATACTCCAGTCTGAGAACAGCACATTGTCAGATTCCCGCAAGTTGTGCATGTGGGATCGCGTACCTTTGTGTTCCATAGCTTAATATATTGTTCTGCACATGTGAGGAGTATTGTGTCATCGAGCGACCAAGCGATGCGTCCCACAGGATATGAGTGATCTCGCAATATCAATTCGGGAGCATACTCCCGTATTGACGGCTCCGTTTCGGGCTAAGAAGGATCACGTCATCGGTAGTTAAAGAAACTGAGAAGGTCGTACTGACCCCGATACGCCAGATTATTGCAGACTTGTCTCTGCTCGCACTAGCAAGATACACACCATCATGACTCCATGCCAAGTTCCACACCTCGTCGGTGTGAACAGCTAAAATAGTGGTGGTGATTCTCGGAAATGCAGACTTGTCACATTGGTGATCCATGTAGAGGGAAAATGAGGATGAATCCAGGGGTGAATTGTGATATAGGCAATGCTGTCGCTGGTATGAACGTGCTTGTTGAAGCAATGTCAGAAACCGTCGCTGTGGGATCATTATAGAAGATGGAATATAACCTAGACCGGAATAATCGGACGTTGACTAATCAAGATGACAGCGGGACTCTTACGTTGAAGGTTGGCAAGAAGTTTTCGTCTTGATGTTCCTCTAGCACCATCCCACCCAGCTCGTTGCCGTAAGTCATCGGGGTCAGAGCACATTATTAGACTGGAAAAATCCGAATTGAAAAAGAATGTTAGCAAGATCGGCACGAATCATGCGCACTTGGTTAACGAATGTAGTTGGTCTGGGTCTACGTTAAGAGGTGCAAGTTCATTTCGCAAGATGTTCAAGGCTGGAATTGTCCTCTGGACCTCGAGAAGTTCTAGATACTTCTGCTGGCCTATGAGGAATTTTGCCTCCTGTATGCCACAGAATTAGAAAGTGCAGTCCAGAAGGGAGGGAGGTTTACCCATAGTCCGTCCTCCTCGGTGACGCCCAAGCCTACCAAAGCGGCTTCTGCGTTAGCCCAATTTCCTTCCAGAATGTAATCCCGAAAATCTGAGACTTGTGAGGACTCCATGGAGTAACCTGATTCTGCTTCCAATGTTGCAGCAGATTCTCTATATGTGCATTTAATTTTTGGAGAAAATAACCGATAGGCATGACGATCATCAGGAACTGAGAGGAGGCAGACAAAAGGAGGAACACGCACATGTATCCGACATCGCGCAAACTCTGTATCGTCAACCGCACAAATTCTTCGCGGTCGACGAAGGAATCGTCGTATAGAGCGGTCCCTGGCAATGATACCCTTGCGATAGACTTGTGATGTTTCACGAGGCCATTTCCCATCAGAGCACTCATTCCCGAAGAACCGTTTGTGAAACCATTGCCGTTGGCGTGAGCTTTTGCAGCGGGGGCATCGAGTTCCAAGCCAAAAGACGATGAGCTGGCTTCTGGAGCCAGGTCTGGCGAGACGGACAGAGAGGAATCTTGATCTGATTCTGTAAGCCGCATGTTTGTGGGTGCCGCTTGAGGAAGTAGTGTGCTTCGATCGATGGCAGAAGGAGTTGGAGGCGGATGCAAGTCGATCCTTTGTCTCTTTCGTGCTCGAGCGAGTTCAGGGTCTGTGGGATGAAAGAAAGAAAGAAGAGGGAAAAAATAGGGAAAAAGGGAAATGAATTTGAGTAATGGGTAGAGAATGGAGGAGAAAGAGATCGCGGTACCGGAGGATGTGGATGGGGAAAGGTCGCTGCCGCCGTCCTCAAGCTCAGAGCGTGAACGTGTGTAGGGTACGAGACTGGGAATGACGTGAGAGAGTGTATTCCTGGGCGGGGAGAGTGATGGTGGGGCAAGGTTAGCGGTTGAGGATTCGACTGGTGGTTCCAGAGCGAGAGAGGAGCCCGGTTGAGGAAGTACGGGAACGGTGGCCCGCGAAAGGTTGGTGTTCGTCGATGAATCAATGGTGAAAATCAGTCTGGACAAGTGGCATGCGAGGGGGAGAAGGCAAAGAGCAAGAAAGGGCAGCAAACACAAATATTTCTGGCTATTAAAGGGGAAAGAGAGAGGGCTCTGACTAGGACTTAGAGAACAAGGTGGGGCTGCATATCGCGTGCAGGGTGCATTCTCTCATTGTACATTCACAGGTAGTGGACATCGTGCACGCCGTTCGCCATCAGAGTGTTTGCTTATCACGAGTACGTACTATCAGCGTTCACGCTCAACGGTTGCCTCGCCGCAGCCCCATGGTGGATGGGTGCGAGCGATCACGGGAATCAGGGCTGACGATGACGAGATGGGGCAGAATTGAGGCCGGTAGGGAATGGGGGAAGGAGGACGTGGACGGCGACGGTGGGGATGATGCGTTCGATATATCAAAAGGGCGTTGGCGTGATTAATTTGGGAATAATATATTTTGGAGAGGGCGGGAAAAGGCGGGCCGCTAAAATATACACAAACACAAATAAAGTCGTGCCACAACTTGGTTTGTATACAAGGTACAACATTTTGGTGAGGTCGAGGTCCGTTTCGGAATGAGTACTGTACTTGTGCAAGGTACGAGGCAGAAAACGAAGAATGTGCTTCCTTGGGCGGTAATCTATGTGAAATGTGTGGGAAGTCAATTTTGGAATGTGCGTATGTGGAATGGTGGGGAGAAAACGAAACAAAAGATGGTTGATTCCGATGATTTTTAGAGAAGAGCTCGCAGAGTTGCGCCAAATACAGACAGTGTGTCGCAATGAGAGGTGATGTGCAATGTGGTGAGAGGAGATATCGAAAAAAAAAAAAAATGAGAGGACATCGCTTCGTGTGTTTTCGTGTCGGTCTTTTTGATTTTTTTGGATTGATTGTTTTGATTTTTTTGCAATCACGGCCACCCAGTGATCCCACGAGTTCCAATTCGCTCCCAGTTCATCCCCCTACTTCGCCCTTTACCAAGCCCAGGCGACATCGAGCCACCTAGCTCGGCAACGTCAGCTCGTCTCGAGTCCCGGCCTGAGCCATTGAGCACACCACTCAATATCATCTTTTGTGGCGGGGAGCTGTTCCGACGAGCCGTCCGCCCTCTCGATATAGGTGCAAATGAAAAATCGTGGACCTGTTCAACAGGAACAGTCTGCCTGATCCCGATGTTCTGGCCTTTTAGGTATGTGGTACGGGATCGAGAACGGGACCGGGACCGGGACCGAGTGTGTCGACTACCGCACGACGTCCCGGCCTCCCGACGTCGTCCCCGAAGGGTGGGCTGCATGAGCGCAGACGGGCGCAAGGGGCAGGTAGCAAGCGATAATTTCGGAGTCGGCGGTGAGACACGGGCAGGTGGCTCTATAGGCGTCACACAGGAGGTAGACGACGACGACCCGCTCATCTGAAGGAGTGAAAAGTATGCAGGGAGACTGGCGCGGTTACGATGACGCCTTGGTTTGGCGGTAACCGTCAAATTTTTATCTCTCGTCCGACGGTCGTCCGAACGACGAGGGGGATCGGGTGAGAGGCTGATATCCGAGTTGTAAGATTCGTCGTCTTGAGCAAGGAAGTGAACTGTAGAAGTGTGTGAATGGATGGGTGCACTTTGGGGCACACCATCCACGTGTTCAGCATCCGAACTGGAAGAGGTCCGTCTGTGAAGCAGGGGAATCGTCGAGCGATTATTGGTTCCGGATGGGCGGCGAGCGTAAGAGAGAGCTGAAGAGGGAGTGGGGTGGAGGTATCCGGGAGGTTTCGTACCAATTTCGTAAGAAGAGTCTGGGACCTCGTGGCTGTCGGATTCTACGCCCAGAACGGAAATGTCTTCCTCATGATCAGTGAGGAGGGACCAGGAGGTAGATGAAGCAGAAGATGACGAGACGGAGTAAGGATCACGAAGGTAGTGGTTGAGAGCAGCACCGAGTGCTGAGGGTACGAGTGGAGGGACGTCTCCACCTGCGGCGTAGCCAAGGTGGGGGGATGAGAAGGCGCTACTAGCTGAAGATATGGATGGGGAAGTATCCAAGTTCTGACATTGGTCACTGCAGTATGCACGCCTGGGGGTGCGAGGGATGGTTGAGTACGGGGGAGGAGGTAAAAGAAAGAGTGGACAGACCCGTCGTCGACCTGCCTGCCACAAGCCAGGCAGATCTCTTCAAACATTGAGGGAGAGGATAGGGTGTGGAGGACAAGATGACGGTGCGAGCGAACGAATGGTGAAGAAAGTTAATAAAGGGAAATAAAGACGAGAATTTAATATTTAATATTAAATTACTAATTTAGGTACATTGTCACGTGGCTATTACCCTTTATAGCAAACAGACCTGACTCAGACTCACCCCAATACAAAAAAAAAAAAACGGGTGGCTCTGAACGTTTTTACCCAACACGTTCCTCATTGTCCTCGCTCGTATTGTCACTCGCTTATTTACAATGATAGCTACAGTAGTGTCGCCGTTGGACTGCAGAAGAGTGCTGTGGCGCAGTAATTAATGCGCCATGCTAGCTTACAGCTGCTTGACATCTCCGATGCACCATTCCATGCGCCAATCACAGGCACGTTGAAGGGCACTCTGCCCCTGTAATTCAAAGTGCATCAGATGACTCGCTCTCTTTTGCGTCAGGAGACCAAACCACATCTGCATCAGCTTTGACGAACCCACTTTTTCTTGTAGCCGCTCTCCCGGCGACCACTTGCCCTATCTCATCTGCCAATCATCGATTCTCGACCTCTTCCGCCACCTTTCTCGCGAACCTTCGTCTTCCATATCACCCTTTGACTCCATTTTCATCGGCCGAATGGTGACGGAATAATGGCGTGACAGTAATAAATTCAGTACATACCTGTCGTCATTCGTATCCTTCCCAACCCTAAATAAATCACTCCTCCGATGTTTCACGCCTTGTCTTACCGCCTCCCCAATTTTTTTGTTGTTTGTCCCCTGCTGCGCTTGCCTCGGCAGCAGTCGCTCTGATTCAGAACAATGACCGACTTTTCACTCAGATCGTGACATATTCCTTGTCATTCATCATTCCGTAACAAGCTTTTCAAACTCTCATTCAATTCCATCGATCCAGATCTCACCCGCCATCAATCACCGAGGGCACTTTCCAAGCTTTTTGGCTTGTTGGCCTAAATCCGCCACCCGTCCATATGCTTGTCTAGCTGCTTCTTTAGCGCACCCATACGAGCCCAAATATGTAGCTGCCATTAATCTCTCTACAATAATAGCTCCCCACTAAACTGTTAATTGACACCTCTGATGTGGAACCCAACCCATCACAATCGCCACCAAGTCGCCTGATCATGAAATAACTCGCCCAGCTCCCAAAATAAAGCCTGACTTCCCATTCAAGCTGGAACAACCTTAATTTTCTCCCCAGCGACCGCCTTAACTTCTCCCTCTTCGAGCGACTCTTGTGTATCGCTTGGTAGCGTATTAATACCACCGTCGTTATCATTTTCGGCTTCCTTCTGTGGCCCATCCACCGCCACCGCCGCGGCTTCTAAGGAAGCCGCCCCTGCCGGACCCGAAACAGGCGGTGGCGAGGGCAGAGCACTCTCTGGTCCCTTTCCAGGTGAAATCTGTACCTACTTAAACCCACCGCCACCCTCCCCATTGTCCTGAGAAGGGCTTGCCGCCCGTGCTGGCGGCGACACCAAGCTTGACAGTCTCGCACTAACTCGTCCGTTTATATCCCCTTGCCTTCCAATGCCGTTAATTGACCCATGTAGATCCGGCACAGGGGTGGGGAGCGCCTTGTTGACCCCGGGTGATCTGAATGTCCGCTGGAAAGGCTTGATATTTACTCCGGCTGGTTGTGATGTTTGACCGGGTCGCCCGACACTCTTCTCCGCGATAACCGTTTCTAGCATACCGCTCGGTGCACCCACATTTTTAAGACTGAAATGCTTCTGATGTAGAAATTTCGCGTCTGCAAGCAACCTGTAATGAAACCCGTCAAGACCGCCATTCTTCCCACAAAGCCTGGCTTACATACCGTGCCTTTGCTTCCATAGTTGGCAGCTCAATCTTACCATATTCTTCCGACAACCGATGGTTAATAGACGCAAAGACTTGTGCCATCACGTCCTGCAGGGATAGCAATACCCGAAGTGAGCGCGAAATATTTTCGGATAGGACGTTTCATAGTGCAACCTCACCTCGACAACAGCCGCAGAAAGATAACGGGAAAGAACTTTATGAAGTGTTACAGTCTCTTTGACAAGAAGTTCCATATAGTCGTTCACTCCTTGCTTCGGGACGTTCCAATCTACCGACTGAGGCATAATAGTGAGCTCATCTTTCTACTACTGAAGCCTCAATGCATGTACCTGAAGGGTCTTGATATGGGCAGTCAGTCGGTCGCCCATAATGGCAATCAGTTTGGCATGGATTTCATTCTGGTGCTCCTGGAAATCCTGTGAATGAGGGAGGCAAATCAAGATTGGGATCAAACTAGGCACCGACGGAACATACCCGCTTCAGCTTGTCAAACTCTACGAGCATCACTGCCTGCGTGGAGCTTAGATGTCGCCTAAACGTTTCTCGCACGTAAGGGATCAATGAGATCATAACCGACAATGACTGTGAGGCCAGGGCTATGGATTCGGCCGATATCATTCATCGATTTCCAACGGGCCATTCAAGCTTTAAACTGCAAAAAAATACATACCTAAATGTTTCGCCGTGATATTTTTCAAACCGGCTGATCGCATAGCACCCGCTCCTAAAACGACCTGACATGTCCTCGAGTTGAAAGCCTTGAGAAACTCGATAACCCGACTCATTGTATCGATCGTCAAAGTCGATAAGTTCATGATAACTTTGAGGTAATCGAGAAGTAAAATCAGCACTTCGGCAGTAGCCGATACCCCGTAATACGTTTTGTCTTCGATGCAGATGTGTTTTGATCTCGTTGAGGAAACAGCTGAGCCATTCTGCTTTAGTGGAGGTGCAGACGGTGAAGGTAGCGCCGGCGATGGTAGTGGTGGTGGTAGCGGTGGAATGTTGTTAGTCCCCGAGTGCGGTGGAGAGGAAGGTTCAGGAGTAATTTCGGAAGGGATGAGAAGCTCGGGTGAATCTCGAACGGCGGAGTCTACAAGTACGTCTACCACATGCTGCAAATGCGCTGTCACTTCGGTCGGATTCCACTGCTCGTCTTCGACGAGTTTTGCGGAGCGAGATATTCGAGTCTGATGGAAGGCCTGCAAAAAGAGTTTGGCCTGGATAGCAGCAACCAAAAGTTCGATCAGTCTCACCGTCCATCATCCGCAAAGAAATTGCAAAAAAAGAAAAATGCTAACTTGGCTCACAACAACCCCTCGCAATCCTACGATCATGCGTCGACAGAGGACCTCACACCGAACGACAAAGTCCCATGACTCGTTGAAAAAGGCCAGGAATTCAGGTAACTCGAGCATCGCATGTTTTTCTGACCGTACACTGACAACCTTCGCTGCACGAGTATTGGATAACTCAGCAGCTGACGAGAGGATATCAGAAAATTCTTCTTTCAGTGATGGAACATCGAGCGGTGGGTGTGGAGATCTGCCAAATTGAGTGTTAAGGAAAGGGGCGGGACCTGTAGCAAAAGCTTACTGTATGGTTTCTAATACGTCTACGATGATGTCCCCCTGCGTCTGAAGTCCCACAATGCCATTCAGGAAGCTCTTGTATATCGATTGAAGAAGACACACAAAATCTGTGTGAGGCATATTCCGAAGGTGATTCGCAAGATTGGCGCTATGAGTGATTGCAACCCGAGTCAAATCCAGATCTAGCGATAAGAAAGCAAGCTTTTCCTACCCTGGTTCGGGAGCCATGTTATTTGAAACTTCGTCGTCTAGATCAAAGGAAGGTAGATGCTTAAAAAATGTTTGACCCTTCGGTTACCGATTAGACAGGCTGGGAATGCGTACCCGTTTGACAACCTTCGGGATCTCGCTCATTACCACTTCTCTCCAGGAGAGGGTCGCCTCTCGCATGCCCCTCGCCCGCACAAGACTATACAACAGCGGCCGTATTCGGTCTTTCAGAGACTGATTGATATCCAGCTGTTTGAGTGAAGTAGGTGAGACAGGTTCCGAGTCCATTCGTTCCACCAAATCAGCCCGTAAGATGTTGACAACCTCCAACGAGAGGGAGGATGCAATCTCCATGGTCAACGCTCGGAGGTGGGCCGGAAGCGAGGCAAAAGCATGCAAAGATGACAGAGGGACAGATGAGGAAGTCGACTTGGACTTTGCCAGAGAATCTGATGATGAGTAAGGGGGCGGAGAGAGGCCATTCGTCTCTCGGGGCAATGGCGGCGAGAGATTAGCCTTGGTGGAGCTGGTATCCCGATGAGCTGCCTCGGCCGTCCAAAGTCCCTCGAGTTCTTCGATGATACCGAGAGCTTCGCCCCACTGACCAGCCGCAGCCAGTCCCTTCGCCACGCCAGTCATCTCAACGACACCGTTGACCACCTTGGTCCCCTCCCGTAGAGCCTCCAAATTACGCAACCTGCTCTCTTTACGGACGATCTGTAACCCACTTTTAGCACACCTTTCGTCCACATCGTTTAGCAGACGACGCAATTTGGATATCTTATCCAGACATTGCTCGGACTCGCTCTGTAACTCGTTGAGATTGGTCAGCGCGGCGAAAAAGGAGGTTGAGCGCAAGGAGATCTCGCGAACGAGGTGTTGCTCGACAGTATCAGCGTAGTGAGAGAATTTTTCAAGTAAGGGAAGGGAATAGGACAGAGACGAAGGGTCCAACTCTTCGTCTTCGTTGTCACCCTGTTCTGTCACCGTGCTGAAAGTGTGAGGGTCACCAAGATCGAATGCGGAATCGAAAAAAACAGATGGCACTGTATCCAAGGATGGAAGGGGTTTGCTGGTATCGGCGCTTGGGGATGCAATGGGTTCTGAGGATGAAGAAGCGTGAGGAGTAGAAGGTTCGCCCACTTGAGCCACGCCCTCTCGACCCAGCTGGCTGTTCTTCTCAAAGCGATCCCATTCGGAAACAATAGCAGATAGGTAAGAATCAAAGTCTTTGCGGCGAACCCGAGGAAGGTCAGCCGGTGGGACAGCCGGTAAAGCCGAATGCGCTTTGGGTGGTGCTTGGCGTTTACGGGGATTGTTGAGGACGGTGGATATCGCTGCATTGCGTGAGGATGTGTCTGTATCGTAGAGAAAGCAGGCTGCGTACCATGAAATCCATGTTTTGAGCTGCTCCATTCCGCGGGGAAGGCGCCTGGCGGAAGGGTGATCAAGGAGGAATGGAGCGCGTCAGGACGAAGTCGGGTGGGGAAGTAGTCCCCCTTCCCTTCGGTAGTTTCGGAAACACTCCGTGGGCCAGGTTTCCGGGCTGAAGGGTCCCATGTAAACCTGTACGGACGTGCTGTTTGGAGAGCAGGTGAGGTGACATCGACCACTGAAGCTGCTCTTGAAGGGCTCGACGAGCAATCAGACATTCTAAACTCCTGACCAAACCTGTGTTTTCGAGACGGTGCTTGACCGCGACAAGCGTTTGAGTGTTATGTCAGCGTCTTTCACTTTATGGCAACTCTGCCTTTGCCAGAGCCTTTGCGGCAATTTTTCTCATATTTTCCCATTTACACGTATCCTGCCGTGCTCTCGCCTTCTAGATACTGTTTGGAAAGACCCACTCTCTGGGTTTCACCTCCTCGCGGTTCGACTAACCTGAGCACGGACCTCGATTGTTTGAAATGGCAGGCCTATCTCGCTCTTCGCGGTCTGACCGGTATTGGAATCCGCTCGGACATCAGCCCAGAAGGGGCCATAGACGGAAGACTCCCCAACTTGCAAATACCACTCCCGGATGATGAGGGTGGTAAGGGGAAACTTCTCGCGGCTCGTTCGATTCCTGCTTGGGTGGACGAACGGATGGGACACGACCTCGGCCCGGCGGAGGGGTTCAAGGAAGAAGCGGCTCGGGAAGAAAGCCATGCGTGGGTGGCTCTTTTGGAGGGACACGTTCGTCCAGCATTAGTACGCGCGATCCCGTCGCTTGCACCGGTCCGCTGAATATCAATTTCAATCGGGCAGTTGTTGTCCCGACCGCAGAAAGCGAGTTTCATATCGTTCATCTCGCCCGAACCCAAGGTGGACCGCCCGATCGAGACTCTACTGAGTCCACCACCGCCACCGCTTTCCGGGTTGAGCACACTTCTCCCACCCTATGGGACGCGTGTCTCGCCCGCTGCGGTTGAATTCCAGTACAGAGAGGCGATGGCTGCGTTGTCCGAGCGTCTCGGTACGGACATGTGGTTTTTGGGGTCACAGTCAGTTGCTACCACTTTCCCCCTGCGGTGAACCAAGGAATTGATGGCATCGTTCGCAGCGCCCCAACCGCCTTTGATGCCCTGGTATTCGCCTATCTTTTCATCATCTTCCATGCGAAAGATAGTCTGCGGATAGAGGTTGCTCGACGGGATAATCTCGTCGCATGGGAATCAAGAGTCCGAGCCGTAGTTTCCGCAGCGTTCACACCGCGTTCCAAGTCTGAAATGCAGGCATGAAAATACACCCCTTTTTAGCCAATTTCCGCTCTCGGGTGGCAGTTCATTCTCCTCCGACAGGTCAGATCACGGCCTGGAAATGCCATTTACAAACGCAATTATTAAAACGAGCTCTTGTCTATCAAAACAGTATCATTGATCATCAGACATGATTTGGATCAGAGAATGCATCAGAAATAGGACAGGATAGCACTGCGTTGCTTGCAAGACTCAAACAAGGGGCTGATGCTGATGTCTCGGACTACCAAGGATCTTTGACAACTGAGATGGTAGTAATACAAATAGACACTGAACCATCAGAGTATTGTTCAAGATGGAGATCAAGCCAGTTTGCCAAAGAATTCTCTGAGCATTTTTTCCTGAGCCTTGGCAGTTTCGTCGTTTTCGTTCTCCAATTCTTTGGCTTGCCTTTCGAGTTCGTCTATCTTCCGCTCGATGATCAAAGGGATCTCATTGAGTTGTGCTAAAATTTGTTCAGCTTGGAACGGGCGAGGTGTCAATCTTTGGAAAGAAGCAAAGGTAATGAAAAGAGGCGAGGTACCACTTCGGTTGATTGATTGTTTGAGGTCGGAGAGGATTTTGTCGCGACGGGCGTATGCTTGCTCTAGTTCGCTGAACAGGTTCTCGATCGTTTTCTGTTCGAGAAAGGGGTTGTGAGCGAGAGAGAAGCGAAGGAGAGGACGGACCTTGGCGTTGTAATACGTTGTAGTCAGCACTTGGTTGTCCTCGATCACCCTCCTCTCCATATTTTTGCACGAGTCGTCGAAAGCGATGAGACCCCGGGCAAAATCCATGTCGACGTTCTCGTCCAGGATCGCACCGACCTGTTTGACGGAACGGAGGGCGGGAACGAGGACCTGTGCGAAATATTTTTTGAAGTAGAGACTCTGAGCAGACATCGGATTCCTGAGTTTATTCGCGAGAGCGATGAGTTTGTCGCGTTCGGAGTGTTGGTGAGAACTAGTCGGGCCCGATCACGGAGAGAGTTGTCGAATGAGGCTGCAGAACGTACTCTTCCTGCATCAAGGCAGTGACCAGAGTCTTCTCGTCATCCCACTCGGAGAGGTTGTCTCCGTCCTCGCTCTCGCTCAGGTCTCCCAAGGGGGACTGTTCTGGTACTGCGGGAGAATGAATGATAATTCAGGAGTGAAATACGGTACAGACTGGCGTGGGCCCGTATTCGGCGTCTGTATGGGTTGCCGAGGTACTTTGACTGTTTTCCCATTTGAGCGCCGGGGGTGTGGTGATGGGCGCAATCGTGATTCAGACTCCGACATCTGCGCTTTCCAGCTCTCCCCCCCTTGTCAGTTTGGGTTGATTTCATTCAGCAAGGTATGTGGGCACGAATGGGTTAAATGTGATATGTTTGGGTCGTTCTGATTCGAGTTGGATACCAGAGAGCCAATTCTGGCTGTACAGAGCCATCACAATGAGCACCCGTCCTCATAAACAATCCATGTCCGAGCTCAAGCTCCGGCGTCTTACTGAGCACAACCAAAGGCTGAGAGAAGATCTGGCGCGGCCAAGGATCAGGGTGAGCGAGGCTAGTGCAAGGTAACCATCTCCTATTGTGTGAGGGGTCGGCAGGACTGACGCCGCACAGTTTAATCCGCTACTGTAAAACTACGAAAGATCATTTGGTGAGTGCGAGAGGGCTGAGTGGACTCGGTTGCTTACAGTGCCACAGGTACCATCGGTGTGGGGACCGGTAGGGAAGGGAGAGGATCCTTACGCACCTCCAGCGCAAGGCTGCAATTGCTTGGTTATGTGATTCGAGCGCCGTCGCCGTCGTCGTCGACATCGTCTCAATACTATTTTTTTCAAATGTTCTGATACCCCGATGGTCAAATAGAGTGAAATCAAGTCAGCTGTGTGTTAGTCCAGTCCAATACCGGTAATCGCGTGAATGTGCCCGTCGAGAGTGTTGCAAGTTACCATTCGTCGCATAGCAACCAATCAGCGCAAACTATAAGTATCAATCCGTCTTCCTTTCCATCATCACTCTCTTTCTTCTCCTCGTTCCCTCTTACTCCCGTAGATTACCATGCATTCAGCCTCTTTCTTCGTCCTTTGCGCTTCAGCCGCACTCGTCGCCGCCCAGACGACGACCAATGTCCTTGTCGGCGCCAACAACACACTTACTTTCACCCCCAACACCATCCAGGCTAGCGTCGGCGACACCATTACCTTCACCTTGTACGTCTCTCTCCCTCTCCCCATTCATTCCGCTCATTTCCTCTTTCAGCCTGTCCAAGAATCATGTTCGTTCCGTTCCGTCTTTTCTTCCTATCTCCTTATCCATCCTTTCACCAGACTGTCACGCAATCTACATTCGACGCCCCTTGCACGAACTTCTCCGCTACAGGAATCGATTCTAGCTTCGTTCCCGTCCCCGCCAATGCAACTTCTTTCCAACAGTACAGTTTCACCCTGAACAATGCTTCCGCTCCTCTCTGGTTCTACTGCCGTCAGACATTGTCCGTATCTCACCTTTACAACACTACCCATCCCACTCACCCTCCCTCAGGCATTGCTCAAAAGGAATGGTGTTTGCCATCAACCCGACTGCCGCCAAGAACTACACTGCTTTCCAGGTAACCTCGAGATGACTCTATATCGAGTTCTTAGTTTTTAAAAAAAAAAATTTTTTTTAGGCTGCTGCTAACGCCACCGCCAACGGCGGTTCAACGCCCCCGCCCGGCAGCAGCGGTGCCCCCCCCGCTGGTGGAACACCGACACCGTCATCGACCGGCGCTGGAACCACTCCTTCCAGCGCTGCTGTCAAATTGGGTGGCAGCGCGGCTGGCCTTCTCTCGCTGGTTGGACTTTTCGCTGGTATGCTACTATAAGGGAACCTGGCAAGCTGAGGTCTTGCCAGAATTTTTATTTTATTTTTCTTCTCGTACATACTTGTATGTACACTTAAAGAATAAACCACACGCTGGCTGTTTAACAAGCAGTGACAAATAAATCCCAGAGTCATCTCTCATGGACGCCATTCGCGTCACAAAGGTCTCTCAGAACTCTCATCCATTCAATGCCATAAATTCACCCCACCTCAGGTAGAGAACGTCAAGTGCTCAAAGGCTGGAATCCTCTCCCTTGGAACTCTTCATTTGACCGCCCACCATCTCATCTTTTGCTATGATCAACCCCATCAGGAACGGGAGATGTGGGCAAGTTACCTCCCCCCCCTTCTGGCACTATAATGACCCCTCTCATGTGCAGGTGCCTTATCCCCTGATCTCTCTGGTGATGCGTCTACCGCTCACATTACAAGGTCTATACCCCTTGACCGTTCATTCTCGTACTTTCGAGTCCTTTTCCTTGGTTTTCGGAAACGAGTCCCACTCGATTGATGTTTTTGAAAGCGTCAAAGAACTCACAGTCGCCAGTACGCCTTAACCATCTCTCTTTATCTCCGCTTATCTCCTCCTCTTAGCATCCGTAACCCAGCTCTATGCTTTCTTTTACCACCCCAACCCCCCCTTTCCGACCAGCGATGGCTGGTCAATCTATTCACCCCGAGAAGAGTTTGGCCGTATGGGCGTTGGCTCCCGGAACAAGGCATGGCGCTTTACTGACCTCAACAAAGATTACTCTGTGGGTTTCCAGTATTCTCTCAACTTCCCATTTATCGATCGCCCTCAGCAACTCTAGTTTTGTCCCTCATACCCCGCCCGTTTAGCTGTTCCAACCAAAATAAGCGATTCCACATTGCAGTACGCGTCAAAATATCGCAGTAAATGCCGCATCCCAGCTCTCACTTACTTGCATTGGGGCAACTACGTTTGTCTTTCGGTTTTGCGTTACCTACCCCTTTATTCATTTCTTATTCCAGGCCACTATCACCCGTTCCAGTCAGCCCATGGTCGGGATGACACAGCATCGCTCCATCCAGGATGAAAAACTGATCGAAGCCATCTTTCAATCCCATCATTCGCCTTCCTCTCGCGCATCTCACACCCCCATCTACGGAGCGACGGCCACGAATCTCGTCATCGATGCTAGACCTACCACGAACGCAGTGGCTAATAAAGCCAAAGGTGCGGGCACCGAGAACATGGATCATTACAGAGAAGGCAGGAAAGTTTACCTGGGCATTGAGAACATACATGTCATGCGTGAATCTCTCGCCAAGGTAGTGCAAGTCCTCCGTGAGGCCGACAATGTCGCTGTCGGAATGGACGGTGAACCTCTCGAAGACATTTCTGGCTCCGGTATCTTGGACAGGCAGGCTCTCCGCCGTTCAGGTTGGCTGCGTCACATCACCACCCTTTTGGAAGGCAGCGTTCTTATTACTCGCAACATTCACATAAATTCTTCACACGTTCTTATCCACTGCTCCGATGGATGGGACCGAACCTCCCAACTGGCTGCTCTTTCGCAGGTGCTACTGGATCCATTTTACCGAACGATGCGCGGTTTTCAGATCCTGATTGAAAAAGACTGGCTCTCCTTTGGTCACATGTTTATGGATCGTTGCGGCCACCTCTCTTCCGAGAAATTCTTCGTCTCACCTTCAGAAACTCCAACCACAGGGAGCGGTGCGGAAGCCGCTCAAGCGTTTTTGGCATCAGTTCAAAACCGATTTGCTTCGCAACACCACATCAAAGAGACAAGTCCGGTTTTCCATCAGTTTCTTGAAACAGTTCGTCAGGTCCAACGACAATTTCCTGAACGATTTGAGTTCAATCAACGCTTCCTCAAGCAGTTATATTATCATCTTTACTCTTGCCAATTCGGTACATTCTTGCATAATTGCGAACGCGAGCGACGGATCGGCGACGGAGGTCCACCCCCTTGTGACGTCACCACCAGTGTTTGGGACTTTTTAAATTCGCCAGCGGAAAGAGCGCTGAATTTGAACGTTTCATATCAACCTGCTCTAGACGATCCAACAAGTCGGGCTCCCGATGCTGACATGGGCGTCTTATTTCCAAATCCCAAGGACATACGGTTCTGGCACGAACTCTACGGCCGAAGCGACGAGGAGATAAACGGGAGGGTGGTCGCGCTACCTCCCATGAAAGTGGTGGAGGACGATGATCCTGTTTCGCGGACGAGTACTCCTTCATCAATGCCATCGCCAGTGAAACCTACGTCACTTGCGCTTCCTCCGTCTTCCTCAAGTCTTTCGACCTCCCTAGTGGCGAGCTCAATGGAACTGTCGTCATCCATGCCAGATATCCTACCCAGACCGGAGAGAGACGGTATGAAACAATTTGCATCCACCTCGGCCCTGTCATCAAAAATGCAAGCATCATCACTACCCACTTCCTCTAGCCATCCGTTTCTTCCCAATTCTCGGGGCAGTAAGCAAGCGGATTTCTTTGGAAGCAGCTCGGTGAAATCGGTTTGGGGCAAACTGTCGTCCAATGCCTCCGCTGCGTTGTCTGTCATGCAGGAGGCGTATGAAGGTGTTGCCAAGGATTTTAAAACACTGGGCGTTGGCGAGGAAGAAGGGAAAACAGAGGAACTCCGCGGTCGAGAGGTGCTCAATACTTGGGGTGATGAGGACAAGGCTGCTTCTGGTGACATTGGAGCCATGTACACGATTGGGTCCTCAGGCAATCCCTGGGCGAGCGTGAAGACTCGCCAGGCTGTTGTCCCATCGATATATGACAATCCGTGGGGCACTATAAAAACGCCGTCGCCTAGACAGACGACGTTTATTGGAGAGCTGTTTGATGAAAGTCCACTTCCGTTGGACCCAACTGTCTCCCCGATTTTGCAGTCGGAGCCTACAAACCAGAAGGCGGCCGTTTCACCAGGTATCGAACTTGTTTCAAAGCCTACATCTACGTCAGACAATACAGACCCACTTGGCGTTGGACCACTCTAGGAGTCGTTTTCTTATTGATTGAGACTAGCATTGTAAGTAGAGTCAATGCTGTACATTTATTACGGAAACGATGAGGTGAAATGGCGTGATAACCATTTTTCTGGAAGGAAAAAAAAAAAAAAAAGATTATATAATTAGAGTTTTTCTGTGTTCAACAACCTTTACCGTCCTTACTGACTCTCATCGCCATGGTCCTTGCTAACGGATTTGCGCATCCTGTTACTTACGCACCCGCTCTTCCCCAAGGTCATTTTCTTTTCACCTCCGAGTCGGTTGGTGAAGGACATCCCGGTACAACCCATACTCTTTCTTTTGTGTTTCCACATATGCCTGACCACAAGTCTCCAGATAAGATCTGTGACCAAATTTCAGATGCTATTGTAAATACCTCGACCCTTTTCTCTTCCCAAGTGTTCTTTGACCCGTTTGCGTTCTTCAGCTCGATGCTTGCTTAGAGCAGGACCCCTTTTCCAAAGTGGCCTGCGAGACAGCCACCAAGACGGGTATGGTCATGGTATTTGGGGAGATCACGTCCAAGGCTGTCATAGACTACCAAAAAGTCATTCGTCAGACGATCAAGGGGATCGGGTACGACGACTCTTCCAAGGGGTTTGACTACAAGACTTGCAATATCCTTGTCGCGATCGAGCAGCAGTCCCCCGATATCGCTCAGGGACTCGATCATGGCTCCTTAGACGACCATGGTGCTGGCGACCAGGGTATCATGTTTGGCTATGCCACTGATGAGACGGAGGAGCTGATGCCGCTCACGATTATTCTTGCTCATAAGCTGAATGCTGCCATGGCCGCCGCCCGTCGCTCCGGCGCCCTGTCGTGGCTTCGCCCAGACTCGAAGACGCAGGTGACGGTTGAGTACAGGAAGGAGGGGGGGGCGACGATTCCGCTTCGTGTGGACACTATTGTCATCTCTGTGCAGCACGCGGAAGAGATCACGACGGAGAAGCTTCGTTCTGAAATTTTGGCGAAAATTGTGAAACAGGTCATTCCTGCCCATCTCCTCGACGAGAGGACGGTGTACCATGTGAGATGAAGTCTAAGAAAAAAAAAACGAAAATGTGTCTTGTACTGATTTTTTTTTTTTTTTTTTTTTGTAATGCAGATTCAACCTTCGGGACGCTTCGTCATTGGCGGACCGCAGGGTGATGCTGGCCTGACCGGTCGGAAGATCATCGTAGACACCTATGGTGGTTGGGGTGCGCACGGAGGCGGAGCTTTCTCTGGGAAGGACTTTTCAAAGGTGGATCGTTCGGCCGCTTATACTGCTCGCTGGATCGGTGCGCTTTTTTTTTCATATCTTTTGGACACTTCCCCATGTCGGTCTGATGATGTCTTGCGTCATTAGCCAAGTCGTTGGTTTCTGCCGGTCTGGCTCGACGAGTGCTCGTACAGCTTTCGTATGCAATCGGTGTCGCAGAGCCATTATCGATTTTCGTTGACACCTATGGGACTGGTAAGAAGACGGACGAGGAGCTTGTTGAGATTATCCGTCGCAATTGGGATTTGAGACCTGGTGTCATTGGTAATTCGATTCGGGGTTTGATGCTGCCTCTTGCTGATCAAGGTTACCGTTTTTTAGTACGAGAGCTAGACCTTCAAAAGCCACAGTATCTTAAGACGGCGACTTATGGCCACTTTGGTAAGTGCTCGTGAATACCATGCGGCTGGGGTGCCTTGTTGATAAATCCGGGTCTTCAGGCAACCCAGCTTACACCTGGGAAAAGCCTAGGCAGCTTAAACTTTAAGCTAATCTATCGCTCGGTCGTCATTGGAAGTTCATCCTTCCGCTTTTTTATCTACAGTGATTATTGGATCCCTATAGATGGATACTTTGCAACACTTGTTACCCTGTTACATTGTCTCTTCTAATAAAATACCGCCAGCGTTCAACCGCATGTTGTAGCATCTCATTGATAGGGGCCTTTAGTCGATGTTTTTTCTCGGAGCACGTGGTTTCGATCGTGGCCAACCCTTTTTTCAAGAAAACGTAAAATGTTAGGAAACCCTGCGCATTGCTGGACAGCTATCTCGGTCGCACTAGCTTGATTTATCGTGCCACACCTCTTTCTTACCTCATTATCCTTCGAGTGCGTGCTTTCTCCTTTTTGTTTTGCACATCGATAGCAGCTGATAACCATTGTGCATTAGTGTGTGGAATTTTAGGGCTCCTTTTGAATGACTCTACAATCGACGCTGCTCCAGAGATTGCCGAAGGCTTGTCACTTTTGCAGCACAGAGGGCAGGATGCTTGCGGTATCGTCACCTGCGGTCCAAAAGGGCGAATTTATCAATGTAAAGCGAATGGCATGGTACGCGATGTGTTTGATCCGGTCGCTATCGGCCGATTGATCGGTGGAATGGGCGTTGGTCATGGCGAGTGACTGTCCTGATACTCGTTTTGATGTGTGGCTTGATACTTTCTCCGTCCTAACTAGTTCGCTATCCCACAGCGGGCACTTTCAACAATGCGGAGGCGCAGCCGTTCTACGTGAACTCGCCGTATGGGATCGTTTTTGCGCATGTGAGTTTTCAAATCTGGTTTGTTCTGGTTCGCGCCCGCCTTTTAAACGATGGAGACGATTTTTTTTTTTGGCACCAAATGCAGAACGGGAATCTGATAAACACCGTGCCCCTGTTAGAATTCCTAGACGCGACCGCACACAGGCACATCAACACCTCTTCGGACTCGGAGCTCCTCCTGAACATATTCGCGAACAATTTGCAGAAGACTGGGAAATTCCGGATCAACGAGGACGACATCTTTGCTGCCGTCGGCGGGCTTATGACGCAGTGCAAGGGCGCGTATTCGTGTGTCGCTATGCTCGCCGGGTTCGGCATCATTGCGTTTAGAGACCCCAACGGGATCAGACCCCTGGGGATGGGCGTCCGCAAGGCTGCGTCGGCACGAGATTATTTATTCGCGAGTGAAAGTGTGGTGGCCGATGCCAGCGGGTTTGGTGAATGGGTGGATGTAAAGCCTGGTCAGCGCGGTTTTTTTTTTCGTCGGCTGGATGCTTATTGCCATTTCTTATCGTCAAGGCGAGGCTATCATCGCCACTCGATCAGGAGTATCGCGCCGTCAAGTCTCTTCTCCATCTACTTTTGCGCCGGATATCTTTGAATATGTCTATTTTTCTCGACCTGATTCTGTCTTAGATGGTGTTAGTGTATATCGAAGCCGCATGGCGATGGGAGATTTTCTTGCGGATGAAGTCAAGAGAGTTCTTGACTATAACAACTTGACTGTGGACGTGGTCATCCCTGTGCGCCCCCTTTCTTTTCCGCGAGACTTGTTTGTCCTGGACATTATTTATTCTACCCATCAGGTTCCTGATACTTCACGAGTGGCGGCTTTGAATCTTGCTCAGAAACTGCAGCTGCCTTATCGAGAAGGGTTTATTAAAAATCGTTACGTTGGTCGGACATTTATCATGCCCGGGCAACAAACAAGGTTAAAAGTTTTAGGCAAATTTCTATCAAATCGCGTTAATTACCGTTGAACACAGGAAAAAGAACGTGAGACGGAAGTTGAATGCGATGGCTCTGGAGTTTGTCGGAAAGAATGTATTGCTTGTCGACGGCGAGTCTTATTTATCGATTAATGCTTTTCGGCAAGCTGATTTCTCGTAGACTCTATCGTTCGTGGTACAACGTCTAGAGAGATTGTCCAGATGGCAAAAGATGTGGGTGCCAAAAGAGTTATTGTGGCAAGTTGCGCACCAGCCATCCGGTAGGAAATGTTTCCCTCGAAGCCTCTGCGGTTTTCTCACTACACGTTCCCCCCCTTCTACGTAGCCATTCTCATGTGTATGGGATTGATATGCCGACGCGCACTGAACTGGTCGCATACGGCCGCAATACGGAAGAAATCGCATCCGCCATTGGCGCGGATCTGGTCATCTTCCAAAAACTGGCGGATCTGGTATCATCCGTTCGGCAATTTAACCCGAGCATCACGTCGTTTGACTGCTCGGTGTTCACTGGAGAGTATGTGACTGGAGGAGTCGATGAGGCTTATCTGCAATATCTAGAGAGGTCAAGATCAGACAGCGCCAAGGGAAAGACCATCGTTGGAGGTAATGGGAAGATGGAAGGTGGGCGAGCAGGGGGGAGCCCTCCCAATGGCGTGTATGCTGAAAGGGAGACGCACACCGAAGACGGCGGCCAAGCGAACGGTGCTGATGACACGGTAGGGTTGCATAACAGCTGGAAGGTCAGCTCACGCCTTTCTTTTCCATTCTTTTTCGCGTTCCTCACACGATCACCAGAGCGAAAAAGCAAGTAAGGTGACCTTAGTTTCATGAGACCCACATCACGTGTTACGCGTCCTTTACTATCACCACCAACTTGTTTGCATCCTTTTTCAATCTTTACTGTGGTCTCGATGGCCGGGTTTTCTGTAACCTCACATTCTTTTCTTCTTTTTGTCGTTCTGGCCTCTGTTTTTCTTGGCAACTTGGCACAAGAGCCTGCTTGGAATGGATACACAACCCCGGGATCCACCTCTCTCACTACTTTCACGCCGTACTACGTCCCGCCTGGAGCGAAAAGCTATGATTCATCTTCTCCACTAATACATTATCGTGGAACATGGTCTGAGGACTTTTCTAAAACCTACGTAGGGCATTCTGTGCGATGGACTACAAGTCCAAATGCCTCTCTCTGGTTTACTTTTACGGGGACTGGGATCGAATGGTTCGGAAACATGGGAAAGCGTCATGGTATCTCAGACGTGTGTATCGACGACCAGCCCGTGCAAAGTGTAAGTGCCTGGAGTCCAGTGTCTAGGAAGCAGCAGCGGATCTATTGGAAATACGACCTACCTTATGGCAGGCACTCAATGAAGATATTCAATACTGGGAGAACCACACAACCAACTCGTCTTGATTTAGATGCTTTTGTCGTCACAAAAGGCGAAGACCCCAACGCTTCCATTACTTCTCGCCAAAGTCCTGACATGTTAACGCCTATGCCTTCATCTGGTTCCAGCGCGTCATCCGCCACTCCTCGCTGGACGATGGTACAGAATGGCTCTACAGGAGTAAACGCAATGCAGCTCGCGATCATCTCCGATTCCCATGCTCTCATCGTGGACAAGGTTGAGCATAATCCGCTTACTATATCCGGACACCCTGCCTGGGCTGCGCTGTTCAACCTCAAGACGCATGCTGTCAGGCCTCTAAACGTTCAATCAAATTCTTTCTGCGCTGGCGGGTCTTTCTTGAGCAACGGGACGCTGATCGTCGTGGGCGGAAACCCAGTCGTGGATGACGTCACTTCATCGGCGGACTTTGGCAACCTCAATGGACTGCAGGCAATTCGCCTCTTTAATCCCTGCGATTCGGAATCAGCAGACGGATGTGCCATTCAAGAGGATCATGCCCGGATCCGTATGGCTAGTCCTCGATGGTACACCACCCCTGTTCGAATATCTGACGGCAGTGTGATGATCATTGGTGGGTCCAAGAAAGGTGGTTGGATCAACAACGCGACGGTCAATAATCCGACGATTGAATACTTCCCGCCAAAATCGATCCACAATTCCAATGGTTTACCCATTGATATCCCATTTCTCTCTGATACGCTCAATTCTAATTTGTTCCCAATCGCCTTTTCTCTACCTGACGGAACGGTCTTCATGGCTGCGAATCAAGACGCGATGATATACAACTGGCAAACGAATTCTGAACGACGACTTCCTCCCATACCGAATGGCATACGTGTGACCTATCCGATGGCAGGGACAGGCCTCTTGCTCCCTCTTTCACCCGACAACGACTACGTTGCGGAGATACTGCTTTGCGGGGGTTCGGCCATTGATGATAAGAAGCCTAGCTACGAGATCTCTTCGCAAGATGCTTCGTCTGCGCAATGTTCCCGACTTGTTCTCACAGACGATGGCATCGCTTCAGGCTGGGAAGTAGAACAGATGCCAGAGGCACGACTAATGTCCGATGCTGTTCTTTTGCCTACAGGCGACGTGCTTATTGTCAACGGCGCGGGGACGGGAATATCTGGCTACGGAAATATTATCGACCAGATAGGCGCCTCAAATGCCGACAATCCGGTTCTCACACCCGTGCTATACAATCCACATGCCCCAAACGGGATGCGATTTTCGTCGGAGGGCATGCCGACGAGCAGTATCCCCAGGATGTATCATTCCGTGGCCACGTTGACTCCAGATGGGGAGATTATGGTTGCGGGAAGTAATCCCAACTTGGATAGGAGCGAGATAAAGTTTGGTACGGAATACCGTGTGGAGTGGATCAAGCCAGCGTATGTGATGATGGAGAGACCCGCATTTGGCGCTGGTTTCCCAAAGACGCTCGGATTTGGGCAAGTTGTGAAGATGCATTTGAGGGAACCAACTACATCAAAGAGCGACGTCAAAGGTATTTTCCGGTCGATCTGATGTTTTTAAATACTAACTCTTATGCTCTCAGTTGCGCTCATGGACCTGGGTTATGTCACGCATGCTGTTCATGCCAACTCTCGTCTGGTCTATTTGACGGCTTCGCTCTCTGAGGATGGGACAATTCTCACGATTACCGGCCCACCTAGTAGCAACATCTACCCGCCAGGACCTGGCTGGTTATACGTGATTGTCGGAGGGGTCCCTAGTACTGGGCGAAAAGTTATGGTGGGCGAGGGCCAGCAACCTCCAGTTGATCCTGCCGCTCTGGACAAGTGATTGTTTTTTTTTTTTTGGCATTACTATCGGTTTATTGATGAGTTCTGCCATTGCAGTATGCTCAAGCACACAACCGTTGATCAATCTTGGAAGGAAAAAGACAAGGATGGATCGGAATAAAGGCCTGACGAAAAGGAGTATGTCACCCAGAAGGACAGACTATGTAACTTGAACTGTATTGGCATTGTACCTTAGATTTGCATCTTTGTAGCATTGTATTTGAAGACATTTCTAGATGATACAACGACGGGGAGCAGAGGTCGAATTGAAGAGACCGATAAATCCTCTCTTGTCTCTGGTAACGGTTATGTACCAGTGTGAAAAAGTCTAATCATAGAGCACGCTGCTTCATGCGGCTGCTGACGGTTCTCAGTCCGGCGTAGACTTTTCCCGGCGGGGAACCAAGGATAAGCGAGACAATTGCGTCTCGTGCAATTTTGATGTTTTGGAATGAACCCATGATGTGGATTTTTCTACGGGGTTAAAGTTTAGTTCGTCGGGAACTCTGAAAACCAACGACATACGTATCAGCTAGAACGATTCGTGTCCGACTCGCGTTCTCGATGGTAAATTTAGTTTTGCCATCTTGGCCGGCTATACGGCCTGGTGCATATATCAATAGATGAAAGTGAGGGAATAAAACGCAAGATGGCCCACCAATAGCGCGGGACAGGTGATCGCCATGCAGTGTTTTGACGTCCTTGATCTCGAACGAATCAAGATAAAGATCGTCAAGTCGTAAAAGTGCGATCGCATCCTTTCAGGACAGGGAAAATATATCCAACGAAGGGTTAATAGTAAAATAATATAATAGACCAACGTTGACATTAAATCCAAGAGCATACGCCTTGACAAATTCAGCACCTTTTTCCAACGCTCCGATCTCTTTGGTATGCTTGGAGGTCTGAACAAAGTCCGAGAATAAGCGACGAATGCTTGCTTAGATGAACGAGATACATACTCTGATCTCGACACATCTCCGGCGGACATTCATCCTCACTTGCAGACCTAACATCTCTGTCAATGGCCCAAAAATGTTGATCCAATCTTTTTTCAGAGGAGTCATTCGATGAGGGGGGATGGGTAGCCGTCTTAGTTCCGACTTCAAAGAGGTTTTCAATGCAGATGCAGGTAGTGGAGGGAAGAGTGGTGCAGAGGTCGGTTGAGGGAGTGACGTAGGATCTTTGTCAATTATAAGTTCATCATCATCCCCTTGTGATGGAAGGATAGACGATGTCTCCGCCAATTGGTTATCGTTCATCTCGTGGTCAGTGTCATTGTCATTTTGGACATTTTTTTCGACTCGGGATTTTTTTCTAACGGTCCTCCGGCGGTTTTTGCGGGGTGCTTTTGAGGTGGTCGAGGTACTTGGTTGTGGTTCTGTCCGTGTAACGACCATAGCGAGCAGTCGTTTGCGAAGCACGTGACTCTTCCGATTTATACCACCGCGCACGATGCCAGTCGGGAGTACACAGAACCTAAATGAGGGCGGCACGGAAGGTTGTTTCCCTCAATCAACATCGTCTGACCGTCTGACCCAAGAACTAGCGCTGCATGCCCTCATCAAGTCGCTCTCGCCGGAGGTTATGCATGACGGAGATAAATTGACGCCGGAGCAAGTAAAGAAATTGTCCGACAAGCTGAAAGAGTTGCTCGGAGAAGGCGGCCATGATGGACCTGCACAAAATATAAATGAGGGGGGTAACGTATGCCTCTTGATTTATTTCTAGCTAAGCCGTTTACAAATTATCAAGGAAGGCTGTGAACAGCGAAGGGCTTCCGATCATCGAGATCACAGAGCCACTGCCGAATGCAGACCCCCCCACACCAAACATTCCTATTGACGAATCAGAGTTTGTCCCACTTGCCTCCCTTACCCCATCGGAACGCGAACGCCGGCGGGCTGAACGCGACAGGATTCTTGACTATTGGGAAGAAGAGGAAAGAAGGGAGAAGCTGAAGGGAGAAGAACAAGAACGAGAGACAAGACGGGAAGATGTTCAAAAGCGCAAGGCTGCATTGCAATTCGAGGTTGGAAAGCTGAAGGCTGCAAAGGAGATGCAGAAAAAGATGGGAAAGGCGCTTTTGAGAAGCATGGAAAATGAAAGGGAGAAAGAGCAGAAGGCACAAGAGAAGACCCTCGCGTCGGGTACGGGAGCGCAACGGAAGAGCGTCAGATTTGTTGACCCCTCTGAGACAGTTGACTGGGGAGATGTTACACCAGCAACGCTCTCACCCACGCATCAGAATACTCTGATTGCGAAGGCTAAAATGGAGAAGCATCAAGTCCTCAAGGACGTTCTCGAGCGCGTGCCTCCCGGTCTCGTTGACCCTCAACCAAATGGTGTCGAGCAAAGAGATTCTGATGATGATTCCGACCTTGACCCTGTTGTAGTTTCTGATTCTGATGGAGATGATCCCGCTTTTCTTGCCTGCGATGACGAGGAAAGCAGCTCAAATAGCGACGAGGACAAAGAATCCCTCGAGGTGGATGAGGAAGGATGTGATATAGATGAAGCTCAGCATCAACGCGATATGGCTCTGGAATACTACCGGAAACGAGGAATAATCGGGAAAGACGTATCAAAGGCTCTATCAGTCCACATGAGCCAGGAAGTACAAAGCGATTGGAATCAGCCGGTTTGTCTTTCACCATGAAAAATTTTACGTAGCATTGATAGTCTATTCTGAATTTCCAGGAAGTACCACTGGACGCTACCCTGTCCTCGCCTCCTCCTAAGCCGCCTATTTCTCGATTCAAAGCAAGCCGCATTGCTTCTACTTACGATACGTCTTCGCCATCGACGTCGCTAAGTTCGCTAGTTCCATCCGTTGTTACTTCAAAGACTCTCCAAAAATCAATTCGGACTGGAAAATTGGAAGGTGATCAGCTTGTCTGTCCAATCGACAGTGCTAGCGAGAACGAAGACGAGGCTATAAAAGAAGTGCTCGAATCGTTAAAAAAAGGGGACATACGTCCTCCAGGAAATAATCCACCACTTAGTTCATCGTCATCACACTCGACACAGCCAGGGCCAAGCCCAGTTCAAGTTGGCATGGAACCGAATCACCGCAAAACAAAGGGGGCTCAACCCTCTGCTCTCCTACAGCCCTCTTCAAAGTTGCCTGGCAGTTCTCGAGCAACCAAACATTCTTCTTCGGCCGGGCTTCGGTTCAAGCCAAGAAAGATTCCACCTCGCACTGGAAAACAATATCCTCATCCGAGTGGGACGGAAATTGAAGCTGCCAACCTGCCGGCAGATTCTCGGTCTGTCACTTCTCCACCTACAGCGTCAACTATAACAAGGGAACATTCAAAGCCGCCATCGACCCTGCAACTCCCCGTTATCATCGATTCACCCTCTTTCCCTCCCCCTGATGGCATTTCGCCCTTTTCAACCGCCCAGCAGAGCAATACGACAACAAGGCGGCTCGACCGACCCCCTGAGGTTTTTCTGTCTTCGGCGGTGCGAGAGTCAAATGATAGGGTGCCTCAAACCCCGGCTATTTCTTCACCAAGACGGGTTTCGAGATTCAAGGCGGAGAGGATGTAGCACTTGGAGAGGTTATCCATGTCAAGGCTCAAATGGATAGCTTTTCACGCCGCGTTGAGAAGGATGTGGCTAGTCAATAACTCTGATGCAGGTAGCCTAAGTTACTACCGCCGAGCACTGTGGTTATAATAATAAAACATTCAGACTACTCAAACGTGAATGAAAAAAACGATTGGAGCTGGATGTTCCTGTGAAAATCGACAGGATTTGGACGAGAGGTGGAATTCATCGGGACCTAACCTAGGGTTTACGATGAATTCCTCCAGACTCGGATACCGCCCCGTCTCCTCCCGTCATCATCCCATCCTACCCTCTTCTCCATCTTCCACACCTCACCGTACCCCTTCTCTTCTAACCTCAGCCTTACCCCATCCTCTTTCAATAACGCCCCGAAGAAGACCAGATATCCAGGCCAGTTGTGTTCCCATTCGTCCTTCCCCGATGTGACTACTCCTGGTATGGAGGTTGGCCGGGGGGAAGGGGGAAATTTAGGATCGACGGCAGGGGGGAAATGACGGCGGAGGTAGTCATTTGGGGAGTTGTAGAATACATCTGTCTGATCGCGGTAGCCCGTCAAGTTTTGATTTCTGAATCCGAAAAAAAAAAGATTCATTTCAGTGATATGACAAATTCACGGAGATGGACATCAGTAGGCGGAGAGAGGCTTCTTACCCTAAAGGAGGCTCACATCCTAACGCCCACATCCTGTTATCCACCGCGAGCTCCTCCCGATGTAAAAAAGCCTGGCCAGGCGTTGAGTGGCACGGCATTAAGAATCCGACGGAGCGCCGTAGTTCGTCGGCGGGGAGATGACGGAGGTAGGCTATGACGTTGATAGGTTCTGTGCGGTGCGCGAGGACGATGTATAAGGTCGCGGGGATGGGGAGGAGGAGCAGAGAGAGGTGGTGGGTGCGGATGGGGATGCGAGGGGAACGGTATTGGCGTGTTGTCTTCTTTGCTTTGGCTGCCGTCGGTGGTTCGCCCTTGTACGATTCGACGAGGGACTTGGCCGCGAATATATGCAAGAGTGGGAGTAGGGGATGAATGAAACGCCATTCTTTATGTCCTGCGAAGGAGTACACGCCGATCGTCCATAACACACAGGCAAGCATCGTCTTCAAGCTATCAGGACCGCGCCATGCGACGGTCCAAGCGCCGTGGAACACGAATGGGAGAGAGGTGGTGCAGAGGATGGGGAGCGACTGCGTGAGGTGGAAGTGCCACGGGTTTGTACCGTAGAACCGAGAGACGGGTGATAGGTTTGTGAGTAGAAAATTGAGCGGGGTAAGAGTTGGCTTGCGGTAGTACCAAGAGTCGAAAACGAATAGCAAGAGGCTGGTGAGGAGACTGGATGAAGAATAATAGTGAGACTCGAATGATGGAAAGAAGGTTCAGAGAACGGCCTTACGCTGCAACCACGGTGTCGAGGAAAATGGAGACTAGTAGATGCCTCCGTGAACGGAGGCGCCATAATAGTGTTGCGAACAGGAAAACCCAGGTCACTGTGCTTGTGGATCTGATAGCGCAAGCGAGTGCGACAAAAACTAAAACTTTTCGGATTTTGGCCCTTGAAGTCGTGTTAGACAAAAACTGGCAGAGATGAAGAGGCATGTATACCTGGCAATATCAGGTGCTACGTTGTTTATACCATCCCAGGGATAATGTGCGAAGGCAACAGTGCTTAGGGATGTCTCGAGCGAGTTGGATAGAGACCTGGAAAGCGCAAGGGCGTGGAAAAGGGATGTCAGCGACAAAAACAGCTGAGGGAGGTGTTAGTGGATGGATTGTGCAAGAGAGAGGTACCAGGACCGACCACAGTAGACACGTAACGTGCACCGAGTACGTTCTTTGCAAGTTTACAAACCCAGACGTCGGCTATGGCGGCGAAGGCGCCGTGCAAGACCCTTGGGCAAGCAATCTGGGAGATGCGAGCCCACTTAGAGGTTACCGGACTGCATGATTTGGGGAAAGATTGCTTACCTACCAGAAGCAAGCCACCTGCGACATTGTCGATGGCAAGCAGCTTCAGGAACCAATAGATGGGTACATTCAGGGCAGGATACACGATCGTGCGTAACGGGTGGAGAGAGAGCCACTCCCAGGTGAGGTGCCCATAGCCAAAAACGAGATGGTGAGCGGGCTCTAGGGATTGAAAGTATTCATCTGGTTGAAAAAAGGAGCGAGTGAAGAGTGCGATGAGAATGCGGAGGGAGAGTGCGAGCTCGAGGATGTGCATGATTGCCGGAAAGAGACTTGAACTCGAAATTGCATGTTGCTCCTCGCTCGAAAGATTCGACCGGTACCAGCGAGCTGCAGGGCTTATTCCTCGTTCTTTTCTTCAAAGGCTGGCGGGCGCTACTTTAACTCGTCCAGGTCACCCAAGTCGGTGGTAGCTACGGGCCCGAACAAGGCGGATGCCAGCGGTGCAGATGCGAATGACGGGTCGTCTGCCAGCGCGAGCAACGGTCCAAACGACCTAACCAAGGCTTCCGATAAATCTCGTACTGCTTCATCAACGACCTCGACGTCGTCTTCATCTTCAACAGTGGCCACTCATGACTCGGAGTCAAAGGTATCAACGACTATATATCACCCGGATCCTCCTTTACCCCACCACCCCTCGATTGATTCTAAAGACTATAAACTACACCAATTTTTCTCTCTCCACCGCCCCCTGCTGCTTCTTTCGCAGCCGACGTCGATGATCTTTGAGCCACCGGCTCTGATAGGACGGAAGAACCCTCTGTGGTCTGCCTCCGCCGCAGAGTCAACGACACCGCCGGATGTGGCTCAGGCTCCGGCACACCCGGGGACACTAGACGATCCACCAGAGACGTCCCCCGAGGCGGATGCGGATGCTGCGCGTCAACTTGACAGGGCGTTGTTCATGAGCCGTGTGGGCGGTACGATCGCGTGGGAGGGCACGCTGAGGCGGTTGGGGATAGACGTAGATCTGGACGAAGGACGTGCTCAGGTGAGAGAGGGGTGGAAGCGGGAATGGGAGGAGGCTATGATGGATAGTACGAAGAGGAAGAGGAGGAGTAAGATGAAGAAACACAAGTGAGCGAGCGCGTCATCGTTGTCGTTAAACGCTAACCGATTTTTGATAGGTTGAAGAAACGACGCAAGGTGCGGTTGACCGAGAGTAGGTGAACGTTGGGTGTTTACTGATGGAATGAACATTGAATTTTCAGGCTACCCGTGCTCAACGAATAAAAATCGGCAAATAATGTCTGATTGGTACTTTGTACGGACTGAATAGAGAGAGTGCTGTAGCTGATAAGCCACAACTGATTACATGAGCTACTCCTCAACGTCTAGCACCTTGATTCATCCCACATCCATCCAATGTTCCGCTCTATCAAATCAAAGTCGGGTAACGAAAAAAGGTTGAAGCAGGCGTGCTCCACTGCTGTTAGTGTACTGCAAACAACACTTCGAATAGTCGAAAAGGCTACCGGGGATGCTGGAGACGCCGGGTTGCCTAGACTCCGGATGGGCATAGGCGGTCTCCTATCTGTACTGGATGTTATCAAGGTGGATTGCAACTATTATGTGTGTCGAGGTCTTCTGATGATTGGATCAGAAAACATCTCAAAACGCAGAAGATGTCGAGAAACTTTCAAATCAGATCGAAGCTCTCAATCGACTCCTTGAGAATTCCCAGAATGCAGGAACGCTTTCTTCGGTAGCCATTGATCGAATAGATCGTCTGTTCGTGTGCGTCGTCTTCATAACCAAGAATGAACTAGCCTGATATCTGTTTCGATAGGTTATCGAATACGGCGTTGGAAGAACTACGAAATATGGCTTCCCGCAATGCCATAAGACGTTTTTTTCACTATGCTGACGACGCACAGTCGATTAGCAGCCATATCCAGACAATTACATGGTCGATCCAAAGCTTTACGGTATGCCCACCTGCTTGCGTGCCTGCACCTTTGACTGATATGGATCGGTGCTGCACCGTTGGTGTAGGTGGAGACTACACTTGCTATCGAATTTGCGCTTGAGGTTTGTTAATTTTGCGCGGCCTTCAAAGGATCAACACTCATACACTCCCAGGAACATTCCACCAAGATCCGGGAGGATATCAGCGTCCTTCGTGAGACCGTGACGAATGAACTTCATGTTTGTGTTGACTGTGCACTAATCGTCATGACTTCTCCACTTATTTTCCCACCTTCTAGCAAGTGAAAATGAGATTAGACATGAAAGGTGAGTTAATTATCGACATATGATAAAGTAACTTAGGCATTGTAGATGGATACCCACCATACGCCATCACTTCCTCATTCGATTGCAAAAATCGAACTCGGTGTTTGGAAGGAACGAGGATAGATATCCTTAATCAAATCTTTCGCTGGATTGGATTCGACGATTCATCAAGCCAAGATGGCACTTCATTAAAGGGAAAATCACGAGTTGCCGATACGCTTGCGGCAAATATCTGTATATTTTGGATCAATGGATCAGCCGGAACAGGGAAGACGACAATTGCTTATACTATTGCTGAAGTTTGCAGAGGACGTGACGTCCTCGGTGCAAGCTTCTTTTGCTCGCGTGACGACGCAGAATGCAGTAACCCGCGTCTGATCTTCACGAGCATTGCCCACCAACTCGGAAACTTCAGTGATTCATTTAGAGCCGAGGTTACTCGTGTCATGAATTCAAAACCCGATATTGGCTATGCCAACCCTTCATATCAACTTGAAGAGCTTATCGTAAAGCCTCTTCGCACACTAGGGAGCTCATTTTCTCCGTGCATTGTCGTACTGGATGCACTCGATGAGTGCAAGGAGACCGGCACGACCTCGGTGATCCTATCGGCGCTCTCTCTTCACATTAACGAACTGTCCCCGTTGAAATTCTTGGTCACCAGTCGGCCAGAAAGTTATATTACTACCGTCTTTCAATCAAGCAATTTGAATCCCATCACCCAGCGGTACATTTTGCATGAAGTTGAACTGGACGTCGTGCAGGGCGATATCGAGCGTTACCTTTCGTCAAAACTTGCTTCGATGAGCGAGTTATATGGTATTAAAGACGGATGGCCTTCTGAAGCCGAGATCTATTCCCTGACGCTGTTATCTTCTGCGCTTTTCATTTTCGCATCTACTTCGGCCAGGTTCATCGAGGATCGAAACTATTCCAACCCCAGACGTCAACTGACTCGTCTTTTGTGTAATGCCTCCACTGCGACCGAGCCCTCATCCCCCGAATATACTCTCGATCGACTATACAGTCAAGTGTTGAACGATGCATTCCCTGCCATATCCTTTGATCTTTCTGGTCAGCTGAAGAAGGTTGCAGGCACCATTGTTCTTCTTCAAGAACCGCTCTCTTCGCTTGCTATCGAACGATTACTGTGTGTGCAATCGGGAACAGTTCGAGGGTCACTACGTCATCTTCACTCCCTCATAACGGTACCAGATGATGACAGCCAAGCTATTCGGACTCTTCATCCATCCTTCTCCGACTTCATAACGAGCTCGGCTCGATGTCAGAATCCGAAATTTGTTATTAATCCTGGCATCCAGCATACTCTACTCGCACGTGGCTGTCTAGATGTTATGAAAGGGCTGAAGCGAGATGTGTGTGGCATAAGAAATCCGTCGATGCTGAATAACGAAGTGGACGACCTTCCGGCACGCATCATGAGATGCATTCCACCTGAACTGCAGTATGCATGTCGTCACTGGGCTTGGCACCTGTCAAACGCAATGTTCTCTGACGTTCTCGTTGAACCCATGAACGAGTTTTGTTCGAAACATTTACTGTATTGGGTTGAAGCAATGAGTCTGATGGGAGATCTTCGAAATGGCCTGCTTGCCTTGAATGCTGCAGAACAAGCCATTGTTGTTCGTTGTTTCCACTTTCTGCAATGCGCAAAACTGATCGAGTTTGACAGAAAGCAGGCGTAGACATGACTGATACGATGATTTTACTTCGTGATTGCGAGCGGTTTACGCGCGAATTTTTCTCAATTATCAGCACTTGCTCCCTTCAAGTATACCACTCTGCGTCATTGTTCACTCCCGAAGAAGCCTTGATTAAGAAGATGTATAGGAGAGAGTTTGACATTCCCATAAAAATATACAATGGATTGGATGAGGGGTGGAATTCGTGCATACGGACGATGGACGGACATCTCGAGTCGATAAATTCGGTCGCATTTCCCCTTGATGGCACGCGTATCATTTCTGGATCCGACGACAAAACTCTTCGGCTGTGGGACGCGGTCAGCGGTTCGCATCTGAACACTTTCAACGGACATTCCGATTCAGTATACTCAGTCTCATTTTCCCCCAATGGCATGCGTGTCGTTTCTGGATCTGACGACTGCACTGTTCGGTTGTGGGACGCAGTCAGTGGTGCACATCTGAACACTTTCCAGGGACATTCAGGTCGAGTAAACTCACTCGCATTCTCCCTTGATGGCACACGTATCGTTTCTGGATCTTTTGATACAACTGTTCGGCTGTGGGATGCAGTCAGGGGTGCACATCTGAACACTTTCAACGGACATTCCAATTATGTAACTTCAGTTGCAATTTCCCCCAATGGCACGCGTATCGTTTCTGGATCTTTCGATAAAACTGCTCGGCTGTGGGATACAGTCAGCGGTGCACGTCTGAACCGTTTCAGGGGACATTCCGATTTTGTAACTTCCGTTGCAATTTCCCTCAATGGCACGCGTATCGTTTCTGGATCCTCCGACACGACTGTTCGGCTGTGGGATGCAGTCAGCGGTGTACATCTGAACACTTTCAAGGGACATTCCGATCGGGTAAATTCGGTTGCATTTTCCTCCGATGGCAAGCGTATCGTTTCTGGATCCTTTGACAAAACCGTTCGGCTGTGGGACGCAGTAAGCGGTGCACATCTGAACACTTTCAACGGACATTCCAATTCAGTATATTCAGTCGCATTTTCCTCCGATGGCACGCGTATCGTTTCTGGATCCAACGATAGAACTGTTCAGCTGTGGGACGTAGTCAGCGGTTCGCATCTGAAAACTTTCAACGGACATTCCAATTTAGTATTTTCGGTCGCATTTTCCTCCGATGGCACGCGTGTTGTTTCTGGATCCCTTGACGGAACTGTTCGGCTGTGGGATGTAGACAACTGTGCCCATCTGGACACCCTCGAAGCCCATTCCATCGATGTCACACAAATCGCCCGATCTTGTAGTTGTCTCGAGAACTCGTTATCTACCCATAGCCTAAACCCAGCTGGCCCAATACTTGGTATTATCGCAGTGGGTGATTGGGTATACTCCCTCACTCTGAATCGACGTATTTGTTGGCTTCCGGTCTCTCGCCGGCCGGGGAATATGGCCACAAACGGAGATCGTGTAGTTTTTGGCACACGGGATGGTCGTGTCATTATCCTCGATTTTACAGACATGGAGATCTATTTTTTATGGAAAGAAAAGCTGACCCGCTCGTAAAACTTAAAATGCCTTCAATCTTCGACGTGCCATCCCAAGGGACCTCGAATAATCGATTCTCACCTCCATCCCAGTGTGGATTCGCGACAATCCCAGTCTCACTCCCACCACTGCCCTTCAATTCCTCTTCATGCTGGACTTGTCGCAGCAAATGAGCTACATCCATGGAGCTACACAATCTCGTACATCATTGTAAACTATTCATCGTTGTCTTCTGATTCTGATTCTGTGAACCCCCCATATTCAGGCTATCCCCTCTCACTATTATCCAAAGTCCATCCATCTGGAAGAGGCGGATGACCAGATCCTCCTAAATATCAGTAAGCTATATGTCGCTGTGCATCTTGAAAGTTTTCTTGTGATTCTTCTCAATCATCTTCTCGCTACTACCCGTTTTTTTAGATACAATTTTGTAATTGGCCAAGTACACAGCGGCCTTCCTATATCTGGATTTCGGTGTACCAATGGAAAGGGAATTCATGAATGGGCCAAGTGCGCGACGGCCTTCCCATATCTGGATTTCGTATGAGAGACTCTTAAGAGATGGTCTTTCGAACCACTTTTCTATAATGGTCTGAAGGATTACGACTAAGCTGATTGGGGTGCTGTCAGATTACACCGGTTTTTCGAGCGATGTGGCGCATTGGCCAATGCTCTAAAGATTATTTATTTTGCCACACACATCGTGGAATAAATTTTAGAATAAATTTTGAAGAGGGCCTGAAGGGCTAGAAGGAAATGTTTTGATAGAGCACACACCCGACGATTTGTTGGCATACGCCAAAGAAGTTTTCTCGCGGTCACAAAAAATTGGTGCGGGGCTGCAAACCATTCTCATAAGGCACAAAATCCCTCGCGAGGGTACAGAGAATTTCTCGAGATTGGCAGGACGAGAGCCCTCAAATAAACAGAAAGATTGCGAGAAAGGGAGTTGTTGTCTGGTCCAGATCCGAAGAATGCAGCTGATGCGGCTCAACCGGATGAATTTCACCACTCCTGTGGATATTGTCACAGGAACACCCAGCTCCTTCCCGTATATCATTTTTCATTCACATTTCTTGAAGGAGTGAACGGGCAAGGCAGATTGGTATACATGGAGCGAAGAATTGGTGATCTTGAAGTAACCCCCTCGCCATCATGAAGTAAATTCATGGCGTCAGTCATCCCTCTGTCCCGCTTTCTGTGGAGTGAGATGAGCATTCCTTATTTGAGAGAGAGAGAGCAGACCACAAACAGCAATCGCATTTTGTGCAGCATCTAATGCAGGAGGACGATTTCGAACGTCTCCCATCAGACTGAGCGCCTGCATACTTCAAACAAAAACTTGTTCCCGGGGTTCGCCAAGAAAGTCAGAACGTCGCATTTTTCTGGGAGAGATATGCATCGCTTAACACTTGGGCGTGTAAGCGATCGAGGGAATAAGGCAGAGTGCTGGTCTTCGATTGCTTTCAGTGCAGTACACCTCTCGGATCGTGATAGTTTCGACCTTTGACGAATCTGACTGGTTGTTAACACGAAGATGAACATCTGCGCCAGGGTATGGATGGCGCCGCTGCGGGTCACTCGTTTTCGAGTCTTGTCGATAGATAACGCGCTGCGCAACCAGGTTACCGGATTCAATTCGCTTGATTTGAAGATGGGGTGGTAAAAAAGACTGTTCTGGACTTGGTGAGAACAGTTCTCTGTGATAAGGAGAAGTCGTACTTTGCATCCGATACGATAACGCATGGAGTTTCTAAGTGCCTGAAAGAACTTTATGATGGTGGTATTTTGATTGAGTAACCTCTTTGAATCAACCGATGAAATCACATTCGGTTGCTGCGATCCGGATTGTCCTGCGAGCAAAAGAGTGACAGTTCAGAACTGGATCACCGAGGTTGTGAATCATCAATACCAATTCAGCGAAAATTGGTATCAGCGATTCACAAGCTGTTTGACCAGTCAAGGACAGCGATGAATGATGAATGATGCTAAATAATAGCTGATTAGTACCACGTGACTAATTAATAAAATATGACTAATTACATAATATTTCCCTCCTTGTACATGATGGCCACCCCAACCACCAAACGCTCTTCACAGCTCCCTTTACCTTCATCTTCTTCTCAGAGGACATACGTTCCTCCTTCTGGTCCTACAAAACCATCTACACTCAATATTCCAGCCAGTACATTGGTCAATTCCCCTCGTTCTCCATCAGGATCCGCATTATCCTTTCATCACCAACCCCTGGCCGAGCGTGATACCGCACCTTTTTCGCCCCCTCTATCCGGCACTTCCTTCCACCACACCAGCACCACCCACGCAGGCGGGATCCAACCCTCGGCATCCTTCTTCCATCCCTCACGGCCAACGCAACAACACCAACATCAGCGGTACTCCCGCCCGGGCTCGCCCAACTCTACGACGTCGAGTGGGAACCCGATCCTAGCGCCGGACACCTCTGACCTGTTCCCGCTCGCGCCGCTGACGAAGCAGGTGTCAAACAGCTCGGACGAGCCGTTCGGGAGCCTGAGCGGGGGCGGGGAGTCGATCGCGGAGGAGGGGCGGCAGCAGCAGCATGAGGGGGAAGAGGAGGATGAGGAAGTGCTCCCACACGCGCGCGGGCGGCAGGCGTCGTCGTCGCGGCGGTACAAGCACAGCCGCGAGCCGCTGGTGCCGCGGGGACTGGGGGGAGGAGGGGGGGGAGGTATGCTGGGCTCGCACGCGTCGCTGGCGACGCCAAGGGGGAGTATTGGGACGGGGAATGGGGGGCTGGGGTCGTCCTCGGTGCGGGGGGGGCGGGTGCGGAATAGCCTGGATCGGCTGTTTCGGCGGGGAGGGGGGCGGAGTTTCGAGTCGTCGAGGAGGTCGATGGCGACGATGAGCGCGGGGCGGAATGGGAGTGCGCAGCGGTTGGGGGCGTTTGAGGGGAAGGAGAGAAAACGGAGAGGGGGAGGGGAGGGTGCTAAGGCAGCGTACGAGGGGTCGCTGAACGTGAGTCCGTCGAGGAGGGAGGCGTTGCGGCATACGGGAACAGTGTCGACGTCGTTATTTATATCGTCACCACCAGGTGATGATCCGCCATTATGGGCAGTGCCCGTGAAGGATGGGGTGAGTGGAAGATGGGTGCGCAACTATGAGCGGCACCCGTCCCGGAATAAATTTTTTCTGGGTGGTCGGATGCTGACTGGGGGAGACTCGCCTTGGGCGTTTATTGCGTCTTCAACGCTGGTGCTCGGAATTGCGGGTCTTTGGTTTGGGACGACGTCGGTGTGGTGGTGGAAAAACGAGAGTCCGGCTGTTGCGCTGGTTGGTAGCTACTTGTGCTTGATCACGATTTCAAGTATGATTGTGACTGTGGGTGGTTTTTATTCTTTGATTTGGGATTTCTAATGCTTTACTAGGCTACTCGAGACCCGGGGATTTTACCACGCAATTTGGATCCTGATCCACCATATCCTGCTACATCGCCTTCGGATGGTGGGGCTCGTTTACCTATGCCTCGAGATCTGAAAGTGCGAGCGGATGTGTGAGTGATTGTTTTTTTTTTTTTTTTGATGGTGAAGGGGAATTGAAATGGGGATAGGGTTCGGGTTAAATATTGCCCGACATGCAAGACGTATCGACCACCGAGGTCAAGCCACTGCAAGATGGTACGTAGCCATTGATGAGAGGGAACGTGCTGACAGAGATATAGTGTGACAACTGCGTTGACGGGTGCGACCATCACTGCCAGTGGGTGAATAATTGCGTTGGACGGCGAAACTATACCTGTTTTTTTGCATTTTTGAGTTGTGCTGTACGTGTGTTTTGATCGATTTCCAGCGAGGGTTAGATTAGATGATATGATTCCCATCACAGACGGTGACGCTGGTGCTTGTGATTTGCACGTCAGCGTTGCATATCTACTTGTTGACACGGAGGGATGGTATCAATTTGTTATTAGCGTTGAGGAGGGCGCCGGGGAGTGCGGTGGTATTTTGTTTATCGGTGGCTGTTGTGTGGCCAGTGGGAGCGCTGTTAAGCTACCATATGCGGGTGAGTTGTGTTGTTGTTGTGGGAATGCGGGGTGTGTGCTAACGAGGGACAGTTGCTGCTGCTGAATGTGACTACGATAGAACAGGTGAGGGAGTCGAGTCAGTGTGTGTGTGTGATGTGCTAAACATATTGTGTAGATACGGAACCAAGCGCATAAGTCGCTGGTCCCTGGACCTGCCCCGCCGAACCCGTTCAGTCACGGGAACTGGCGACGAAACATGCTCGCAGTGCTCTGCCGACCACTAGGCTACTCGTACTTGGACGGACCCGGACTGGCGACAGAAGACAAGAGGGAAGTGAATCCAGGAATGATAGCGAATTAATATATATATCGGCGGCCGTATTAGTCTAAACGCTGACGAATCTAATTAAATCGGAGATTGTAAATTATGTTTATGTTCATCGTATCTTATTACTCGCTCTCTTCATCATCATGAATCCGTATCCGAACATGAACGGCTCCTTCAACTCCTCCTACTCACCACAGTCCAATCCTCAACAGTCCGGCCCGGGAATGCCCCACTACCCGTACCCAATTCACCCCTCCTACCCCCCCCCGCCGCCGCCGCCCCATCCCGGCTACCCCCCACCGTATCCCCAGTACCCCCCCCAGATGCTCATCTACCCCCAGCCCCGTCCGACACCGCCTGCCCCCTCCTCCTCCGCCAACCCCGGCCCCAGCCCCCAGCCCGCGTCCTCGCCCACCGCCGTGACCGGCAAACGCAAGCGACGGTCTGGAACCGAGTCAAAGACAAAACCCCCCGAAAAGACCTCGGACGACGAGGCAGCCCCGCCGCTCCAGCTCCAACACCAGCCAGTACCCCCACAGCAGCCCGTCGTGGACATGAAGAAACGCACCAAAACCCAGCGTGCTTGTGACAGCTGTCGGAGTCGGAAGATCAGGTATATATCTTGCCCTTTTTCACGATCACACGTCACAATCTCGCCTTGGGTTTCTTTTTACTTTTTTTTTCCGTCTTGTGTTTCCCCTGCAGATGTGACATTCTCGTCGATGCCGATCCCCCTGTCTGTCAGCATTGTAAACAGTACGGCTTTGAATGTACTTTCTTTCTCCCCATCGCCGAAACCCGTTTCAAGAAAAAGAAATTGGAAGAGGAGGCTGCCGAAAGGGAGAAGGACAAGCCCCCACAACCCCAACCACCTCCACCCACTTCCCCCCACCTCGACACTCACTCAAAGGCCAACGTGTTCGGTACGCTTCTCACACACCCACCCGCTCAATCTCATCATCCAACAGGTCCCACCTCAACCGCCCACCTCTTGCACTCCCAAGCCACGATCAACTCACGGGTATACGAATCTTATGATTTACGATATCATCATGTCTGGGAAGTGAGCAAGTCCGGGGACGGCCTCGTTCGCATAGAAAATCCTGCTACCGAAGACCAACAGCGGGCGCTCTCCAAGCCTCTCGAAACCCGCATCGAACGTGACCTCGTCGAGCAACTCGTCAACGCCTACTTTACCGACATCGCACCCATCCTCCCCGTCCTCACCCAAGCCGAATTCCTCGCCAACCCCTCCCCGCCCCCAATCCTGCTCTATTCAATCTGTCTCGTCGCCGCAGCCCGCAGAGGCGTCCCCCAACCCGTGTTTGATTCCATGCGACACGCCGTCAATAGCATCATCAAAAATGAGGACGTCTTGTCCACCGCCTCTTTAGTCAACGTGCAGGCCTTGTTGATTTTGTGCATGGTCGGTGACTGTCATTCCCAGTTTGTGCCCAATGCCCTTTCCGCATTGTGGATAAGGGTTGGGATTGCCATCCGAATGGTATGTAGTCTCTCCGTGCGAAGGATCAATTCAAATCCTTTTTCAAGGCCCAGGACCTTGGCCTACATCGTGCAGAGACCACGACCCAGAATATCGAGCTCAGGCGGCGACTATGGGCTGCCTGTGTCATTACAGATCGCTGGTAAGAATTTCCTAAAAAAATCTATATTTTATTTTTTAATAGCCCCTATTGCATTTAGGGTAGGCTTAGCCTATGGTCATCCGTTTATGATCGACGTTCATGATTGCAATGTTCGTCTACCATCTTCGGGGGATCCAAATGATTTGTATATGGACGAACTCGTTCGTCTGAGTGTCATCCTCGGTCAGATACTCAAAACCGTTTACAGGTCGGATTCTTCTGTATTTGACGGCACGTTCTCAAAATCTCTGATACACGTTATATATTCACTAGCCCATCGGGTTTGGCTCTCACAGATGACAAAACACTTCAACTACTTCTCCGGGATATGGATGCATGGAAGGAAAATTTACCACAAGATCTGAAATACCGGGGAATTGAATCCTCCAAGCATGCTGGTGTGCTGTCCTTCCACCCTTTCTTTTAATCTTTATTTTGTGCTCCCTCGAGGTTTGAGAATGGCTTAGAGATAACACAGGCTTGTTTGTCTCACCTTAGGGTTGCTCCATCTGCTTTATTCGTGCATGTGCATGATGTTTTGGCGGGTGTTCATGCGGATATCGTATTCATGTCCCGCCCACCTCAACTTTGGGCTGAGTGTCGAGAGGTGGAGTGATCTGTTACAGATGACGGGTGATGCCATTGACTGGCTGGACGCCCATGAACGGATGTATGATGTTTGGTTACTGGTGGCGTATGCGGCCACGTCATGTGCGCTTGTGGAAGTATGTTATTTTCTGTTCGGAGGAAATCTCCTGTTTTTTTGATCGATCAACTTCTTCTTTGATCAGTATCATACATGGGTAAGACGTCAAGATGCGGATGCTGCTATCAAGTTGCGGAAACTGCGTGATTGCGTGAGGAGATGGGAAGCGTCTATATCGCCCGATCACATGTCGACGAGACGAAAGGTGCGGTTTGGTTTTAACCCGTCTTTTTGTTGGATACCAATTTTTTTTTTTTTCGTTCAACAGACGGCAGAGATCATTTCCTTGCTATACGAAGCTACCCAAGGCCCACCGCAACCGTTGGAAGCCCCGGTTCTGAACCCGACAAGCGGAGTGACAGCGAAGCCACCGTTGGGGGGGCTAACCTACAAGAAGGACACAGGACGGCCCGGAGGGGGCGTTTTCGTTCTACATGGAGATAATCGGGATGGTGATATGAAGGATTTGGTCCCTGGCGTCGTTATAATCGGGTCAGAAGAGGGAGGGGCAGGAAGGTCATCAACGATGGCTGTGCAGTCACCTCCGATAACGACGGCGAGTGGCGGTGGTGGTGGTGATCGAGGGGGGATATCGTCATCGTCATCCCCATTTGTGTCTCCCGGGGAGCAGCAGCAAAAACTACAGTCACCGTCGATGGCGTCGCGTGGTGTTGTAGGCTCTATGGTAAACTTGGTGCCGCTCCGAGGCGGAGGAGGGGAAGCGGCGGCGCCGAATGTGAACCCTGCGATGAATGCTGTGCCTTCAACGGGGAATGTGCTTGATGTGTCACAAGCGTCGAGTAATACGTTAGAACAACTTTCTAATGCGGATTTCGGGTTTTTGGAGGGTATACCTGGGGGAATGTTCGATTGGGGTGCGTTTCACTTTTTTTCTTTCTTTTTTCCTTTATCGGGCTGAATTTGAGTTTTGAAGGGAAATGGGAAACATACTTCTCTCGACTCGGCCGTTCGTCTTCTGAGAATGCATTGGGTAGCTTCCCACCTAGACGACGGAATGATGATGGGCCGACGTTGTCGTCCTCCTCGTCGTCACCCAGACCTGAAAAGGCCGGCGCTACTTGATCATTTCCATAAGGTCTGTGTTGCTGCTGTACTGTACATTAATTCACCGTACTCGTTGCTATCTTTTTCTCTTTGCAAAAACGGACTAGTCCAAAATCTTTGAGTGATAAATTTTATTATTATCTTCCGACCTTGTGCTCGAACACGCCCATCATTTTCCTCCTCTTTACCCCCCAACACCCCCTTTCCTAACTTCATCATCTCGTTCAGCGAGCACTCCCCTTGCCAGCTAACCCATCACCTTCCCTTCAAATCTTTTTTTTTCGTTTTGTAAACATTTCAAAGAACGATGTTGAAACAGCCTGCCCCGACCCCCGCCGGTCGAATCTCCCAAATGCTCCCTTCGGTCAAGTGTTCGAATTGCGGGAGACCCGTGCCTGTCGACGAGCTCTCCGAGCATCTCTGTCCACCCACCCCGTCAGTGCCCTCACTGCCCAGGCCCCAGCACTCGCCCCAGTCGGCGAGCGCGCTCTTGCCGCCGAGGCTGCAGAGGAACATGGGAGGTACATCCTCACCTGTCTCCCCGCTCCCCCCCTCCATGTCCCGTTCGCCTGGCCCGGTCCCGTCACCCCTGGGTTCGGCGCCTGTCCTCCAGGATCCATGGGGGATGCGCTCTGAACGGCTGGAGGTGGATAGGTACTATCAGCAACAGCAACAGCAACCACAGCATCAACAGCAATGGTACACACAGAACCAGAACCGGAATCTGTCCTCGTCTACCCCTACCCCACTTGACCAACGCACCCGACCGGTTTATGATAATATTAACGGTAACAACAACTACAACAACAATAGTAATTCTAATCGTTATCCTCGCACTGCCGTTCCGCCCCAGGGAGTGCAGAGAGAGCGCCAGCTTGATACCAAGATTGGAGGTGAGGCCGGGATGGCTGGTGTGGGCAGGAGAGGGTTTGCGGCTGCCACGCTGTTTTCTCCCCCAGTGCATAGCTATAGCGGCCCATCCTCTCCCGTTCCTTCCCCCCCTCCTCATGATAATAATAATAACTTTATTTCCGGAATGGACGGTCGTCGAGCGAACGCACCCCGGTTCCTCGATATAGATGCCTCACGCTGTGCGTATTTTATTTCTTTATTAATTTAGTTGGCACTCAATTCAACAACACCTAGCAGCGACCCCGCCTCTTTCCCCCAACTCCAACTCGACCCAGTCCTACTCGCCTGGCCCCCACTCTCCCCAGCCGCAGGTGAACCACAATGACCGGAACAATGTCGCGTCCCGCTCACCCTCGCCCCCGCAGCACATGCGCGCGCGCGAGCCCAAGCTCGTCTCCACCACGCGCGCCCACCCTCCCCCGCCTCCCGCAAAGACGCCCGAGACAGCGGCACCCTTATCGTCCACTCTCTCGGCTGCTCGGCTGCCGTTTTTCGAGAAGTATAAGAATAATCTGCCAAACGCGAGCAATGGCGATACATACTCTCCCACGACTACGACAACGACGGCTACTCCTGGCGGTGGTCATCCTCATACCGCTACGCCTACTCACCCGCCGCCACCGCCTAGTAGTGGTGGTGCTGGACGGACGATACAGTTTGCTGACCAGAGACGTCAGCCTGAACCGGGCCGTCGGGCTCGGGCTCCGCCGCCTGTCGACCCGATTGGGGTTGCGGATGATTATGATTATGATCATCACCACCATCGGCGCAAGAAGGAGGGTGATGGCAGCGCCCCCTCTCCCAAGTCCGACTCTGATGTTGGATTAGCGTATGCTGAATCAGAGTACTCGGATGTGGAAGATGTGGCGTCATCACCGCCTCCACCTCCGCCGCTGAAATCTCATGCGAAGGAGAGCGGGAAGAAGGCGCCGCCGCCGCCATTGGATTTGCCTCCTTTCCCGTCCGACCAGGTCCACCAGGTCCCGGTGCGAAATGGGATCCTGAAGAAGGCTGTTGACGATGCCAGTAGGAGTGCGGTGGATACGAGGCCGTGGAGCAAGAGGAGCGATTCGTACTCGAGTTCGCACTACTCCAAGTCGACCGGATCCGGGCTTGACAGGCGGTTGGAGATGCTGGAGGACGAGAACGAGAACGCGAAGAGCGGGGCTTCGTTTATGCCCCTGGCGAAGAGCAAGTCGACGTCGTCGGCGATGGCAGCGACGGCTGTGGTGAGTGGTGGAGGTGGAGGCGGGAAAAATCACGGGCTGGGGGAGGGGATCATCAAGGCCCAGCGGTCGAACACGGTGAGTTCTCCGGAGAACAAGTCGGCAAAGCTCCCTGGGCGATCACGGGATGGTGGCTGGGGGGAGGATGGGAAGGGTGTGGAGAGGAAGAAGAAAGTATGTGCTAGATGTGAGATTGTTATTACCGATGGGCGGTGGATCCAGATGGACGGAGGAAGGGTGCTTTGCGAGAAGTGTTGGAAGAATATGTATCTGCCCAAGGTGAGTTAGCGTTTTTTCTTCTTCTCCCAGATTCGGTCCCGGAAACTTATTGAATTTATTTGCTAGTGTCGACGATGTAATCTGCCAATAGAGAAACAAGCGGTTTCGTCTTCAGACGGCCAGCTTAAGGGTAAATATCATCGAGAATGTTTCAATTGTCACACATGTCATGTAAGTCCAACCTCGTGCTACAGCACCTACCCTGCCAAACACCCGCACGAATCTAACAACGCTTTTACCCTCTTCCGTTCAGAAACCATTCCCGGATAAATCGTTTTACGTCTTTGACGGCAAACCGCTCTGCGCATACCACTATCACGAGGCGAACGACTCGCTGTGCGCGGCGGGCACCTGCGGCCAGCCGATCGAGGGCCCGTGTGCGGTGTCGCACGCCGGGGACAGGTACCACCCCGAGCACTTTTTGTGCGAGCACCTGGGCCCGCCGCGGTGTCGCGAGCGGCTGAAGGAGTATTGGGAGGTGGACGGGCGGATGCTGTGCGAGCGACATGCGAATGCGGCGAGAAATGAGCACGACGACGACGACGACGACGATCGAGAACCGTCCAGGACTTGGGCCCCGAGCGCGAGAGCGACGAAACGCGTGACGAGGTTTATTGATTTGGCTGGGAATAATGGCTTGAGGTGAGGTGAGGTGAGGTGAGGTAATTGGATGTCCCCCCCTCCCTCCCTATATTGAACATTTTTTGTACATCAGGATACATCAGTTCGAGGCTCCCTTTCTTTTTCTCTCTCTTTTTTTCGTTTTTTGGGGGGGAGAGTCTCTGTATATATAGCCTTTTTAGGGGCGGTTGTATGCGCCATCTGTATCCATCTCTGTTTATTTTTCCCCCTTCTCTTGTCTTTGGCTTATTTTTGACTGCGGATACAGCTGTACATGCACGGGACATTTTACCTCGGGACTCTAAAATGGAGAATACCACTTGTTTTTTTTTTTTTTCATTATTATTATTATTTTTTGTCGAAAAAAAATCGCTCCGAATTTGATGATGTCCCGAAGGGAAACCGAAAGGTGAGATATATCAAAGGAGTGTATAACTACCGTCAACTTTTTTTTCCCCCCCCGTTTTCTCAGAGTTACCACCTCAAGAACGAGTTGTCAACATGTCAACTGCCGAGCCATAACAGCCGCTTCACGCCATACTCCATCTTTGCATACACACTCGTCATCCGCTCAGCTTCAGTCAAGCTGTCGATTCAAGTCATATGAGCAAGGAAAAAAATATCTCATATAATAACCATCACCAGCCAACTCACCTGACAACATCTACCTCTGTCACGAAATCGTCACCCTGGGCGCAGCCCACATCCTCGCAAGCGCGCCTGATAGCGTCGACCATCAGATCGACAGCCTCCTTGCAACTGGATGCCGCGAACGCTCCCTCGTCGTCCATCCGCTCCACGGGACTGGTATTATCATTATGGCTGTGGGTATGACCGCCACCGCGAGTGCTGATGACGGACTCTTGCCGGCGGGTCGGGTCGACGGGCAGGGCCTTGAACGCCGCAAACGTCCGATCGCCGGCGGCCGTTACGGACGCGTTTGACAAGAGCAGCTTGGAGAGGGCGGCGCCCTTGCGGGAGAGGTTGTTGAGCTGGTTTCGCGCCTGAGTCACGAACACGGGTCTGGCAACGGGAGATGGTGATGGTAGCGGTGATGATGGTGGTGATGACGGTGATAATGGGGACTTTTTTGGTGGTAGACTGTTTCGGACGGAGTAGCTGGTCATTCGGGTGACTTGGTTAGAGTTTAACCAGGAGATAACAAAGCCTGCGTTTTGGATAGGATCGCGGCTTGCTTCCTCCAAAGGGGATATTATGTAGGCTCCTATACTGAATCTTAGTACGCATTTATTGAACAGGTAAACAAGTCTTCTTACCCTTAGAGATCCCTATAATATCTCCAAGTGGTACACGGGTATACATCTTGACCTTATCAAGGGTATAATCGTAGCTCTAGAGAGGATATAGATTGGTGAAACATCTACCATGATCAAAGGGATGGAGTCTTACAACAATGTATAAACCACTTGCAGTCTACGGGATAAATAGTACGTCATTCAGCAGGGCAATGGTATATGCTGTCGATTGGCCACTAACCAGTAGTAACACCTTCTCTTCAAAACTCACGCCGATTTTCGAGTTCAATCGTTCCGGCGTAAAGAGTGTCCAACCCGACAAGAAACGCTCACCCTCGCTCAGAACACGAGAGATAGAAGTAGAAATAGCTTCAGCACGGATCTTCGATAGCCGGATCAATTCTTGCGGATCAGTGGACTGGAGTTTCAAAAGAAACTCGGAAAACACGGAAAGTGTGCGGTATCCCAGCATAAAGTCAATAACCGCTTGGGAGAACCAATCGCTAAAAGTAGAGGTATACATCCTGACGGTGACTCTAGGTCAGTTGTAAAGAACGAACGTCGCCAAGGCAGAGCCACCTAGCTAAGGAGTTTACGCCGTCGTTGAGTAAGCCAGTCAGGTCTCGTTTCCCCGTTCTGTCGAATGATGAGGATATATTAGTCTACCCTGACACAATAACTCTTACCTTGTAAAGTCGCCCTACAAGGAAGGAAAAGAGTTCAAATAAGAACGAGTTGTAAGAATGAGATCGCACTTTGAGAGCGGAGGTTCCTGCACTATAACCGATGACTGAGAAGGTTTCTTCTGAAAATTAGAAACACACTCACTATGCTCTACTTATTGCGTCTCCGTTATTCGCCCATACTACACAAGTAAGCGACCCAACTAGCCCGGTTAAATCAGATCGGGGCTTACCATCATTAAAAACAACATCGGTATCCGTGGTCCCCTCTAACTCTGGATTCAAAAGCGCCACGGCGCCAAGCTGTTTGTTTAGAACGTTCCGTGCAAAGGCGGACTACCCGATTCATTATTAGATGGAAACAATCGTCACGGTTAAACAGGGCTCTTGTTACCTGAACGACATTCGTGCGGTCGAGACAATCAATGCAATTTACACGAAAGACGCCTTTTTGCTCGGACATGATGTTTTTGTTGGAGATCCAGAAAAAACTGCAAAAGAGCTTATCAACGATAGCTAGGCCAATTGGGGCGCGGCTTCGCACCCTTGATAGTCGAATTCACGCTCCATGGCATCAATGAGATGAGAAATATTTTCATATCTGTGGAGAGTCGTCAAGCCACTGGCGCACACACCAAAGAAGCCATACTTCATCCCCTTTGTCTCGTGGTGGAAGTCGTATTCATGGTAGCTACCATCTTAGCCTTAGCTGCATTGTCAATATCTCACAAGATATTCTTACCGGGCATCCTTGCAACCCATTTCGCGCATATGTTCCCGGAAACTATGTGTGATGACCCCTTCTTTGCCATGTTGCTCGGCTAGATTGACGACCGCCTGTCCAAAATGTGTGAGCATGCGACCTAAAAATGTTTACACAAGAGGAAAACTCGCGTGGGGACCATACCGAGGAACCGTCTTTTCGAAGTGACGTTTCATGACCTCTAGACTCTGTGCATGGGTTCGATCTGAGGAAAGCAGAGGTGGTGGCTTCAAACCGTAGCTGGATTGCGTCCAAAACAACGGAACTAATGAGGACAGGGAGTAAATTTCCTTTTCTGCTAGAATTTAGAAAACTCACTTGAACCACGAATCTGAACATAGCTAAAAGTATTTGACATCCCTTCCCGCTGACAAGGCAATCAGTGCTAATGAGAACAACCAGAAACGATCGAGCCGCGTACCTCAACTCTCATAATAGTCTCTGTCTCCACAAAGTTTGCAACATGTGCGTCATCATCAATACCTCGCCTTTGGTATCTTAGTCCCGCTCTATCTCTCGATCGCCTCGAGATAATGATGTAGTCGACAAGTGCATGGTCACCTTCTTCGTTGTCTACTGGTTCCCGGGGAATTTCAAACTTTGCAATTTGATAGAAACCTTGCGTGATAGGCAGGACGTATGAGTGTAGCTGGACATCACCGAATTAAACACGCAATCAACGAGGGACAAGATTAAACGAATGGTACGTACGCCCGCCTCAATAAAGGGCTTGGATAACCACTCGTTCCACCAAAAGCGACGGTCAACTCGGCGCCAGAGTGGAAGAGTAGGGTATGGCTCAGGAAGAACCTGAACTTCGCCATCGGCGATTGAAGGGTCCTCTACACAGTCAGTCGCATTTAAATCAGCGAGGAGAGCCTGCTCCCTCCGCGATTTGACATATTGCTCTTGCTTGTGTTGAAGAGACCTAGTCAGATCTGCACTCAAATGAGCGAGGTAATCAAATGTGTGGAACAACACATACCGAAGTTGTAAGCAAAATACATTCCACCCTTTGTGAATTCCCGAATGCACTCCCGAACAATCTTGTCCTCGAGCTCTGAATGTCTTTCCTCTGATGTCACCGGCGGAGGGGCGGTCGCAGCCAGGATAGAGCCAAGGATTTCGTTAGGCTTGTCTTTTCCACTCATAATTGAATCCAGGGCATCTTGCTGATCGGCCAGGGATTGAGTTTCCGCGGAAACCGCAGGTTGAAGGGACGTGCGTTTCGACAGCCTGCTCCAAAAGGAAAGTCTGTTCGCGAGCGCTTTCGCCACCGTGGACATCGGTGCGGAATCTTCGGACGAGGGAGTGCAGGCACCCGAATGGGGTGGTCCATCGTCTTCCTCGATGTCGAATCCGCGCGAAGGACGAGAGTGTAGCCTAACCGGCTCATCGTCGAGGAATTGGACGACACGCAGTGAGGTATCGTTGAAGTCTTGGGTGGCATCTTCGGAATCGGATGTGACATCGACAGAGTGATCAATGTCGGTGGTGTTGCTGGCGAGGAAGGACCGACGCAATAATTGAGCGTTTCGAGAGGCGAGCGTGTTCACCGCTATTACTGCCTGGTCCTCGACGAGAGGAATCGCAACGACGTCTTTCACGGCATACACAGTATGTACAATGTCGAAAACTTGAGTGCGAGATGAAGAATGATGGCATGGGATGATAGAAGCGAGAACTCACTATGCCCTACATCTGATCTGGACGCGATGACCATCAAATACGAACCTGCGTCCGGTGTGGTACTCAGGAAGGTGAACAGTAGATGTAGAAGGTGAAGACTGAACTGGAGAGGAGCTGCAATATGCCCACAATGCCATAAACGATGACGGATTCATCCCAGGTAATCCCATCTCCTTCACCATCTCCTTCCATATCCTCCACTTTGGCTGGATTCCCCCAGGAGATTCTTACATGAGAAACGGGACGAGCAGGTGCCTTCAGATATGGGCGTAACAAAAGACCCCCGCGGGTGACCAACACTGCGATGCGATCATAAGGACGGGGATGAGGAACGGGCGGAAGGACGTCTTTGAGTTGAAGACCGGTCGTGTGCTGAGTAGTAGTGTTCACGAAAGGTGGAAACTTGGTGGGCATAAAACCCCTGATATTCGAAGCCTTGGCAAAGAAACGCTTCATTGCATGGTCGTTAGGAACGATGGTGAGGAGAGGTGCTTAATATGAGCATGTCATGGGTAGCATGACTAAATTTATTCAAAGTCATGAGGTTACATGTACAAGCTCTCTTTCTTAACGCGTTCTTCGTATCCATATCCACCACCCGGAGCGCCAGGTACATCTCCCGGGCCATCGTAGTGAAGCGTGGATATGTCGTAGTTGCCTAAGAAGTCAACAGCTCAGACATTGCAAAAAAAAAGAACTCGATAGGAAAACAGACCAATAAAGTGCCAACCATCTTCCTTGATGTGATATAAGTTGCAAGTGTTACCAGAAAACGCGTCACGGTGACCAGCTGCGTAGATACTTCTCCGACCCAGCTCCTGAGCTTCTTCGTCCGTCAAGTCCCATCGGTACCCTTGATCGAGCACACCGTAGGCGAAGGTACTGCCAGAACCCACCGAAAAAAGATCCCCCTTGAGCCGTGTGCCATCCGAGTCGACATAAAACACTGCTGGGCCCTGCGGGATTCAGATCAGTGTCCGATCTAAGACAAACACACGCTAAAACGGACGGTCTTATCCCAGCCGCAGATCATGGTACCCTGGATATTCAAGAAAAATTGAGCAAGGGCAGAGAAGGAGGCGGGGAAAAAACTGGCCATGCTGAGTCCCATTCCCTTGAAGCTGTATACGAGGTTGCTGAGGTATTTGCTAGCAGCGGAGACAGATATGCGTTCGCGGTTACGCAGTTCGTGCAGTCGACAATGCATACCAAGATAAGTTTCCCAGAACTGGCAATCAGCTGAGATAGCAAACGATTCAGCATGGTATATGATCGTGAAAATTGGTCCGCTTACCAGCACCGCCGGCCATCGTCCCGAGCAAGTATGGGTTAATCTCGATGACCTTTTTCACGGTCCCCGATGCTATGGATAATAGTCATCAAGCCAGGCGGGGGACGATATTCAACAAAGCACGAACCAACATAACTTCCTGCAGTGGCTCGAGAATCCACAGCTACAATAACACCACCCTGAAATCTGAAAGCAAGGGTAGTGGTTCCGTGTTGGATCTTTATTTTGCAATCTGGGTCTGCGTGATCATCCGTGTGCAGCTTCAGAAATGCAGTGGGCTATACAAACACCGCGTAAACCTTCATCATACCAAGTTTGAAGAAGGCACTCACGTCCGGCACGTCGGGAACAGAAAACGAAGGAACGCCATGGGCGAGACTACCAAACCCAGCTTGAGATCCCCACATAGCGTTGGAAATGCCGTCACCCTCCGCAAGGAATGCGCGAGCCTTGCGGGTTTCATTGGCAGCACTTGTTGGGGAGAACCTATTGACGAAGGTATTCATGGTCAATCGAGGTGACGCGGCGGGGGTGTTTTGCTTTGGCCTTGTTTGGCAAGAGCCTCTACGTCCCCGAGCTCGCGACTGTCGTGATCAAAATCCCATGGGGAAAATCAGGACCTGAGTTAAATGAACTGTCACAAATTGCTCAGCGACTTTTGGCCACCGATGAGTACGGACGGCAGCTGCAATATGATGGATGGATGATAACCCCACCCATATACATATGCTGGTGACCCTGCCTTGTTTCCTTCCTATATCACCAGTTGGCGTCGGTTTTGACTCTTAATCCGACGAGGTCAGGCCCAAATGATCGCCCTCAACATGTGTTTTCACTTCCGAATACAAATGTGGCCGGTCGGATCTGGCCTCTCGGCTCTATTTGTAGGACAGTTTGTTGGGGCAGAAAACTCGTGTAATCTCGGTCCTTTTGACAATCCTTTATAATTATCAGCTGATGATGTTTCAAGCCAAGGGTACTGGATGAGACTGTCACTGTACGCTAAGAGGTCTATCACTGCGAGGTGAAATCATGATGGACCGTTCACGACGGACCAATGCACTTAAAATCGCTTGGATATCATTTCAATTTTTTATCTGACAATACATCAAGTTTCAGCTGCGAGAGCGAGTCGGAGAAAAGTTGGGGTATTGATGGAGCATCAGAATTGGCGATCGAAATGTATGTGAAATTTCTTGTCTCATCAAATACAGCCTGGTATTAACTCAGAGCAGCAAGTGTTTGTTGATATAATTTTGGTCAAAGTAGAGCTCCGGGCATCAGCCTCGGTCTATTATCCATCGGTATCTAATGCCACATTTCTTGGGAAATCCCGGGCTGTATTGCTCTTTCAGTGAAGTGTCTTTAAAACAGATTATGAGCTGAAGCAGATGGAATTCATCAGGTGCATTCTCTCTTTACATCTTCTTTCATACTGGTGAGGGGATAATTGTGAGTTTATGGGAAACGTGCCAAAACGAGAAAATTTTGCAGAAAATATATAACTCAAAGTTTGCATGCTCTTTCGTGGTGATTTTGGTACACGATAGGAGCAGCCACACCGGGCATCTTCATCACCTTGTAGTTACTAGAACCTCATCGCCATGTTTGCTACTTGAGCTGAGGATTGCATGGGGTATCTATGCCGATCAAAGATACCTGGATGATGTCGCGAAGAGTAGCTGTGAGCGAGAGTGTCCTATTTAGCCCCACGCGATCAACATTAGAGTCAATACGCTTACCACATCAACCGGGCGCATCAACGCAGGGTTGAGCTTCGGTGGCGACGCTGAGACATATAAGGATACCTGAAAAAACTCTGTTGACATCAGTGGGCCTAACTTTGGCCATGTTATCCCCATTCTTTGCTCTCCAAAGAGCAACAAATCAGTTGCGAAACACCACCCGTCTCTCCTAGTCACCCTTGGTGCCCCTCTAGGCTTGAGGCCGGAAACAACGGCTACAGGGACATGACATGCACCTGAAACCCTGCAGGGAACACCTGTTGGGGGAAAAACAATGTGTTCGGGAGATTCCGAGAGGACTCCACCTCGTGGCATCCCGTTCCGTCCAGAGGTATTCATTCTCGCTCGCTTTGCTTGTGCGTTTCTCATTGGCGTCGATTTTCAACACCAATATCTGATGTCTTTCAGATGATTATCATCTGATCATAGCAGAGACATACCCCATCATCGTCAATGATCACGAGTATTGGATTTAAAGCCCACGTATCAATGGATCGGCGATCAGAAAAGGTTAGTACATTTATGGTCGTCCCCTAGCTGTAGGAAACCTGAGGCCTTCAAAGATAAATAGTTTCAGGTGGGGTATTTTTCCTTCCTACATCAACCACTGACCTCCCCTCAGCATCATGAGCGCAATCCCTACTCAGTTAGTCGCTGTTACCTATGGTGCCCAGTTAATGGGTTGTGTGTTCGGTATCACGTTCGTGCCGACCCTGTGCCTCCCCCCACCGTCGTACTCATCCCATCCTAGTTTTTCTGGCATAGTGAACTTACAGACATGGGAATATTTTAAAAATTTCCCCTCGGATTCGCGCGGGTTGAAACTTCTGGTGAGCACCGTCATTTGCCTTATCCCTCCACTCCCCTTAGCAATGACCTTTAGGTTGCAGGGATCTGGTTGGCACATACATTCGACTTCTTTTCCAGACTCACTCACACGTCAAACAGGATGGTGGATTTTTTCCACGATATCACTCTACTCGATCTCCTCTGGAAGCTATTTGTCTTGAACTATGGTAATTTGCCAGCGATAGACATTGTCATATGGTAAGCATATTATCTATAGATTCCCTGTCTCCACAGCTAACAATGAGGATGGATGGCTAACAGGAACTACTCAGTATGTGCCTTTCCGATGATAGACAATTTATATTGATAACTGTCTTAAGTCGCTCATCGCTTGCACAGTACGTGCTTCTGGTTCTCGCGAAGATATAAATTCCCTGAACATTTGACAGGCGGTTACCACTATAATCGTCCATTGGTGAGCACATCTCTCTGTCCGCTGAAGTAACGCTCACTGTTTCCCTTTAGTTTCCTCGCAATCAGAATCTTCAAGCGTAAGCGATATCGTGCCTCTTGCAGCTGACTGGTTGGTTAACCATTTGGCACAGTTAGTCACCGGAACTATTACATCACCACAGTCATTGTACGCACCTCTGAGATTTGTCTCTGCCATACATTCCTCTTATGCTTTGTCATCGAAGCTTTTAGTCAATGTTGTCCGATTCGGTGGGTTTTGAATCACCTGTCTTTCTACTAGTCTCTCATCGCATTACCCAACCAATTCAGCCTCAGCTATAGGCAAGCACTCGAGTATTTCTCAAGCTGTGCCAACTCATTGCTAATCAAACTCCCATCAATTCTCCAGCGACAGCGACAGAAATGTTTGTTCCTTCTACGCATTTTAGTCGCTTATTTACTCAAAATTTTAAAGGTACAAGCAAGGACATGTGTCTTTATTCAGGGAACGATTCCAAGTGAGTTTCAGAACTAGGCCCTTGACGTTCCACTAAGCCTTTGATGTGTTTTCTCAGTGGCTGATCACACTCGGCCTTTCCCTTTCGTCGGGCGCTGATATTCTTGTCACGGCATCTCTGTGGTACTACCTGCGTGCAAGCAAAACCAAATCATTAACGTAAGTATCCCCAACTACACATTACGCATATAGCTAATGTTCATTTCAGTTTGCATCATGTCCTCGATACATTGCGCATATATGCCGTGGAAACTGGTTCACTCACTTGGTAAGAGACCCAAGGTTGTCCGTACTGTCTGAAGACGTTGACCTGCGACTAGTGTCGCTACCCTTGCTACAATGATTTCCGTACGTGAATTCCTCCGCAAGGAGCCATCGGGAAACTGACTTTTTTTGTGACACGCAGTCGGCTACCATGAAACACAACATGATATTCATAGGTATTTACTGGACCGTTGAAAAGTGTGAGGTTTTTCGTCTCATATTAAAAAAGAACCAGTACTGACGGGAAGAATGCCACAGTATTTGTGATCTCGCTCCTGGTAACGTCAGTACACATACGCATCTTTCGTTCCGATGATTGGATGACCTGTCCCCCCCTGCAGATTGAATGCACGCAAGCGTCTTCGATCTACTACTATAAACAACACTTCCACTGGTTCTACCTCTGTCGAGCACAAGCCTAGCGGAAAGGTGATTGTCAATCAAATCATCAAAAGATCGTTCATAATTGGTTTGGCAGGTTTACCGAGATTCTGCGGCTCCCTCCAAGGTCCTAGTAAGTCGCTTAGTATTAATACCTAGATCAGTCTAACGTATCAACCCTAAAGGCGTATAACGTGAGAATGGGCGACGATACAGAACTGGGCGAGTTACCCCCTTCGCCTGCAAAGGCCGTCCTCGATAGTTATTCAGCATTAAACGTGTAAGCCGGTGCCAACGTCCAGCACCACCTGGCGCGTGTTGTCCGTACACGATCCGATGGCGCGGTCAAGGGGATGTCGACATTCGTTTATTATTATTACATCACGGGGAAACATGTGAATTGTACTAGCCTCTGCTCTCTCCCTTATCATACCCTGTCGTTGCAAACATATCTAATGGGGAATACGGATATTATCGTTCTCTATTTTGCCGCAGCCTCATCAGCGACTGGGTTAACATCGGAACGTATCTCCCTGCCGCTGCACGATGCGGCCCAATTTCGTCTTTCATCGTTGGGACCGCTTCTCGTATCACATCATCCCAACACAGACCTCGAAAAAGTGCTACAGAGCAGTCGATGGAGTGTTGATGCAGAAATGGTTGATGATCCAGACGAGGTGGTTTTGAAAGGAGGGGAAGAAGTTGGGGTTATCTGTCCAGTATCGGGAGGCTGAGGTGGTGGCACTATTTGGGTAGACTTGCTCTCTTACACTTCGACCAAGGATCATCTCTAACGTGAGGTCGCCCGTATTCTCAGCACTTTCTTTCTTCAATCAGAATGGCGGATATCAAAGGAAAAGCATGGCCACTCGCAGATGATAAACTGACCAACTCTGTGAGAGAATGGGTACATTCTCGCGGTCCAGCTGCTCAACGTGTTTTTCTTTTGGACAGATTTTGGATTTGGTGCAGCAAGCCTCCCTTTACAAACAATTGAAAAAAGGAGCCAATGAAGGTGCGTCTATTTCTTTTTGCATCTTTCGCACAGCTTACATTTGACCACTCAGCTACGAAAACTCTTAACCGCGGAATAGCGGAATTCATTGTCCTCACCGCCGATACAGAGCCTCTCGAGATTTTACTTCATCTTCCACTTCTCTGCGAAGAAAAGGTAGGAATGGCCACTGTTCAACTTGCAATAATAATAATTTCTTTCTCATGCAGAACGTACCCTACATCTTCGTCCACTCCAAGGCTGCTCTCGGTCGCGCCTGCAACGTGACAAGACCGGTCATAGCTGTTAGTGTCACGACCAGCGAGTCGAAGGAGCTGTCTAGCCAGGTTGACACCATTAAACTGGCTATCGAGAAGCTGATAGTGTAGCTATGATGACTAAGCAATCCAGTACTATCTCCCTGTTCAACCATGTCCGGAATTTGCAGACCACGTCTAGCTGAAGAACGGAAACAGTGGCGCAAGGACCACCCGTTCGTAAGTTGTGAATCCATTTGCCGTTTCGCCAGATTCGTCCTAGGCTAGCAACGGTCGATCGAAACCGGCGCTTTTCTGTCATACACCTCTGACTTGTCACCCAATGAATAGGGCTTTTACGCGAAACCGACGAAAGCGGCCGATGGGTCCATGAATCTGATGGAATGGGAGGTAGGGATACCTGGGAAATCCAACGTGAGTGCCATTTCTACCTTTTCAATGTTCACACGCCTTCGAGGCTTTAAACAACATGTTCATATGGCACCGAGGTGTCCTCTTCGCTCAAGGGAACGAGTCGGGCTTTAAAGATTGCGTTGCTGATGCTGGACGAATGTTAACAGACAGCTTGGGAAGGTGGCCTGTTCAAGCTTATGATGAATTTTCCTGAGGGTACGCGTCTTGTTTTTTTTTTTTGTTATCACAGTAGAAGTTTTGATGTGTCACTCGTTTAGATTACCCTTCAAAGCCACCCAAGTGTCCGTCCCTGTTGTTCCTCTCTGAACCATATTTTTCGCATCTGATAAACTTCCTGTAGGTAAATTTTCGCCCCCACTTTTCCACCCAAATGTCTTTCCTTCTGGAACCGTCTGCTTGTCAATCTTAGATGAAGAAAAGTCCTGGAAGGCTGCTATCACCATCAAGCAGGTAACATCCTTTTGACTTCTGATACAGTCCTTTTGCTCATCATTGGTTAGATTTTGCTCGGCATCCAGGATTTGCTGGACAACCCGAACGTGAACGATCCTGCGCAAAGCGATGCATATACAATGTTCAAGTAAGATCCGCTCTTTCTCGTAAAGTCATTTACCGATTTTTTCCTATAGGAATGATAAAGTGGCATACGAGTGTGTTTCATTTTTTTGTTTTTGTCATTTACCTTCCCCCTTCTCATTTATACACAGGAAGAGGATCCGACAGCAAGCACGAGAGAATATTCCGAAATAACGACGACGGATTTGGGACCGATGGATTACTTAGTTTTGAATGTACTCTTCTCTTGAAAGTTACCATTGACGTTATCTTACCAACCGTTTTACGCGCGGGCCTTGCTTCTATCCGTTATTCGCGTATGTTTCTCCACTCTGATAATTTCCTTGCACACTAACCCAATGGCCAGTGACTCCATATATCCTCTTGGTTCGCATTGACAAGCCAACACCTCAGTGTTAAATGCTAACTTGGGTGGATTCTAAGACCTAGGGGGTTATCGCGACTGAATGTATCAGTCCGAGAAAGTCTGTGAAGCATCTATCTCTATGATTATCATTCTATCTGCCTCTTTCCATAGCCCCAAACAGGCTATAATCCATGGCTTACTCAACTCTTGGGCGCTTTTTAGCTACCCCGTTCGAGGTCCCACTCGTTTCGACGCTGGAAAAATACTCGCGCGACCCTTTCACGTCCGGTTTGACGGTCTTGGCACTGTCATTCCAGTTTGCGGGACAAACATCGCCGTGTTCCTCCTAGAGGATGGAACATTATTCATGTGCACTCTCAAGGTGCAAAAAGAAGGGGAAATCTTACATGAAATTGGAATGCCTTTATAAGACGGATAGTTTCGTCGACGGAGAGACCGATGGGCATGTCATTGATGGTGATCTGTCTAGAAGAATCAAAACGTTTGTCGACGGGATTTTCAACACAAGACAATCCAAACTCCCGTGCCTCAAGATGCCTTTTGGATAGACAATGGAAAGACCGCGAAGGGCAACTCCTTCTTCAATCAACACGCGATAGTCCCTAGAGATCTGCATGTTTGGGGCCGAAACGAGAGGAAGCACAAGGTCGGGTCCGAGGCCACCTTCCTTGCGCGGCTGCACCAACCAAGCGAGTTGGGAGAAAGGAGAGTCGGTGGAGATGGCCGATAAAAATATGAAGGGGTGGGGTAAATTAAGGGAGGCTACGATACAGCACAGTACCTAGCGCGGTTTTGAGCTCCTTGAAGGGCATCATTGAAGGCGAGGATCCCCGTGGGGCAAACGAATGTAAAGTCACTGGAACACGCGTATTTTTCTTTTATAAGTGAGAATGATAAGAGGTTCGGGTGCGACTCAAAGCGGAGGACAAGCCTGAGAACGAGAGTGAGAACTATGAGGTGACAACACGATGAGGTGTTGCTCCAGCATAATCAGACAATGCGACGTTCTTTCGACGACGGCGGGGGCCTTAAAGGGTGGAGCAGGACGTTGGATGGAGTCGTGTTATTTGTATTTACTTACGACTTTTGCTTTTGTACCCAACATCTTCTCCAGAAATCGGCCAGGTCCAAGCGTGTGCGACGGCGGGGACAGCAAGCATAGAGCGCAGAGTTTACGCAAAGTTGTTCGTGGTCCCACTGTCTGCAAGTCAGTGGTGAGGGAGAATTGAGGCTCATCGATCGGTGAATTCTGCGGACTTGTGCAGCACGACAGATATTGAGGAGGTCCCCAGTCTCCTGACCAGAAACCTGCGACCACATCACAGCCAGGCGAAACAAATGCAGACGCCTTGCATTTCCAAGATCGTCTGATCGAGGCCAACCCTGCAGCATGCACCGTGTTCGCTGCACGTATCAGGCGTGTGCCAGATGCGTTGCATTGGGTTTGCCCGCTAGTATGGATACAAAATGGTGTGACACTGCACGAAACGTTTTCTCGAAGATTGATAAATGCTCGGCCCTCTGTTCGTCGTCCTCGCTTGTTAGGATTGAAAGCGAGTCCGATCAGGTAAAGCCATTTTATCCCCAAGACTCATCGTTTCTCACTCTGTGTTTGCAGTCAACCGACCTCATACAGCTTAAATGGAGCAATCTACATCGACGTGAGTTTGACTACAGGTGATGCGAATATATGAGAATATTGGTATTTGTAGCCCTGCATCCAACCCCAGGACAGCCAAGAGCGCTGAAGTACGGAATGTGGTCGTCTTCGGCGAGACTGGCTCTGGGAAAAGCTCCCTCATCAACATGCTTCCCGGGGGAGCAACTTCTGCTGCCGTTTCCAGTACAGCAGCTGGTGTGACATTTGCCTTCTCACATTATGCCAAGACGATACATGGGTCGACTTTCAGAATATTTGACACGACTGGCCTCAATGAAAGCGCCCGTGGATCAGTTTCGCCGTCACAGGCCATCGAGCAATTGTACAAACTCGTCCATCAACTGGAAGACGGCATATCCCTCCTCGTATACGTTATGCGAGCACCACGCTTGAAGTCCACTATGCAAAAAAACTACGAGATTTTCTACGAGATATTGTGCCAGCGAAGCATCCCCATCGTGATCATCGTCACCGGATTGGAGGGTAGCGACAATATGGACGACTGGTGGACAAATAATGAAGCGGTCTTTGGCAAGAACAAGATGTTTTTTAGAGGCCATGCTTGCATCACATCCATACCAGGCAAGCAGCTTGAAGACGGAAGTTATGTGTACCAAGACATGTACGATGAGTCGAGGAAGAAGGTAGAGGAGTTGATCTATCAGTTCCGCGACTCCCAGCCATGGACGATGCCGTCGAAGACCTGGATTGAAGACATGATCGTACGGGTTCATGTCATTCTCGCAGAAGTTCTCGGCGTCGATTCCAAAGTCGCTGCTCGAGACCTGCGCTTCGCCCTTCGGACGTATGGAGGCTTGTCGAGGAAAGAAGCGACCTCTCGTGCAAAGTCACTGGAGATTACAATGCCCAAGCCATCGCAGTCTTCCACCGCTCGGTAGGGATCCTAAACTTTCCTGTTGTATATCTTTCTTACTCTCCGCTTTGGTTGGTTGTTCGATTTCTCAAGGAATGGACGGAGATTCATTAATAGATTTAGGAATATCAGGCTTGACGCTTGAATGACCTTCCAATGACTACTTCATGATTTTCGCACCGTGTCATTTATTAATAAACTTCCGTCATAATGGATTTACAAGGGGAGGGCTTCATTTCCCTGCTCTTAGAATTCTTTGTGCACCCTCGTTACGGCTTTATCAGTCGCAGATGTCTACGCTAAGGGGCGTTGAAGGATCTAACGAGGTGCGGAAGATCCTCACGATCATCTATCTAATCGTGCGAACTCCTATGCACTTTATGCTCTATGGAATCGTATAAAATCATCCTTTTGTCTGGTGGATACGTTTCGCCTGCCCCAAGGCATGCCTTCCAACGACAATCTGGTGATGTAATTTTCTAGTGGGGCATCCTTGTGCGACCCGCATGGTGCAAAACGTGTTCTGTATGTGGGCTCTATACTCCTCCATCCGAAACTAGGACTAACGCTCTGCCTTGGGAAAGGACGAATGGATCCTATCAGCATCGTCGCCAACATCGTCTCGTTGCTACAAAAACTCTCCCAGATCGCTGATCGAACACAACAGAACAGAGAGCAGTGCAATAGGCTAGCTATCCATGCTCGAACCATCGCGGAGATGATTGAAGTGGAGGCTGCGAACGGGATTCCACATTCGACGATGCATCGACTGCAGAATATATATACGTAGGCCATCGCCACCAATATGCGAATTTTCTTCGATTTGAAGGATCTTTCCAAGTTCTCTGTTTTCTCTCACGCAGACTCTGAAAGAGCTCGAGAGTCAGCCTACACCGAGGAAATTCATCTGGTGTGATAGGATTGCTGGGCGGATACAATTAGCGTATGAATCTCTCTCGGACGCCGTTTCGATGTTTGAGGTGTGTTTCATTGACCAGTCTATCATGGAGTACTGACGAACTTGGGAATCTAGCTTGCATCCAGGATCGATTTCGCCCGGTTCCAAGAGGAAAATGAACTTGCGCGAAGAGCTGACATGGTGCGTTTCGAGCAGTACATGGAAGAAGTTCTTGAAAGCGACCAGCAGATCTTGGAAGTAAGTCATTTTTTTGAGGGATGTATCTTGCCACGTGTTCCACTCTCCTCTCTCAACTGCTGTAGCGGCTTGGCAGGATCGAAAAGTCGCTCGAGTGTCAATTCCTCGAAAAAGAAATCCATGATGTACAAAAAGTAGTTCCCGAGGTCTTTGCCATAAAACGGCTTGATGTCGTTATCCACTATGACCGGATGTTAGGCGAGGGAAGGTTTGGACAGGTTTATGAAGCCGAGTGGCAAGGTATCACAGTCGCCGTGAAGGTGCTCAATCACAGTGTTCTACGCTCAGTATGTTCTTCCGGTGCAGATCAGCAGAGATGTTCACCATATCCTAGGATTTGCAGCAAGAGATAGATGTATGGAAACGGCTTAGGCATCCTAACATCCTCTTGTTCTATGGCGCTTGCTTGACAATAGAGCCGCTATTTTCTGTCTGTGCGCTCAAGTCCGGTGGAGATGCTAGCAGCTATTTGCATCGGAATCCCACTGCCGATCGTCCGAAGCTTGTATGTCATGATTTCATTCGCACCGATGCTATACCGAGTCTGAGGCTTCTCTAGACCCACGAGGTCAGTCTAGGACTGGCATACCTCCACAGCAACTCAGTAATACACGGCGATATCAAACCGGTGAGGCAAGGGAAAGCACATATTATGTACATCGTCCGTAATTTTCTCCTCACAGTCAAATGTCCTTATTGATGAGAATGGTACCGCATGCCTATGTGACTTCGGTCTTTCGAGGATTCGGATACCGACCACCATTGCGACGCCCTTGACGCCAACTCAAAATTCCCCATTTGGCACGGTTATCCAAGCGCGCTACATGTCACCAGAACAAATAAAAACAGGGAAAGTGAGCATCAAGTCCGATATTTATAGTTTTGGGATGACGGTTTATGAGGTAAGGTCGTATTTACGTCGTCTCAATCATATCCTGAGGCTCATATGGTCATTCAGATTTTTTCGGGCTCACCTCCCTTTGCTCATGCGCTTGACCTATTTTCATTCTGTGACGCTGTCGACAATCAACGAAGGCCACAGAGACCAGACAACCTTACCGCTCCGTGGGGATGTGATGACACCTTATGGACGTTGATCGAGCAGTGTTGGTCTCAACAGCCTTCAAGCAGACCAACCGCGAACGATGTCGTCGCATCCCTGAATAGATTTCAATGCCATGGCCCTTCAGAGCCTGACTTAAGACCCCCTCAAACTTCCTCTTTACCTCCGACAACGACGAACTCTCAGAGAGGTTCTCAACTATCATCTCTGAAAGCGTATCAGCAACCCCGGCTTAAGCAGTCGGAGCCTTTATCGATAGAACACTTGCAAAGCGATCCAACAATAAGTCATGTTCCCTCTTCTGAAAGCGCTTCAAAATCCAGCTCTCTTTTCGATTTCTCCGGGGCGGGGACGTGTGAGTTGCTTTCTCATTTACTAGCCAGAACTATCCATGTAATATGTGTGTTAAAGCCCTTTCTCTGTGTGGCCAGTTGGGTTCGGTACAGCAACCTAAACATTCCCCCGATAATACATGTATACTATCCCTCCCTCATCCACGGGCACGACCAATTGTTTCTCGTCGTCGGTTACTGAATGTTTATGACGTTTCACCTTCACCCTCCACCTTCCCTACTCTACAACAACGGCAACCGCCCCCACCTCTACCCCCATTACCATCCTCCGGCAGTGGTGGTGGCGGACATCACTCACCTCCCACCCCAACAAGCGATATAACGGTAGTCAGCCTGCCCTCCATCAATATAGAGCTGTCTCCAGCCAATGGATTGTATACCCTTATGCCAGAACAGAACCCCAAACAAACCCAGACCCTCGTTGACCTTCCCGAAACAACTTCTGAAGTCCTGAAGCTGGCTCTGGATGCTGGCCCGATTCCCCAGATTCATCCAAACGTGCTCGTGTTTGGTGGTACCGGTTCAGGGAAAAGCTCCCTGATAAACATGCTCGAAGGCGATGCACCAGCTGAAGTAGCGAGCGGAGCGATGGGCGTAACTTTCACCTCCACCCGCTACAAGAAGACAATCTCAAGCTCTGCCTACAATTTCTTCGATACCATCGGCCTTAACGAAGGTACTGCGGGGCTCGTAGATGCGCAAAATGCGATCGGAGGATTATACAGACTTATACGCCTTCTCGATGACGGTGTAAATCTCCTCATATATATCATGCGAGCTCCTCGTATCACGGATGCTGCGCAAAAGAACTACGAGATATTCTTCAACATATTCTGTCAGAAAAAGGTCCCCATCGTCATCGTCGTCACTGGTCTTGAGGATGAAGACGACATGGATAGCTGGTGGATCAAGAACAGTCACGCATTCGACGCTCACGGGATGACGTTCAGCGGCCATGCTTGCATCACCGCTAGCAGAGGAAGGCTTATTGAAGGAAAACATCGCTACGAAGATGAATACGTCAAATCAAAGAAAAAGGTTGAAGATCTGATTTACCGGCAATGCAGCCCTACGCCTTGGAAGATGAAAGACACCTCATGGTTCGTCACGGCTGCCGTTGGCATGTGCAATACTTTTACCGCGATGTTCGGCCTGGGGCCTATCGTTTTAGCGCGAGGGCTGTGTCATGCTCTCCAGACTTTTGGAGGACTGCCTCGCAAAGAGGCAAAGAAACTTTCCGCTCGAATTGAGCAGGTAGCTCGACGAGAGGCAAAGGAGAATCAGCCGAAACGACGAGCGAAGAAAGAAAAGAGGAACACTTAAAATAGCTTTTCAAATCAGGTAGATGTGATGATTGCCTTGACCATTGTCCGGCTCGCAGGGGGTGTCGTATCGATCAAGAAATTCTCCCAAGCTTATTATCTTGCCTCACCAAATTCATTATACCATCTATCCAACATCGCCTCTCCAAGCGGCAATGTACCAGGCAAACCATCGTTCGGAAGGATCTGCGACCCACCACTCGGCCACACTTCTGCCAACTCTAAAACTGCGCCAGTTCAGCTCCCAATTTCCGCTGCGCCTGCGAATGTCCCCGGCAGAATCTCTGCGGCTCCCAGCCCATTTCGTTCGTCGGGTAGAGGATCAGCGACGATCCGAATGCTCAATTCGCGTCTTATATTGTGAGGTGATCGTGCATTTAATAGATCCACTCAATGTAACCTCACTTCCGCTTATCGCCCTTCGCGGCCCTCGATGGATGCCAGTAGACGCCTTGCTTCAGCAATATTAGATCGAGGGCCAGAATTAGCTAGTCGTACTGGCTAAACCCCTGTTGCTGGCAGAGTGATACACTCGTAGGTCGACTCGCTGTCTCTCTGAGGTATTTTCAAGTGGCGATATAGCCAACGAGACCAATCCAGTTCCCTATTTATACTGTATATCAATCAGCTTATAACCTTAGTATCTCATCATTACAATATTGCTGCAAAAACGTACAACGAATTAATAAGGTGTTAGGATTTGCGAACGAAGAATTTAGCGAAGACGTTCCGTATACGGAAAAAAATACCAGGAAGGGCATTCCCTGGTATGACGAAGGGGCTCGAGTTGCGGAACTGATAGACCAAGTCCTGCACCGTCTTCTTTGAAACTTCGTATTCGTTCAGAAACTGGTCTCTCCTCCCCTTGAAGGCCGTGATACAAGCATGGCCATCGAAGTTCATCTGATATTGCTTGAAGCCATGCTCATTCTTCGTCCACCACTGATCCATATTTGGCACCTCGTTCTCCAGTCCAGTGACAATTATCACGACACGTGCATTGGCTGGCTGGAAATTTCTGACTATGGCGTCGTAGTGTTGTTTTTCCGTGTCGAAGAACGGTGCTGCTTTGAAGACGTAAACGAGAAGGGTGATCGGCATTCCACGAACGAGCTTGCATAATTGGTCAACTGGATCTGCCTCAGAATCACCTTCCTCGGGGATCGAATCGAGGCCTGTGGTGTCGAAGACTCTGAAGGCGGTCCCATATATCGTCCTCAGGTAAGGGGTGGGCCTCGCTTGTGGGCCACTCGCTCCACCACTAACGGGGGCATTTTCGCCGTCTCCGAGCATGTTGATGACGGAACCTTTCCCAGCTCCAGCCTCGCCAAATACAACTACGTTTGGTGGGTTGGACATACTGCTGTGGATAGTATTAGTGAGCTAACTGAGCCTGCAATGAAATCTTACCGATGGTGACGCTTGGGAGATCGATGGATGCTGTCCTGATATCAGCTAAACATCTATAGAGCTTGGATGCAAGCCGGTTTACTCACGGATGATGCCTGAAGCAGTGTCGCCGAAATTTGTAAAATTTTAACAGCGCACTACATTTATTAGCTTCGATATGCTGTGACTCTATGACTCTGTTGACAACCTGCTGCCGCATGGGGGCCAACCAAGATCACATCGTGTGTGGTTGCATTTCCGCGAGGCCATTAGCTAAGGCAACCAACTTCGCGGCTGCAATATGTCCCAGCTCGTGGATGTAGCGCCGCACCATTCACAATTATGACAGGGAAGGGGGCAAGAAATCCGAGTTCTAGGGATGAGATTCCCGGTTTTCAAAGTTACAACTGAGAAGTGAAGGAAGCGTAGTGGACAGTGAACGCGGTTGGTTATAGGATTTCTAGATGGAGTCGGGAGTCCTAGATGCAGTGTCGCACGCACTGGGAGTAAGTCGTGGTCGTGTATTTCCGCAATCGACGAAACGACCTAATTCATGACTCAGAGTACCCTCGAGGATCAATCGTGCCTACTCCTGCTATCGATGCGTGAACACGCTCACCCCCTTGTCCGACCACTGCTGTGCAACATCGATCATTGACAACTCTGGCGTATTGAAGCCACGCTATTCCAGTCTGTACTACCATGAGGCGCAAGGTGTTCCGTCTTGTGTGGATTGAAAACGAAGCCTTTGCCTTCTCCCTCACCGTTAGAAAGGTTCGATTACGGATTGTTCATGTAAGGCCGTCGATCCCTCTGTTCTGCCTTCGACGCTCAACGCTTCTAGCTTGACACCTTGCAGTTAGCCCAGTTGGCACGCGTTTGATGAACGAACCTTCAACGTAAGTCCACATTCACTGCAGAGGTAGCCCTACGGCCAGCTAACCTGAACCTGGGTGTGTCAGAGCACGGAACGTGATTGTTTTTGGCGAGACGGGTGCTGGGAAAAGCTCAGTCATAAATATGCTGGACGGCGGGGAGAACGCTCGTGTCTCCGATTCAGCAGCTGGAGTGACATTCGCCTTCGCACAATATCCCAAGAAAATACACGGGTTGACGTTCACTCTGTTCGACACGGCTGGCCTCAACGAGACCACCTACGGATCAGTCCCGCCTTCAAAGGCAATCGAACAACTGTATCAACTCATGCATAAATTGGAAGATGGCGTATCCCTCCTTATATATGTCATGCGAGCCCCACGCTTGAAGTCCACCACACAGAAAAACTATCAAATATTCTACGAAGCATTTTGCGACAAGAAAGTGCCCATTGCGATTATCATTACTGGATTGGAGAACGAGGATAATATGGAAGACTGGTGGATCCAAAACGAAGAAGTCTTCCTTCGTAACGGGATGTCCTTCGATGGACATGCCTGCATCACGTCCACTCGGGGGAAGATGCTCGACAACGATCGGCGTGTGTTCGAACGCGAATACAACACGTCGAAGGTTAAGGTAGCAGATCTCATCTACGATTACCACGACGCCAACCCATGGACAATGTCATCGAAGACCTTCTTAAATGACATGATCGTACGAGTCCATGTCATTCTTGCCGAAGTGCTTGGCCTCGACTCCAAAGTCGCTCTCAAAGATCTGCGTTTCTGCCTTCAAAAGTTTGGAGGTTTGTCAAGGGAAGAAGCTGTCCAACATGCCAATTTGGTGAGGTTGCAAATCCGGCGGGACTAGTGAGGTAAAAGCTCTCTACCTCTCTTTCTGTCGACTTACCTGACATTCAGTTCCCAATGACAAGCAGGGTGTCGAATACCTATGGGAAAGCTTACTATAGGTACAATACATATGTAACCGTGGATTCCCTCATACTTGGAGTGGATGAACCGTCATTTGTCGTCGCGCTCATCAACCTTTATAACGAGGGAGGTCATCGCAAGGTTTAGAGTGCAAGATTGCTGATTGCTGATAGCTAGCAGATTTACTTCCCAGCACTCATAATTTACCGCAGACCACGTTCGGCCTTATGAGATAGTCGACTGTACAAATCCATACTCACACAGCCATGAACACCGGATAGGAAGTCGAGGGCCATTCACAAATCCGTCCAAGCATCCATCACAGCTCCTCGCAACGCACAACACACGTCCATTCCCTTGGTACATCGATTATGACGACCTTTCCAACCTCATTGAAGCCACGCAACGCACAACACACGCCATCTCCTTGGTACATCGATTATCACGACCTTTCCAACCTCATTGAAGCCACATTTTAGCAGTCTGCACTACCATGAGCCGACCGATTGATTTTGGACTGAAAATGATGCTTCATCAGCATCGATAGACCAAGTAAAGCCATTAACCTCTTTGTTCTACCTTCAACACGCAACCCTTCCCACTTTATACCTTGCAGTCAGCCCAGCTTGTACACCTTCAATGGCCCAAGCTTCAAGGTGGGTCCACCCGCTCTTCGACTGCCTCCATCCCATTCAAACCTAAGTACGGCAATAGCGTCAAAGTGCGGAATGTGATCTTCTTCGGCGAGACTGGTTCTGGGAAAAGCTCGGTCATAAATATGCTGCCGGGCGAGGAGAGTGCTACTGTCTCCAATTCAGCGGCTGGAGTGACAGTCGCCTTCGCACGATATTCAAAAACTATCCACGGGTTGACGTTCGATGTATTCGACACGGCCGGCCTCAACGGGTCCACCTACGGACCAGTCCCGCCGTCAATGGCCATCCAACAATTGTGGCAACTCGTATGTAAATTGGAAGACGGCATAAACCTCTTCGTGTACATCCTTCGAGCATCGGAATCATGTTTGACGTTCACCACGCAGTTAGATGATCTACGAAGCATGTTGAAATGGGGGTGTCCCATCGTGGTCGTCGTTACTGGATTGGAGAACAAGAAGAATATGGAAAACTGGTGGACCGAAAACGAATCCGTCTTCTTTCGTAGTGGGATATCCTTCAAAGACCATGCTTGCATCACATCCACTCTGGGGAGGACACTCGACAACGGACAGCGTGTGTTTGAACGCGAATACGACACGTCGAAAAATAAGGTAGCAGATCTCATATACAACTACCGCGACACCGAATCATGGACGATCCCGGAGACTATTCGCGCCGACCTACTCAACTTCGACTCCCAAACTTCTACCCAACCCGAATCTAGGGAGAGCAATGCAAGAAATATAATTGTCTTCGGCGAGACGGGTGCTGGGAAAAGCTCAGTCATTAACATGCTGGACGGCGGAGGGAGTGCTCGCGTCTCCGATTCAGCGGCTGGAGTGACGTTCCCCTTCGCACAATATCCCAAGAAAATACACGGGTTGACGTTCACTCTGTTCGACACGGCTGGCCTCAACGAGACCACTTACGGATCAGTCCCGCCTTCAAAGGCAATCGAACAGCTGTACCAACTTGTGCATAAATTGGAAGATGGCGTATCCCTCCTTATATACGTCATGCGAGCCCCACGCTTGAAGTCCACCACGCAGAAAAACTATCAATTGTTCTACGAAGCATTTTGCGAAGGGAAAGTACCCATTGCGATTATCATTACTGGATTGGAGAACGAGGATGATATGGAAGACTGGTGGATTCAAAACGAATACGTCTTCCTTCGTAACGGGATGTCCTTCGATGGACATGCCTGCATCACGTCCACTCGGGGGAAGATACTCGACAACGGACGGCGTGTGTTCGAACCCAAATACAACATGTCGAAGGTTAAGGTAGCAGATCTCATCTACCACCACCACAACGCCAACCCATGGACGATGTCATCGAAGACCTGGGTCAATGACATGATCGTACGAGTCCATGTCATTCTTGCCGAAGTGCTTGGCCTCGATTCCAAAGTCGCTCTCAAAGATCTGCGTTTCTGCCTTCAAACGTTTGGAGGTTTGTCGAGGGCAGAAGCTGTCCAACATGCCAATTTGGTGAAGTCGCAAATCCGGCGGGCCCAGTGAGGTAAATGCTCTCTACCTCTCTCTCTGTCGACTTAACTGACATTCGGTTCCCAATGACGAGCAGAGTGTTGGAGATACCTTTATAATTCTTGCACCATCTTATTTAATGACATTCCTCTCCCCGACTCGACGTGACTGCCTTCTGGAACTTTCGGAGGGCCAACTTTCATCTGTCGCATGGATTTTGTGCACCTGGTGCCGTTGTAGAGTACCATATGGTTCAAACCAACTCTTTTAGCTTGTTCGCATAATACAATGGTCACAGAAAATTCTGATTTCACTACCACAACAGTACCATCGCTAATCTGTCATGTCAATTGCGAACACAAGCGGATTGTCGCATATTGAGCACGTATCACCCTTCTCCCTTTAAAGGATTCCTTCTTACAGTCTAGCTAAGAGTAAATAAAAGCCTGTATTCATATTGTAGTAGCTTTACTCCCTTTGCGCCTGAAAAGCCAATTCCTTTGCCTCTCCGCTAGCAGCCGGCACCTTCTCTATTGCTTCAAGAGCCTGTTTTTCCTCCCGTTCTACTTGACGAGCGATTTTCTTTGCCTCTTTGCCAGAAAGCCCTGCGAACTTCTGGAGGGAGTAACGCAGCTCCTGCGTTAAAGGGATGGCTTCCAGCCCGAACATTGCGGAAAATGCATTGCGTATGCCAATGAACGTAGCGATGAGCCATGACTTGTCTTCCATCTTCCACGGTTTCGGGCTGCACGCTTCCTGGATTAGGCATTCGACCCTCTTCTCTGACTTGGCATATTCCTCTTTGTAACGGTTCCTTCCCCCGACAAGCTTTCCTCTGCTAGCGGTGATGCAAGCATGGCCGCTGAACGTCATCCCGTTAGCGTCGAATGCCCGACTGTTCTTGATCCACCAGCTGTCCATGTCGTCTTCATCCTCAAGACCAGTGACGACGATGACGATGGGGACCTTTTTCCGACAGAATATATTGAAGAACATGTCGTAGTTCTTTTGGGCAGCATCCGTGATGCGAGGACCCCGCATGACAAAGACGAGGAGATTGATACCGTCATCGAGATGGCGTATAAGTCTGTATAATTCTTCAATCGCCTTGCGTGCGTTTACATGCCCCGCAGTACCCTCGTTAAGGCCAGCGGTGTCGAAGACTCTGTAGGTAGAGTTCGAGATTGTCCTTTGGTAACAGGCGTAGGTGAAAGTTACACCTGTCGCTCCGCTCCCGACTTCGGCTGGGTCGCCGCCTTTGAGCATGTTTATCAGGGAGCTTTTCCCCGAGCCGGTAGCACCGAACACAATCACGTTGGGAGGATTCTGGGCCATAATGGGCTTTTGAGCGGCAATGATTCGATGAGACAGAGACTGTGGTGACTATAAACTCAAGCTTGCATAACACGCCTCAGAGATGAACTGGAAGTGGAGGAAACGCACAAGTATTTTCCTTTGACTCGGACTTGGAGATGGAGGGATGACGCGGTATCGGGCGGCGAGGTTTTACCTTGCACATAATGAACGATGGCGAAAAGTCGCAGCACGGGAAATGAAGTGGGAGTGGAATGCATGCAGTCTATCGAGGCCTCGTTTGTTGTGACAGATATCGAGGGAGAAATGGAAGGAGACTCCGCAGCGAACATGCGGAGGCCACTTATCACTACACGACCTCGCTCTGCCCACACTGCTCTGGGTGTCATCACTGGCGTGAGTGTGAGAACAGCAGCCCACCCGTGGTGTCTGCGTTTTTGCAATAAACATAAGCGTTCCTTTGCATTGGTCTGATACTCACCCGTTTGCTGGGAGCAAGAGACTACAGTTCGTGTAGTATCTAACCTGTTAGTTTCCCATTTGCTCATCCGTGCATTCTCACCGACGTCGATTCTAAAGTAACATGGTTCAGTCAATCCCCAATGTGATTGTTTTCGGCGAGACGGGTAGTGGAAAAAGCTCTGTGGTTAATATGCTTGAAGGCAGTAGCGACGAAGCCGAAGTCTCCAGCAGCGCGAAACCGGTTACCTTCGCCAGTGCCCAGTATCAGAAAACGATCAAAGGCACCACATTCAAAGTTTTCGACACTGCCGGTCTCAACGACGGAATGGTGGAAACCAATGACGCTTTCAAGGAACTTTCCCGACTTGTCCACCAGCTGCAGGACGGTGTGAGCCTGCTCGTATACGTCATGCGGGGCCCTCGTATTGTAGAATCCGCACAGAAGAATTACGGCATGTTCTACAACGGACTTTGCCAGAAGGCGGTCCCGATCGTGATCCTCATCACAGGGCTTGAGGACGAGGAAGATATGGATGGTTGGTGGGCGAAGAACAAGCACGTTTTCGATAGGTATAAAATGAAGTTCAACGGACAGGCTTGCATCACTGCTCGCAAGGGGAAGCTCGTCGCAGAAAAGCATCGTGCTGCAGACGAATACGCTGCGTCAAAGCGAAAGGTGGAAGAGGTCATCTTCGGCACATATCTACGGGAGGCATGGATGATGGAAGCCAGGTCTTGGGTTGATGTCGCCTTGAATCATCTCCGCGAGACGCTCGGGATGGTCGACGACGAAGGGGAGTCAATTCCCAATATTATTGTTTTCGGTGAGGAGGGGGTCGGAAAGAGCTCTTTGATCAACATGCTCGAGGGTGGCGAACCTGCCCAAGTTTCCAATCGACCAGGCAATGTAGTTTTCGCCGCCAGCTCATATTTCAGGAGAATCTATGGCACCACATTCAAGATCTTCGAAACAGTCGGACTGGACGAAAAAGCTGAGAAGAAAACGGCGCGGAATGTGATCGAAGAACTTTACAAACTCATTCGTAGCCTGGAATGCGGCGTTCACCTCCTTGTATACGTGATGCGACCCCGCCTAACCGACGCTGCCAGGAAGAACTACGAAATGTTTTTTACAATATTCTGCCAGAGTAAAGTCCGCATCGTCGTTGTCATCACTGGACTCGAGGAGCGGGAAGACATCGACGGGTGGTGGGCAGAAAATACTGACAAGTTCTCGTCAAATGGCATGTCCTTCTATCAGCATGCTTGTATCACGGCCCATCCAGGAAGGCGGACAGACGAAAGCTGCGTCTACGAGAAGGAATACGAGGAATCGAAGGAGAAAGTGGAGAAGCTGATACTCGACTCGTACGCACGGAAGGATGCATGGAAGATGCCACCAAAGACTTGGTTCAACACAGTCGTCGTAGCTGTGCACAATATCCTTTTCCCTGTTCTCCGCTTGGGACGAAAGAGACTTTTAAAGGAATTATGCGATTCGCTTAGGAGGTATGGAGAACTACCGGATGCAGAAGCGATGGCCGAGGCCAGGAAGATTGAGAAGAATTATCGCACTTCGATAGGTCAGTAACAATTACCGGAGGGAGGTGTTGGCATATAGTAGCCCGCTGTACAAGGTCGAACAAACGTAGACATATGCATCATGTCACTTGAACTCCAACCACCATCTGGTTGGCTTCACCTAAGATGAAAGATAATCAGCACAGCCTTCAGAGATCGATTGCACACTTCTCTGACTTGTCACCCAATGAACAGGGCTTACCACCGAAAGTGGCCGATAGGTCCATGAATCTGATGGGGATGTAGGGATACCAAATCCAACGAGATATGTGTGTTCTCTCCCCTCAAGAGTCGTTTAAAGACTGCGTTGCTGATGCTGGACGAATGTTAACAGACAGCTTGGGAAGGTGGCCTGTGCAAGCTTATGATGACTTTTCCTGAGGGTACGCTTCTTGTTTGATGTGGAGCTCGTTACTTCAAAGCCACCCAAGTGTCCGTCCCTGTTGTTCCTCTCTGAACCATATTTTCGCATCTGATAAACTTCCTGTAGGTAAATTTACGCCCCCACTTTTCCACCCAAATGTCTTTCCTTCTGGAACCGTCTGCTTGTCCATCCCGGATGAAGAAAAGTCCTGGAAGGTTGCTATCACCATCAAGCAGGTAACATCCTTTTGACTTCCGATACGGTCCTTTTGCTCGGCATCCAGGATTTGCTGGACAACCCGAACGTGAATGACCGATCTTTCTCGTAAAGTCATTTACCGATTTTTTCCTATAGGAATGATAAAGTGGCATACGAGTGTGTTTCATTTTTTTGTTTTTGTCATTTACTTTGCCCCTTCTCATTTATACACAGGAAGAGGATCCGACAGCAAGCACGAGAGAATATTCCGAAATAACGACGACGGATTTGGGACCGATGGATTACTTAGTTTTGAATGTACTCTTCTCATGAAAGCTACCATTGACGTTATCTTACCAACCGTTTTACGCGCGGGCCTCGCTTCTATCCGTTATTCGCGTATGTTTCTCCACTCTGATAATTTCCTTGCGCACTAACCCAATGGCCAGTGACTCCATATCCTCTTGGTTCGCTTTGACAAGCCAACACCTCAGTGTTAAATGCTAACTTGGTGGATTCCAAGACCTATGCACATGAAGGGGTTATCAGGACTGGATGTATATCAGTCCGAGAAAGTCTGTGAAGCATCTATCTCTATGATTATCATTCTATCTGCCTCTTTCCATAGCCCCAAGCAGGCTATAATCCATGGCTTACTCAACTCTTGGGCGCTTTTTAGCTACCCCGTTCGAGGTCCCACTCGTTTCGACGCTGGAAAAGTACTCGCGCGACCCTTTCACGTCCGGTTTGATGGTCTTGGCACCGTCATTCCAGTTTGCGGGACAAACATCGCCGTGTTCCTCCTGGAGGATGGAACATTATTCATGTGCACTCTCAAGGCGCAAAACGAAGGGAATCTTACATGAAATTGGAATGCCTTGATAAGACGGATAGTTTCATCGACGGAGCGACCGATGGGCATGTCATTGATGGTGATCTGTCTAGAAGAATCAAAACGTTTGTCAACGGGATTTTCAACGCATGACAATCCAAACTCCCGTGCCTCAAGATACCATTGGGATCGATAATGAAAAGACCGCGAAGGGCGACTCCTTCTTCTTCTATCAACACGCCATAGTCCCTAGAGATCTGCATGTTTTTGTCCGAAACGAGGGGCAACACAAGTTCAGGTCCGAGGCCGCCTTCCTTGCGAGGTTGCGCCAACCAAGCGAGGTGGGAGAAAGGAGAGTCGGTGGAGATGGCTGATAAAAATATGAAGGGGTGAGGTGGTTTAAGGGAGGCTACGATACAGCACAGTACCTAGCACGGTAGTTTTGAGTTCCTTGAAGGCTGGAAGGGCATCATTGAAGGCGAGGATCTCGGTGGGGCAAACGAATGTAAAGTCACTGTATTTTTCTTTTATAAGTGAGAGCGATAAGAGGTTCGGGTGCGACGACTCACAGCGGGTAGAAAAGGAGAACAAGCCTGAGGGTATGAGAGTGAGAAATTATGAGGGGACAACCCGGTGAGATGTTGCTTACCATTGTCCAGCATAATCAGACAATGCGACGTTCTTGAATTCTGATTCGACGACAGCCGTAGCTTTAAAGGGCGGAGCAGGACGTTGGACGAGAGCCACCATCGGGACGATAAAAAGACGTGTTATTTGGGTTTATTTATTCAATCGCAAATTTGGGAAATGGATTACTGTAGCGAGTGCGTCAATCTGTCCTTCACCAGCCCTCCATTCCGGGTCTATCCACCATAGAAAAGAAATTAACTGATGCACTCGAAGAAATGGCCTGATATGATACTTTGATAAATGCGAATAAACGCTCTCACAATGGTCGAAGTATAAAATCGGAAGCTTTTGCGGTTGAAGGTAACACTGGCATTCGAGGGAAACCATAAGAAATAGTGCTAGGGAAAAGCAAGTGTTTTATAATGACGAACAGCAGACTAGAGAGTCAACAGAGACTGTTTAACGGTGAGGGCATAGGACTAGAAATGTTAGAGGTTATGATAATAGGAGTCCATGGCTGTAAAATCAAGGATAATAACGCGACCATCACTTGTGCCAAAAACTGCACGAGCTCCATTGACAGCCAAACACTCTGGTCTGTGGGAGACCGGAACCCAACAAATACGTCGATTCAGTGTGAAGGAGCGCACCCAGCCGTCCACTGTGATATAACCAAATATTTGACTATTTGACAGTAGGCCATCGGCGGATAACGAACTCCCTGATGAACTATAAGATTGCGAGATCGATTTAACATTGACGAAATGTGTTTCGAGGGACATCATATGTGCACGAGTGAGTGCGTCCCACAACCGAACAGTTCCGCCGTAGGATCCAGAAAAGATCCGGGTCCATCGGGGGAAAATGCGACCGATTTCACTGAACCGGAATGTCCGTTGAAAGTGTTCAGATGTGTACCGCTGACTGCATCCCACAGCCGAACAGTTTCGTCGTAGGATCCAGAAACGATACGCGTGCCATTGGGGGAAAATGCAACTGAATTTACGAAACTGGAATGGCCCTTGAAAGTGTTCAAATGAACACCGCTGACTGCATCCCACAGCCGAACGGTTTCGTCGAAGGATCCAGAAACGATACTCGTGCCATTGGGGGAAAATGCGCGAATATACCAGGTCTGAATGTCCCTCGAAGGTGTTGAGATGTGAACCGCTGATTGCGTCCCACAGCCGAACGGTTTCGTCGCATCCACAAACGATACGCGTGCCATCGGGGGAAAATGCAAGCGAGTTTACCGGACCAAAATGGCCTTCTATCGTCCGTATGCACGGACTCCATCTCTCATCGAGTCCATTGTACACTTTTATGGGAATGTCGAACTCTCCTATACCTCTTCTTGATTAAGGTTTCTTTGGGGGTGAACAATAACATACTTGAAGAGAACAAGTGCTGATGATCGAAAAAAATTCGAGAGTAAACCGTTCGCAATCACGAAGTAAAATCATCGGATCAGGCACGTCTCTGCCTGCTTTCTATCGAACTCGATCAGTTTTAGGCATTACCGAGAGGGAAATAACGAACAGCAATGGATTGTTGCGCCATATTCAGAGCAACCAGGGCATTTCGAAGATCTCCCATCAGACTCAGTGCTTCGATCCAATACAGTAGATAGTTGGAACAAAACTCGTTCAAGAGATCAACGAGAATGTCAGAGATCGTTGGATTTGACAGGTGCCAAGCCCAGTGACGACATGCGTATTGCAGTTCGGGTCTGATGCAAGTCATCACAAGCGTCGGAAGGTCATCCACCTCCCTATTAAGCAAGGACGGATCTTTTATTCCACAGATATCTCGCTTCAACTCCTTCATGGTAGATAGACAAGCACGCGCAAGGAGGGTATGTTGCGCCAGGGGGTCAACAACATATTTTGGATTCAGACATCGAGCTTCTGATGCGGTGGGTGCATTACAGTAGACGCCTAAGTTGACCTTAATAGTTTCGATCTTCGATGAATCCGATTGAAGTAGATGCAAAGATGAAAAGTCCAAAAGATATCTGTGTCAGGGAATGGATATCTTCCATAGAGGGCCATTCGATATCAAGACGATAGAACTTTCTCGTTAAAGCAAGTTTCGTCGACAGGTAATGTTCGATATCGCTCTGAACCGTGGCTAATTCCACTTCGTGTAAAACGTCACCGGGTGCAATTCACTTGATTGAAAGACAGTGGTAATATGGCTTTCCGGTCGACTTGTCACTAAGAACTTGAACGGAAAAAGTTCGTTGACATGACGAGAAAGTGACGATAAGGTCAATGAGGTCAATACAGCATCCCCCAGACTCGATGAAATTGACGGTTGTTTTGAAGATGTCATCCGCACCGTCAGTTTTGAACATTCATACGCCTTCCTCGTCGTTTTCTATCCTTCATTCGCGTACGTTGCTCCTGCGGTCTCATACATTGTCTGTGCGCTGATTCAACAGACAGTAACACAGCATACACTCTTGGATCTCTTTGACAATCTAAGCCGCAAGTCCAACACCCCTTATTCCGGTCAACGTGTTGGTCCAGGTTGGCTCAGGTACGAATGGAACGAGACCGTATGGAATCTCGACGATGGTGCGACTCTTGCGTCCAACTGCAACACTCACTAACGGTCTGACCCAGATGCCGACTACACCATCTTTGTGTGGCGTGAACAGCAAAGCTCATCTGAATCCCAGCCAGTGCCCACTCTTCACCTTCAAAACCCTTCCGAACCACTCCCAACCCCTCCTGCATATCAGAACCCCTCATTCTACATCTTCCAATCCCACCAATCGCATCCTGTCGGCACCTCCCCCCAACGGCGCAGTCCTAGATCCAGCAAAAGCAAGCGCAGTGAAAGTGGGAAAGATCTTGTTCCTGCATTCAAGAAGGAATTTCAAAAGTTTCATCTTGAGAATGGTGTCAGGACGGTGGTGGGTAGTATTGGACCCGTGAACCAAGGTATTCACCTCCTTTTATCTTGATGCGAATCCACATCTCTGTTCTAGTTCGCATGCTTTTGAAATCGGGGTATCGACATGTCTATATATCTCGCAAGTTCGCTTTGCAGCATGGATTTATCCCCGCTGATGCCGCACCAGGCCATTACGGCTATTCTGGTCTCGTGAACATCGGTACATGGCCGATCACACTCACCCCTCCCGGTCCTTCTGAGGCGCAAGCCAACGCCACGCCTAAACCGAACACGACGTTCATTCAGGTATATCTATCTGAAGAGCCTCATTTCGACGTCGTGCTCGGACGGTCGTTCTTCGAGCGGAGACAGATACGTACGAGTCCGATTGACCCGACCGATGTGGTCTGCTTGGACACTGGAGAGAAGGTTGAATGCGAGCTGGTGATTTTGAAGGACGGAAGGGGAGAGATCGTTACTGTCACGTAGGCATTGAGCGCACCATCCAGATAGGGGTAACCAATCCATCGCTCTGCTCGTCTTTGAGATATCAGGCTCTCATGTCGCTCCTCATCGCGACGGTCAACGATCTTAGTGCCCCTCACCCCATCTCCTCTCTAGTCTCCGCTGCAGTCGCAGCCACTCACCACCGCCTTATCGTCATCCTCCTCTCTCCGCTCTTCAATATCTGCGGCAACTCACGCACGAAAAGCTGGGACGACGTCCAGAAGTTTTTGTCTTCCTTATATGTCCGAGCAACGCTGGACGCGCAGGACATGGGGAAGTTGCAATTGGAGGTGGACTTTCTGCTGAGAGGCGTCGATGAGGACGTGCCGGAGACATTGGGCATCGGTATGGATGCCTGCTTTCGTGTCGAGGGTGGTGGTGAGCGTTGCTATCGCATTCTTGGTGAGTTCTGCTTATCGGGTACATCTCAGACAACCTCCCCATTCCCCTTCCCTCATCCATAACATCGCTCCCACAAACCCTCCTCCCCCAACCTCCCCCTACATCACCCCCTCGTGAGCTAACAACACATGAATCAACACCCGACCGCACCGCTCTTCCCCCGCTCTTCCCCGTGGTCATCATCGGGGGAACATTCGACCACCTCCACCCCGGGCACAAAGTACTCCTCAGCATGGCATCCTGGATCGCGAGCGAGAAAATAGTGGTCGGCATCACAGGTCCGTCCATCCCCCACACGTCACCCCAACTTTGAGCATCACACTTCTTTTCGCAGACGATGCCCTCCTCAAGTCCAAATCCTACAAGGAAGCGCTAGAGCCCCTCCCATTGCGGATAAAGAACGTCCGCGCGTTCCTCGCACTCTTCCGACCCGGGTTGGCGGACGACATCGTCCCCATCACAGACCTATATGGCCCCACCGGTTGGGACCCGAATATCCAGGCACTGGTTGTCAGCAAGGAAACTTTGAGCGGCGCAACAGCCAGTGCGTAAACTATATCTCAAATTGCCGCCATTCTTGATATACATTCAGTCGCAAATCACCGCAAGGCGCATGATCTACCCCACCTCGAAACATTCGTAATCGACGTCATCTCCTCAAGTTCTTCTAGTCTCGAGCTTGAAGACGCCGAATTACTCAAACGAACCAAGATGAGCAGTACCGCGATCAGGAAACAGATCCTCCAAGATAAACAACGAGCGGAAGGTCATTGATTCAGTCATTTAAAATCGAATAAGTGAATTGAGAGACCAGTATGTAGTCCATGCTGATCAAATAAGTATGTCGTGAGGGGTAATCAAAATCATCAATGCAGTGTGCACGGAAGGGAGAACAAAAGAGCGAAGATCAAGTCCGAGTTCGGGGAGACACTTTACTTGAACTCATATCCTTCACGTCGAAAAATGTGCTCAACCCAAAAGCAAAGCACAACAGACACGCAGCGGCGGATGAGACATTGTAAGCATTGCACCTGCACCCTTCGTCAGAATCGCATCAGAGAGTGTGTGTGAACTAGACACTCACCACCCCTCAAATCCCCCACTCGGACATCTCTTCCCGATCAATATGAAAACGAACTGACCTCCCCATAGCAGTGTCCAAACGAGATCGAACGCAAACATCTTCTTCAACATCGCCCGTGCCTCGCGCCACTGAGCTTCCATGGCTAGCCCCGCAAACACACCCCGTCTTCGAGGCCTCGGCCGCGCCCTTGGCCGGCGCCCAGAATCATATCCACCCGGTACCGACCCCTCCCCAAATTCGTCTTCGCCTTCCTCCCCCTCCTCGCTTCCATCCTCTCTCTGACCAAACACGGTCGGGTCGACGATGAGATTGACCTGGACATCGCCTCCCGATGGCCCACCCTTGGCCCCCTTCTTTCCGCCCTGCTTCTTGTTCTTCCCGCCTCCGGGCAGGCCCTGCACGGGGAGGACCATCATCCCGTTCGCGAGTGGCCCACCCCGCGGGTCGCCAGACTTGACCCGCTGGCTACCGCCGCCGCAACATGGGCGGATGAGGAAGAGGTAAAAAAGGGCAAAGGTCGTGATGATCGAAAGGGCGTAGAGCAAATAGGCCGGGGCTTTTGCCGCAGGCGGCGGTGTGCCTTTCGATTTGATGACCTGCGGAAAAAAGAAGGGTGTGAATACTATGGAGACCGGAGAGGGAATGGGATACAGACGATGGCAGCGTAAATAGACGGTACGGCCGCCGCAAGAGACAACAACACCTGCAAGATCCGTGTTGCTATTCGCTTCTTTGGGCCTGCGGTGATGAGCTTGCCGTTCGCGTCTACGCTTCCAATCACCGGTCGTCCGTCGTCAGATTCGAAAGGTGCAGCCCCACCTTTGCCTCGTGGGCCAAACTCGCGCTGGAGCATCCGGATGCGTTCCTCCTTGGTTTCCCGATCGAGAGGGGGACCAAAGTCTCCGGGCTCGCTGCTCCATGGGAGTATGTCGCGGGTGGAGGTGTTGGACGAAAGCGCGTAGGGGTCGCTGTGGTGGGGGTGGAGGTCTGTGGAGTAGGGAAAGTTGGGATTATAGTCGGGGTCGAAAGGGGATTTTTTAGGGGGCTCGTGTGAGGCCCTGGAGGAGGCGGCGTAAGGGGAATCTCTCACGCCTTGAGGATTGTACCAGCCACGGGACCAGGGAGGAAATTGGGAGACGTCTATTTCTGGCTCGACGACTTGGGGATGAGAGGGGTAGTTGTACGTACGACCAAATGGGGATGGATCAGGGTGGTGTACCGGGGGGGGTAACGAGAACGGGCGGCGGGAGGTACGTGATGTATGAGATGATGGGTGGGATTGGGTAGAGGCTGTTCCGCCTCTTGAAGTTAAGGAGGGTGTTTGGAGATAATCTCGGCTGGCTAGAGGACGCAAAGGAAGCGGTGCAGGAGTGTACCTGTCGTGCTGATAATAATCAGGATACGGGTCTGCCATACGCTGAGGTAGAGTCCTGGCGTAATCGGCCAAGTCGAGGGCGTCGACAGAAACGTCAGAGGGTTGACGACGTTGCTGCTGATATTGATGGGGCTCGTTCTCTGTTGGATTATCGATCCCAGCGTCCGATGGGAAAGGCTGGTACGGATCTGGAGACCATGGTCTGCGAAACTGGGATCTTGGTGGAGGGGTGTCGAGACGATGTTCTGCATACATAATTTCGTGAGGGAGTCGTTAGTCGTATAAATAATGAGCTCGGGTTGCGATAGATATCTGCTCGCTGTGGAGCACGATGAACCCGTCTGAAGTTCGGGGGGTCGGTGTCGGTGTCGGAGGCACTCGAGCGTGAGAGAGACCGACTTTGGTCAATCTCAGTGCTAACTCGACCACTGCGCAGCTTGACGTCTAATGTCAGCTACAGAATGCGACCATCACTCTCTGTCTGTCTGCTAACCGTTCTGTTTGCCTTTCGGAACGTCGCAGTCGATGCCAAACAGATTTCTTTCCGTCCCCAGCATGAGCTCTTCGGGGACACCGAGCATAATTCGATACCATCGAACGATCAATCACCCACACCAACCCTCCGGTCTCGCCCAACTCACCTTTATCGGCCCCGTTCGCGAGCAGCCATCCATCGTGCCCGTCTTCGATCACTCGATTTCGCACAGAGTGACCGTGTCGAGTGGGATCGCGTGCTCACTACAGGACCAGACATCGAAGACGCACATACCCTCTCGCAGTTGGCGAGGATGACCGGTAACGCTTATGCCTTCCCAGGGAACAAAAACTGGTACGATCTTGATCAGGAATGGAACTTCGTATGCACCTTCTTCCTCTATCCACGCACCTTTCCTTACCTCTTCTTTCCAAGACCTTCCCGTTCGGTTGGGAGGATCCCGCAGACGGTTTTCGTACACGGGTCTTCCTCTCGCCCGACAACTCCACTCTCGTCCTCTCCATCAAGGGCACCACACTATACGGTCCGACCTCCAAAAAGGACAAATTCAACGACAACTTGCTCTTCTCCTGTTGCTGTGCCCGTGTAGACTTCTCGTGGGTCTTCCACACCGTCTGCGACTGCTTCGCCAATCACTGGCGTTGCGATAATACCTGTCTCTCGGACGCTCTCATTTCCGAAAGTCTATTCTACCCCGTCGGCGTTGTAAGTTTACACTGTACGAACATCCACACCCTCTAAATCAGATCTCATCCCAGGCCCTTGTGGAAGATGTCATCGCCCTTTACCCTCTATCCGATATCTGGCTCGTCGGTCATTCCTTGGGTGGCGCCCTTGCCTCCCTCCTAGGCTCCACATTCGGCTTTCCAGCCGTCGCATTCGAGTCTCCAGGCGAGCGACTGGCCGCCTCACGCCTGCACTTGCCCCTCCCCCCGCCTCCCGACGGCAGCGGCGACGGTCTTGCGCCAGACGTACCCATAACACACGTATACCACAACGCAGACCCCATCCCGCAGGGTACCTGCACCGGCTTTTCCTCTCCGTGCACGCATGCCGGGTTCGCGTTCGAGACGCGGTGCCATCTCGGTAAGAGTATCGTCTACGACACCGTTGGCAAGCTGGGGTGGAAGGCCGATATCCGGAAGCACCCTATCCGGGAAGTTATCACCAAGGTACTCGATGTGGAGCTGGAATGGGAAGAGGGCCGGGGGGTCCCGCTTGCCAGGGCGGAGCAGGATTGTATAGTGAGTTCCTAGCTCCCATTTGATTCACTTTTCTGACAGAGCTACCTCAACTCAGGATTGTTACAAATGGGAATTTGGAGACTTCAAATGCGATAAAGAATGATGTTGGTACCTGTAACACATTATGGAGATTCTAACAATGTAATCCGTCTCTATCGAATAAGTTGTCAGACAAAAGAACAATTCCAGAATGAAAGTCCAAGTCTCTTCGTTCCCAGCGCTCAGCGATTGTAAGCCTTCCCACCCACCAACCGTCCTTGGACAAACACCTTGATGATATTCCGATCATCCCCGCAAAAGAGAAATTTCTCCAACATGGCTTCCAAGGCTTCTGGCCCTGGCGCTTCGTCACCTACTCCCCAGATATTCGGGTTGTCAACCTCCTCCCGTACGGTGATAAGGAGAGCGTCAAAACTCTTTCCGGGGGCAAACGATCCCACCCGAGCGCGGAGGTCACAAACATGAGCACCGCCAAGAGTAGCAAGGTACAACAGGGTCGCAATCGAAAGTGGGCGGTTAGTGAATGGCTTGTCAGCGGTGATGGTAGTTGACGCCAATGAGGGTTGAGTCTGCGAGGCTACGATCTTGGACGCGATGCTGGCGTGGCGGATCGCTGTGAGGATCGAGGGAGAGTAACCACCCGAGGCGTCTGTGCCCAGCCCAACCTGCAGCCGATCAGAATTTTACAGAAGTGACAAAAAAAAGCGGACCTTGATCCCGCGATCCAACCACTCTCCAACCCTGGCAACACCACTGCCCAAATTGAGGTTGCTTGTCGGGCAATGACTTAACCCAGCGCCTCTGTTCGCGATGAGTCCAAGTTCCTCGTCTTCCAGGTGCACCCCATGCGCGAGCACGGTGTTGGAGCGCAGCAGTCCGCACGCGTCGTACACCCCTGTGTAGGTCGCGTACTGGGGGAAGAGGGCCTTGGTGAACGCGATTTCGGACGGGAGCTCGGAGACGTGGGTTTGTATGCGGAGGGTGGGATCTGAGGCGGCGAGAGCGCCAAGAGAAGCGAGGAGCGGCAGAGTGCACGAGATGGCAAAGCGCGGGGTAAGAATTGGATTGACGAGCGTGGAAGATGGGAGAGAAGAAATGTAAGAGAGGAGCTCATTAGTAGCGGCGATAGAGGATTGGGGAGATGGGTCTCTGTAAGTCTCTGGGGAATTGCGGTCCATGTTGCATTTCTGGATGTGAATGAATGGAGAGAAGGGGAAGAATATGGATGACCTTACCCCAATGAATGCCCTTTGACCTTGAAATAAAGGTGAGAATTGAAAGAGACGGAGGGAAATTTCCTTACCAAGCGCGTGTACGACATCGGTAAGAACTTTAGCCGCTTCAAGGTGGAGAGAGGGGAAGTAGCAACAGGTTGTGGTCTGCGAATGGTGGGATGAAGACTGGAAAGATAGAGAACTGAGTGCTTGGACGTACACCCGAATCTATTATACGTCTAACGACTGAATTATAAGTGCGACGAGCAAACTTGACGTCTGCAAATTTGGACTCCATCGGAAAGGTGACTTTTTCCAGCCAGTCAAGGAGCTGGTACTGCTGACCACTAAAGGAATAGAGGGTGAATTAGCTGGGAGATATTGGTGCATGCTCGACTGACCAGCCCATGTTCGGAAGCTGACAAGGATGCTGTGAATTGGAGATGAGTAGGATAGGAGGCGAGCAGGACGAGTGGCTTACGGTGTGTGTGTCGATGAAACCTGGGATGATAAACTCGCCATGGTCGAGGACAACCAAGTGGGCATCGAGGTAACCTTTGTAGTACAAAGTTTCTTGCAAAGCCGAAGAGTGAACGTCTTCGAGTATCCAGTCGATGTGACCGCTGGGCGAGACTGCGATGAGGCAATCTGGGAGAGCACGAAAGGAGGTGAGAGTGAGGGGGTTTATTACGGCGCCGTAGTAGACAGTGGGAGGAGGCAACATGATCCGACGAGCGGAGGGGCGGAGAAAGCTGCATGGAGAATGACGATCGAGGGGAGCAAGATAAGATAAGATAAGACGACTACAACTACCGGGCAAGTCAGGCTGGTGTCAAGGGAGGGCGTTCGGGGAGGGTCGGGAGGGTGATGGAGACGGAGAGAGAGTATATATAGACGGTGGCACTATCGGTATCATATCAGGCCTCGAGGCGATCAGTTTACTCTGCTAATCCAAGGATGGTCAGTCTTGTGTGCGAATCGTCGAGTTCTTCGAACCCCGTAATTCTATCGGACTGTTTTCGTAGGCGAACACAGGAAGGGGCGTTCGGATTCCCGCATAATTGAAATAAGCCTGTACGTAGGTCTGATGGCACTGCACATCAATCAACTGTGGGTACCCTCGTTGAGAATCTGCATTGGAAAGTAGCTGTCAGTGGCAGCACGAGCGCATCAAGCGCGAGGCTGAATCTAATCTACGGCACGGCCGGCGTTCCGACAGCAGCGTCGACGAGAAAGAGCGTCGACGCCGCTCGAGGCGATTCCAGCGTTATCAAAACCGCTCAAAACAGGGGTATCCGCTGTGAATTATCTCGCTGTGCATTCACTGGTGCTAACCACTAACGTGAGCGGTACTGTACTGCCATTAAAAAGTGCCTTGATGGATCCTTGTCGTCCTTCTTCCCGGTACGGCTTTACTTCACATGCTACCAAATAAAATAAAGAATTTTATCCATAAATATAAAATCCTTTTTTTCTTCTTTCTCTCCCTCATCCCCTCCTCATCTGCGTCAGGCAGCCCCACTCTCTCTCCTCCTGCGATGCCTTCTCGCCGCCGTGCCTTCTCCTCCCCATCCGTCCGTTCCTCCCCTTACCAACTCTCCCCTTCCCCTTCCCCTCGCACCCGCACTGGCGCTCACCGTCGCAGACGTTCCTCTCCAACAGAAACGACAACCAGGAGGGTCCTCGCAGATATAGAGTGGTGGAGGGTGCTCGATGGCCAGTGCGCTCTTGACGATCGAGATAATGACAACAACCGCACCGTTCTCGCTGACCTCGATCTCGAACCTCCCCTTCGCGTCACTGAGCATTTCCCGTTCCCGCCTATACCCCAGGTACGCCTTCACCCCCCCCACCTCATCACCCTTCGCTTACCACATTTCACAGACTCCGATCTCACTCTCCGTTCCGACTTTCTACGACATTCCGCACACGCCTACACGCCGCTACGACTCTTCCAACTCATCCTCATTGACGTCCTCGCCCGACTCCTCCCCGACCTCGTTCGAAACCCTCCGTCTCGGCATCGAAAACCTCGACTTACGTTCCTCGGTATTCCCTCCGTCCCCCATACTGGCTCCGACCAGGCCCGTCTCGCCTTATCCGTCTCCCGATTCTATCTGGTCCCTCGACGAAAAGGGTCGCCTTACCGACCTCACCCTCTCCCCCTTCTCTGCTTATCTCCCAGATCCGTTCAACTAGGGGAGGTCTCTTTGCATCTCGTCCATTCACGCTGTACGATACCAACACGACATCTCATCAACACTCCCGTCTTCTGCGATCACAAAACATTGCGTTCCCGTTTTCATATTCCTTGCATCACTTCACGACACTTCATGAGATAAATTGGAGGTCATAAAAAAGGAAAAAAAAAAAAAAAAAACATTAGCGCCACAGGACCATCTGGACCGGTTCTTACGATTCATCTTCACGTTCACGACTGGCTAATGTTCTTTCTTACTGCATCGTTCACGTTTCCTTGTTCTTTCCCCTTCCCCTTCGTCCTTTTCTCCATCATACCTGTAACGCCTAGACATGCATGCATCCCTTTCTTCTCCAAAATTTGATCCTCAGTTTCACGATTTCACGAAATTGCTTTCTCTTCTTCCTCTCTCCACGAACATTTTCTCCCAAATGTGCAGCCAAACAGGAAAATAAAATGTTGGCTTGTTTTGTGATCTCGTGAGTCGGCGTGCGGGGTAGAAGCTACCCCATGGGCATGGCAACCAGAAGGAAAAAAAAGAATTTACAAAAAAAACGAGACAAAAGAGAAGCAAGCAACGATCGGTTATCTCTTCATGCCCGCGACAACCGCGGGGCCGGCCACTTTGCTCCATCTTGATGGTGCCAGTCCGCTGTACCGCAGTTCAGCTGACGGGGGATTCTGCCTGGCTTCCGCTGTCACAGTCGGCCCCGCGGGTACTGGTGCTGTTACTGGTACTGGTGGTGGTGGTGGCGGCGGCGGCGGCGGCGGCGGACGTGGGAAGGCTGACACCTGTGCGGTTTGAGGGGGAGGCAGGCGGTGGTGCGGCTGACCCTGCCGGGCTTTCCATGCGTTGCGGATGGCGATGGAACGGGCGAGAAGCTGAGAGTGTTGAATAAGAGCGACGACGACGACGGCGAGGGCGAAAGAAAAACGTACGGCCTCCTTCTCTACGCCGTCTGCGATACTCTGGACGATGTTTTCCACCACTTTCTTGTGGTTCCCGTTGGGCTTGTCGTCCCGAAACCTCATCATCCGCCAATGCGACCTTGCAGGATCCCAACGGACTTCGACTACGCGGTCGTCGACTTGTTGGCCTGAAGCCTTCAGCCTGGGGTGTAACCGTACTCGTCAGCGTTCGAAACACGCTGTTTTTCGGTGATCGGCAGCTCACTTTTCCCATTCGACATCGTCAGCATACATAATATCATACGGCTCGTAGTTTGATGTACCTCGTTCATCGCCGCACCAGACGTGCAACATGAAAACGGGCTTCGCGCGAAAGTCAGGTTGGGTGGGATCGCCCCGCAACGGTGGAAAGCGAAGAACGAGTTTGAAATCGACCGAATTTTCCGAAGGGGGCTTCCACTTGAGTCTATAAGCAGATCATCAGCGCCAGTTGTACTATTATCGAACAAAAAGCCAAACATGTTCGGGTCGGTTCCTGGAGTGTAAGGTGTGTTCACGCATGTGTAGATCAGTCCATCGTTTCCGTGTTTCAGAGCTGGGATATCGACATTGAAGACCTTTTCGACGTGGTACGAGAAGCTGGTTTCCTTCATCTTGATCCTGCGTGGCTGCTGTGGATAAGAAGCAAGTGGGGACGGTCAGTCGCACGCACTCGAAGGGTTGATCGTCGGCCATGTAAGGATGATCTCGCATCATCTTTTCGTACGGCTTGTAAAACCATTCCTTGAGCCGCTTCAGAGCCCATCAGCGGGCTGTGTTTCGTTTGACGACGAGAAAAAGGGCACGTACACCGTAGCGCTTGTCGAGTGTTTTCGACATGACGTTTTGGTCGTCGACGACCAGGCAGTCGAAGACCAGTAGCCGCAACTTTTCCTGCAAGGATCGCTCTTGTTAGCGACAGCGGCCGAGCGAGCGATTACTTACTTGTTTGGTGTTGGGTTCGACATCGAGGACGAGTTCGCCGTCGACGAGGGTGTTTCGGAGCGGGTGCAACGGGTTCTCGTGGTGGGGGAAAAAGTAACCGCGGACTTCGCGGTAGGTATTATGTCGGTCGATCTACGTGGCATCGGTCAAAAAAAACGGAGGAAGAGGCAGCTTAGACGTACGATGCAGACCATTTGGCCTCGAGGATCGGTTTGGACTAGGAACAACACCCTGACCCCATCGGACTTTTCGCACACCCAGTAGCTGGAAGGGATGGTTACGGGGATGGTGTTGAACGGAGAGAAGGGCATACTCCTGTTTTACGAGACTGTCGAGATCTTTGGTGCCAAAACTGACGGGTTGGCTGCCAGGAAAGCTGAAGGAGGGTCAGTGGCCAGAGGATGATCAGGCAAGTCGAGTACCCATCGCGATCTAGCCGGCAGAGCCTGGCAACATGTCTGCGCAGCCAAAGCGCTTGCTCAGAGTTGGGGGGTATGACTTGGCCTGGAAGTTCGGGGATGGGTTGCATTCGAGATCAAGTCGGTCACGCTCATTCAAAGTACGGGGAACAACAAAAGTGAGATTACTGCATGGTTTACGAATCAACAGAAAAGTGTGTAGCAGTACAGTCTAGTCTCAACGGTCCTCGGCCCATTCCTGTGGGATGCTGTCAGAATCGAAAGGGGGACGGGGACAGATACTCACGTTCTCTTTCTTGATCTGTGCCTGAACGGGGACGAAGATGAGCGGTGAAAGGGGAGAAGAAGGGGGACGACGGACCTCTTCTTCTGGGGTGAAATCATTCACGATGTTGAACAGCTTCCGGATCTCTTCGGGGGTCTTTCCTTTGATCATGTTGGCCACCGTTTTGCACCCGACATCTCTGTCGCCGGGCGTTAGAAAGAGCCGGAATCGATCAAAAAGGCGTACAAAAGTGACTTGATGTCCAAGTAGTTGGCCGCAAGGATGATTTCGAACAGCATCTCCTGATCAACGTTGATGAACTTTTGGTCCCACTCGCTGATGTCTGTCGTGCGCTTCCGGGTCTCGTCCTGGTTTTGATCAGCATCTGGCGCCGGCAAAGGCTCGCCGCGGTGATGCTCGCAGTATTCCAGCACCTGGATGCGGGTTGAGCGGATGGATGGATTGAATGAGGATATACGCACCTTCTTCAGCACGCTGGATGATACGTTTGGGAGGGGAATCGGCTGGTCGGATTCGCCGACATCTAAGGGGGGGTGTGAGTGGTTGAGGGGCGGTGATGAGTGGCACGTACCTTCAAGCATGTTCTTGATAAGCACGCTGCGTTCGACGACTTCCTTGTCGGCATGGAACTGTTCGTTGTCTGAGGTGACGAGGAGGACCATAATTTTTTGTTAAAAGTTGGCGTTGCAGTCAAAAGGGAGTTTGGACAAATAAAAAGGCACAATAAAATAAAATGTTTCGATTTCGGTCTACGAATGCCACTCGCTGTCCTTTCTCAGTGCTAGGTACACAACTGCCCATTCATCTACCCCTTTCTGACATCGTCGTGGACCAGGACCTGTCCGTGCAGCCACCAAAAGGGCGGGGGGCACAGTCCACAACCACGGTGGCTCGCCAGGCCAAAGGCTCGGTATCAAGATGTTCTCAGGTAATTCGTTCTCTGAAATCGCTGCGTTTGCTCATCCCTCCCAGACCAGTTCGTCATCCCCGGCAACATCATCGTCCGACAGCGCGGCACGAAATTCCACCCTGGTCCCCTGGTAGGTGCTACTCATCACTCTCGCCACTTCTCACCGAAAAAAAAAGGTCAAAATGGGACGTGATCACACCATCTACGCCGTTGCCTCTGGCTTCGTCCGCTTTTACTCGGAAAAATACTTGAGAGGCCAGCGGAAATTCGTAGGCGTTGTGTTGAACAGAGGGGAAAGATTACCGAGAGATTTGTCCAATCTCGGTCGTAGTCGCTACTGTGATCTTGTCAAATTACCGTAAACAATCATGGACTTGCTCTCCACAAAATCTATCAAACCGTCAGGTACTCCCCTCCCCGTCCATCCCATCCATACATTCGCTCACTCTTCATAGATATCCCTTCAGAGGATGCCATTCTCGCCGCCGGTCGCGACCTTCTCGAGTCCACCTCGTCGTGGAAGCAAGCCAAGACTTACTTCAAGACCGTGAAATCCCTCTACAACCCCAAAGGCCCGGGAGGAAAACCCTGGCATTGCAGAGTCAGCCAACACTCTTCGGACGAAATCTCGTTCGACGACTTGTGGAACGGGCTCGGCAAGAACAAGGCTGAGAACGAGAAATGGCAAGCATCAAGCCTCTCTCTCGATCCACTCTCACCCCGCACACAGCTTTATTCCTGAAATCAAAAAGGTCGCTTTGGTCAAATCCATCTCCCCAAGCCAGATGATCTGGACCTTGTACTACACATTCACTCCCCCCATCTCCCCCCGAGTTTACACCGAATTGCAAGTCACCCACCTCGACGAAGCTCAACTCCGCACTGGGTATGTCCTTCTCCGCACCCCGTCCGCCCTTCTCTGATCGCAACCTCAGCATTGTCGTATCGATCCCCATCGATCTCACACGTCCCGGCGACGAGGAATTGGCAAAAATAGAAGAGCGCGGCGTCAAAGCAACTTACGTCAGTGTCGAATGGCTCCGGGAACTCGGCGATGGCCAAACGGAATGGCGCATGGCCGTCTCCAGCCACACAGGCGGATCTCTCCCCACCTTTCTCGTAGAGGCAAGCTTGGCCAAGGAAATCGCAAAGGTGCTTCTTCTCCACCACCTCTGCTTCCTCGCGCTCATCTCATTCAGGATGTACCCTATTTCATAAAATGGTTTCATTCCCACAAAGCTCAGCCAGACCCACCCGAGACGTCCGAGGAGGCTACTCTCAAACAACTCTAGTACGCTCTGCAACATGCTTTCCATTGCAATTTATTCGAGATATCCACTTGTCATACGCTTACAAAATCAATTTGAACGTTAAACCTGCTCGCACTAAAGTAACTAAGGAACACACAGCTCATGCCAATTCGAGGTAGCGCTCGACTAAATGCAGAAAATGATTAGAATCATCCAGAGAATCGAGACGCGGCTCACCCTCCCAGTCAGTCACCGCCGCATTCCAAAGTTTCACCTCATGCTCCCTCGTCCTTCCGAAATGCTCCACAAAACTGTCCCCAAACACTTCCGGCTCGCGTGCAATGCTCTCAGGCCGCATCATACGCTCTGTTGCTGATTCAAGCGTCGTCGGTAATGGTTTCAGCTGGTTACCACAGTCAGCGCGGTCATTCGCAAATGAAATAGGAACACGTACATCCCCGTCGTCTTCCGCAGAAAAGTGGCTGATCGGGGGATAAGATAGCTTGATCTTCTTCTTGATACCCCTTAGGCCCAAAGCAAAAATGGCGCTGAGCGCAAAATACGGATTCATATCTGCCCCTGGGACCCGAATCTCAAGCCTTGTGGCAGCCGGCGGGGCAGAAGGCGGCGAGATGATCCGGACAGAGGTGACGCGTGAGTCGTATCCGTACGTTATAGCACTCGGTGCCCAAAACATGGCCCCACCGACAAGACGTTTGTAGCCATTAACCGTCGGTACTAACTGTACACTCTCAGTCACAATCGCCGTGAAAACTCTTAAGACAGACCATAGGCATGACTGGAGGGACTTAATCAACAGGACACGATTCAGACGATTCCGGGAACTTACCGTCCGCGAGTCCTTCTAAAACACCGGCGAGGAACCACTCTCCTTCCTCGCTTAGAAATTTGGTATCTGGGTAAGCAGCACCGCTCCGGCCATTCTCCAATTCCGAGTCCGAAACGGCGAACGAGTTGTGACCAAGGATGTCCCGTAATGACACATGTATGTGACTACAAAGTGTTGATAAACTGGCGGTCAGAGAGACAAGTGTAAAACAAACCCGCCACAACCAGGAAGCTACAAAGCCCTTTTAATTCACCGTACTTTCAAGGAGATGGGAACGCACGTCACCCCATGGTTTCGCCATAAATGTTGGAAGCACCCCGTGCCTCAGTCCTATACTCTTCGCTATATACTTGAAGAGAATGGCGTTGTCAGCCATCCGCATAGCGGTCGTATAGGCCAAGGCAGTCTCGAACACGCCCGGCCCAGTTTCAGTGTCTACGCTTACGGAATCAGGAATGCATTTTGAGAAATATAGTACGTACGGTGTCCTTCAATTGGAATGCCAAACGCTTGGCTTTGATCGAAAAGTTCCTCAAAGTAAGCGCTGTTCAGTTGAGGACGCAAGACGGAGTAACCGTGCACTGAAAAATTGAAGATATATATACGTCGTTTGACATCTAGCTGGCAGTAACATACTGCCAGTAGTCAGGGGGGTTAAATTTCTAAACCCCTTCCCGGCGAGCGTATCCGGTGTCTCTGGGGAGTAAGAGTGAGCAGCACGACTTAGCTTGTATCACAAGACTACCTTTGAAATTGAAGTACTGTGGATTTTTTGGAGTCAATAATACTATCGGGAGCTATCGAAAAACCATACCTCATACTCGACTCCTGCGATACACCCTCGATCGGTGCTTGCCGCTCTTTCTATGGTCGCCTTCAATACCCCACGAGGATCGACGCTCAGCGGCTGCTTGGTGCTGGGATCATGAAATGACACTAAAAATAATGGAATGTGGCCCTCCCAGGGAATGCATCTGTATGTTGAGGGGTCTATGTAGGCCATCACATCATGAAAGCCATTTGCTTTATTTCCTATCAAAAGCTCTTTGGAGTAGAGTGTATCATGGATGTCCCACCCGCTGTAGGGACGTCACCTCAAAACTATAGTCATAAACGATGAGGATGTATACGAACAAGATGACACTGCAGAACCCAAAACCATCGGAGAGAGCTTTGAGAAATTTATCTTTCGACTAGGCGGTGGTGAATCTTGACCGTAGATTGTCCGTTCAATGACAACATACCATGAACTTTCCTCGGAGAACACCATCCACTGGAAGAAGAACTATCAAAAGGACGTTTAAAATCGAAACCAGAATCTTTACCGTCCACCCCTGAAGAAAGCGGACAAAGTGAGAAGATGAGATACGGCAGTACAATTACAACTTACCTGCGACCCACACTTTTGCAACTTGTTCTAATTTTTGTCTCCATTTCTCTATTTCCTGGGGTGCCATCAGAATCGAATGTTTGAGCAAAACAAGGCGGTGTTCGGAGGTCAAGAGCTTCCCAATGAGCGATCCTTACCCCTAGCCTAGAAAAAGGTCCAAACCTTATGTGGCTGTTGAGTGGCATTCTAGGCATATATATGCTCCTATCAATGTAAGGGCCCTAGCAAATTTGCGACTACATGACAAGTGCCGTATTGGCCAATGAAACTCTTGCCCAGCTATACTAGTGTCACCTAGTCATAATCTTCGCCATATTCGTTGTACTTGCCAAGCGGATCCGGAATAGCAACAAACCGCGCATCGGTTATCCCATTTATCCTCAGCCACTTCTTCACCGTCAGGTCATCTTCGTTTTCTACAAATGGCTCGCAGTCCGCCAGATGGATAAGGTGCTCATCCCGCTTGCGCGAAGCGATCAATATACCTGGGACGCCCGCTGTGGTGGGTGTGCGTCGCGGATAGTCGACAGGAAAGGCATAGATAAACTCAATGCCTTTGCGACGGAAGTCTGCATTTAAAAAAGGGACGCATTGCCACCTTCGATGACGAGTCCACGTCGAAGTCCGATTTGGCGCAGTTGGTCGTAGGTTATGAGGTAGCCACCAATGACTAGCATGGCTGGAATCTAAAGATACAGAAATGCCATCCAATTGGGGGCACCAAGCCTCTCACAAGCCTTTTGAAGTTGCTATTGAGACGTGAGCTACTAGTACTAGGTCGGTCGCACTGAGGATTCTGAGAAGCAGATAGGTATGGTCGAGCGAAATTTGGCACGGTATTGATGAGAAATGCACTCATAAGCATCATACACACCCTTATTACAATCTACTGTTTTCGCTGATGCTATGCAACCGGCCTACACCATACGAACACCTGCACCAATTTCATCGCTAGCCTATGCACACTCTGGCCATATCTTTACGGGTTCGGGTACGTCGCATAGTCGTCTGCAACGGTGGTATTTCCTAACACATTCTTTAGACGACGGGGTCCTTCGCGTCTACCGCCAGTCAGGCTCCAAAGTCTTGAAGGCAATTAGTGGATTGGGATGTGAAATCTCATCAATAGTTTCTGCTGCAACACCAGAGGCGGAACTGGGTACCGTATGGATAGCTAGTGGGGGGCGGGTATGTCCAAACTGCCATTTCTTCTCTGTTTCCTTCCCTGACGCTTTTTGATAGATACATTCATTTGAACTGGATTCTCATACTCATAAAATGATTTTGACAAGGGCTGATGCTGCCATAACGTTCCAAATAAGCGCGGATGGAGAAGATGTGTTGAACGAGGTGGGTGACTATATCGCCCAAGTTCCCTTCCAATGAGCTAAGTGGTATCAGCCAGCTTGCTCTAAGTAGTAATCGCAAGTATCTGGCGTTCAGTTTGGACACGGGTGTCGTAGGAGTCGTCGATTTGAACACCAGCCAGGTGTCACAGATGAAGGTCAAGCATGACAATGTATGTACGTGGACCCACGGACGAAACATGAGCCAACACTCACTACCACAAAGATCTGTGGGACCGTCGCGTTTATCCCAAATCGGCCGAGTGAACTCGTGAGCGGTGGTTATGACCAGACCATCCTTCATTTCGACTTTTTGCAGTGCAAACTGCTTTCTCGACGTAACCTGGGTGAGTTTTTTTCAACTCAATTTTGTTCGGTTATCCGCCAGGCTGATGATAAGAAGCCGCCCTTCCTTTGGAAGGTGGAATGACATTGTCACCTCCTTTCGTTCTATCCACATCTCTTTCATCAACCGGTATCCTGGCCGCGAGTACAGCGGATGGTCGATTGTGGCTAGGCTCTGGCGGAGAACCGACCGTTTCAGGAGGAAAAAAAAGGAAGTGGAATGGGCTCCGAGAGGAGGATGGTTGGATTGTTCAGGCCGCGGAAGGACCGATAGTTGCTGTGTGGGTTATTTATTTCCACTTCTATTGAGCTTGGTCCTGACAGTGTTTGTAGGGTGTTTGCTGACCCCAGCACCCTTGTCATATGTACGCTCCTAGGCAGAATAAAGCAATATCACATATCTCGAGAAGGAGCTGAGAGGGGATTGGAGCTTGAAGAGATATGGTCGGTAGATGCTATGGAGATTGCGAAGGTAAATGCCATGATAGTTAATGGCAATTGGATTGCCATTGGCGGTTTGGGAAAGGAAGGGCAAGGGATCGTTGAAGTGTGGAATCAAGATGCTAGCCATGATGTTACTGGATGATCGCAGCATGTCGAAAGAGTGTTAATTATCTCCACTTGTAAACCGTCCATCTTTCTCCCGTTCTAATTGTTCTATTCTCCGCAAATGGACATCTCGCGATGCTTTTAATCTCGCGAGATACTCTTCGTCCGAGAGCCTGTGAAATCCTAGCCAGCCCATAGCTTTCTCCTGGAATGATTGCGGAGGTTCTATGGGTGAATAGCGATGAGAGGGGTGGTAGTCGTCTTCCGACCGTGATCGGATATACTTTATCCTCGTAACGCAGGCTTCGTTGTATGCCCATTGCAAGAAAGCACAAGCTAAAGAGCCGGTCGTGACACCTGGTACAATGCCTCGTACACCCCCTATGTTCTGATTCAGAATTAATGAGGCTTGTGGGGTATGGATACATACTTCTCCATCCATTTAGTATACCACCGGCAGCTCCACCGCTTATTCCCGAGTCTAACAGCTGTCGTGTCCTCAGTTCGGACAAAGCCAACTGACTCGCGTCGTTCGCTCTTGTACGACGTGCATGTTGCATGCTGGCGGGCGTCAAGGCCAACAATGGGCTGACCGCATATTCGCGAATCGCTATTAAGCATTTTACACAAAGACACTCACGGCCTAACTAGATTTAGTACGCACTAAAGAATGTGCATGCGGCGATGCCAGTATTCAAAGCAGACGAGGCGGCAAGGATGCCTGCGTTGCCTTTGAACACGCCATATGCTCCAGTGACAAGTGCACTTGTTAGCGCTATTGAATGAGCTTAATGAGCATTACACTGAACGTGAGGTGGGAGGACTTGCACGCAATTAGGGTACCATACACGACCCTCTGCGAGGACGTGTCCATCCCTTTGTGTTTGGAACAGAGGCTACAGCCAAACAAACGCGCCTTTCGTTCTTTCTTGTCACTGCTCATTACTCGCCTACTGTACTGGGCCTTCTTCTGGAGCCCACCTTCTGTATTCTGCCATCGTCGTTTACCCAGATGTCCAACCATACTCCCAATCTGCCCGTCACGACTGGAACGACCTCGCCATCTCAGTGGCCACGGAGTCAACCCATTTCTGGGGGGTCGAGTGCGTTAAATACGCCTCCAGAAATCTGGTTGAAAATATTCCTTGATGCCACTTGGATATCTGGCGCGTTCTTTCTCTCGGACCCCCACGATACAAATGCTTTCGTCTTTGACAAATACGGCAAAGCCCTCCACCACCGCTTTCGCTCCGCTATGAGCGTGAATCTTTCTGTTAGTTTGGTTTGCAAATCCTGGAATTCCCTCATCCGAAATATGTTATTTCGATACATCTTAATCAGGACTGGCGACCAGGCTCTAAGAATAGCAGACATACTAGAGAATCACGAATCGTCTTCTGATATCGTTCGTGGACCTGGGTGGTGGACGAGGCGTTTGGAGGTCGCGCTGGAACACATGACTGTCTGGACGCATGCCCACTCCGATGCCTTCTCCAGGATCATACATAGTTGTCCCAATTTAGTTGTGCTATCGACCGCCTTCTGCACCGAAAACAGCCACTTATTTTTTTTGCCCGTCATTCATGCTTTGCCAAAATGTCACTCATATTCGACTCAGGCGCTCAGACGACTCGAGTTAAGAGGAGATGGTGCATTGCTGAAGATACCCATCACTTCTCTGGCCCCGTTCTTGGAGATTCTTTGCGTTCGTCCCTCTCGTGGGGCAGGACTCTCGCAAGAATCGTGGGCATGCCATCTGCCGAGATTACACACACTTATTTCTACCTTTGGTTACGGATCGAATCTCACGGTTGGATGGGACATGCCTTCTCTACGAACGTTGTTCTTATACGACAACCTGGATATCAAGCGCTGGATGGAAAGAATTGGGCACCGGTTACAACACCTTTGGCTTCCGCACTTCTTCTTCCTGGCCGACACTCTTTCTTTCTGCCCGAACCTGCATGAGATCGTCATTGACTTTCACGATCTCATTCAGCAACCTCTCGACAGCCTTATGATCCACGCTTCTCTTCACTGCCTTGTAATTCGAAGTCCTGTATTGAGTACACCCCTACACCCGATTCATGCCACCGATTTTGTGGACCGACTACGCTCCAACCTGAACTCACTTTCGTCTCTGCACCGATTCCCATCCTTCAAATTCGTTCGTCTTCAATTACCACCCAGAGCTCCAACCTCAGTGAAATCGCTGTTGCTGCTAATGTGGAGGACCTGGCTCAACTCCTGTGAGGATCTGGGTCTCGCAGTCCAATATCGTCGTGGAGGAGAAGAATGGGAGATCGATCCCGAGTGGGAACCGTTTACAATACAATTCGTCGAAAATCATCTGTAAGTTCATGACGCGGTAGTTTCCTTCTTCATGCGATTTAACTTGTCGATGATATAATTTATCAGATATTACTAGACCGCCCTTGTCGGAAGGTGTGCTTCGCTTTGCGGACCTCAGATAAGCACCGCCTCTGGTTACCTTCAAACTCCTTACGCCGCCTCTCTGTGCTAATGTAGGACGTGTAATTGCTCTCGTTGCTAGATGTCTATAGAAACCGATGCTTGTGTGCATTATAATGATAGATAGAATAGAATAGATGAATAGTCACAACGTTTCACGAACGAATCCCAATGTACCCAAGGAAGATGCAATAAGCTCCAGCACTCTCTCGCTCTCCTTCCGCTGCACATCCATCAATTTAGCAAGATCCTCCTGAAGTTCAGGGTTATCCATAATAACATCAGCGTGCATTCGAAGAAAGACATTCTGAAAAGTTTGCACTACTTCAAAATCACGGTGCGATAGCAGACGTTGCACGAGGGCCTCCATGAAGAAATGGAGGCTGTCTGACGAGACCAGCGAATGCAACTCCAAGTCAATCGCGGCAGGCGATAGCGTTTTAATGAAATTAAAGAACGACTGGTCTGCAAACGGTTATTCGACACTTCGTCGCCATGGACAAGATCATAAACACTTACAATCTTTGTTACTACCTGCCTCGACCAACTTCTTGTGGAAAACACTTTCGGCTTTACCAGCAGCCTTTTCTAGCCTTCGTGATGGTTTTTTTGGTTTTTTATCTTCCTCAATGATGAATCGAGGTTCAACACCGGGAAGTGTCGGTAGGAAAAATGGTGCGTGTTCGGGGACTTTGGGAGGTTCTGTTGGCTTGTTCCGTTGCTGCAATCAGAAGCAGGATGAGCAAGCGGAAATAGCAGTCGTGATATTGAACGGACTTGTATGATTTCAAGATTGAGGAGGGTCTGCCATCGCGAACGAGGCAAAAGGGTCAACGTGATGAGGTCACCATCAAGCTGGGGCGGGGTAGAAAATACATCTATAGGTGGACTCTTTACAGTAAGGGCCGACAGCGCATCGAGTACTGTCGAACAAAATAAGCACTGGGAGTATACTATAGATTATGGTCTGACCTTCATCTTCTGAGGAGTCCTGCATCGCCGGAAGGGGGACATCTGATATATCTTCATCCGCTACACTTTGAAAGGAAACGTCGGCAAATTGTGCTCGGTTTCCCCTGGATGTTATTCATTGAGCGTGGTACTTTTGTATAGGGCAGGTTTATGGCTCACCATAAATATATACCGACACTGTCGACATGGGCTGTCGCAAGGAAATCATTTGTAGGTGAGAAAGCAATGCTAGCAGCCACGCTAGGCGTCCTGAATGCATCAATAAGGCATCCTGTGGGAAGGTCGAAGGTTCGAATTATTGCGTCTAGGGAGCTTGCGACCAGCCATCGAGAGTCTGGGGAAAAAGCCTAAAAGTTGATGTTGGGAATGGTGAGAATTTGGCCGAAAGTAGCAAGATTGAACGTACAATATCAAGTACCCGTCCACGGAATCCACCTAATTCTCTGACCACTTTCTTCGTCTCAATGTCTACTACACGAACACACATGTCGTCGCATACCACGGCAAGCAAACCGCTATCGCGATGGAGCATCAGCGATGTGGCCGAGGAAGGTAGTATTAGTGTCTGCTCCAATTTAGTAGAATGAAAATCGAAGAACTGCATTGTCAACACGAGGTATTATTCGATGCAGAAATTTGTTTGGATGCAACGAGAACTCACATTAACCGTTCCATCCAGCGTACAAGCAACAACGAGCCCGTTGAGCGCATCGCTAGCTAATCCAGTGACACACCGATCTCCTCCATTCTTCCCGGCAATGTGAAACCTATGAGCAACTTCGGGTGGAGCTTTGCCTATGTCAAATGTTTTTCGTTTCAACCCCGACTGCATATTCCACATGTGAATGGCTCCAGTCGAGGAACTGGCAATCCCAAAGTTACCACATGCTGAAACACATACAGCCTAATTTATTTTCAGTGAAATAAAAATCAGCATTGAAACCAAATATCAGTCTTGAACAAACCTTGACCGAACCCACTGGCTTCGTCTTGCCTTCCCCGAATCCTAAACTGTGCTTACCCAGTTTCTTCCCTAGCATCGTCCAAGATCTCGCGAAGGTCTCATCCGAGTGCGCTGTCAAAATATCATCCCAGTCTTTTGCCCGGGCAGTGGAATAGGCAATTGCTGTGATGGCAGGAAATTTTAACGAAGCCAAAGGAACGGACAGTGTCGACGCCTTTTTGGCGAGGGATCCTGAGTGCATCATCTTCGTTGAGCATTCACAAGTGGGTCAGCTTGAAACTCACCTTGCGACATTTCAAAAGACCTTGAATCCCTGACGACGGATGTACAGCGCAAACTGCGATCCCTGGACGCCGTCAGCATTTGTTTACCATCGTCACCATAATACCGGATGAGGTGGGGCGGTGCATAGTGGCCAGAGCGAAATTTAAGTAGTCGCGGGGCCGCGGTGGGGGAGTCAAAGAGCCATTGCTTATGATAAAATATGTCAATACAGTGATGAAAATGTCATTTGTACGTACCTTGACACTGTTATCCTCGCCCGAACTGATCAAAATGGGTTGGCCGGGTACCCACTCCAGTGCACTCACGGCGCCATCGTGTGCCCCTCGTACAATGTGAAGGAGGCGTCCGCCCGAATTCAAGTCCCAAAGTGCGATATGCCCTATAGAAGAAGCAGATGCAAGAATAGGAGGTCCGTCTATTTGCAACACAGACAGTAAATTAGCAGAGTGCTTTACTAGCAAAGCTTTAAATGACACTGACCGGTTCTAAAACCGAGTGCTCTGATCCCCCCACCTTCCATAAAGATACGAATCAGTCGTTCGTCTGCACGTACATCGTACACTGAGATCTCTCCGGATGTGAAACCAATGCCCACGACATCGATGGCAGGAGATTGAGTCAAGGCGGTGATCGCGCACGATGAATGGTTGGGAGACGTTAGAATGCGTGAATGGGAGAAGGTATGGATGCATGTCCTTTCAGAAATGATAAGAATCAGAGGTGGTAGACTTAACCAGGTGAGGACTGACTTGGCGCGGATGTTCCAGAGCTGCATGTCACCTTGGCTGCTCGATACGAGAACTTTATTCAGATATGTAGCAGGGTGAAGAAGAGACGTGGCTGTGAATCCAGGATTGAATTGAATTATTGAAGGCGTTGCTATCGGTATGTCACAGGTAAGCGAGGTGGTGCTATGGAAGGTACGGAAGACAAAGAGCGTTACCTCCTTCATTTGTCTCCCACATGAGCATTCTACTTCCGTCTGCTGTCAGAGCGAGCAGCTGTGAACCGAACAAGGTGATCCACGAAAGAACTGTATCGAGTGGATTGCTCAATCGGAAGACCTATGCGGACGTAAACGCACTGGCCACCATTGTATGGGCAATGACTGACCTCTTTTCCCCGAAGGAATTTCACGGCGTACTGTCCAGAGGCGGCCCAGACGGCATCACCATCCATTGCCAAACTCGAGATCTGTTCAGGCATATTAGGACCTGCATATCACGACAATCATCAAGAATCTACCCATACGACGATTTTTTCGCCCGCAAGCTTGCTCACTCACCAACAAAAAGTAGGGTCATCTTTCCTCCCTCCCACAGCGCCCAGGATCGGCCTAAACAGGTCAAGATATGTACTCTGGGGCCATCAGTGGCTCCCTTGTGAGACCTGGTTTGGAGTACAAAGGGTACATGGTTGGTTATGAAGCCGAGGGCTCGGAATGGCGCAAATAGACGGGGTTCATGTGGGTTTCTATTGACGGACTCCCTACGAACTCGTTTGCGTGGGGGCTCAGAGCCGTTGGCTACGACCGGCACATCAAGAGCTACCATTCGACGCGAATTGAAGCCAATAATTTTTTTTTTTACAGTCCGCTTGCGCATGGCGTCTCAAATACCATGGCTAACGTACTCACTGCTTTTCGCTGTATTCTTGCTCGCTCGTTCGTGCTGTCCCTTCTCCTGCTCTCAGACGCTAATCTATTTTCCCTAGTATTTCTACTTCTCAACCAGCAAAGATCGTCATCGCGCGGAAAGTCTCTGCTTCTGGTGGGCGCGCCAGATGCTGGCAAGACCGCGATACTCACGAGGGTGATTCCAATCCTAGAGGGCTTCAAGTGGTCGCATATGCTCACACTAGACTCTAGCTTTTATATAATCAGACGCTACCGACTGTGACATCTTTGCAGACAAACTCGTCCGTTATTACTTTGCCAAGCTCGAAGAGAATCCGAATCATCGATGTACCTGGGCACCCCCGAATCAGGGATCAATTTCGGGAACACCTTTCAGGGGCGAAAGCCGTTGCTTTCGTCGTTGACTCGGGCACTGTTTCGCGTAACGGCGGAGCAGTCGCGGAGTATGTCGCTCGATCAGTATTGAATCAGTCTAAACACCATATTTCTGATGCAGGCACCTTCATATGATCTTACACGAGTTAGCGTCACTGCCACCCTCACGATCACTGCCAGCGCTACTGATAATTGCACATAAAACTGATCTTCACAAATTGACATCAAGCACGACGGGGGAGAACGTCGTCGTCGCTCGTGTCAAAACTGTCCTGGAACGCGAGTTGGAAAAGAGGCGGGCTTCCAAGTTGGGCGGGGTGGGTGTAGAGGGGCTTGGTGAGGATGGGGAGAGGTCAGATATGGGAGGTCTGGAGTGTGATGCGCCCCCGCGCTCGCCTTTCAGATTTTCCGATTGGGAAGGTGGAAAGGTAAATTTTGTTGGATCATCGGTGGCTATCAGAAAGGGTGTCGAAGCTGATGGTGGTGAGAACGATCAACTCTCTGGCTTCCGGGAATGGATGGAGAAATGCTTGTAAGGGTCGATTGAGGGTGGAAATGATGCATCGAAAACAAACAAGGCCAAATATCGGCGTTGAATATAAAAACGGGAAAATTTACCCAAGCTACCAGCCGCAGCCATAAAGACAGTGCCCGTCCTATACATTTACCATTTAGGACGAGGCGATTGGGTCTAGCGCAGAGTAAAGCACGCTGGGTTAAAGAGCTTTCGCACCTTGCTTTGATGGTGTTGTGAGTGTCAGAGCCAGCCGACATCTCCAGTCGCAATACAACTGTGCCCGTCAGATGATGTCCCGTAACTCGTAACCAATCCCCACCAAGAATAGTGTCAGCCGCCGGATGATATTCCGTTGGCGATATAACTGGATGTCTCCTTGACAATAAAGTCCACAAACCTTTTCTCTCTCGTATAATGTAGAACGCCATTTGGGGTCTCGGAATCGGAGAGTTTGAGAGTACGTGATTAAGAAATGTACTAGGGGCTCAACTTGGGACCCCAGCGGTGCGCGGTCCTGAACATTCTCGGCAACTGTGCTCGTGATAAGAACAACTGAAGACCTGTTTTACCGGTACGTAATCGGTTTCTTTTTCGAATTCACCCTAGTTCATGCTCGCCAGCCTATTATGCTCTGCCAGCCTATTAGGCTAACTTCACGTGTTCGTCCAGCGGTTCCGTGAAACGCATGGATCCTCCCCCATTAAATGCGTAAACCAGTGCACGAAACAGCAAGCAATTTTGCTTGCATCAGACCGCATACAAACTCGCAGGGGCTTTTTACGAAAAGACAAAAAATTGACATCTTTGCGATCATGATCACATTCCAAATCAGTCCAACCCCTGAGCTTTGTGGGGTCACCACCAAATCCATATAGAGGGGCACGAGTATGTCCGCAACACTTCTCCTTTTCTCCCCAATCTCCATTTAGTCTCCCGGCATGAGCGAACTGTTAGTGGCCACAACCTACGGTGCCTTCCTCCTGGGTGGTCTGTTTGCTTTCGGGTTCGTACCAACTTCACGCCCTCAGGATACGTCCGCTCACGTCAGTGCAGTCTGTCAGGAATCGTAAATGTACAAACTTACATTTACTTCAAACTTTATCCTGATGATGATCGCTACCTCAGATATATGGTGAGAATACCCATGACCACCTCTCTCTCTCATTGACAGATCCTTAGGTGTTGGCAGTGTGGTTCGTTTGCACACTTTTTTTTCTTCTTCAAAAACAACCAATAAAATTCATAGGATCACTGATCTGTTCCACACGGGCTGTATCTGTGCCGGACTCTGGCGTAATGTCGTTGTGCACTTTGGCGATCCTACCGCAATCGACTCTATTCCATGGTGGGTATATTTTCGTTACTTCCACGTCATCAGACCGTTCACTCGGAAAATTTGGGCGGTGTGCAGGCCTGTTGCAGTATGTCCTATCCCTCCTTTTCGCAGATGGCCTGCTGAATGCAGCCCTTTCCCTCAAAGCTAACAGTTACTTGCACGGTACGAGTCTTCACCACTCCTGTTACTGTTTCTCAGTGTTCTGTAGGGAATTATCACCTTACTCGTTCATTGGCAAGTATATGCTACTTCTTGATCAGGGTCTCCTTACTCATAGCCCTCTAGTTTCTTTGCCCACAGAATCTACAAATGTAAGTTCCCCCTATGGCGTGCCCTCCATCAAGTCACTGAACTTCCGACCAGTCAGCCACCACAATTGGTGGATCATCGGTCCCATCGTATGCGCCAACTTTACTCCTAGATAGCCATCTCTCATCTTTGTTCCCAAAGCTTTTCCTCAACCTCGTTCGATTTGGTGAGCCGACTCTCCAGCGTTGTTAGATCGAGGCATTAACAGACCAACTTCAGGCTCGGCTATGAGCAAGTCCTCGAATCATTTAATCTGACACTTGTTGCTAACCAATAGTCCCGCTACTGCAGCGACCAGCGTTGAAATGTGTGTCCACTTTCCCGCACCTTGTTATATCATGAACTCATCCATCAAAAGGCTCCGTTATGGGCGTTTCACGGTATTCAAAGAGCACGTTCGCGTAAGTTTCAGAACTCAAGGCTCAAAAATCAGCTAACCTTCAGTCGAGTTCAGTGGCTCGCCACCCTCGGTCTTTCTCTTTCGTCGGGCGTAGATATTCTCGTCACATCGGCTCTATGGTACTATCTGCATCAAAGTAGAACCAGATCGTTAACGTACGTATCTAAACTCTCGACTTGCTTTCATTCCTGACCACGATTTTAGCTTGAACCGGGTCATCGACTTATTACTCACCTACGCATTTGAAACCGTTTCGCTTACTTGGTAAACAACCGTGTGTCATCTCCGACCTCTGAAAGTTATCTAAACGATGTCTATAGCGCTACTACTACTATCGCGATGATTTGTGTGAGTTGGATCCTTGCGGAAACATATTCAATTGGGTTGAACTGATCGTACTGCAGTGGGTGACACTACCTCAAAACTTGGTGTTCATGGGTTTCCACTTCTTGATTGCAAAACGTAAAGTCTCCCGGTTTCTCAAACCTAAACATATTCTCACCTCCAGAAAACTGCAGTATTTGCAAATTCATTTTTACTCACGCAAGTTCCTGAATTCCCTCCGTGACGTCAGATGATTTATTCTGTTACAGACTGAATGCACGTCTGCAGCTTCGAATGACGGGCATGTCTGCCACTCTTCCAACAGCGATTCAATTCGAACATGAAAAGGGATCGGAAAACACCAAGGTAGCTTTTCTTTTTACAAGCGAATTGACTTTATAATAATTCATTGATAGTCGTCGTCGGTACCAGAATCCTCGGTCCCCTCACTGTCAAGCAGGCTCAAGGTAGGTCATTAAGACGTCCTATTGGCGATATCACTGACAGTGATTCAGGCTCCTGGACTGTCGAGTGCGCCGATCCCCGAGGAAACGGAAATAACGATTATACCGTCCCGAGGCACCACTTTGGTGTGAGGGATGACAAATAGATTCCCCATAAAAACGCAGCCCGACGCGCCGCACGTCAACGCCATGGCGCTACTGTGATTTTGATTACAACTGTTGGGATGATTCATTCACTTTCATGATTTTTTGTGTATATACTCGTTATACGTGGCAACAGTAACTCTATGTAACGCTCTCGTCATGTCACGCTAAGCCCTATAGTCTGCAAACACTTCTGCAACCATGTTCATCCTCAACTGGTTTTGGGATATTCTTGCACAGCTCGGTGTGTTCATCTATGTTGCCACTGTAACAGGCTTCGCCATCTGTCAGACTCACCATTTGGCATCAAGGGTTGCTACATAAAAATGCAAAAATTCTTTTCCTCGGTCTTGACAATGCTGGAAAGACTGTAAGCGCTAATCTCCGTCTATCCCTTGCTTCTCGTGGCACATATCATTCTCCCTAGACATTACTTCATATGCTGAAAAATGACAGACTGGCAACGTTGCAGCCAACCCTCCATCCAAGTGATCCATCTTTCCTTCTATTTCACAAACCCTACTTACTAATGTTCACCGCAGCTTCTGAGGAACTCGCGATTGGTAACGTAAAGTTCACCACATATGATCTCGGGGGACATCAACAAGGTTGGCTTCTGGCGCCACCACATGCTAGCCTTTGTCATTGATGATCTCGTTTCAGCCCGCCGTCTCTGGCGTGACTACTTCCCTGAAGTTGACGGTATCGTTTTCCTTGTCGACAGCGCGGACTTTGAACGCTTCGCCGAATCCAAGGCGGAGCTTGATGCTCTCCTCTCCATCGAGCAGCTTTCCAAGGTTCCTTTCCTAGTACTCGGCAACAAGATTGATGCCCCAGGTGCAGTAAGTGAGGAGGAGATGAGGCACCAGTTAGGTCTATACCAAACCACCGGCAAGGTGTGTGTGTGTGTGTTTTGCTACTCTGAACTGAGGCAGACGACCTTCTCAGGGCAAAATTCCTCTTCACGATATCCGACCGATCGAGATATTCATGTGCTCGGTGGTGCAGAGACAAGGGTACGGTGAAGGTCGGATGATTTGACTTATGACGTTGCGGTCCTCGACTAACTGTGTATTATTCGTTCACAGGCTTCAGATGGCTGTCGCAATACGTGAGTTCGCTCTCTTTTGCATATTTATACCATCTCACTCCTTTTAGATTTGAGTTTTCGGTCCTCGTGTCGTGAGCTGGTGCTAATAGATCGTCGAGTTGTTCACGGTCCCAGTCTATGCTAAATACGAGTATATGTCTTCCTGAACAATAATAATCTTTCGACGTTTCGATACTTGGACAAATGTTCTTTGATTAAGACCGTTCTCTCATCAACCTGACTATGCCGAATGAATCTCAACTACATCCCCACCGTTCACACTGTTTTCTTCATTTCTATACTTCTCCGCATTGCCCTCATCCTTTATAGTGAATGGCACGACGCTCACTCGGTCGTGAAATACACAGATGTCGACTATCGCGTTTTCAGCGATGCAGCACGGTATATCCTCCGCGCGGATGTTGAAGCCAAAGGGTCGTGTAGCCAATGGCTTAGGATTGGCGAGTGAGTGTCATGCATCCTTTCCAACATGTAGAACAGTTCATTGAGTTGCTTTTGTCACCCAAGTCCGTATTCGCGAGAGACGTATAGGTACACACCACTGCTAGCCCTCCTCCTGATCCCGAACGAATGGCTACACCCCTCGTTTGGGAAGTACTTGTTTGCAGGGTGCGACATACTCAACGGGGTGCTGATCTACAACCTGCTCGTGTCCGTGTTACTCCCAAACACCGCTGGCTACTCCCGAACCAAAGACAACTCTGATCCGAGTGGAGAGGATAGAGCGACCAGAATGGAGAGGCTCGCCACGACTTATACTGCTGTGCACCTCCTCAACCCGATGGTGGTCACCATCTCGACACGCGGCTCATCCGAATCCATCCTTTCGTCCTTTGTCCTCCTCACGCTATATTGCGCGTTGAAGGGGAAATGGGATAGAGCCGCTGTCTTGCTCGGCGTCAGTACCCATTGGAAAATATATCCGGTCATTTTTGGTGTGGGATGTTTGAGGGTTGTCGGAAGGGATGACGAGAATGGTTCGAGTGGAGATGGGCGGCCGAGACGACTCGGTTGGAAAGGATTTATGTGGGAAGTTGTGAATCGGAGAACTTTGCGTTTTGGGGCTTTGAGTGCAGGGACTTTTGGTCTATTGGCCATGTTGTGCTACCTGGTGTGAGTGTCTGTCTTTCCGATCTGCGTCCTGCTTTCTTATTCTCTTTCTGTAGGTGGGGGTACCCATTCCTCTACGAATCATACCTTTACCATCTTCACCGGCTTGACCACAGACACAATTTTTCCCCATATTTCTATCTCACATACCTTACCTACCCTTCTCCCGACCTTCCTCCCACCGCACCCTCCTTCTGGCGTAAACTCCTCCGATCACCACTAACGAGCTTCGTACCACAAATGACATTGGCATTGGGGATGGGGCTCCTGTTTGGACGGAGGAAGGTGGATCTAGTGTTTACGTGGTTCGTACAAACGGCGGTCTTCGTGTTGTTCAATAAAGTTTGCACCTCCCAAGTCCGTCTATCTTATTCTCCTTGATTTTTTTCTCTCATCGCTAACGTAACCTCATATCCATGCTCTTCGGACAGTATTTTCTGTGGTACCTTCTTTTTATCCCTCTCCTCCTCCCATCTCTTCACATATCTCGTCGGCGCGGCCTGGTGTGCTTAGCGGTGTGGATAAGTACCCAGGCTCTATGGCTTTCGGAGGCGTACAAGCTGGAGTTTTTAGGAGAACAAGTCTTTTACGGGCTTTGGGTGCGGAGCTGTATGTATGTGCTTGGACATACCTGGGTTTTGAAGGAGATCATAGCTGGGTATGTGATGTAACGAGACAGCTAACGCTTCAAACAGATATACCGCGTGCGAGCCACAGGGACACCATTCGTAAAACCACTCGCGGATAAGACTTTAGATATTCGGTACTGCTCTCTCAGGCTGAAGGAATCTGTATTGGAAGACTCTAGGACTGAACGACTATGATCACGAAAGCAACTTGGCGTCAATCATTTCCTTTGTGAGGCTCTCTGCTCCTTCCCGGATCTCGATGACTTTGCTTATATCGGCCTGTTAACCACATTGAAGAGAAGCATCGAGGCGATCAAGGGCGCTACTTGCCGTCGTTTGAAAATCTAGAAGTGCACTTGCGTGGAGTGTCGTCAGCCCTATTTCGCTTGACGTAGGCGCCCAATTGATGAGGGTCAAAGGAAAAGACCTGCGTCCATCTGGATGGTTGAGCTCGTACGAAAGAACGACATAACGTGGCGAATTTTCCGGAAGTTCTGATTGACGAATGCTTTCAGTGGTCTATGTCTATACACTAGAAGGAGGGGTAGAACGCGCACCTTCACCGAGCTCCTCAAGACTAATGTCAGTAAGCTCGGCGACCTCCTCCATTACTAGTGTTTGCTTGTTGCATTTGATCACGAGCGCCGCGTTCCCTTCGCTACGGTGCTTGAAGCGGAATGTGCGTAAGGAGTCTTTAATGGATTGAGGGATATCTACGGTGTGTGACTACAAAAAACATTCAGTGGGACGACGAACTACCAACGATACTTGACTCACCATGGTAAAGACGGATGATGGAGTGATAAGATAAGATAAGCTACTGCTTACTCATTTGTCATCGATCGCGGTGAGGTGAACGCAAGTGATCCGGGATGAGTAATCGCACTACACGCGCCCACCCCACTCCCAACCTGCCATACCATGTCAACAGATAGCTCGAAGCGTTCACCACCACAAGTGTCATCTTCCAGAAGTTCCCCGGCTCCATTTGGTACACCGCCAGGGACTCCTGTATCGGACGACCCGGTTCAGTGGCTTCCAGAGGAAGAGGCTGGAACAGCGGAAATTTCACAAGATGCTTCTGAAGACGAGGTGTCAGCTGTGGACAAGAGATCGCGTCCTTGGTGGAAGAAACCCTCACCATCGTGGTTCGTGACCATCACCCTCTTAGGTTCTCATTTTCCCTCACAATACTCTTGAAGGATACTTGTGATTATGCCGTTTTTGGCTCTCATCACGACGGGACTAGCTGCCCCTCGCATAGAAATTTACACCACTCTAGCATGCAAAGATTACAGACCCGACCACTTTCCTAGGGCGGCACATGTTCCAACTGAGGAGGCCCTCGCCCACTTAGGCGGACGCAGCGCACAATATACTTCAACTCCTCCCTCGTCATTTGCATTTCCTCTTGATCGACTTAATTTTAGCTCTACAGCCCGGTCTCGAAACGACACAACAACGCTGAATTCTTGTGCGAGCGACCCCGTCGTTCAAGCTGCCGTCGCGAGATTAACTGTCCGTAAGCATCAGTTACGCCTGTCCATAATTAATTCTTGCTGGAAAACTCTCAACTTGATTGTTTTTTCGAATGTCCGAGGCTCTTGTTATCCTTCTGGATTGATGTGTAGCCAGAGTACAACTGTTTTCTCACTTCCTAACAGTGATCGCAACATCAACCGGTATTCTCAGTTGCATTACGACGGCGTGGTGGGGTTCTGTGCGTCTTTCCTTATTTTAATCATTTTCTCGGAATTCTTAATTTCCGTGCTTCATAGTTTTCTGACAGGCATGGTCGCAAGTGTGTTCTCGGCATATCCGTGATCGGACTCCTATTCAGCTCCCTTAACTTTATCATGGTGACCCGGTTATCTCAACACCGTGGCGGTAGTTACTGGTTCTTTGTGATTGGCCCTATCATTGAGGGTTGTCTTGGCGGTGCGCATCTCCAGGCCCAAAAATCTCAAATTAGCTTCAGTTTGACACACAATAATGCAGGGTTTACCAGCTTGATGGCGGCAGTGCATGCCTATCTGGCAGACTGTGTGGATCCTAGCTCAAGGTAAAATCTCCTCTCTCGGGCAGCTCTCGCCTCTTAAACCTACACTTTTCTAGATCCCGTCTATTTTCCCTCTCGCATGGACTCTTATTTATAGGGGTGGCCTTGGGACCCACTCTCAGCGGTCTCTTCATTCGATATACCCGCCAAACACTCTCAGTCTTTTACATTGCGGCCAGCATGTATTTCCTCTACGCGCTTCTAATATGGTTTGTCATACCTGAGTCCCTATCTCCCGCACAAATGAACGCATCTATCGTGAAACGGCGCGAGAAGATGGCGCGTGCTAGGGAGAATCCTTCGGTGGAACCGTGGAAGAAAATATTCGGGTTTCTGACACCACTGAGTGTCTTTATCCCGGAAAAGGCTGGTACAAGTCCGTTGAATCCAGGGAGGGACTGGGATTTGACGCTGGTGGCGATGGCTTATGGCTTCACAGCTAGCCTTATGGTGGGTTGTTGTTATACTGGATTATCTCCGTTGGTTCCGCCGGTACCGATATTGTCCTTCTAGGGCTCGTATTCATACAAATTTCAATATGCCGGGTCTTCGTTCGGTTGGACATCAGAAAAGGTGGGTCATCTCCTTTCCATGGAAAGAACGAGTTGACTCGTTGCCTCTAGATGGGCTATTGGCTAAGTTTAATTGGTGTAACTAGAGCTGCCTATCTAACGATTTTATTACCTGGTATGTTTTTTCACGCTGACGTCTACATTGATAATTCTCGGCTCACACTCCCAGTGGCGATTAAGTGGCTCAAACCGACCTTTGTACCTCGAAACCCTACCACATCCAGCGAAACACGGCCCCTTCTGTCACCCCCTTCTGACGCCTCAGTTATTGCCGATGGCCATCAAGTGCACCATTCTCCTTCATTCGATTTGGGACTGGCACGCATTTCACTCGCCTTCAACATCGTTTCCTATATATTCATATGTTTTTCCCCCACTCCAATGGCCTTCATCCTTTTGGGGATATTCAGTGCCTTGGGTGAAAGCTTCTCTCCAGCTGTGCAGAGTGTTGCGCTGGAGTCATATACTAGACGAGGGGGGTCGGAGAGCGGGCGATTATTTGGTGCGCTCAGCGTCGTCCAAGCTCTTTGGTACGTCTTCTCTCTTGCTATCCTGAAACGCCCCCTTAATCTCGACTGTTCTCTGGTTCGGTTTAGCGGTCAGATTTTGGGTCCCGCGCTATTCGGGTTTACCTACATGAAAACCGTTGCGACTTATCCTCGAGCGATATTTTTGTTGTCGGTGGTCGTCGTGGTGATATCTTTCATCCTGTTGAGCTTTGTAAAGTTATCCAGCAGTCTCACTCGGCACCGACCGTCAAGCAGATAGTATGGAGCCCCAGGTAGGTAGCGAGAAGCAATGCAATCCTGGGCCGATCATTAATGATTTTTCCGTCGATCAAGATCTCATTCGATTCGAGACCCCGAAGCGGAAGGTCGGTTGGCGTCTTCCCTTGAGGAAACCGCCGTGCTCCCATCGGATTTGGGCCGGGGCGGATTCGATGCGGCACCATAAAGTTGGAGAGATTAACCTCCCGGTTGCAGCTGCGTATTTTGTAGAGTTGTCATCTATACTATGCTCAAATCATTAAATTTTGCCACTTTCACTTCCTCCGACTCTAAATGTGGTGAGCATTTCAGGGCGAATGATAAACAGATGGGCTAACAGTTTTGCACGTGACTCAGCGGGGCTGATAAGGTCACAAAACATGTCACACGTCACGCAAACAATGTCTCCTCTCCCCGTCGAACTATACAGAATCATCCTCGAAAATCTCGACAAAGACAAGGCCACCTTGCATGCCTGCAGTTTGACATGCAAAACATTTCTACATATCACCCGGCCCATCCTCTTCTACGATGTTGATATCAGGTCTACGAATTCCGCCCAACGCCTCCTGGAGTCATCCCCCGATTGTTATGCATATGTTCGCAGGTTGTTCTTATTTGGGATAGATAAATATTCTGTGCCTACATGGCTGAACGACGCGTTACCTCTCCTCGTGACACGCCTACTGGATATCACAATGCTCAAACTGGAGTGTTTCATCTGGGAACAGCTCAATGACACAGTGCGCTCCAGGCTATTATCCGGATTCCGTAAGCTTGAACGCCTGGAGATAAAAAATAGCATTTTCAGAACTCCGACACAAATGAACCAATTAATCGCGTCATTCCCATCCTTGAGGAGCCTCTCATGTGATAAAACGCGATGGGAAATATACGATATACCTGCGATTCCTCTGCCCCAAGGTATCACATCCATCCGTCTGACTTCCTTCCAGGCGGGCTTTTTCAATCGACTCTTGAGCCTTGAGCCGCATCCCGATGTGCTTGCTATCGAGTTGACAAGAATCGTGATGGATGACTTAGGGGATGTGGGTAGCTTGCTCGCGGCGCTAGGCCCATGTCTTAACCACCTCCACCTGCGACCAGTCATTTCATTTTTTCCTTTCGATCGAGAAGGTTAGCAAACTCCCATCCTTCTGCGCCATTTTATCAATGGATCTGATACTTGAATAAATTCACAGATGCGCTCGAAGACTATATCAACCTCTCCCACAATACTAGTCTTCGCTCCTTACATCTTGGCGGGGACTCAATCACCCGAGGCTACCCAGGAGATGGGGTATTTGCTCTATGGTCTCAGATTGCCTCACCTCATATGAAGCGAATTGTGAAGGAATTCACCCTGACATCCTGGTCCGATTTGGACAAAGTGGACTGGCCCCGGATAGAATGGTATTTTTCTCAACCGCGATGGGCCAACCTTGATGAGCTCGTGTTTCAATTGTTTACCGAAGTTGAGATACCCGCGGCTAGTGGGTTGATAAAGGCTCGTTTGCCTCTACTCGCGAGCCGTGGTATCCTGAAGGTGCGGGGCGGGCTAAGATCAGGAGCAGGAGTTTGGGAAGTGTGACTTATGAATGATTTCTTCAATAACTCGTCGTCGCATCTCACTCGGTAAAATCGCATGGCCGAGTTATTCATGCAGCGCTGGGGGCAGCTAGACATTAATCAAATCAGATTTTGAACATAACAAAACTAGATTGGCTTAACGGGATACATCTAACTGAACCCGATAGCTGGCAAAGCCAGTTTCACTATTACGTTAGTTCCTTCATGCTGTACGATACTTACTTATTAAACTACTCTCCTCCCTATCTCGAACAAGAACTATGGGTATAATGGTCCACAGCAGGGGTAAAAATCTTGGAATCGTTATTCACTCGTAACCGAAAATGGCGATCTCCACCATCTCCACGCGCAGAGCCCGATGAAGAAGTTGAAGATGCCAATCGCTGATGAACCAGCGCCAAATCTGACAAGAAGCCACCAGGTGTAACCGACAAGTCGATCAAGGACTCGACCAGTGTACCGCTTCAGGGTAGCTCTTGGATGAGGTTGCGGACTGTAGGTTGGGGGTAGACGGAGGAGCGGGGGAGTTGCTTCTGACGAAGATATCGGGCGTGGAAGTAGGAGGAGTGATACAACGGGTTTCTTTTATAAGAAATGTGAGGGGAACTTAGGACATCGAGAGCGGGAGCTACGTACGTGATCGGAGGTGGTATAAGAAGGGATGGAGGTATACAAAATATTGGCGATGTGAGATTCCTCTGGGTTGTCGGGCGAGTCCGAGTGTGTGGCGTACATAATTCTATCTGTCCAAGAAGGTGTCCGCTGGTCGCTGATAGCACATTAGAGGGTAGATAGACAGCGAAGCCAACTGGTGGCACACCTGTACTTATCTACCTCCCCGAGAAGATACTTGTAGGTGCATTTGAATTTCCAAAAATCTCCCTCGCGAAGGCCAACGCAAACGGTACCTTTGCGGCGCTCGACGAGAAGCTGATCGAAATCTTTCATTTCTTGTCGAGCACTTTCGGTTTCTAGTGCTGCTGAGAAAGTAGGCTGAGTGGTTGTACCAAACAAAGGATGGGATTCCGGAAGTGCAAGTCGAAAATTCAGATCCCCTAGGACGAAAAGATGCGATGTAGTGTAGATCGTCGTTGGTATGGTATTTTCTGATGAGGGGAGGGGAGGAAAAACTAGACAACGGACTATATTGTCGTAGTCAGCGATTCGACGAGGGAGGTTAAACTCGTGTGCAGCCAGATGTGCGCAAACGAAACTGCCAGAAAGGGAGCTTAGAGGTATGCGGAGAAGGCGAAAAACTGGACACACGTAAAGATCTCGCCTACACTACCTTCATCGCCCGGAACGCGAAATCTAAGGCCGACTGCACCTTTATTGCCCATGTTTGCAGGACCACAACCCATCCATTGAGTCTGTACGTCGCAGATTTTGCGAGCGACTCCACTGTCGCGTGCGTACACAAGCAACGCGACGCCGACATTGACCACTTTTGCTACCAAAGAGTACGATTCTTTGTTCAAGGCATGGGCCTCGATCTGGGATTGGATATGCGCGTCTCTTTTCTCAATTACCGACCGAGACTGACCAACCACTGGGTTTCAGGAGAATCAATGCTGATCAGAGGACACGTGGAAGAAACGCACGTCCCAAGTGCAAAGGCAGGAGCTCCTGAAACCCTACTGCGACAATATCTGGAGCCGTAGTTTGGCTGGAGAGGAAGCTGGAGACTTGGAATGTTGGTGACAACCAATCCACCAAATCTTGTGGAATGCCCTGCAACCCCTGCAAATTGGTATTGTAAGATGCGATTTGAACTAGAAGACGTTCTGGGTCGCTGGATTGAGGAAGTTGTGCCATTGCGCTGTGCAATGCAAGTCTCAAAACGTTTGGAACATTCCACTTTACTGAATTCAGCAGAATGCGATCAGAGCGGTCACGTCACGGAACATGAGATGGATATATCATTCTCGAGGGAGGAATGGACTGCTACGGTATGAAGGCGCCTCGATGATAGGTGGTAATGTTTTAGCCATTTCCTTTGTTCCTGCTGGAAATGGTAGATCATCCACGCCTTTCGGAAGCACCTTTTCGTACCGCCCCTTAGCCTGATTTGCCTTGCTCAGAGAGACCATCTTTTTCACCGCGTCACGAATCAACACCTGACCATCGTCGACTCCAGGTACTGCCCCGCGAACGAAGATAAGTTCCAGCGAGGTGTCCACGCGAACGACAGCCAGATTTTGTACGGTCGTACGTTCCCCACCCATGCGGCCAGCCATCTTTTTACCAGGCCAAATTCGTCCTGGATCCTGTGAAGGATTCAATCTCACAAAATTTGAATAACTTTTCTGTGAATCATACCTGATGCTGCCCCATTGAACCGGCTGATCGGTGTGATACTGAAACACCATGGCTGGCCTTGAGCCCTTTGAAGTTCCATCTTTTCATCGGTCCTTGGAAACCCTTGCCGGTGCTAAGAGTGTCTTTGCTTGAGGGGGTCAAGTCGAGAAAAAGAAAGCAAAACGTACGAGGTCCCCACGACGTCAACAAATTGTCCTGGTACAAAGTGAATTGCAGACAGAGTCGTTCCTGTAGAGTGTTAGAGTGTGTGCCCATAGCTTCAGAGTAAAACATGGACACACCGACAGGCACATGTGCGTCTGGGGTTACTGGAAATTCCTTGACAATTCGCTTTGGAGGAACGCCAGCCTTTCTGAAGTGTCCAATCATCTGTTGTGTGGCGGTTTTCACCGGTCGATCTGATGCTGCCACTTGCACGGCATGATACTTCGTATGATCCCTGCGAACCAATTCGATGTTTGCAGTTACTTGACAATTTTCAAGCTACCGGGCAGGATATTAATTGTTACTGCCGAATCAGGAGAACACAAGAAACTACCTGGAGAACTGTCACAGGAAATCGAGCACCCTGATCGTTCCATAAAGCGGTCATACCACGTTTGCGCGCTATTAGTCCCGTCCGAATCGAGTTCGGTGTCCATTTAGCAGTGTCTTCAGGGGTGAATGCGGATGCTGCGGGCGCCACGCCATGACTAGTGAACCTCCATTGTCGTTTCCCAACCGTCCGCAGTCGGAGCATACCACGGATTGACTGGCTACCGTGAAATGCTCCGTGACGGTGCAAAAAAGTCATACTCACGTGACCTAGACGAAGCTGCTGAATCCTCAACTTGAAATGGAATGGATTCTTGGCCCGCAGATTACAGAGTTCGCGCGCGCGATGGCACCCAACGAAGGGGATCAAGTGGCAATAGAACGGCCAGCAGTTATCCTCGCTTGGTATTTGGAGCGCTCAACGCGCTAAACCTTTGCGAGACAGGGAGCCGTCTTGAGTGGACATCGTTCGTGAAAAGGACAGGTAAATAGCACGATCGTCTCGACGTTCAGTGTTCACCAGTGTGTCTAGGAAATCACCTTACTACGAATGGAGACTACATCGACGTCTTTCCACCCTCACGTCCTCCACATTTGGTCATTCCCCGGATGACTGTAACTCAACGTTCCGAGCTAGGGGTACGCGCCTATTTTACGCATTAGGGATAAGCAGCGCATGATACCCTTTAGGCAAATTTCCTTCGAACACATATTCCGGACATTGACATCGCCTCTGATCTTATACGGGACCAACTGACCGCAGACGCGCTGGTTGTCAACAGTATTGAAGATTTTGATCCTCAGCTTGGCAATCTACTTGATGTCGTCTACTTCCCAGGCGCGCCCCCTGATCCGATCGCCTGTCTTGCGTTTCCTATGGGCGAGCTACACCGCGACCTCAGTGAGTCATACGTGGTGCAATTTTAGATGCTGCTGATCATGCTTTAGATATTTCCCCATTCACTCACTCCAAAAACGCGGGTACCGTTTTTAAACCTTCCGCCGCGCCCATCCGTACCTTTGATACGCCCATTCAACAAATCGTCTCTTCTAATTCGTCGTTAAATTCTCAAATCGGAATCGGACGAACACGTGCGGCATTAGTTACTTCGCGAGTTCCGCGCTCACACACTTTCTAGATCAACATTTGGCTGTTCGTACTTTTGCTTCTACTTCAATTTTGGATCTCAAGGCGAGGGACAACACATCCTCAAATCTTCCACCGAGTTTTCAATTGACCGAGGTCGCAAAAATTACATCGTCTGACGTAGGGAACAAACCTGTTGTGGACATTAATGTGTCTTGTTCAATTTTGGACGGTGGTGTTTTGGTCAACGAAATTGGAGAAGTGTATAAGTACAGTATTAATAACGGGCGGAAAATTCTGTGATTTTTCTTTCTTCACTCTTCGTCTCTCACCTTAACTTTCCTCTTCTAGTCGACTGGCACGCCCACTCACCCAGCCGCATACCACGAACCAGTTCTGGAGACTCGCGTTGACAGAAACCAGCCAAAGCTGTTTCTTGGCTTCCAACAAATCTGTAAAACTTGTAGATTTTCGAGTGCGTTCTTCATCCACGCGATGCGCAGACTCTGATGGTTTTGAAGATAGATGATTCTTGTCTAGACCTGTTTTCTGTTCAAAATGACACTGTCACATCCATTGGACGTCCCGGGAGCGATCATATCTTTCCGCTTGCTACGACCTCCGAAATACTATGGATCGACGAAAGGTTTCCACAAAAACCACTTCTTGCATACATGCACGGCCGGCAGTTCGATCGGTCCCTTGGTCTTCTGACCATAGACTTACCAAGTGTGTCTCGTACCATTCATATGATAAAGAAGGTGGCTCAATTTCTGTTGGAACAGCTCCTTCCACCTTGCTAACATCACGTCGAAATGCACTAGTGACAGTCTATGATGTTTCTCGCTCCCACGATGATTTGATTCATGTCAATAATCTGCCTTATCCTTTGACGGCTGTTCTAGGTTGCAGTGAAACTCACACCGGTCATGTGCTTGTTCGACATCCGTCTTATCCGGGTAATACGGAAGTCGGACTATTTCGATTGTGTGGACGAGGAAGTATCCATAACGTAACTCTCCAAAAAGCTATCGAAGATGAACACATCTCGGCAACTCGCCACTGCACCCAAATTTATGATTGGTCAGAGAGTATCAAGGAGTTACAACGAAAATCAATCGAACTTCGCCCAGATGTCGGCCCCTCTGGCATGAGGCGTTTCATCGAGGTTAATCTACATGACGTTTATAAAAGTTAGGAATTCGATTTCCCCTTGCTATCACCAGTTGACCGAATTTTTTGAAGGGCTACTCCTGGTCGAGGAAAATTTTGCCGAAACAAACTCCAAGGTTGTATGTGAAAAAATTTTAGATAGGATTCCTACGTTTTGGCAAGAATCAAGCAGGCCGCAGATATCAATGCTGATAATGTAAGCATATCTGATGTCATGAAGAAGCACCCTTGATGATCAGCCGTGTTTGGAGCAGGTTCGATATCGCCTTTCGAAGTGGGGAGATATCTGACCAAGCCTCCAGAGCCAATTTCTTGACGCCGTGTGCCATCAATACAGTCACTGGATATCAAGCTTTATTAGAGGGCCGCATTTGTCCCACCTCCCTGATCCAGCCAGCCTCGTGGTCTTACAAAATCCACTCTATCCTGGCACAACTTGACGTCGAGATAGCGGAGAACCCTATAGAACTCACGGATAACTTGCATTTTTATGATCTTAACTTGGCCGATTTAGCTACAGGGGGGGTATCACATGCCCGGGAGAACCTGGCCCTCGATTTAGCCCTTTCGGCCAATATTTTCTCCTCACGGCAGGTGTCGAATCCGTCACATTTGGATTTCGATGAACTCGAAACAATGTCTCGTGCCGCGGGAGCACTATCGCTCGGCGATGAGCCTTCTGCTCTGCAATTTGGGTATCTGCAACCCGTCCCGAAAGGAGACGACGAAGAGGCGAGTCAAGAAGGACTTGCTTATCCTGCTGGCGTTCGAATTCTTTTGGACGAGTGGGAGATTGGTACGGATCCAGACAATTACGATTACGCAAAGGTATACGACGGCATCGTCCGGGGAGACGTGATGCCAAACGCCGTCACGCCCCGGGCAGCACGCCGTCCGCCGAGAGAGTCTGAAGGCCGTTTGGTGCGTAAGCGTCAGCAGCCCCCCCCGGTTGTTTCCTCCAGCGTTGTCGCCCAAACAACGGGTGTTTCTCGATCACGCGATGCCCCAATGAACTTGCCCGCTGTGCGTTCTACTAGCCAGCCTGCATTGGCGAATTCGGAGATCGGCGAGTCGCAGAGGGTGGTGACGAGCACGCAAGTGCTTCCGGGAGTGTATGGTGGTCGGGTGCCGCAGAGTAAAAAGAAAGTAGGGAAGAGAATAGATGGATTTTGAGTAGCGAGGATATGGACGGTCAAAGCTGTATTAAAAAGTAACAAAGACGGTCAAGTGACTCCAGTCAAAGGGGCACTTCTCTTTCATCTGTTCTACATCTTGGCTCCATCATCACATTTTTCCTTGCTGTCGTGCGACGCGCGAAACTGGACTGTCCGCCGGCCCAGTAACGGCGCTCTATGGATGGGCAAAGGTGTGGCTCCAGCACGGACTTGGACTTCGCGGCTTGAATGAACCTTGCCTTGAATCAGATCGTCCAACCCTCTGTATGATCCGGCTGCGCTCAATGAGGTTCTACGACGTACGGATACTTTCTATGCGGAGGTGGACGATTTAACGAGTCGCGTGCAGGTAACAAGGCAGTCGTGTGTGCCCTCACTGCCAGTTATATCTCAACGTTTGCTGGTTACCCGGTTGGCGTCTTTTTTCGTCTGACTTGGTGCCAGGTATGACTGATTCAGACCGTGCCTAGTTGGATTCTCTCAAGTCCAGACTGCAAACTAACAAAACGCCCATCTCTGTCCCAAGACTTACCGCCCTCATTTACCGAGAAGAAGGCATCGTTGGCTTCTACCGTGGGCTGTGGATACCTCTCATGACCATATCGTTTGTTCGTGAGTGCCAACCTGTTCGCCATATGATCCGAGACCTAACGTCGTCCAGGCGCTGCGTCCTTCACTATTTATAACCGTACCAAAGAACATTTTCGCAACCATAATTATCTGATTCGTAATAATGTATTGGATGTCGTCCTTACCGGTGGTATCAGCGGTGCTGCATCGGGTGCCGTGATTTCGTTTGGTTGTGCTCGTGGGTCACTATCCTACCTTGCGAAAACGTGTGCTGATAGGTCGAATGAATAGCGTTCGAGCTCGTCAAGGTCTGTCGTGTTTTTTTTTCGCACTCTACGGAGCGCTTACGACTTTGCGATAGGTTCGACGTCAACTGGAGTACACGATCGCGGCTAGCAAAGGTATCCGTCTTACCAAGCCTCCTACCACCTTCGAGGCCGTACGGGACATATTCCGGGCGAACGGCGTAGTTGGTCTATACACTGGGTTTCGGCTTCATTTGCGTGAGTTAGTGTATGGCTCTTTGTTCGCTGTGGTTTCACGCCATAATATCTCAGTTCGCGATACATCGGGGACGGCGCTTTACTTCCTCGAGTATGACGGCATGCGCCATCTGTTGGGACGTCAGCGATCGGGTGAACAAGGCCCAATCCCATCATGGTTTCCCTTCCATTCCTCTTTGGTGCCATTCGTTTCTGGTTCATTTGCTGGCGTAACCTCTTGGGCTCTCATTTATCCTGTAAGAATATGCTCAATCCACATGCTGCGGGGGCTGATGATTTACGCAGATTGACGTGTAAGTTGGGCCCGTGAGCCAAAGTCAGAGGCTGATATGCTCCGTAGCGTGAAAACCAAGATTCAGCAGAGGGCTTTAGCTGGGGAGAGATACAGGAGAGTGTGGGAAACCTTCCGGCGTCTTGTTCGAGGTATGCTGGGCGCTAATTTTCGATCGTTCTTCCCGAACTTAAGCTTGTGAAAAGGGCCAGACCCCTTAGCGCCTAAGCCAATACTTGCCGGTATCGGGCGCTTGTATCAAGGTCTGGGCGTCAGTGCATTGCGAAGTCTTACGACGCATGGCATCCTGTGGACATTCTTCGACATTGTAGCGAAATATATCGACGGCCTACCTGGACGGCCGGAGAGATGATGGTTCATACACACTCCTGGATTGGAATTGACCTGAAGACGGTCCGATGTAACGTAGACTGTTCACAAGTAAATTCTGTAGCATCACAATCATATATAGTAAATTAGCGCCGAGAGATAGACGCTTTGCGTAAAAAGGGGCAAATGTCATTAATGCTACCAACACTTAAGAGCATGGGGTTGTCTGTTCAACGCGATTGAAAGTGAAAGATTAAGCGCGTGTTCGACGGGCACAAAGGACACGGCGCTGCCAGCGATGTGATGGCAAGACCACGTGTGTTGACTGTCACTGGCTCTCACGCATACATTATCCTTCCCAACTGGCAGTCATCCTCAAATATTCTTCCGTCCCCAAATGCCTTCAGGACAAAAGTTTCTGCTAGTTGTACCCCAACCTCAGCCGGACCCACCTCAGACTCAAGCCAAAGTTTGTTCTTTTTGTCATGCCATGCTCGACTCTGCCGGGAACGGTTTCTTCACACACGAGGCCAACTCTCCCCTCATTTGTGGGGGATGTCGAGAGAGATCATCATCGTCTGCAAGGGATCTGATATTTCCTACGGACAACCATACTATCTATTTGGAGAGGGGGACCACACCCCATACACCCCACGACGCACATCCCACCAGGCTCAATATTTCCGGTGACCGGTCGACCGACCATGATTCCAATGCCCGCCCTCCACCGTCGTCGCCGCTTCCTTCGGGATTTGGCTCCTCATTTGGCCGCCCGCTGCCCTCCGAACGACCTCCGCACAGTGCCAACAGGCCTTCATTATCTCATGCCGATACATCCCGCTGGCAGACCAAACACCCGGTGACCGCAGTTCACTCCGCTGGCGGTTCCACTTCTACGTCCCCGGATCCTCTGCTTGACATAACCCACTTGCGAGTCCGGTCGCGAGGTCGACATTGTCTTTATCCAGGGGCCTCGTTCCAAGGAACACAAAAGAGTGGGAGAAGCTCGTACGATGTGAATGTGACCATCGTGGTCCGTCATTACTTCTCTCTGTTAATTTACCGCATCTGATAAGGAACCTCGAAGGATGTGGACTTTGCGTCCTCTTTCCTCTGTGGCTATCTTCGCATTCGTGGCCTGACAGACGATTGGCCAGAGCTTACGACCTACTTTGATGCTGAAATCATCGGCAGCCGGTACGGATTTCTAACACAGAACTGGGGGGCCACTGAACAGGAAGACATGGTTCATTGGTCCCGTTTCTCGGCATTCCGAAACCTCAAAAACGAGTTCAAGAAGCCTTATCTGACAATAAGCGACCGAGATCGCGGGGCGGTCTTCATGAGATGGAAGGAAAAGTTTTTAGTTCCTGATCATCGTGTGCAAGACATAAGCGGTGCGAGCTTCGCAGGTTCGTTCAGGCTTTTTTTTCTTTCTTTCCGGAGCTCACGCGATATGTTGCTCAGGTTTCTATTACGTTTGCGTTGATTTTAACCCATCTTCTGCTCCTCTGACGCGGTCAAGTGGCCCACCGTCGCCTCTGACACACGAAACTGCGAACATGAACTCATCAGGCTCCTTCGCTTCCCCCTTGAAGGGGGATATCACTCAGCAAACCCGGGTGGATTCTGGTGCCGACAGGGGGCACTCGTCATTCCCGGCGCCGCGTTCTAATGTCCCGACGATGGATGGTTTTTATTTCCACCAAACTTCGGAGCCGTGAGTTGCGTTTTACTACCACGAAAAAACATGGGTTTATTGGGTCATTAGGTACCAACACCTTTCACTGTCTTACGTTCCGGAGCGGACCTCCTCTACGTTTGAGTTCCGGTGAGGCCCAAGTGAGATGAATGACACGAATGCCTACATGATTTCCCTAACGTGACTGTACCCGATCCTGCACTTATATATATATCAAGTGTTGTAACCCCCGTCCCTGTTGTCTTTAGTCCCGGAAATGTATCCCTTTTCATTTGGCCAAAAGCAGTAAACCGGACAATGGAGAACTTCGGCCGCGCTTTCCGATGAATTTCCGGGTCGGCGTTCCGTTCGCTGTCCGTGTCCATAAATCTTTTTAGCGACTCCAAATTCTGTCGCCGGGGTAGCTCAGCTGGGAGAGCAACAGACTGAAGTTCTGGAGGTCCCGTGTTCAATCCACGGTCCTGGCACTTTTTTTTTTCTGTGACGCTCCTCAATCCGAGATGGTACACATCCTCGGTGTACCCCTGCCAGACTCTCATTTTGCACGAGTATGATCCCCAAACTGAACCATCTCCTCTCGTGCTCACCTTCTTTGTAGTTTGCTTTGACCAAGTTCTATGGTATTGGGCACAAGACTGCTCATCGAATTTGCGCTCGTCTCCAAATACACGACAGATGCAAGATAAAAAATCTTTCCCCAAACCAAATTACCGCCCTTGCCTCTTTTCTCTCCTCTCCTTCAACGGCATCACCAGTCCCGCGATTTTCCTTAGCCTCGCCCGATTTCATTCCTCCACCTCCCTCACAATCCGTTGTATCTAAACCCGCGAGCGACGAACCGCTTAGGCGTCATGGAAACCGCCGAGACCCGCTAACGTACTTGAAAATCGAGTCTGATCTCAAGCGGGAGGTCCGGGAGAATATTGCGTTACAGCGCACGATCGGCAGTTATGTTGGAAAGCGCCATGCTATGCATTTGCCTGTCAGAGGGCAGAACACGCAGACGAACGCGAGGACGGCTAAGAGGCTGAATAGAGTCGATCGATACGCGTAAACGTTCTTTAAATAGTTTTTATTAGAGGCAATCTTCAGTCATCCCCTACCGGCACCTCCTCGTCCAGGTATTTCACCAGTTTCACTCGAATCTCAGTCGTCTCGTCACCGCGCAACACATCCGACACGAAATCCGCCTGAACCTGCATCTGAACCTGAACAATCCCCAGCCGTCAATCGCTCCGTCAAACCAATAAAATTTAAATTACACATGCTGACCATCTCGAGCGCACCCCTTATCACTCCGCAGAGCACGTTGCTAAACCAAAGCCCCCCGTCGAGAACGTCCTCCGGGAGCTCAACGAACTCGGCCAGCGGATTCTCGTCTAGCGTCAGGGTGAAAGACGAGCCGACGCTGGCCTGCTGCGGCGAGCTGCTGTTTGGCCGATTCGGTGACGGGGGCATGGGCATGGGCATGGGCGCGCCATGCGTCACAGCCGGGGTTACATTGAGAAACGATTTGAACCCGACCTGATGAGTAAAAAGTGTGGTTGGTTGGAGGCTAGGCAAAGGATAGTTGCCATACCTTCGCGACGACCTCCCCAACCTCTCTGAAGTCTGCACATCGCCCGATCCCGCTCTTGGCGAGGAAGTCTTCGATGAGACGGGTACCGATGTTGTAGCCCATTTTCTCAAGCTGCTTGTTGACCTCCGCGTAGTCCTCGTAGTCCTGTATCAACTGAACGACCAGCGCTCCGTACGTGAGAGCGAATAGTTCAGCATTCTGGTACCTTGAGGTGTCAGGTAACCGGGAACGAGGACGATGTTGTCCGTACTGCTTACTATTTTCTCCGAACGACTTTTCCAAAGGTCCTCACCGATGGCCTTGTACTGTTTGCTTGTCGTAGCCATAATAGAACTTGGCCAATGTGGCTGGTTGAAGGCAGTTTATAAACCGTCCAATACTGTACATACATCCGACACTGCAGACAATGATTCCGAGAACTGTCTTAAACCTGCTCTTCCGCTGAACTTGCTTGCTTTTCAGCATCCTCCCGAGTCTCAGCATCGGACAAACGCTCAGGGCTGTCCTCCAATTTCGTTTCATCATCATCCCCCTCACGCACTACCTGGCTTTTGAGTGTGTAATGTCGCATAAGGAGGGCTAGGGTGAGTCGGGTCAATGCCTATTCTATGGCTCATTGCTGACACTTACTAAGTAAGAAGCAGGCACCAATAATCGGTGTATCCACGAGCCATATGGTGCTGATAGACTTGGAGAAATCTTGGATCACGACAGATCGCGTAGGCTCCTACAAGAAGATTATCAACCTCAGTCAACTGGCACAACTTGTAAATATAACTCACTGGGATGCTCTGAAGGTGACGCACACCTTCGGCGAGTGCGGTTGAAGACGTGTCCAGGGTCAGATTTGGGATTTTTGCAATTTTCCTTTGGAGTGTCTTCACAAAGATGAGGGAAAGGGCTTCTAGACGTAGTAATAAAATCGGACGTACATTCGCGAAAATCACTTGACCGATGGATATGCCTACTGTTCCCCCCATGGTTCTAGAGTTGATAGGAATGAACTCGCTGGAAAAACTAAAACTGTCCAGACCCTACCTGATAAAACCAAAGGCTCCAGTACTGGTCGCCATATCTTTGATGGGCATGGCTGCCTGCAGGGCAATCAAAGGCGACTGCCATCCATTATCTGTTAACACCGTTGCAGACAATGACAACTTTCGGTACTCACTTGGAACAGGCTACCGATGCCAATAGAAGCCACGAGGGGGTATAAAACCTTCTCCGCCCTGGATCGAAAGAATGACCATTGTGCAAGTACACGGATGACGAAAAACGTACACGCTTGAATTACTGTCCAATTGGATCATCAACCCATACCCAAGCGTAAAGATAGCCCAAGCGATCCACATGAGGGGACGGTAGCTCCCAGACTTGGAGAGGATGAAGCCAGAGATCCCAGAGAATAACGCAGCCCCGAGAGAAAATGGTAGCATTCTAAACAAGCGTGCGGGATGAGTGCGGACTAAGACGGCAAATGAGGATCCACTCGCCTTACACCCGATCCTGTAGCAGATGATCCAAGTACCTGAAAGTACATGGGAAGGTAGTATGCGCCTACCAGCGCGATAAATATCAGGCACGCGAGGAAGAAGGCAGATATTTCCCCACCTGCAAAAAATGCCATAGCATGGAAAAAGGACGTGATTAATAGAACGGCGGTTGTTCGCGTCTGTCGACGGATGGTTACAATAAATTGGACTAAATATTTGAACAATACCTTGAACAGCCGAGGGGGGAGGATAGGCGACCGCGTCGTATAGTTCTCAAAAAACCCGAAGGACACAAGCAGGACGCTGCCAACGGTGATCAGAGCGATCGTTTCTGGGGAAGACCCTGCAGTCGCGAATTCGTTATTTGTCTTACGCAAGAAAGCATTACCACTCACAACTTGTCGAGCCGTTGTTGAGACCAAGGAGAAGACACACAACCCCAGTGATAACGAGGAAAAGACCGAAGAAGTCGAAGTCGGCCATGTGATCAGAAAATGATCTGCGTTTATGTGGGTTGAGCTTGAGGAAGAAGAACAGAAGGGCGATGCCGACGCCGCCAGTTGGCCTATGGGAGACATGAATAGATAGGCAAAGGCAAGTCAGGAGAAACGGGCAGACAAGTTGATATAGAAACACCTTAATTAGGGGAGGAAATTAGAGGGTTATGAACGGAAACCAAGCTTTTCCTTACCACCGCCACGAAACATGATCGGTCAACAGCTAAAAACAGCAAGTAGGAAAAGTTTGGTGATACTAGGAAGCGCTAGTACATACCCCACCGAGAAGAGGTCCGATGACGCTAAAGGACATAAGTGTTTGATTGCATGAGAAAGAAGAAGATTTACCTAGCGATACCCCAAGTGGCACCAATGAGTCCAGCATACTTGCCGCGTCTATTTCAGGTAAGAAAGTAGCCAAGAGATGGGCCACGAGAACTCACTGTTGTAAAGGCACGATGTCGGAGATGGTGATAATCACAAGTTGGATAATGCCGCCACCCCCAAGTCCTTGAATAGCTCGGCAAGCGATAAGCCATGTTATGTTTTGAGCCGCTCCAGAGAGCGCGGAGCCAATCTTCCATCAAGTCGATAGATGTTTTAGGAAAATGAAGTCACGATGGCATACCAAGAAGACAATGACAGAGGTGTACAAAACAGGCTTCCGGCCTGGATGGAGGGGTCATGTGAGCGAAGAGTAAAGTATTGGGAAGGGATGCTTACCTATGAGATCCGATAACTTGCCATACAAGGGAGAGAGGGCCGCTGCGGCGAGCAAGTACGAGCTGCAAAGGAGGAGAATCAGACGGGTGAATGTTAAACTATTTGATGGATGAGCACCTGCCGACCCAACTGTACCCACTACCACCTTTAAGATCGCCCACGATGGTCGGCAAGGCGGTCGATACGATTGTCTATAAGAGTGGATAATGAACACTACACGAGAAGGCACTCGGAGAAAGGGAAAACCTGGTCGAGTGCAGCGAGAAAGATGCACAACATCAAGCCGGTGAAGACGATCGCTATTGGGTTCTTGGGGATCTCGTGTGTTTCCTTGTCCTTCCATGACGCGCCTGGTTCACGCTTAAGATGGGGAGTTGGGGCCACCTTTGGTGCGGATTCGACGTCTGTGCTGGTGGATTGCATTCTGGTTGTGGAAACGAATGGCAAGGAAGTGCTCGAGCTAAAAAAACGAGGACTCGGATAGACGGCAGAGACCTCAGACCGGATTACACATCACAATTCAATGAGATTTCGATCAGGGGCAAAGTAAGGGGGTGCTATAAATAACGTGATCGTGGGAATCCGTATCAAACCTCTCCATGTCGAGCAGCAAAGCCGAAGGTCGTCGAGAGGATGCTCTCGCCAAACAACGAGAGCTCATGCGAGAGGAGTTCGAACGCCAGAAGCAGATCCTTATCAATGAAACCGAAAAGGCCCGTCCTTCGACCAGTCGATTTGTTGGCCAACATGACTCGATGGAAGACAGCCTCAAGAGTAGCACTATTGGGCTCGTCAGGCTCGAGGATTTCCAACAAAAGAGGAAAGAGATCGAGGAGACGAAAGCGAGGGAGGCGGCACGAACCAACGATCTAAAGTATGTTCATCCTTCAGTTCTTGTCCTGTCTTTCGTCGTGTTAGGGTCAGATCGCTTATAGGTTGTGGAGAATTTGTTTAGGGAAGAGACGAAAAAGGTAAAGAAAAGGAAGAAAACAACGAAGGCCACACTCTCCTTCGCTTTGGACGACCTCGATGGCGGGGAGGGCGACGTATCCTCCCCCTCCACCCCCAAAGACGACAACGATATCCAGCCCACCAAGCGAGCGAAATTCCGGAAAAACCCTGACGTCGATACCTCCTTCTTGCCAGACCGAGATCGCGAGGAGGCGGAGCGAAAGGAGAGAGAAAGGCTGAGGCAAGAGTGGCTACGAAAGCAGGAGGAGATCAAACAGGAAGAAATCGAAATAACTTACTCCTACTGGGATGGGAGCGGGCACAGGAAAAGCGTGACCGTGAGCTTCTCGCCTCTCTTAGCTTGGATACAACTCATGATGCGGCTTCACCAGTGCAAGAAGGGCCATGACATTGGCACCTTTTTGGACAAGTGCAAACAACAGTTCCCCGAACTCAGAGGCGTGAGCGTGGATAACTTAATGTATGTCAAGGTAAGTTCCTGCAGCTACAATATTCTTTTCCTCTTAATAACGTCGTCTGCAGGAAGACCTCATCATCCCTCACGTACGCTCTGGCACACCTTGTCGAGGTGCAGCTTCTGATTTCTTTCTTATTCAACAGCACTATACGTTTTACGATTTTATCATCAACAAGGCCCGCGGAAAGTCTGGACCGCTTTTCAACTTCGATGTTCACGACGACGTGCGGTTGCTGGCTGATGCGACCAAAGAAAAGGACGAATCCCACGCAGGCAAAGTCGTCGAGAGGAGCTACTATCAGAGGAACAAGCACATCTTTCCAGCATCGAGATGGGAGGTGAGTATTTACCTTCTAGAGCGATTGGCTTTCGTTCACCACTATTTCAGGTGTTTGATCCGGAAAAGAATTACGGAAAGTATACCATTGCTTGACGCGTGGCCGGCTTAGATATTAGCTCCATCACTGTTACGCACCATAAACGCGGTCATAGAGTATCACTTTCGGATGAAAAAATGCAGACCATTCAAGGAATTCACATGCGACAAACCACATCTAAAGACCATGACACTAATCAAAGAGATTGGAATGAATAAAGCTGGCATAGTTTCAATTTCCAACGCAATGATTGATGAAAAATTCCAAGACACTGATTATGCCTCATCGGGATACAGCATAAGCTCTGGCCGTACTTTCTCGTCGAATTCTTCGGGTGTGAGGAAGCCCAAGGAGACGGTTGCTTCTTTGAGCGTGGTGCCTTCTTTGTGCGCTTTCTTGGCGCATTTAGCGACATCTACAGAAAAATGTGAGTGATTTCTCGAATATTGAATGGAAACCGGCACAAACTGTCGTAACCCAGGTGACTGTTGAGGATAGTTGCCAGCATAAGGGACTGGTTCAGTAGACGGTCAATCTGCTTCTCGTTAGCTTGGATGCCGACAAGACAATTCTTGGTGAAGGAGCGAGAAGCTTCGAGTGAAGATAAGATTCAGCCACGAATCTGAGCCTCGAGGAAACAAACCGTCTGAAAGCAATCGGATACTTTGCAAGACGTTCTTGATGATGACAGGTTTAAATACATTCAACTGGCGGAATGTTATCGATCGAAACCTGAAATCGAAATTTGGGCCACATACCTCGAATTGCCCGCTGGCACCAGCCACGCTTACGGCGGTTTGATTCCCCATTACTTGGGCGGCGACCATGGTGACAGCTTCACATTGCGTCGGGTTAACCTTTCCAGGCATAATGCTACTGCCTGGTTCATTTTCTGGCAAGCTGAGTTCGCCAAAGCCGCATCTAGGACCGGAACCGAGGAATCGAATGTCGTTGGCAATCTTCATGAGAGAACAGGCTAGAACATTCAATGCACCGTGTGCCTCAATAAGAGCATCGTGGGCAGCAAGAGCCTCAAACTGGATCTCCAATTAGCCGGGGCGAGATGTCTGAGACCATAATACTTGCTTTGTTGGGGGCAGTTTGGAACTGCATGCCAGTAAGCCTGGTGATTTCCAAGGCAATCTTCACGTCGAAGCCTTTCTTAGTATTGAGGCCCTGAACAAGAATTGGGTATAAATGTCTTATCCCGATTGCATGACGCCTACTCACCGTCCCGACCGCGGTGCCCCCCTGAGCGAGATAACTTAAACGAGGAAGAACATCTTTCACTCGTTGGATCCCATTAAGAACCTGTTGAGCGTAGCCACTGAACTCTTGCCCAAGTGTGAGGGGGGTCGCATCCTATTGGAATACAAGCTTCGTGAATGACGGACGAAGGATGACAAGTTCCCCCAACCTGTAAGTGAGTACGCCCGATTTTGATAATGTGATTAAATTCCTTAGCCTTGTTGTCGAGTTCAGCCTGAAGATCCTTGAGGGCGGGAAGCAATGAATGAGATATTTCGGTTACGGCCGCTACATGCATCGCAGTGGGGAAACTGTCGGCTTGGAATTCATAAGGAAGTTCATTACGATGAAGAGGCATGGCACTTACGTGTCGTTACTGCTCTGGCTCATGTTGACGTGGTCGTTCGGATGCACCGGATTCTTGGAACCAAGTTGGCCTCCAAGAATTTCGATGGCACGATTTGAAATGACCTATACAAGGTAAGACGTGTAGGCATGCTTTATTCGGCTGAAATATACCTCATTGACATTCATGTTACTTTGCGTCCCGCTTCCAGTTTGGAAAACGACGAGGGGGAAATGGTCTATCAATTTTCCAGAAATCACCTAGCAGAAGGTGAATGTGAGACTGATTACGGTTCGACTAAGCCAGAGAGTGTAAGATGCGCACATCATCAGCCGCTTTTTGAATTGCCTCGCCAATAGCGGGATCTAAACCGTACCCTACATTAACAATGGCTGCTGCTTTTTTTAATACGCCAAAAGCCTTGATAAGGGGTGGCGGTAATCGTTCTGTTGGACCACCGATATCAAAATTCTGCAGCGACCTGGAGGTGAAGTTACGGGTGTGAAATATATATAGCTGAGTAAACGGCAACACACCGTTGCGTCTGGGCACCCCAGTAGCGATCTGCGGGTACTTGCAGCTCTCCGAAGGTGTCTCTTTCTACACGAAAAGTTTTGCTTGACTGGCCAAAAAAAATTCGGAGATGAGCTAGGAATGTTTACCGTTTCAGAAACGACACACCATGGCAGTACCACTGGAGGAGAAGGTTCGTGTTATTGCTCGTATAATTTGGTGCCGCATTTAACCGACCTGAAGCCGGTATTCCCATCGAACGAACGATTTCCTCCGGCCGAATTTATCCGTTCGCGGGTATTGGTATGATATTCCAACAGTGAACTACGTGTCCCTAAATTGTAGTGCTTAAAGACAAACCCTAGTCCTGGAGTGATTCCAAAAATGAAATCACATCGCGAGCCACACGATCACTCTTGCCTTCCCTAATCATCCGGTCAACGGTGCCATCTCTCAGTTGCGGGATCACCAGGGGTCCCTCATCACCCCCTTCACTGTTCTCATCATTACCCATGGACGCAGTGGCCAACCGAGAGGTAAGATCGGCGTAAAAGTTGACGAACTCGCGAGCTTCTTGGAGGAGATATTCAATTTTCACCTGGTTTAGCCCTCCAGGAGGTGCCTCAAGTATGATTGATCGATTCAAGTCGTTTCCGCGCATGAGGAGGCCAAAGAGAACGGCTAAATGGCCGCGGAGTAGTTCTGTGCTTAGGTCCACACTGCCTCCAATTTCATTTTGCTCGATATAAATCAACTTGAGGCACTGGAGAGCACTGATACGATTGCCGCAGTGGCAACCACGTATGCAGTCCCGGTTGGCAGTGCAAGTGGCGTCCATGACTATAATATCGTAATCAGCGGGTAAAAATAGAAGGCGAAGCGGAATGTAATTTACAGATTTCTCGGCACCGCGTTTTCGCTCCCTCGGTACATTGCACTAGATTTGTTAACAACCCCAGGGCGAGGCTCAAGCGGTCCAAGGGCTGGGCATCCTCATCATTTTCAGATCGTGACTTGGCGTTGTTCTTGGACAACGAGGCAATGCGTTGGATATGAGATTTGGCGATGGTTCGCATGACAAAGGGAAGCGTCAACTCGTGTCGAAGAAGTGCTTCACACCAATATCGGTTTTCATGAGAAAGACTGACGAGAACTCTCAATGTTATCTGAGTGCATTGTTGCGCTGTTATCCGCATATATCAGTTACCCGACACCAACGCCAAAAGGCTAAGCATACCGATGTCGTGGGATGTATCATCGCCCGTGAGAACTTCGGCGTAAACACACAATGCCGCAAGTGCACTCGCCAATTCATCGTCCGGGTTAGAAACGAGATGGCCAAGGTCGTCGTCCATTTGAGGCTCATACCGTAATAAAAAGGAGTCCAGGAGGAGTAGACAATTTACAATATGCTCGATGGACGGAACTTCCAAATTAACGCACGTAGGAAGGAGAGAAAGACCAGAGAGGTAGGCGTCAATGCGCGATGGGAGAAGAGATAATTCAGAGGATAAGCTCTGACGTAGCGACATCATATGTTGAGGAAGGATGCATATAGGAGGAAGTGAAATCAGAGCTCGCGAGATGAGCAGCGAGGTAGATATCTGAGTATAACTTGAGAACACGGTTGAAGGTGGTTTCATTGGTGAATGCACAGACCAATAATCCTCTTGGGAATAATCCTGATTTTGAGATGATGTCCAGTAGTCTCTTGAGCTAGAATACGGTCTGCATAAGGGAATGCGACTATTATCGATAAGAGAAATAACCGCACTGAAGCCTTTTCGGCTTTTACAATGCCCGTTCTCTTCAGCGCGGCGTCGTCAACACCCGAAGAGAGGAGGGCAAGGGCGTCCTTGTCGCGACAAGGTGATGAAAGCATCACAAAGAGAGTAGAGATGAAATCGGGTTTGTCGGCTAGGTCGGCGAGAGACAGGGGATCGCGAGCAACAAGGGTTGCAAAGAAAGCAAGGATTGCTTCCAACACCTGGGGTATCATTGAAAAACCAAATAAACGAGAGCGGTCATGACTAATAAGGGTGACAACACCTTGTCGCCATCCCTGGCACCGGATTCGCGAAACACGTCCCATGCACGGCTCAGGAAGTCGGTGGCTTTGGCCTTGCGAGCGAATTCAGCGTCGCATAGCTTTGTGACGATTTCCAAGGCACTAAGCAACATTTGGATGTCATTACGAGCTTATGACGTGGCTTAATTTGAAGAAACTTACGTCGCTCTTCGTAGGCTAATGCGACCAACTGGATCCATGCCTTCGAACAGATAGCCAACTTCATCAAGAAAACGTCTACTCTCGCCTTTGCTTCTCATTTCAGAGATACTCTTCAAATCATTCGTCATTCCATGCGATAACGGCGCAAGGGATGGTAGAGCGGCCGCTGCCTTGCCTTTGCGCTTCCCGTGAGTGTCTGGGGACAAAGATCCGGTCGGTCGAGGATCGTCTTCTGAGTCGTCTACTCCCCATCGGCTACGTAAATCTGTGTAGGATTCCCTGAAGTCGAAATCATTGCCGCCTTCTTCGTCTATATTCTCGATTTGGGAATAGCTATCACAAATAGAACTTGACACTTTGGAAGTTGGCACTGCGACAAGGAAAGAGCGTGATTTTCCAGCATAAGTGTAGGTATGGGAAGTGACGGGTGTGTGGTGTCCAACCCCGCGGGATGGGGAAAGATCATCCAGGGCAGAGCCTCTAGAGTCCTTGGTCGGGGTCGCAGATTGACTTATAGAAAATGTCCGAATGGCATTAGGATCTGTTTGATTCCTTCGGGACATGGATAACTCGAGAAGACCGCTTGCGCGTCTTTTAGTTGCGGATGGGTCGGTGTAGGAGCGATGCAACATTCGCTTGGCGATCCTTGTACTCTTCGGTGTTACGGTACGATCACCCGGAGAGGATGATAGATTGAACAGTTGTGACAAATCCCTGGCCGGCTTCTTGGGGGTTCGCTTTTCCTCAAGAGGAAATGCACGTCGACGTGGCGGACGAGGGAGTGAGTTTGAGGAGGATGCAACCGAATCAGCTTTCACGTTCTGGCGATGGTCTAAAATCAAAAGAATATTAATACATCTCCCAATCTACATGGACTGTTCATTAGGCTGTCATCACAATCACGGAAACCTTCCGGTCAAGCAGTGGAAGCGTGATATATTTCAAAACCTGGTGGAAATGACTCACCCACAGAAAGTGGCTGGCCGCCGTCACTCGCATCAGAGATATCGGTTGGCGTTTGTCTCCCAATATCTTGTTGAGAATTAGCTTTGGTTTCATTTGGGAAGTCCAGCGTGGCTCTGGTTTTGTCCACGGTCGGCGGTTTGACGTTGTTTTGCGCAAGATTGCAGGTAGGAGAACGATCTTCGGGATAAAATCAGCATTTTGAATGACGACAAAAAGGTGAACTTACTCTTTGAAATTACTGTCCGTGTTACGGGGGCTTTCGAGGATAGCCCACTGCCATCAGTGTCCGAGCCAGAAGGATCAATATCCTCTATGTGCTTCCGTTTCCTGAGAACGGATGGTGTCTCTGAGAGACGATCGTCATGAGACCTACGTTTCAGAAATTTGCGACCGTAAGTGATTGACCTCATTCTATGATTCGCTGCCGTTCTGCCACCAATGCCATTCTCACAGATTCTTTGTCAGCAGACCGTCTATGTTGAATTGTACATACACATAAAGTGTTCGAAAGGTCGTGATTTCATGAATTCCGGCAGGTCCCAAGTAGCAAAAATGAACATCCGGAACACTAATATCCAAGGTTGGATTGTTACGAAAAACTAGCGGGTATTGAAGTGTAAAAAGGCAAGGAGTGGCGTTTGAGCTTCTCTGGAATTGTGCAGTCAACGATCAACGACGGATGGGGAAACAAACCGAAATAAGGAATCTTAACCACAACGACAGGTAAGTATCCTTATCAGGGTGATTCTCGGTTGCGACCCATCGTCGTCTTGACCTTGATATCCTCCGCCGCGCGAAACTCCTGCTTCTCCAGCTCGTGCAATGATGCTCGATATCATAGGAGAGGCACGACCGTATGGCTGTTGCCCCTTATATGAAGCATCTCTAAGATCCCTTCCAAAATCATACCCTCCTGGAACAGGGTTTGCGTATGGATGCTGGGTGTTCATCATGCTAGTACGGTGCTGAGTTCCTACAGGTACGTTTACTTGAGCAGCCGCGGAAAGAGGTGTGAGATGGCCAGGCGTGTTTCCACCACCAGGGGTAAGCGCGGCAGGAATCTTACGTTGTTTGGACCCGTGCCGGACAAGGGCAGGTGAAGGGGGAATAATGGCTCCTTGCTGAGACACTCGCCGTCGATCAGGACGGTCTTTCCTGTGTTCGTGTGGGTTTGGAAAGCCTGCATTTTGTAGTTGTACGGGAACTTGGTTTTGACCCTGAGTCAGAGAAGGAGTTAAGTAAGATATCATGCGTAAGAGGGTACAGAGTACGAACTGTCGATGCCTCCCATCCTTTGCCACCTAAAGAATTCACTGAGTACAATAAACATCAGACAGGAGAAGGTGCGTGCCATTTAGCATATTCCAATCAAATATTCCATCCTCGATGTCACCGTTATTGTTCATGACTTTGAGAAAAAGCTCCCGCAGGAAGCCATAATCGGGGGTTTCTTCGAATCCAAGTTTACGAACATAGTTCAAATATAAATCGAATTCCTCTGCAATGCTACTCGTCAGCGTAAATATAGCGATTTGGGGGGAGAGATCACCAGGGAAGCCTTCACAAAGGTCCTTGATCGGGGTTGTTTGTTTTTTCTCTCCAATCTTCTCATACTTTTGCTTATTGGTAGCAGCCTTTAGGCCTTGCCATGGGAGGCTTCCACGCAAAAAATACATGAAGACATGACCCAGCGCCTCCAGGTCATCCCTTCGTGATTGTTCTGTCAGGGCAGTAATTAGAATGAGGGCTTTGGCAACATATCATGCCACAAAAGGTACGCACCGCGACCCAAATGAGTATTAATACTCATGTACCGAGCCGTGCCACTTAAGCTCTTCCTTTCTCGATAGGGGATATGTTGTTTTGTTTTGGGGTCACGAAATTGCTTTGCCATGCCAAAATCAACAACGTGAATGGCTGTAGACTCGTGAGTGAATTCATCGGTTGAAGGACGTTGCGAAGGTGGAACTGACTATTGGCTCCTTTGGTGCCGGGTCGGCCAATCAGGAAATTGTCTGGTTTGATATCACGGTAGATGAGATTCTTCTCGTGGATGGTTTGAACTCGGCAAATCTGCAGCACGGATGAGAATGGTGAAAGTAGAGCTGACGCATCTTTGCATACCATTTGTCGAGCCGCCATACAAACCGTCTTGATTGAGAACTTGCGCCCGCACATATCAAACAAATCTTCTAGGCTTGGTCCAAGAAGGTCAATCACAAGAATGTTGTGGAGACCTTCCTGTCCGAAATAATGTATCTGAGGGATGCCTTCTGTATAATGATAGGTTTCAGCACTGTTCCAAAAAAGTAGAAGCGATATGTCACGGACGGCACCCTGATAGAATGCGATAAGAACGACATTCATCGCGAAGTTGAGGCGCCTCAGCCTTCCTAGGTTCCTATGGACAGGTTACCCAAACATTATCAGGGATGGAGTTATGATGATAACGCACAAATTTGATGGCAACAGTCTGTGAGTTCAGTAGATTCGTTCCTGAAGCCATAAGGCGACATCATGGGCGTCATCCAAATCGGACGCACTTGAAGTGAGCACGTACCCTCAAATATCACGCCGAATGAGCCTTCGCCGATCTTCTTGCCAACACGGTAATGGACACCAACGAGATTTGCGGAAGACGAACCATGGGTGTGAGAGGTCATAGTCTTTGTACGAATAGTGGACTAGAAAGTAAAGGAAGGGGGTCAAGGCCGTATGGGCCTGCTTCCTGGTAGTAAGTGAATGAATACGAGGAAGCTCGGTGAAGGCCGAATGGGAACGACCAAAATTGGAAATTGTCATTGGATGCTAAAACGAGAATACTCAAGTACACAGCGACAAAACACAGACCAGTAAGGAAGTGGTAAGGTATAGGATCATATCCAAGGGTTATTTTCCATTGCTGCCAAAAGTTAGTGTCAAGTAAGGGAAAGAAGTGGTGAAGCTCACCCAAAGGTGCACTGTCCACATCAATCGTTGCTGCGGAGTACACAGCAGTTTGTTTCTGGTTTGGGGCATCTTCGACTTGCTGCATAAACAAGCGTTCTTGGTTTAAGGAGTCCTCTTCGTAGCGATCTTCCCAGTATTCCGATTGGTGAGACGGGGATCGTTGGTGCGCGTTGGTTCGGATTAATGCTTGTGAGTTCGGAGAAACAACTGGTCCCCCGTTATCGAAAAGCCACCCTGTGTTCCCCCTCCCAGATACGTTCATCGAGGTCTGCTCAGCCATCATATCCTCGTGACTGGATTGAAGTCTCTTGGGCCCCTTTCTGCGCCTTCTCTGGCTCTCACGATACGCTGAAGGGATGGCCTCGGAAACTTCTACGCCAGATCCCTGACTTTCTACGCCGTGATCGTACTGCCGGTTACGAGAGCCTCCTGTTGTCATGTACCCTTGGTTTGATCGAGATAGAGGACGAACTCCGCCGTTGCCTCTCCAGTTGAATCTTAACCTTCCGTGAGACCACCCTCTAGAGCCTCTCATGGGCAAATTACTCGTCCCTTCATCTTGTGGATGCATTTGACTACGTTGATGATGCCCAGAAACACTAATCTCGTTGGGAAATTGCGGGCTCGGCGCAATAGCTATAGGCATTGTAAAAATTAATACATTCTGGGTGAGAAGTTCAATTCACCTTGATGAGCATTGTGCTTGTGTCGGTATAAAAGGTGCTTATGATGGTGCCGAAAAGGTGTCCTGACAAAGTTTCTACCTCGTCCACGTCCTTGTCCACCGTACGATGTCACGCTCGGATGCCAGTTATCTCTCTGAAAACATGTCGTGAGGAGAGTAAGTATACGTCATAGAGTATACATACCCTAGGCTCGAGAAGTTGTTGTATCACTGACACATACGACTGATCTGCGAGGACGATTTGATTGGTTGGCGGCGCTCGGTTTATTTCTGCGTAGCGTAGTAGCTGAGCGTCCTTGTCCGAAAGCGCTTTCTGCAATTTCGCTATTTCCTGTTGATGAGATCTTATTTCCTGCATCAACTCCTGCCGGTCATTCTTCATCTGTGCCTCTAGTCCCTCTCGGAGCATTTCGTTCTCCAGCAGACGTTTCTCGAGTGCTTGGAATTTTTTTTCGTACAACTTCTGATGGTTAAGGGCTTTCAGAGCTGGGGGATCGGGTAATAATAGTAGTCCTGGGAGAGGAGGTTCCACCCCCCACGGCGCCTGTGAACCTCTTGTGTCGAAAGATTGATTGATAGCCCATGTGACGTTTGCTGCACTTGTGCGTTCGACATCCTGGTTTATATTCAAGTTTCCGTGGGTAATGGAATAAGAGTCTAACCCAACCCCCAGGTTGGACGGACCTGCGGGCACAGCCGTTGTAATTGCACGGGCTCTTGGCAGCGAGCTGGGCTTGCTTTTCTTTGTGTTAGAAGGGAACGAAGGGAAATTATCCTTATCTGGATCCTCGGAACATTCTTCCCTAACGCAAGCCCTTTTAGAAGGTCGCTCGTCCTTTACGTCATCGGTGGGGCGTCTGAGGGGGGTCCGTTTTGAAGATGCAAACGACATTCGTTTCACAGGTGGGCCAACTTTGGCCCCCGCAATAAAAGAGGGAAGGAATGGTTCACTCTCACGTAGTCGGAGGTCAACTGATCGCTCGCTATCATCTTCATCACTCATGGGTGATGCAGCTATCTGGGAGGTGTCTTAAGAACGGGATACAACTCTTGAGTTTATTAACTCACTGCATGGTGATTGTGACATAGTTTCCGGATTCCCGGAGGATCCGCAAAGTGAGTTGGTGTGTAACTCTTTGACAAGCTTGGCTGTTGAGTGACTGGAGCGGAAGGAACAAGCACATGATCTATCATTTCTCGCGGTTGGCGTTTCCTGGTAGTTGCCTCCGAGAGCCTCGAGTGATCGGAAATACAAGAGTAGGCCGGAGTTGATGACATATTGGCAGGATCGGATGCTTTACAGCTATCATTGCTGTCTGAGGTAAATCGACTTCCGAAATGTTGGAGGACAAACTCCAGGTTCGCGTTGTAGTCCTCTCCGTCGTCCAAAAGAAAATCTTGCACAATCTGATCCCCGGTGTCAGGTAAAAGACCACCTGAAGACCTCGGTGAAGGAGTGAGCGATGAAAGTGGGGATAATGGACTCTGGTCGATAATCAAGGGTTGCATAGTGGGCGTTTCCACTTTGTACGATATCTAGCCCAATATCGAATAAATACGGTCTTTTTGCACGAGAAAAACTCACTACTTGATCATACCATCCTAGTTTGATCGACGAGAACTTGAGAGGATTACAAATACGAAATGTTGACGCCATCTTAACCAGTTGATGCCGCAACTCAAGGCGTATACCTCTCTTCTCAGCCTGAAGACCTTCCAACTTGATCCTTTTGGTCTCTATTTTGGAATGCCGACGATGCCAATCTTCGTGTTTATGATCCTTGTGCAGAGCTAGGATGGCTTCAGCGGAATGGATCCCGTGAGAGGTCAGCAGGTGCTCGAAACATTTGTAGGCATGACACTTCTTGCATGGAAGGGCAAAGATAATGGGCACGGTATGAGGTGAATCCTTGAATCTACAACTTCGAGTACCCTGCTGTTAACATTAAGAAAGTAAGTTGGGGCAAAGGTATTTAAAAGGATTCACAAACGCCTTGACGTCGAGCACGCTGGAAAAGGCAGCCAGCACGGAATATACCTAACCGCCCCTCCGAAAAAAGTTGTCTAATAACAGCGTATCGGCGACAGCTAGAGACGAGTTACTGGCATAAGCATACCTTTCGTCGATCACAATATAGTTATGGATCAAAGGGTGAACTTCTTGCAGTGTAACCATCATGTCCAATGCCCGGCGACGAACTTTCAACAGATCATCGAAGGGCCGGTATTGTAAGGGAGTCATCGATTCACATCTGCAGCTGCGGCCTTCCACATAACATGATGGACAGATAATAAGTCCGTCACCGAGTTCAACCTTATTAAAAGAAGAATTTTGGCCAAGTGGAGAATCCGAACCAGCCACGGGACGACCGACGCACTCCCGACACTCGAAGAAACTCTGGAATATGTCTGAGCCACAGAAATCACAGGTGATACAATCGCTTTTATCCAGAGAAGCACCAGTGGATACTGGGCTCGATAGGTTTAACTGATGCATTTTGTAATGATCCTTGCAATATTCTTCCACTAGTATTTCGTCAAAGAGTTCAGCAAGTTGCAGTAAACCTCGCGCCAAGTAGGTTTTACGAGCATGACGTTGTGAGGCCGTAGGAGATTCGTCCCCAGAGCATGGGATGGGATGCCAGGTTGATGCTGACAGTTGGATGCTGACCGGTTCGAACACTTGATCCATATCACCCACTCGGACAGGAGACAGGAGCTCTTCAAGTTCCTTGATATAAGCTAGTAATGAGTGGTAGACGGTGTATTTAACGCGATACGTTTCGGGACGGCAGACACTGAATCAAAACAGATTATTTGAAGCATCTTGGAAAAGAAACAATTTACCGTCGATATATAGGAAGTTCGTGATGGATTGCAGCAACTAGACCGTCGATGGTCATTCTGGACCAGGAAGTCTTGATCGTTATGCCTCCGTGGTTGATGACCTGGTGACAGCTTCTGGGGGGTACGAGGACCATATCTCCGAGTTTTTGTTCAGCGATGTAGACTTTGAACGGTGCTTTGGCCAATTCCTCCACCGAAATGACGTACGTTTCATGATCTAATTCCTGCCTTAATTCATGCAGGTAGTTCGCCGCCGCGGGTGCGGTCGAACTGGAGGTCATAAACCAGAACGAAGAGCCAGAATTCTCGGTGTAGCACATTATGTTCTGACCAGAGGAAGCACATATATCCTTATGGCAGGGAGTATAAGTGTCGCCGATACCGAGGTAACACATGAGGGTTTCCACTCGTTCCTGCGTAAAGTTAAGGGTGTTTATGAACTGCAATGAGATATCAAGGCGCACTGATTTGGGAACATGCAACAACATGTTATTCGAACCTTCGGGAAGCAAAGACGATGGGAGGACGTTGCCATGATGAAGCCAGTCGTTCCATTTAGGTGGACAGGGTGCGTCTTTACCATACCATCGTTCTGCCTCTGTAAGATTGTGCAGCTATAAGCAAGCCTTCCACGACAGACGCTCGTACGAGGGAAGCGATATTCATGAGCGTACTCCCGATACGAGAAACAAATATCTTACCATCTGGCGTAGCAAATTGGCTCATCGCACGCGAGTTCTTTATCCACTCTGCTAGTGGGAATGTCCGATCACTCCTGTTATGTACGTTGCGGGTACAGATGTCTACTCGAAACCGAGGTGAAGCGCGATGAACAAAGACAAGCTGTGGTATTCATACCATTGGGGCTGTCTGCGCAGAAACCTTGGACGGTGAACAGATCGCTTGGCCATTTAGGATGCTTATGATACCCCTCAATTATCAAAGGGACTCCGGATTTTTCATGCTCATCAATGGAGACGGCCAAGTATGGGTCTGACGCGGAGACGCGCGGGACTTGACAGAAGTTCTTGTTCGAAATTAAAAGGTCCTCCAATACCCATCCTTTTGAGGTGATAAATCTTCTCGACTTTGGCGGCAACTGGTCACGAAGGATGTCGAGAGCAGGAGCATGCGGTGACTGATGAGTTTGCTCGGTATCTCTCGCCTCCGGTGACTGACACGAGACAGAGCACAGCGCCGGCCCACCGCTTGTTGACATCGAAATTGATCTGAGATGCTCGACGTCGTTGTAGAGGTCGTTGGAAGAAATTTCAAGCTAGGCGAACCATTTTTGGACCTCACCGAATGAATGTTATGCACCTTGCTGAGAACTTATCCATATTGAGAATGTATGCAAAGAGCCGATTAATACCTCTCACAAATACCACCGACTTCACCTTAGCCTTAGCCTTTGAGAGACATGTCTACGCCTTCCCAATCTGACCTTGACTTCTGGGAATTTGTCTGCTGCTCAAGATGCAATCTTCAGTTCGCTTCCGAGCCCGGAATACCACCTCAAGTTCCCTTCTGGCTCACAGAATGTGGCCATGTCATTTGTAACAACCATCTCAGCAAGTTTTGCTCCAGTTCATGAATCCAAAGAAATATCGCTTATCTCCTCCGTAATAGAAGTGGACCAGAGTTGTGCCCAATGTGGGACCCAGGATATCCAGCTGGTTCCCCTTCAACGAGACGTACGTTTCTTCTTTCTCATGCTTTAGATCTCTCCAGGACGGTTTAAAGATGGACCCACCGATGTCGGATTGGTTTCAATCATTACCATGTGCCCTCGATGGGATTGCTGGCGCTGTCAAGGTAAATCTGGAAATCCTTGCCCGAGAGTATGGATGGCCAAAACGATCACCGCAGTTTCAGCTAGAAACAATGGCTCGTCAAGTTCGATACCACAAAGCTAGATGCAACGAGCTTATCTCTCGGATAAAACGCGAGACATCAGAGAACAAATCGCTCAAAAAGTATATTCGTCACTTTTACCACCAACTCCTTCATGACCATGCTCCAGAAATATACAGGAACTTACACAAGAGAACAATGAGCTACGGAGCCATCTCGGTTTTACTAACCCCTCCCGTCAGGAATACCGAGCCGTTGAGGAACCCTCAGGCACCCCTAATTCCAATCGCAAGCGCCAGATGATGGAATCGCACCGGTAAAGTGCCACCCTCATATTCGAACAACAGCATGTCATCCCCGAATGCAGACCTTCGAACCACATCAACGAAAGGACAGCTTCCAGTCCCCGGTCAGATACCACTCCCCTCGGCCCCGATAGAATCACCCTGCCGCCAAGACAGCAACCGCCAAATTTTTCTGGGCAACGAGGATATGGAGACGATTCTGGTTCTAGGCCCCGCGCGTCTGGAAAGGGCATTGCCAGTGCACACCATCTAAACCAACGGCCTGCTTCAAGCCGATTTGTTGAGTGCGTATCCCACACCCATTAGCAACGTCCTACTCATGTATTGAACTTCAGCCACAGACAATATGCCTACGTCCCACCACATACACCTCAAGTTGCAGCCCGTCAGCTCTCCCACGCCCAACTGGCCCCACTGCGCCAATTTCAACGGGCCAAACCTAACGAAGGAAATGAAACACATGCCGCAATGCCTCCGCCTCCATCCTCTGCTCGATCCAAAGAGGCACAAGGAAAACACCAACTGACTATTAATCAGGGACACACGACTGAAACTCGCAACAAGCCACAGGATCAGAATCTGTCTGCCATTCGTGACCGAAGAAAGACAGACATGGGCCCGCCTCCACTCCCGAATCCTCATATGTCACTCGGTACAAATCTGCAAGGCAATCGCGTCCCCACTTCTTTCTCAACGTCGATAGATATGGTATCCAATGCACCCCCCCAGTCGTCGCACCTGAATGATTCTTCGATATCCTCGACCGCTAACCGCTTCATCACACCAAACAGTTATGATTTTCCTCCACCGTCTGCTAACAGTCAACGAAGCTTTCCGCCCGCATCGTCAAGCTCTGGGCCTCAGCGGTTTGTAGCTCCATCTACCCCAGTTTTTGGATTGCGAACCCCCACTCGACCTCGCATGCCGTTCGTTCCCAATCCAGGCGGCAAACTTGGCTGATTGAAAGTTAACCTTGGATTCGCTCGTGCTCACTCAGAGAAGACTTGCTTTTTCCTCTCCAAATCTTTGTGGCTTGTCTCCATGTGTAGTTGTTCTTTGTGTAGCATAAAAAAAGAGGAAAATTGGTTCCGTTCAGCCACTTGACTCCTAAAACGGAACACCGCCGTCACAGCAATATTGCTATGCTCGCAGCCTCTTGCCACATTCCTCTTCCTACCTTGAACTAATGGCTTACAGAGATCCCTACCGCGATCCATATGCTGCGCAGTACGTCCAGCAAAACGGTCAACAGCAATACGGCCAATCGATGCCTCAATTTAATCCTTATGTTGGCACATACCAAACTCACAACCAGGGTGGCAACCAAGGATATGACTATCATGGATACAGAGACGAACCTACGCCACCAAATCCTAAGTATGATACGCCGGGGGGCTCGCAGCCGACGCTGGTGTCGAGCGATGTTGCCAAGGAGTTGCCACCGGTGGGAACGGAGACCTTGGTTCACGACGACGAGTTTATTCCGCCAGTAAGACCCAAGCAAGAGAGGTTTGTCCCATCCCTCTCACGAAGTACTTGATAAAAAATTGGAGTATTGACACTGGTTTGAAGAACGGCGCAGGCGCTGACCCGCTATCGATACGACGTTCAAGGAGACTTGTGGAGAAAGGTGAGACTGACGGTGGGATCGGCTTTTGGTTGGTCGCTGATGCATCATAGGGTGGACGAGGACGATGCCTAGGCCGATTCTGCTGTTGTTCAATACTTGTTACTTTGTTTTTACTCATCAGCGTCCTGCTTTCGCTGGCTTTGGTATGGCAATGTTGTCTTCATCATCCCGGGTCTTACATTATGATTCCTTTAGTGGATTCGTCCTCCCAACATCGATATTGGCGGTGTTGGTTCATCCGGTCCGCAATCCGTACGTGGAGTGCCCGACCATTAGTGACAATCCTGACAGATGGTGTAGATCCAATCAAACGCTGACGGATTGACTATCCCTTTGGGAGTTGAGATATCGTACGTTTATTCAGCAATGTTTCGACCTTCTCATCTTACCTACCCCACTAGCGTTACCAATCCCAACTTCTTCTCCGTTGTATTCAAGGATATTATAGCCGAGGTCAATCTTTACCACGACACTGTCCTTCGCCGTTCCTGACTCCGTCCTGTAGATCACTTATCCTATCAACAACACGAATATTGGAAGAGGTAGTGAAGGAGGCATCACATTTCCATCGCGCACCACTACAACTTTCACCTTTCCGTTCACCATTTCTTATCAGCGGGCACTGGATCCAGATAATAAAATCCTCGTCGACTTGGCCACGAGATGCGGGATTCTTGGTACCAAGAGCGATATCTCTGTTAATTACAAGATAACGGTGAGTCGCGATGCAAACCTTGTGATCACTCCTCTAAGATCCACGACAGTTGGAACTGAAGATTCTTCTGATAACAATCTCGCCCGTGATTGCGAATTCGTTTTCTTTCGCATGTCCTCTGTCGCCTAAGGATCTCTCGGTAAGTTGTGTTCTTGCTTTGGTGACTTTTCACCATTCTCACCTTCGGATAGGGACTGCTAAATGGTGCAGGTATACCTGTACCAGGCGGTGGTTAGGCTCGGCGTTGGTAACGCTTTTCTCATGCTATGGAGATACGCTATATCTATAAACATTCTATTTTTTGCCTTCGGACATCATCTATCTGTGCGCATTTACGTGCAGAGCCTCCAAGTTGACCCTTGTGATTGCTAGCCAATGATATGTATATTTTTTCTGAATGACACAGCTACCTTAGATTTTCGTCAGCAGGCCGGAACGCCTAAATCATTCCCTCTGCTTTGGTTAGGGAGAGGTTCATAATTTAATAATAGGTGACTGCAAGGGTGGACACCACACCCGCCAGGTTAAAGATGTTAGATACCCACCGCACCTACAATGCGGGACTTCACCTCTTTTGAGAGGTGGGGATCTGGCCGCCGCCATCTCGTTACATTAGAGGCAACGCACCTAACCGACTCGATGATGTGTAATATTAGGCCACATAGCCTACAACACAATAAACGGAAAATCAAAAAGAAAAAAACAACATACATATCAGAGCTATCACAGAGCTTCAAATCACCAACGATGGCGGTATAAAACCTCTCCACCACTGATCGTGACGGTCCGTATCGATAGGTATGTGTCCAAGCACAATGAAGGTGACAAAAAGAATTCAAATTTGCATTGTTCCCGAATGTTTCGTGCGAGGGTTCTGAGGATTTGCGTGCGCCAGTGGAGTATGGGGAAGGAGCGAATAAGCCGGCAATCCCTGGTCAGGAAAAACTAAAGGATCAGAGGGATCCTGAAGGGAATGAGCATTGAACAGATGTATATCTTAAACAATCTCTTACGTATAATTGGGCTGTGTTGGGGGGAAAGGGTAGATTGGGAATGAACCATCCAACGGGGCTGACGATACTGGATGCTCGGAAACAGCTGGAGGATCATGGCCATTGATCGGTGTACCCTTCCGTTTTTTGTGAAAGATGAGGAAAGTGATAAGAGTGGCGGCAAGTCCGATTACGGCAAGTCCACCGACGACGCCCCCCACGATGGGCTCCGCGTCGATCTTATGTGATTCACCAGTTGAGGAAGTAGGAGGTGGAGGGTTTGAAGATGTGGAAGGCAGAGCGGGGGGGGTAGAATCAGGTGCATCTTACGCAAAGTTCCGCTCATTGAAGGGGAGGTTGTTCGACAACAAAAGCAAACTTACAGTCATAATAGAGAATAGCTGTTGTGGCGTTATACGTGTTGCTTGTCTACAGTTTCCTATCTCAAAAAGTGTCGAAGAGTTAAGTATGAAAATACTGACCAGAACACCGATGTAGGCCCAAGCTGGGACAGCTGTGCCAGATGGAATGGGAACCGGGAAACTAAACAGAAAATGAATACGAGGCGCTATTAATGAAAGAACAAACTCACATCCTATAATAGACTTTGGCGCAGTTCACACTCCATCCGGTCCAACTAAGAGGGAGATGGAATAATTCATCTGTATGGACTGAAAAGACCCAACTCACGTATCAAAAATGCGAGTCTGACAATCAGCACATGCAGAAATCAACGAATATACAACAGTATTGCAGTTACAAGCAGTTGGATCGCCTGGGTCATAGTGACCGCCCACAGGCAGTATTGGGATGTGAATTTCTTGATAGGGAACATTGAGGGAGTGCTATCAAGAAGCATGGATTGGACTCGCCAGATGAACTGCATTGCCTTATCAAAAAGGCGGCAACAAGGCAAGGGCTCTGCCCAAGAGAATTGTATGCCTGAAGGATGAATCAATTACAGCGTTCTCCAAGCTGGGCGCAGTGAGAGACTAACCCAGATGTACGAGGAAAGACAGGTTGCCTCAGAGATCTGTGCAACTGAAGTTTGAAAGACGCCAAGGAGGTGAACTGCGGTAAATGCAGAGCAGAATGCTCTCAGAATCATTACAGCGGGGAAGATAGAGGATGGATGCCTTGGTTAGAAAATCAAAGAAGTATTGGGTGGACTGCCATCGGGAAATCGGAGTATGGTCAAGTAATGCTTCGTATAAGCAGATTCTCGGCAATAGCCGCAAGTTACCGGTGTGACTAGTCACACTCAGTATGCTCAGTCCGGATTAACAGGGATAATACAATAATCCAAAGTATCAGAGCTGTCATGTTTCAAATTACCAATGACAGCATCATCACGGTCCGTATCGATAGGTATCCAAGGTGACAAAAAGAATGAGGAATTCAAATTTGCAGTGTCTCAGACTATGTCGTGAGAGGGTTTTGAGGATTAGCGTCCGCCAGTGGAGCGTGCGCAAGGCGCGAAGCAAACGCGTCAGGGAAAGTCGAAGGATCGGACGGATCCTGAAGGGAATGAGTATTAAACGGATGTGTATCCTTAAACAATCTCTTACATATAATTTGGGGGGTGTTGGGGAATGTGTGTGGACCGGGGACGAACTATTCAACGGGGCTGGCGATATTGAATGCTCCGAAACAGCTGGAGGAACATAATAGCCATTGATCGGGGCACTCCCTCCTTTCTTGCGAAGGATGAGAAAAGTGGTAAGAGCAGCGGCAAGTCCGATTACGGCAAGTCCACCGACGACGCCCCCTACGATGGCCCCCGTATCACTCTTATGTGATGGGCCACCTGAGGAAGCAGGAAGAGGGGTGGGGCTCGCAGAGGAAGTAGGGGGTGGTGGAGGGATTGAAGATGTGGAAGTTGGGCCGGGAGGGAGAGATTCAGGCGCATCTTATGCTCATTGAATGGGAGGTTGTTCGACACCAAAAACAAACTTACTGATGTCCGACCTGGCTGCCGTAGCGTTATACGCGTTACTTGACTACAGTTTCTTATCTCAAAAAGCGTCAAATAGCTAAGTATGAAATACCGACCAGAACATCCAAGTAGGCCCAAGCTGGGACAGCTGTGCCAGATGGGATGGAATATGGGAAACTAACAAAAAATGAACACGAGGCCCTATTAATGAGAGAACAGACTCACATCCTACTATAAACGTTGGTGCAGTTCACACTCCATCCGGTCCAACTAAGGGCGAGATGGAATAATTCACCTGTATAGACTGAAAAGACCCAACTCACGTAGCAAACAGGCGAGTCTGACAATCAGCACATGCAGAGATCAACGAATATACAACAGTGTTGCAATTACAGGCACTTGAATCGCCTGGGTTATAGTGATCGCCCGCGGGCAGTATCGGGATGTCAACCCCTTGACGGGAAATATTGAGCAAGTGCTATCAAGAAGCATCTGGACTCACCAGTTGGAGTGCATTGTCCAATCAGAAAGGCGGCAATAAGGCAAGGGCTCTGCCTAAGAGAATTGTATGCCTGGAGGATGAATCAATTGCACGGTTCTCCAAGATAGGCACCATGAGAGACTAACCCAGTTGTACGAGGGAAAGCAGGTTGCCTCAGAGGTCTGTGCAACTGAAGTTTGAAAGACGCCAAGGAGGTGAACTGCGGTAAATGCAGAGCAGAGTGCTCTCAGAATCATTACAGCGGGAAAAATAGAGGATGGATGCCTTGGTTAGACTGACATACTGGGGTGGACTGCCATCTGCAGATAAGGGCCAGAAAAGTGTTGCATTAATTGTGCGGGCTATCCGTGCCCTCTGCTCATCATCTGCATATTTCAGAGGGACCGATGATGCTGGTGGTCGCCGATAGTCCGTTGGGATTCAATAATCCAATATATACATCAGAGCTATCATGCTTTAAATTAATGACGGTATAATATCCCTCACGATCTCTCCATTACCATCATGACCGTATCAACAGCATGTCTCCAAGCATAACGAAAGTGACAAAAGAACGAGTAATTCAAACTTGCGGTGGCCCGGAATATTGGGTGAGACCCATCGGGGGCGGAGATGGAGTGCCGAGATATTGGTTCCGAGGATTAGCGTCCACCAGTGGAGTGCGCGGAATTTGCGAAGCAAACACGTCAGGGAAAGTCGAAGGATCAGACGGATCCTGAAGGGAATGAGTATTGAACGAATGTATCTTAAACAATCTCTTACGTATAATTTTGGCGGTGTCGGAGAATGAGGGTAGACACTCAACGGTGCTGGGGATAATGGCAGCTCCGAAACAGCTGGAGGATCATAATAGCCGTCGATCGGTATACCCTCTCGTTTCTTGCGAAGGATGAGAAAAGTGATAAGAGCAGCGGCAAGTCCGATTACGGCAAGTCCACCGACTACGCCCCCCGCAATGGGTCCAACATCGACGTGATGCGACGAGCCACCTGAGGGAGGGGGCATAGCGGTGGTGCTCGCCGAGAAAGTAGAGGTTGGTGAAGGGATTGAAGGTGTGGAAGACGCGCCAGGAGGGAGAGATTCAGGTGCATCTGAAGTAAAGATACGCTCATTGAAGAAGAGGTTGTTCGACAACAAAAGCAAACTTACTGATGTCCGACCTGGCTGCCGTAGCGTTATACACGTTACTTGACTACAGTTTCCTATCTCAAAAAGCGCCAAATAGTTAAGTATGAAATACTGACCAGAACATCCAAGTAGGCCCAAGCTGGGACAGCTGTGCCAGATGGGATGGGATACGGGAAACTAAACCGAAAATAAACACGAGGCCCCTATTGATGAGAACAAACTTACATCCCGCGATAAACGTTGGTGCAGTTCACACTCCATTCGGTCCAACTGGAGAGAGAATAGTTTATCTCTATACACTGAGAGGTGGATCCAACTCACGTATCAAACAGACGACCCTGACAATCAGCACATGCAGAGATCAACGAATATACAGCAGTGTTGCAGTTACAGGCACTTGTATCGCCTGGGTCATAGTGATCGCCCGCGGGCAGTATCGGGATGTCAATTTCTTGATAGGGAACATTGAGGAAGTGCTACCAAGAAGCATGGATTGGACTCACCAGATGAACTGCATTGTCTTATCAAAAAGGCGGCAACAAGGCAAGGGCTCTGCCCAAGAGAATTGTCTGCCTGAAGGACGAATCAATTACAGCGTTCTCCAAGCTGGGCGCAGTGAGAGACTAACCCAGTTGAACGAGGAAAGACAGGTTGCCTCAGAGGTCTGCGCGACTACGGTTCGAAAGACGCCAAGGAGGTGAATTGCGGTAAATGCAGAGCAGAGCGCTCTCAGAATCATTATAGAGGAGGAAGTAGAGGAGGATGGTATTTGGTTGTTGCCTTCAAGTGGCATGACTAAACAATCTATGTCCCTCGTCGGAGCCTTGGCCATTAATCTCAGGCTTTCAACCGCTTTTTACCATGTTTTCGGACGGGAAATCATCCTTTTCACCCCCGAAAGGAAAGGGTAGGGAAGAGGATCATCTGAACTCAAGCTGGTTTGATTTCTCTCTGTTTGTACAGCCGCAAAGGTAAGCGCGTTTTGATCTCTTGAGCTATTTTCTCCAAAACCTGTCTCCCGTTCAGGTATCAACTGAAGCCAGTACAGTGGGCCAGGACATCCACTATTTTTACCGCTCATTCCCATCAACCTTTCGTCCTAGGACGTTTATTCCCATCTTCAAGGCAATTTATACTCCCTTCACCTGCCATTCTGTCTGCTCCCAATTCGTATGAGCCCCCAACAATCGTTTCTATCTGTCCAGACGGCAACTGGCTGTTCGCATACTTTCCTGGGCTCGTCGATGCAGTCGCAGTCATGTGGAAACGAGGTTTGCAAATCGATGAGTGGTACGTCAAGGACTCCTGGAATATACCTCGATCAGCCAGCCTTGTCGCTGTCGATTGGACTAGCGCTGAACGCGAGGTCCGTACCCCATGACTCAATCTTTGTGTTCTTTTAATCCCACCGCGTTTTCAATCACAGTGGACGATTGATTCCGACGCTGTATCTAGGCGTCTCCCACCTCGAGGTCCTCACGCCCCACTTTCTACTCCCATCCTTCTTTTAGTGGCCCAGACTCACCACCTCACTCTCTGTTATCTCCACCCATACTCTCCTTCGGTGAAGTTTATGAGCTGCTCCCTTACACAATCCAGTAAAGGTCAAGAAAATCGGGGCTTCCCTATTCATGACATGTCACACGAATCAGGGAACACGAAAATCTGTAGTAAGGCCGCCATTGGCCTTGGATACAATGGCGAGCAACTCTTACCACACTGCAATATATACCATTAATACTAGGTGCACAGAATCCTCAATACTGATAGCAATGCGTTCGCGTGTGCCTCCAAATCCCATTGCTACGTCTACGGGATACAGTACCGCGGATCTGAATCTTCCCATGGACTTAGCAGCGCCAAATTTTCCTCCCTCAGCAGACCCAACTGTTGCCTTGGTGTGGAATGAAGAATCCTCGATAGAATTATGCGAGGTACGACTGAGCTTTGAGGGTATGCTAACGAGTGCGCATTAAAGTATTCTAATCTTCTCGTTTTTTTGTATGTTGACGTCACGCAGACAATTTCGGCATAGGCATAACATCACACCCCCTGCCGCCAATCCACCTCTCAAATACACCCCTTTCCCAAATGTGGTTCATATGCGCGCCTCCTCAGTACTTGAAACCGCACTCTCCTCGTAAGAACGACAAATCCCCCGTCCGATCATCTACTATCGATGAGATTGAGAATGGACAAGTTTACTTATGTGCAAGTCTACTTGATTTAGGGGACTGTAAGCAAATCAGATGCTATTCCAGAGATATCTTCTTCGATCAGTCATTTTCAGTACATTTGTTAGACCACTCAACACTCACCTCTGAATTGATTGTTTATTCCATATCGCGAAACCCATCACCGTCAAGTAATCCCTCATGGGTAAATTGTCATCATTTGTTTTCCCTGTCTTGTGTTGATAACCAATATCCAGCTTATTAACCGCGAGAGTAGCCGGTCGTTCGCTCCTGATGTATTGGCCTTCGTCGCGCGGTGCACTATGCCAACGTCCAGTGATGTTGATATATATGCTGGTATCCTGAATACTTCACGCACTATACCTCAACATGGTCTTCAAGAGAAGGATGGTGCCGTTGGAAAATTTGTTGTACTCAAGTTGTGAGTCTCTTGGTTTTGCGTCAAAATCCCTTCGATACATTGTCTCCCGAAGGCCTGATTTAACCGACGGCGAAGATTGGGAGAGTACTTTGATCATCTCATCTGCGGGAAACACAGGAGGAGATTGTGAGTCCCGTAATCAGTTGTCATAAACACGACTAATCGGCTGGCTAAAGTACCATTGATTGCCGCAGTCTCACCAAATGATTCCTTAATATGCAGCGTCTCATCTTCGCTGCAATCCACACAAACATTGATTCATACTCTCCCGAGGCGGAAAAACAAAAATTCCCCAGGTGAAGGATAAATTCACATCCTCTAAACTAAGCCCCTCGTTGATTTCCGTTTCACCGGAAGCGATCGGATCGAGGCCTCCCCTTTCCTTTGTTATTGCCTCAGCTGTTCGATCTCGAAAATCGATTGCCGACATTTCGCACACCCTCTCACACCCATCCATTCCGATGGATGAGATGGTTGAAGTGCTCTATCATACGATATCTATTCTTGAAGATAACCATGACATGATAGCAGAGGTGAGAACTTGGGAATTTCTTGGCGTGGTAGTGGAGATCTATCGGTACGAGAGTCATCCTTGCGTTGCGAGGGAGCGTGACACGGACTATTCAATCCAGGACGAGGGCCCTCCACGCTGCGAGAGGCAGCGATAGAGAGATGCTGGCAGCTCGGTGGCAGACTGCTCATGATATGTGCTCAATTGTAGCATGTAACATGGCGTTCGAGGACTGCAAGAAGGATGAAGCCTATGATCTTGGTATTGTTCCCGGGATCATCACATCGGTTTTCGCTGATTGCACCGCGTGACAGAGGCTGTTTGGCAACTTGTGGGGTTGTCTGGTTGGTCCGTTGACTTCTTTGGCAGGCTGTTGAGGCATGCTGTGCTTCTCGCGTCAAACACCCTGGCATCGCAACCGACAGCAGAAAGTCACAATGACCTTTCTGGTTGGGCTCCACGTGAGTGTCTTTTCTGCTGTATCGCGTTGGTCCAGTCAATTCCATCATAACTTCATAGTGTCTCTTGGCTTTGAGTTGCAAACATCGCCAGATTTGTCTATACTGTTGCACCTGGTTCAACCCTACGCGCTGTCGAACTTACATGGTGTGCTTAAGCACGTTAAACGATTTCGAGCCTACCTGGGAACGTTGTCACCCGCGACAGAGAATGCTCAAATTGTCAAAGATGTCCTTGTGGACCTTGTTGATTGCTCAGGAATTGATCTCACTGCCTTGGACCCAGTCCTTGCGGAATGTGTTCAGTATGCTTCGGCTGTTACATGTAAGTCAGCTTCCGAAAACCTCTCGGACGAGCTTATGTCTTGGTTGCAGTGGCTGACTCGCGAAGAAGTCTTGCATTGTGCTGCCCAACGGACGCCATGGCCGCAACTGTTCGTAAAGTTATTCAAAAACTGGCAAACTCCTCCATCCTGGACAAGCCAACTTTATTCATCAAAACTTCAGACTTGATGGATGGGACTTTGCTGAGTGAGCGGGTAATCAAGGAAAAAGACAGAGATGTTGTCTCGAAGGGTCTCCTGGTAAAAGGCGGCCCAACTTTACATTGTCAGGGATGTGGCGGTCGATCAGAAGTTGGGGGTAACATTAAAGTTGCTGGTCACATTTCCTGGCGTTGGCGTGCTTGGGAGAAGGCTTGGACGACCAGGTGTATTTGTGGGGGTACCTGGACCATCGGACCACCATAGTGGAGTATGCATGCCTGGTGACCCCCCACTCTTCGATCTTGGCATTACGGATTTCTCTCATTCCTGGGGAAAGCAATTTATAATATTCTCTATAATAATGAGGCGCTGAGCTTGATGAGAGTCGCTTGACAAGCATCCGCGTCCAGAATAGGAGCGTGACGCGATCATCAACAACCCATTTGAAACCATCCTTCAGCTTTGTCTGGCTCGACCTATGGCGATTAAGCGAAAACGACGCGCGTCACCTTCCGCCAAGGGTCTGGCGGCAGGGGAACAATTCAAACGCAACAAACTAGCCTGCAACGATTACTCGGCTTGGGGATGGGTTGGTACGGAAGTCACAAATACTTCGAGTATCACTCGAGAACATCTACTAGCAACTTGTGGGTTTTCGAGACGGAACGCCCTTCTTTCCTGTCCGAACCTGTACGTGTCCTCTTCCAAGCAGAAGGAAGAGAGTCACGATGCTGCCCCACTTTCGGACATTGTGATTATTTCTGACGACGAATCGCCGCAATGCAATAAGAAGCTCTGCAAGACGAACCCGAATTGTCTCAACTACCTTGGTCAAGAGGAATGGGAGGACGAGGGTAGGCGTCTCATTCACGCGTCAATGAATATCACGAACTCATAAACATTCAAAGATGGGGCCAGAGAACTTTTTTTAAATGCTTCGGATCTTGGTCAGAATCCCATTTTCGATACAAGAGATCCGAATCTTCCTGTTGGTCTCAAGGTACGCGTGGATCTTCACTCATATCGGATTTTAACGACATCAATTACAGAATCTCGGGGCAACGTGTTATGCGAATGCTTTCCTCCAAGTTAGTATACTATTTTATTGCGTCTTTCAATACCTCAACTCAAATAGGTATGGTTTCGGGATCTTGCTTTCCGCACTGGCGTTTATCGGTGTCAGCCGTCTCAAGACATGACACATCAGTTTGAAGTAAGGCCTCTCGTTCTGCCCCCCTCCAAACTCGAAATCAGATCTCTACAGAAATCACCAATCTTTCAACTTCAAGTGACATTCGCCGCTTTACAAGAGAGTACACAAAGCGTTTTCAACCCCACGAACTTTGTCGAAAGTTTGCAACTACGGACAACTGAACAGCAAGATGCGCAAGAGTCCGTTACCTTTCCCGCATCACGATAGATAATTGCCGACTTCATCACATAGATTTTCTAAACTATTTATCTCACACTTGGATGCCGAATTTCAAAAACAATCGGATCCTTCTCTGCAATCTCTCATCACTGGTCAGGTGTGTCTTTTGTTTTGACAATCCAAGGACCCGTTCTTATCATCGATTAGTTCCAAGGTAAACAAGTTTACGGAACAATTTGCGGGAACAATACTTGCCATTACCGATCTGAACGTGTGACGGACTTCCTAGAGATTGAGATCAATTTCGAAGTATGTCCATACAAAATTTACACTCCAAGGTGATGAACAATTCTGCCTTTTAGAATAGTTCAAATTTGGAGGGTCGAATTGCAGCTCTTCTTCAACCAGAAAAGTTATCTGGAGATAACAAGTTGGTGTCCCATTATGATTTCAAATCTTGTCTCCAACCTTTCACCCTTATAGATATCTTTGTCCACAATGCGACAGCCTTCAAGACGCTACACGATACACCGAACTTCGAGAGCTTCCACCTATATTGCACTTCTCTTTACTCCGATTCGTATACGACTTTGCGTCCATGGAACGCAAGAAGTCGAAGCATTCCATATCATTCCCGACTTCACTTGACATGGGTCGATTTTTAGGCACGGCATCTAGAAGCAGCACAAGCGCAAATCACACCCAGCGGGAGAACGAAATTTATGAGCTGCGAGGCGTCTTGTTACACAAAGGCTCTAGTGCCTACCACGGTCACTATGAAGCACAGGTCTTCGATACTACGTATGTTCATCATTAGCATTTGTCGGGTTTCAAACTGAATCATCATCAGGAATCAGACTTGGTTTCAATTCAACGATGAAACTGTGACTAAGATAAAGCCATTCAGCGGAAAGCGTACTACTAAGCGACCCGTGACTAATCCCGATGACGACAACGATAATGAAAAGTAAGGTTCCGTCTGACGAATGCATGTACCATTCTGATCCGTCGATAGGCCTCCTAGATCTCAAGAGCGTAAGCAGCGAGCCAACGCGAAGAAGCGTAGAATCGACGACAGTGACGACGAAATAATCGAGTGCGCACTCAATCATTTGCTACCCAGCCCTTGACTAATAGATATAAGGGTCACTAATCCATCTAGCAGTATTCCGAAAGAATCATTCAATGACACCAAGTCCGTGTCTTGCTTATTGTTTCCAGAAGTAACCTAACCATTCGAGGACAGCCGCATATCCTCAAAGGATGCGTATATGCTCATATACTCTCGAAAAGAGACATCAGGCAGTCGTAACCATTCCTCCTTACCCTTCCAAACATCGTTGCCCATTCCGATCCCCCCTCCGCGGGCATTGGATGTCGTTAGCAAACTTAATGCAGCTCATGATGAAGCTTGTGAGAAATTCCAAAAGAGGTGGGTTATTTATGTTTCCTCCCTTCAGCATTGATTTATCCCTGAACAGCACAGAGGAAGTTGAACGACTCTATAAGGAGACACGGTTAAAAGTCGTGGATATTTATCGATCCTGGACACCTTCTACTGACGAGGTCTGTGGCCCTATGGATTGTATCACGCTAGGTAAACGATCTGAATTTTGTGCAGAAATCCACAGTCGTCAGTCGTCAGGCGCTAGAAAGTTGGCTGTCAGAGAAATTGATAGTCTCTGCGCTGGAGCATGACCATGCCATTCGACAGTCTGTTGGACACAAGACCGACATGCCAGACAATTCACCTGAGTCTAATGGTCGAAATGGATCTTGTCCTCCTCAGCAGCTGATTCCTATAGACCATATTGTGTGCACTCACGGGAACCTCGATCCAGAGAAAGCTAGCAGTATGAAACGGATCAGTGACGTTAGCCTCATGCCCTCATCCCGATTGTTCTTGTTTACATTGTTATCCTCTTTTTAGGTGGCATCCCAGAAAATAACCGCCGAAACTCATTGCAGGTTTCTTCCAGCCTTATCAACGGAGAACATATGTAAAATTTGTGTGAATGATATTTTCATGGGTAAGCGGCAGTTTTTGAGCCGACGGGCCATCTCATATTTTGCCTATAAGAGCGACTGTATCGTATTGAACACCCACAATTGGTTTGTCGATTTGACCAATTGTGTGAAGATGCAGAAGGCAATCCAGGCCACTGGATTTCCAAACATTGGCTGAGAGGTGAGCCTGCCGTACCGCGGAGATTTCAAGTTCACGTAATTAGTCAGATTGGAGGCTGGTCAAGCCAAAAATGCATATAGCCTCACAGGGTGACCCTCCTCCTGACACATCACAGTTCGATCATCATGTGCGCTGCGAACACGGAGGCTTGTCACTCAGTTCAATGAATAGACGTCGGATTCCTGAGAAAGTGCGTTTGTCTTCCCATTATAAAAGTGATTCTACTTATTGGCCTGTAGGCTGGAAAGCTTTTGATGGACTTGTATCCGTCTTGGGATCCCGTACCATCCGATGCCGAGCTTTGCCCTGTCTGCGATGCCTTAGTTCACGTATCGAAAGAGGACAAACGGGAAGTTCGTAAGATGGTCGAGGAAGAAAAGGTTTGATTTTTCAATACCGAAATCACCGGCAACTTAAATTACACTAGGCCAAGCTGAAGCACATGCACGACAATGCTTTGAACGGAAACACGCTGCTGCTCGAGAATGTCCCTTGTGCCATCGTCCCCGCTCAATTTGTACGATCTTGGCTCCGCTGGTCGTGCCGCCCGACCGAACATCCACGACCGGACCCAATTGACAATACACCATTTATCTGCTCACATGATCAGTTGATCTTTGACCCTAATGATTCCACTGATTTTGACGGATCTATGGTCGTTGTCACCCGAAGCGATTGGGATTCGATAGAAGATCTGTTAGTAACCGCACACACTTCAGGCCCTTCCCTTCTTACAAATGTCACCGTCTTAGGTACTCTGGCGGTCCTTTGATCGCCTTGGAAAAACGTGTCTCAGACAACGACACTTCTCGCACCTTCAAATACGTGCACGAAGTTCCGGTCTGTGTTGAGTGTCGTCTGAAAAGGTATGCTCCTGTTCTGCGATTCCCGAACAGTATTTGAAGGGGTTACCAGAAAATCAGATTACGAAGTCACTGACATCACCGTCCGCATCTTGAATGCTACTGACCCACTGACTGGACCCTCCGAACCACCCGATGCCTTCGTCTCGACAAATGGCAGGCAAACTTCAATCCTGGATTATGCCTGTCGGAAATCTGGCGGAATGCGTCAATCAAAGCGATTACGTGTGAAGGACAAAGGTATTAGGAGGAAATTTACGGTGACAAAGCATACCACAGTGAAAGACATAAAAATTACGGCAAGTTTTTGTATTTACACATTGTATAACATATGTTGATGCCTCTCATTCTTAGTTACAGGACCAGCTCAATATACCAACAACATGCCAGAGGCTGTTCTACCGAGGACAGGAATTAGAAGACAACGCTGCAACCGTGACGTCTCTCGGAATATTAGCGAACGACTTCCTCGACCTTCGAGAGGAGAGCGAAAGCTCATCTCATTCCGATGAGGGGCGAGGAAAGAAAAAGCGGAGGGAAGAAGAGCGGGGTTTTGGTGGCACGCTGCTAGCTCAACTTCCCAGTGCTCGTGCAACGTCACCGGTTGATTGTGGCGAGAGACCTTGCCCTGTCTGCACGTTTTGCAATCCTCCAGAGGCTACACTTTGCGGCATATGTAATAATTCATTCTGTTAGATCCTTCTCGCCCTAAAAAAAGGAAAGAAAAGAGAAAAGGAAAGAAAGAAAATGCATGAATTGACTTCTAGGTGATTGTAGTGATAAATATAAGAAAAATACTCAAATACCCAACAATCCTACCTTTAGTGTACTTATTACGCAAAGTTGCGGATAATTTGGACGCGAATGAGACATTAGCAATGGGACTCATATTCCGGTGAGGCCGGTGGAAGAAGAGAGGAAGAGAAAGGAGGGGCAGAGCCACTGCCCGTCGGTAAGAATGGTCTTGGAGGCAAAGCTGGTGTTGTATCCATTGAAGTCGTAAGTTGAGAAGGTTCCGATGACGTTGTATTTGGTGCCCAGGCTTGCTGCAACAAAAGGGAGGTGGCCGTCCTTAGAACGTCGACCTCACTGGACAGAGGTCCAGTTATTTCCACAGCTTGCGCAACAGCTGTCTGAGTTGCAACAGAAACTTCGTTCACAGTCACCTGCGGCAATGCAGCACTCGGCGATGGCGGCGATCCACCTACTGCAGCGGCTATATTGGCAGCAGCAGACCGATCAGCGCGAACCGAACGTGCTGCTTGAAGAACAACCTGGTGAGCAGCTTTCGCCAAAGCACGACTGGGAGATGGCGGCGAGCCCTCCTGGTGCTGGCTAGTAAATTCTTTGTCAAATGCTGCCGCCGTCATAGTCAAAACGTGCTGCTGTTTGACCAAAGCTTGAAGCTCATGTCCAGATGACTCCCCAGTAGGACTAAGCGAGGCAATCACTTGTGATTGCGCCTCTTGTGCTACACGTTGTGCTGCACTGGTTAGTACCTGCATCACCTGAGCGCCTTGACTGGTAGCAGGAGGCTGTTGGCTTGTGCTGTTTCGGGCACGCAACGGAGACCTAAATGAGATACGAGGAAAACCGGAAGAATGGCTTTGACAAACCGTGAGGCGACTTGAGGGACCACTGGGTCACTCTGAACCCGCCGAGAACCATGTGGATCGGCAAGAGATGGACGTCGAGATGGAGAGAACGAAGTATCAAGGGTGGATATCGGAGCCACGTTGAGGTGAAATGGAAGGACCAGTTGCTCTTCTTGCCCGTCTCGAATAGACTGATACGAAAGTTGATCAAATGATCGTTATCACATCTCACGGACGTACCGTGGCTACAACTGTGATGTTACAGCTCTCAGCATCTGGTGGGGGGGTACCAGATATTACATCCTCTTTCCATGAGAGCCACGATGGCAGAACAGGGGAACTATACTGAACAGGAATATGTAATGAAGATGCTTGAGGATCCCAGATGCGGGGTGTCCAGGCCCAACGGAGACCGATATAGGCAATGCCTGGTGGCGATCCGGCCAATTTGCGATGGAATGGTCGAAATATCCATCGACCATCACGTCCCTTCTTCGCATCTATATTCCAAATGTGATTACCCTTCGACTTGGCTTTCTTCCCATCCTCGTTAAAACGTTGGATATACTCTTGTTTCCAGAGATAATTTCTGATCTGATGTGAAAAATAATGGTCAAGGAAAGACGAAACCTGATCAGGTTCTAACACACTTTTTTCATGGGTATCTTATCTTCTGGATACCCTTTTCTAGCGAGCTACAAAGGAATTCACGGTCAAGGCACCAATACAGCCAGATTGAGTTCGGGCCTACCTCCTCCAAAAAAGCATTGGTAAAAGCCGCGATACGAAATTTGAACGGTCGGAAATCAGGTGATTCATCCAGGCGTTGCATCTTTTTGGCCATGAGGGTCTGATGTATAGGTTCGCCCTTTGCATCTGCAGCATCAACTACAAAAACAATGAGCAACTTCATATTGAGTTTGGAACGAGAAGGGCCGCCTACGATTAGAGCATATTTTGTTTAAAAATTCAAAGAAAATTCGGTCCACTTCGGCGCGGTACTCTTGCGGTACATCGTTTCCGCGAGTACCAGAGGATCCAGCCTCAGAGGACGACTACGCTGGATGTTAGTTGACGGATTATGGGACTATATGCGACTCACTTGATTGCCACTCTTCAATTGAGCATCACCAGCATCATCCTCTGTTTCTTCTTCCTCGTCAGAGTCTTGCGATATAGTTTGGATTTGTAGTGCAGATGCCGATGTCGACGGGCATGAAAACTCAAATGTGTCCATAGTAGGGACATCAGTGAATCCATAGGGCAATGAATTAGCAAGAGTTGGCATAGATCCTGAGCAGGAGATTTGGCTGATTGACGAGCCTCCATTGGTAATTGGTCCCTGCATTGAAGGGGGCGGAGAGCCGAATGTCCCTGGAGCGCTGAAAGGCAGCGAAGAGGGTGGTGGAATAATGGGGAGCCCGTGGTGGTTGACCGATACGTTGAGTGATGGGCCGGACAATGAGTGTTGGTGGTGCCGATGCGGCGGTGTGACCGCCGCGTCAGACCACGAGGCGCGATTGCGAGCACCTAGGGGAAAAGGAGGCACAGGTTGAGGTGGAAATGAAGGTGGTAAACCAAAATCCATAGGGGGAGCAGAAGATGGTAGCAAGTGCGAAAAGTTCAATGCAGCTGGTTGGAGCAAATTCATAGACAATACACCTGGCGAGGATGGGCGAGAGGGAGACGTAGATGGAGGTAAAGATTGGTTTGGAATTCCAGCCATGGGCATGGATGTACCTGGGGCTGGAAATGGAGGCGACGGCTTGGTCGGGGAAGCAGCAGCGAGAAGCGTAGCATCGTCCTGAGGTTCCATCTTGGGTGCTTTGATCACCCGGTCGCCAGCTTCGGCCATTGATGAGGCGCAGCGCTTGCGACATACATCTTGCCCATCAAAGTTAACTTGTAATTGTGTAGCATGGGTGTCAATCAGTGGAGGGTTGACGTCGGGCAGTCCAGATCCCGCCTGAGGTGAATGCTTTGTATTAACGGCGGAGACATTCACATAAGACGGCGAAGGTTCCATGCATGGCAACGGCGCGTCTATCTTAGAAATTGTCTCAGAAACCCATAAAGTTGCTCTCCTGAGCTCGTCCATTTTGGCGTTTACTTCTGTAGTTTGGCCAAGAGATAACGTTTCGCGTACTGAATCAATGGTCTTAGCCATACTTTTGACAGAACGATCAACACATTGGCGTATGTTTATTCTACAAGGAGGCGCACCTTTCCATCGTATCACTCACTGACATGAAAAGCTGGCCGATTGTCAACTCGGGAGGGTTGTCAATTCCCCCAGTTCGGTTAGAATAACTTGCATGTGGAAACTGCACGCGGCCAGAATCCATTGAAGGATGTCCACCGTTCACTGATGGGTACCCAATGGGAGAAATTGGGGGGGGGTGGCGCCCGGGAGAAGCAGAAGAGCCTGCTCGGCTACGCCCAACGGGCACGACCATAGAGTCAAGTGCAGTAGCGAGAGAGGAGGTGGCAACGGTGTAGGAGGGTGGTATGATGTGCATGGGGGATGGAGGTATTTGAGGGTGAGACCCCAAGGACAGATTGGAAGGGGACTCCATTTCTATCTTTGTATCTAAATGGGGTGGTAATCCAAACGTATCCAATCTTGGCTGAAAGCCATGGAGAAGGCCTGGGGCGGGTGGCAAGGCTGAAGGAGAAGCATGAAGCACGTCCATGGAATTCATCGTTACAGGTGCGGAAAACTCGGGGATTGACACGTGCATACGGTTTGGTAATGGATTTGGTAGGTCACCCGTATTGGGAAAGGCTGAAGGCATGTCGTGAAGCAAGTGTGCCGATGATTCGGCGGAAATGGGGACGACAACACGAGGAGATCGAGCGAGGGGCAGGAAATTAGGAGATGTGGCGGGGGAATGAGCAATGGTGGTGTCCATAGTAGAAACCATTTGGATATCCATTGCGATTAATATGATCAAGGGGGATGGGACTCAGCGTTGTGTGTCAAAGGCGATGGATGAGAGGTAACGAGACTCGGAGATGGTCTCTGGGACATGCGAGGCGTGGTATTCCGTGTGCGCTTATGAGAGACCAGGGTGAATCCGTTCGAGCGAAGGAACGGGATGCCCGAAAACAAGATTGAAGGATTGAGGAAGACGAGGAAAGGGAGAGAGAATGAGGAGATGTGGATGAGGGAACGAGGACAAGCCTAAGGGACAGAGTTATGAGGACAGATAATCTAAATAAGGAAATTCTCATTATTTAATTTTATTTATTTGATCAGATAGATCAAAATAAGTATAAATAACGGTATCCGGGCCGGACAATGGGCAAGGTCAAGTCCACACCCCGCGTACCTGTCACCTTGCTGGGTTGTATGCGTGGACTGGGAGCGGTGCTCGATATTTTTGCCGTAGCGCTCAGCTGATGCAATCCAAATCAATTCGTGTGCGAATTCGTTTGTATATAGTCCCCGTGCCACAGGCACAGGATTAAGCCGTAGTCGTGGTCTCGCAAGCAATCCTCAATCGGACGACAATCCTTCCAACGCACCACTCACGGATCTAATTACGACATCGCTCTCGAGTTCCGTCCCGACCAGAATTTTCACTTTGCTCGTCATGCACAGGACAATGGTTGACTGATGGACAGATCACTAATACCTCCTCCTTGCGGGTGACCGTGATCGTTCCCTTTCCCTCCGCCTGTCACTGGGCACGAAAATAGATGAATGTGATTAGCACCGGCCAAAGTTTTATGAATATTGTTCCCTCACTCGTAACGAGAGGAAGAGTGCCTCTCATACCCCCGCTCTCGATCTCGCTCCCGATAGTCGTCTCGCGAGGTGCGATAGTCCCCTCCCCCTGAGCGCACAGGTGGGCCAGCAGGCGCTCCAGTCGGACCCGCCGGTGCAGTGGGTGGAGGCGCCATCTTGCGCTTCTCACGTTCGTCCCGGAATTTGTTCAACATATTGCGCAGCTCGTGATAGCCTAAATGCATCTGGTTGATCGACAATCGTAAGCATTGCTGACACAGTCCCGAACTAAAACCTACCTTGCCGCCGAAATGATCGGCGAGCCGTCGATCCGAATCAAGCACGGACAGGTACGCGCCGCAAACATCGCAAACTCGCAATTTCTGGTGGCCAGACGCTCCCGACGTGTCTGTCAATTGCTGTAGTTCTCGCTGGGAGTAGTGGAAAGAGGGCGGTCAGATATAGTTACGATACGCGTCAAAACAGCTGGGATCGAACCTCTTTCTCCGATTTTTCACTTTTTAGTGCCTCGATGGCGGCCATCTCTCTCATCGACTCGTCAACCTTTCCTTGTTCACCTGAAAGCTGTCAGGAAGGCGCGAGCGCACAGATCGGATATATATATACCCAATGTTTCGATTTTTTCTGTACCGCCTTGAATCGCCAATTCGATTTCCGCGATTTCTCTCATCTGTGTCACGTCAAAGACACAAGTCAGAAACGCCGGAGCTTCTTACCCGCTTCTCACTTACCAAATTGGTCGTCTTTGCATTTTCTTCCGGCGTTTTCTCAAGCCTCCTGTGAGCCGCTCGTATCCGACGATCACATTCATCAACGAATGCGAAAATGTTCGACTCGTATTCCATTTGAAATCGATTAAAAATAGGTTCGTTTGGACTGGCTTCTTTAGCAGCCAAGTACTCCGTCTTGAGGCGCTCTGTATGTGATTTAGGACAGGCGCCTAAATCCATTTTCTGCCGCCTTTGTGTCAGCTCCAGGACATCGTCCAAGTGAAAGGCAAACCAACGGTGTTGGTAAACAGCGCATGTGGACATGTACCACACAAAAAATTCCTGCAAACTTTCTCGTCAGACCAGACGAGATTTGCGTTCGCGATACCCATCGCCTCTGGCCCCATCATTTGCTGTAAAGAAACGAATGTGTAACAACAACAGGATAGGACAGATACACCAACCTCTAAGAGCTTCCGTTGCATTTCGGCAAGTCGACCCATTGGAGATATAATGCGTGGGGATGGTGTAAGGATGATTCGAGATCGATGTTTACATCTGTTTGCCAAAGGCTTCCAACTCCATGTATTTGTGGCGGTAGAAATAATGGTAATCTGACATGAAATGATTATATGATAATCGGTCTACGAGATTGGGATACTGCTGGTAAATGGTAAGAAGCATGGGCCATAACAGTGTAGCATGCAATGAGGCAAGAAAGGAAGCATAGAAAGATCAATCATGCAGCTTCCCTACTGCGGCCACGACCCTTGCCACGCCCTCTCCCGCGGCCTTGGCCACGACCCTGGTTGAAGGGTTTGTGCTGGCTTGGAACGCCGCTAGACTGCGGAGGTTGAGTAAGGGGAACGCCCGACTGAGAACGGAACCGTTCTTTTGGTCTTGGTTTCCCTCGCTCCGATGGTGGATTGGTTTTTGCTTGCCTATTCGATGTTTCGCCAGAACTCGTGCGCGAAGTGCCTCCTGCTCCTCCGCTCTGCTGGTCAACTCTAGGAGTGTTTGGCGGAGTGAAGCCTCCAAAGCTCATCAGCAAGTTTCTTATATCCACCGCCTTCTCTTTATCTTTGGCAGGTAGCTTCGTCGACTGCACTTCTTCACACGACGCATGGGCCCATGCTTTGCTGATATCCCGGGTATCAGAGAGTCCCTTCTCAAGGATCAGCCGGACAATTCCGGGTTCCTTGGACTCCAAAGCGATGGAGAGAAGAGTGTCGGGCTCACGTATGTCATATATCGCCTTGGATTCTTTCTCCTTGGGAGGGTAAGTCTCAAAAAAGTGCTTCAATATCGAAGCGTGTCCGTGCCTCAAGGCAATGTGGAAAGTAGTCAATCCCTCGCCGTTGCGTTCCTCCGGGTCGGCGTCTAAGTGACGTTTCATCAATAAAAGAGTCATATGGACCACCCGGACAACCTTACTCACTATGTGCGTCAAGCCATTCCACCAAATCGAGATCGCCATTTCTGGCAGCTATATGAAGCAGGGTCTCTGAAGGATCTGGCGGTGGGTTCTGGACGAAGGCAGCGCATCCAGTTTTGATCTCTCCTCCCGCTGCGTCGACTTCATCTTCCCATATACCTTTTTTCACCTCCGCGGAATTACCATTCCGAGCGGCTGCAAAGACGGCAGATCGAAGGGCCTGTACACGTTGCAATCCCTTACGTGTTGCTTCTGCAGCATTCTTACGCTTAGCTTCCGCTTTCGCCTTCTTTGTGGAGGCTTTGATCTTTCTTCGTCTTTCGGCCTCTTCCTGCTCTGTTATGAATGCCAAGTAGAAAGTTGTCAAACAGAACTAAAAGGCCGCCCAAGAAACATGCCTCGTTGGCGTTCTTCCTCTAACTTCGCTTTGCGGGCGGCGGTTTCCTTTTCTCGGCGCTCTTGGGCGGCTATTTGCTCTTCATGACTGCGCTTGATGCGTGCTTGGTATTGTTCTGGGGTCTCGGATGGCAACTCTTGCTGACGGAAACCTGAACATAAGAGTGATAATGATGAGTTTTGTTGAGCTATAGCATGGAAAAATGACCTACGTCGCCTGGCATAATGGACACGACCTCGCATGAGCTCTTCGAACAAGAACCTGTATCAAAAAAGAAGATCAGGCACATACCAGAACCAAATTCTACGAAAAGGCTCGCTTGTAAAAATGGAGTTCTTCCTCTTCCGAATCGTAATCACCATCATCTTCGTAGTCTTCGTAACCGTCGTGATCAAATGGTGAAGAGAATCCGAACGGTGGTGACGATAGCCTGTTTAAATGCCCCAAGAGAAGCTTGTATGCCTCACTAAGCCGCTGAAATTCGGCAGTGGCATCAGCATTGTCTGGATTCTTGTCCGGATGCGTGCGCAATGCGAGCTAAGAGGTATAATAGGCAACGGAGACCGACTTGTACACGCACGCCGCACCTGCTTGTATGAACTTTTTACATTTTCCAGTGAGGCATCCTAGAGTGAGGGTTCTCAATGCGAAAAAAAGCAGCCGAAGCGTTTGAAAAAGCCAACCTCGTCCAGGCCCAATACAGCGTAGGCCTCTGAAATTGACAGATGCTTGGGTGTCATTGCATTGATGAAAAGCCTCAAGGCTGCAGTGGCTAGTGTGGTTACAGCGTGACAGACTACGCGACGCGGTCGCGTGCCGTTACGCTGCTGGTTATCCATTATTCACCCCATATCATACCTTCGTTTTGACTGGGAATGTCGGTAAATGATCCACCACCGACAGCTGAAAAAGTATCCGTCATACCCGCCAGCACTATTCAACGACCAACCCCACAGACACCGAGTGCTGATGATTCGCCAATGAAATCTCTCCTTGGGGGACTTGCAGGAGACAAGTGCGTTTCAGGAACGACGGTGCAAACTTACGATGCTTTCGTTGACACAAAGGTTTAGCCCTTACTTTCAAGCTGGGTTTGGTCTCATGGTCGGTTATGAATAGGCGCTGTAAATTATACCTGAAATTCATGATACCTCATACAGAGCGTCGGTATCGTTCTGACGGGCTTGCGCCAAGGTCTAATAATCGGAACGACAGCTCTCAAGCGACGGATGCTCGTCTCGCTCGAGATAAGCAATAAGGATCGGTCTTATGAATGGTTGCTTGCCTGGATGGCACATCAAGCTGGTTCCGGAACTGTGGTACAAGTCAGACCCAAGGGAATCAAATCAAAAGCATCATCGTGGTTCAGAAGTCACACGCTCAGTGTAGAAACAAGGGTGGAGCAGAGTCAAAATGGGAGCTCGTCGGTATCATTCAACCTTGTTACCGGGCCAGGACTTCACTGGTTCAAGTACCGCGGAGCCTGGATGCAGGTTCGCAGACTTGGCTGAATGGCGGGACAACATTTAATCCCGGACCTAACAGGTAAACCGCGAGCGCGAAACGCGCGCAATGCAGCTGATGTCTGGGGTGCCTTGGGAAACCGTCACCCTTACCACACTCTCCAAAGACCGTTGGCTATTCCCGCAGCTTCTTTCAGATGCGAGGGACCTTTCCATGCGTGGACAAGAGGGCAAGTTGATCATTTACACGGCTTGGGGCATCGAGTGGAAACCTTTTGGGCAGCCCAGACGGAAAAGACCTTTACAGAGTGTTGTTTTGAAGGAAGGTGTGGGAGAGAGTATCGAGCAGGATCTGAGGGCATTTCTGCAGCGGAGACAGTGGTATGCTGACCGAGGTTCGCCATTATTACTTTATCCCTGTGAACCGTGTGAAGAGTGTTCCCGATGATGCAGGAATTCCTTACCGTCGTGGATATCTACTTCACGGGCCTCCTGGTTCGGGAAAAACATCTTTCATTCAGGCTTTAGCGGGGTCGTTATCATACGATATATGCTTGCTCAATCTATCTGAACGAGGGCTCACTGATGACAAGCTTAACCACCTACTTTCCAACGCCCCGGAACGAGCATTTGTGTTGATTGAAGACATCGACGCCGTGTTCAACAAGCGCATACAAACAAGTGAAGATGGGTGAGTAGAACCATGATTGTTGAGAACTTGACAATTATCATGCATGGTGTATTAGGTACCAGTCGTCCGTGACATTCTCCGGTTTTCTCAACGCACTAGATGGCGTTGCTTCAGGCGAAGAACGCATCATTTTCATGACCACAAACCACGTCGAAAAGCTCGACCGGGCTCTGGTTCGTCCAGGGCGCGTAGATTTTGCCCAGTTCCTCGACGACGCAAGCCCCACCCAGGCGAAGACACTGTTCACGGAGTTTTATCGTGGAGATGACACTGTTGTGGGTCTAAATGAAGCTGAATTGGAACAAACAGGAAGAGAACTAGAAACAATGGTCCAAGATCAAATCCAACAGGGCAACGCGGTAAGCATGGCTGCGTTACAAGGACACTTCATACGCAACGATGCAAGACATGTGCTCCTTGGATTTCGTGAACTTTTCGTTGCGAGGCGAGAATGAACTAGTCTATCAGTATATTGACGTTAATAGAATCGACATGCAAATTCGATCAGTGAGTGTGTGGATCAGAACACTATTCTCCGTTTTCGTCCTGTGTATTTAGAATCGCGCGGGACACCTTCCTTCCCTCGTTGGCGGTAAAGCTTGAAATGAGGACGATCAGCAAAGTGAATTGTCTTTATAAGGGGGGAAATAACCTCTTTCTTCCTTAGAATCCAATCGCGGTCCTTGACTTTCCGCTTCCCATTTTTCTTACCATGTCGGTCTGATGATCTCCTCTTCTCGAATCGGGCGTTTTCGGTGTCGGCCTCGCCTTCCAGACCCTTGGGGACCTGTTGATGTTCCCACCCGCTTCCTACCATCAAGCACAAGAAGACCTTCTTTGCTTTTTTCGAGTTTGGATAGTCAACCACGATCCCGCCGCCAAATCCGGCTTTTTGCGCGATAGACGTGATTAGTTGGACCTGATCATCGGAAGATGGATAGAATTGGAAGACTGCGCGCGAAGGGTTGCGTAGGGCGGCATAAAGTGTTGTAAAAAAGCGCGCCAAACGGTGAGGAGGCGAGGAAGTCGGATGCGATGTCTCTGCATTCAGAAGCCATTGAAGGACTGATATACTGTATGGGCGCAGAAAGTCAGAAGGACCAAGGAAGAAAAGGATACGAAAACTACCTAATAACACCATCGAAGCTTCCTGGCCGGAATCCAAGTCCTTGACCGATATCTTGAAGAAACAGATCCCCTTCGACCTCACGTTCCAACGCAACCTCTGTAACGCGAGTAGCAAGTAGTAAGAAGACAAAGGGTTGTTTAAGACAGCATTTACCTAGCATACTTGGAGCTATGTCGATTCCCGCCCAGACATACCCTTCCTCTGTTAGGATTTCGCCAGACAGACCCGAACCACACCCAATGTCCAACAGAAAGGCCGGTTCTTCTGGGGGCAAATTGAGTAGCTCTAGGGCCCGGTAGGTCATCTCCGTCTGTATTTGCTGGTTTCGAGTGCTATAGTTGCGATCGTCAACGAAAGGAGTGGAAAAGTAGCACCGGACGTACTTTGTCGTATACTTTTTCGCCTCTGAATCGCCATAATACTTGGTTCTATCTCAGCATCCGTACTTCGTCAAGGTAAGCAAAGACGAACGATTTCTGGAGGTGCTTGAAGCTCAGGTCGTGACATGGTTTGCGGTGGCAGCTTTTCCTCATTTAGCGAACTCGGTAGTACCATTTCATCGTCATGTCGGGTGCTGGCCCTCGCGAGAATGTTTTCGCAACACGGATGGCCCTCACAAACACGAAACTGCGACTCAAGGGTGCTCAGACGGGTCATTCACTGCTCTCAAAGAAACGGGATGCGCTAACAACCAGGTTTCGGGCAATTCTGAAGAAAGTCGATGAAGTGGGAATGCACCCCTATACTTCCCCCCACCGTTCTGGTGTTAACCTTATTACTGAACCTAGGCGAAACGCAAGATGGGAAGAATAATGCAACTGGCGTCGTTCTCAATGGCTGAGGTGACATATGCGACGGGCGATATCTCGTACCTCGTTCAAGAACAAGCCAAATCGGCATCGTTCAAAGTGAAGGCCAAGCAAGAGAATGTTTCCGGCGTCGTCCTCCCTGCGTTCGAGGTCGACCGCGTCTCTGGATCTGGTGCGCTGAAATTCAGACCGTAATTGTTGACCTTTCCAACGGTGATAGGGTCCGCTTAGACTTCAATCTTACGGGTCTCGGTCGTGGTGGTCAACAAGTGCTGCGTGCAAAGGAGGCCTATGCAAAAGCGATCGAGACCCTTGTCGAACTTGCATCCTTGCAGACCGCGTTCACTATCCTCGACGAGGTCATTCGAGCTACAAACCGTCGTGTGAATGCCATTGAGCATATCGTCATTCCACGATTGGAGAACACCATCAAGTACATCATAAGTGAGCTTGACGAGATGGATCGCGAAGAGTTTTTCCGGTAAGTTTATGTCTGGATGCGGTGTGCCAAAGCAGTTGCTTAACAGGCATCACCCAGACTCAAGAAAGTGCAGGGAAAGAAGAAACGCGACACAGCAGCGGCAGAGTCAGCCAGACAGGCTGCGGTAGACGCAGCACAGTCTGAACCTGTGGGTAGTGATGAGTGGGGAGGAGTCAACTTATTGAATGATAAAGATGACGATGTGGTCTTTTGAAGATCAGGCAGTCTTGCTGAACCAGCATTACACCTTCGGTACGAAATGCACTGTTTTAATAAACCTGTGATTGGCGCTCGAACACAATGTTCCACATGCCGTGGATCGATGAGGTTATGCGGCATTGACAGCGCATCCAAGCCTAAGTACATGAGTGCAAAAGAAAATAAGGAAATCAGCAACTGAATCCAGATCATCTGCAGGGCGTTCACTAGGTCGCGTATCAGGATCAATGTTCTAACAGAAGACACGGAAAAGAAAAAAACGCACATCGACCATCTCAACGTCTCCGGCATTGTTTCTTGTGCTTGGATTCTTCTTCCGGTCTTTTCTGTCCAAGATGGCTCTCCTGCATGATGGCCACGGTCAAATTTCATTTTTTTAAAATCAGGAATGTCCGCACCTATCCTTGTCCAGTTTGATGGTCGTTATTACCACGTTACTTGGGTGAATACCGATGGGTGCTGTTGCACCGTTTGATTTGTCACGCTGCACACGATCGACGTGGATTACCCATTTCTTCCGGTAGACTTGGGTCACCTTGCCTTCGCGACCCTTGTATTTTCCACGAACGATCCGAACCTCATCATCTTTGCGAATAGGTAGCGATCGAGTCTGCATATTCCGAACCATAACATGAGTTCTGTGACGAGATGAGAGACTGCTTCAAAACGCACGTTATGTTTGCCTCTGAGTTCTTTTGAGAGTGCGGATGACATGATTTTTCGGCGGATAGAAGACGGTGCGGAAAAGTGAGCTTTTCGGGCCTTGCGCCGTGAAGAGGAAACCTCTGTGATATTCGACGATCAGCAATGGTATCCCATAATCTACATCCAAACAACAAGCGTCCATCCAACCGTTTCTTCCACGCAGACTGGCCCTGTCTTGGACAGTGCAAACTGATAGGAAAGAGGGGATTGCCAGAGACGAAACTGACCAGGATTATACTTCATTGTTATCAGCAGTGCTGGTTGTTTTGAAAATGCGTTGGTGGAATAGCACCAGTTGTGACTTGGGTGTGACTGTCATCACGCCTCGCATGTCGACGGCAAAGGTGCGCTCGTCCAAGCTCAAATTTAAAGGTGAAAAGACAAAGAAGAAACGGAAAAGAGGAGACGGGGGCGATCTTGGAGAAAAGGACGACGGAAAGGATCCTGACACTTGGGTTCTGCCCGAAGATCCTTCACATGTCCGTGGTCCAACCTTCGTCATACATCCCTCCGATCCACCCATCTCCATAACTTTTGACTCCACTCGTCGTCGGATCGTGCTGAAGTCTATCGACAAGGACCAACCGGAAGGCGAACCTGCGTTGCCGAACTTGCTCGAGCGAACCCCCTCTGATGTTTCCCAGGTCTGGGTGGTTACTCGTGTAGCGGGCTCTCCTACTATAAATCTACGCACAGGGACTGGGGATGGCAAGTTTCTGTCTTGCGATGCACACGGACTTGTATCTGCAGACAGGGAAGCACGGGGACCACAGGAAGAGTGGACACCAGTGATCATGCCGGACGGGATGGTTGCGTTCATGAATGTTTACGAGAAATATCTGAGTGTTGATGAAGTTGCTGGTGGGTCAGTGCAGCTGAGAGGTGACAGTGAGGAAGTCGGATTTGCAGAGCGGTTTTGGGTGAAGATACAGGAAAAATACAAGAAGGAAGCAAACGACGAAGAGAAGAAAAAGGAAGGTCAGTCGGATACACCCCTTGCCGACGAGGCAGGCACGAAGTGAGTACCACGCCTTCGCTTCATATTTACACGCTCAGCTATTCCCCACAGCCGGATATACCAAGCGTGGGGTGCGGGAAGGTCAATAGTTTCCGAGGAAGATAAAAGAGAGGTATTTTCCGCAGGCTTCAAAACCGAATATGACTGACTGTTCTGCAGCTCAAGCGTGCTCGGAGGGAAGGCCGACTAGCAGAGGCCATGTTGGATCGACGCGCTAAGCTGAAAAGGTTGGTTGTTTTCGTTACAGTACAGAAACTGGACCTAATTTGTTACAGTGACCGGTTTTGTTGACTTCAGATTCCAATCGTATGTCAATTTTAATCGTTAATGTACATTTAATCCTACCGTTGTCCGTGCACACCTCAGAATGAGTCTAAACTCGTGTGGCTGCGAATGACTCTTCAAACTCCGCTTCAACTTGTTTTTGCTGCTTACACACCTCATTCTACTCGAGCAATCATGTCTGCCATGCCCATGCCCACGTTCAAGCTCGTCCTCGGTGCGCTGCTCTCCCATTTCAACCAATCCCCGTTTCTCACTAATTAATCTGCATTCCCCGTTTCTTCTTGATGCGCTATCGTGCCACCATTCGTGTTTCCACCTTTCATCCCTCGCCATCTATCTCTCGATGTGGATTCAATTTCGCGCTCTCCTTCCAATAAACTAACCTACGTGATAACCCCGTGTAGTCGGTGACGGCGGGACGGGCAAGACCACTTTTGTGAAGGTGAGATAATCACTCCCTCAACACCCCGATCGCGCCCTGATCTCATCAACCCCCAGCGCCACTTGACCGGTGAATTCGAGAAGAAATATATCGGTGCGTGATCGTTGTGTTTTATCTCATTTTCATTCACATCGTCACCCGCTCTTGGGTTCACTCGCTTATCCCGTCTTTCCTGTAGCAACCCTTGGCGTCGAAGTGCACCCCTTAACATTCTCAACCAACTTCGGCACCATCTGTTTCAATGCCTGGGACACCGCCGGTCAGGAAAAGTTTGGTGGCCTTCGAGATGGATATTACATCCAGGGCCAGTGCGGTATCATCATGTTCGATGTCACGTCACGAATCACATATAAGAATGTTCCCAACTGGCACCGCGACCTTGAGCGGGTGTGCGAAAACATTCCCATCGTTTTGTGCGGAAACAAGGTAGACGTAAAGGTCAGTGTTTTGGTTTTGGTCGGCATTGCGCGCTCATCTCAACTTGTTTTCTAGGAGCGAAAAGTGAAAACGGGGGCCGTCACTTTCCACCGAAAGAAGAATCTTCAGTACTTTGAGATCTCTGCAAAGTCAAACTACAACTACGAAAAACCCTTCCTGTGGCTTGCCAGAAAGCTCGTGGGGTCAGCTTTTTCCACCATCCATTTCTGCTCAATAAATTCATCGATTCCTTAGTAATCCGACTCTCGAGTTCACCGCTGCTCCCGCTCTGGAGCCCATCCAAGTCGAAGTCGACGCGGCACTTATGGAGCAGTACCAGAACGAGCTGAAGCAGGTCCGTAGCTCAGGCAGCACCTTACTCACGTTAGCTAACTCTTGTTTCCAGGCAGCGGAGGTCCCTCTTCCTGAAGAAGATGACGATCTGTAATTCTACCGCCCCACTCCTGTCTACCATTCTGTTTCGAATATAGTCCTCGCGAGATAGTATGGATAACGCGCACGCTACTTCTGCAGCTGCTTTCTCTTTATTTTTCCTTTACAAACATGAACGGTTGCGAAGCAACATAGAGTCAATGGCCGTCAAGCCATCTGAGCAGTTACTGATCCACCAAGTAGGTAGTCGAAATGATACTATTTCTTTCTCCTCAAATCTTGTGTACATTCGTTCCTGATGCACGAGTTGTGAAGTGAGATCATGAACATTATAAACCACCAAGTCTAACAGCCGTAACCAGAAAAGTGGGATGGGTTGCGAGCAAGGTCCTCTCGACTATCACCTTGTCTGAACATAATCATCAATTTTCAACAGAAGACAAACTGTCTCCGTCGACAGCTCCAGAGCGCTTGTTGTGACCAACAATGGCTGCACAACATCCTCTTCTAAGATGTTAGATATCAATCCCTAATGTCATCCGACATCAAAACGAGGCGTTGACAGGCTTGGTAGATGTGCATACCTTTCTGACATTAATCCCAGCGTTCCGTTCTCCCATGGCATGGCGGTTTCGGAGTTCAGTCACAATGGCGATGGGGTTAAGTCCGGCATTTTCTGCAAGGGTTGTTGGTATCACCTCCAACGCGTCAGCGTATGCTTGGAAACAGTACGCCTCCATCCCCTTGAGTAATTGAGCATGTTGTGAAAGGAGACGGGATACATGAATCTCGGGAGCCCCCCCACCCCCAATCAGGGCTCTAGACTGAGGATGAGTCCGAGTAAACAGGTATCTGTGAAGGAATATCCTACCGCTTCTTGACGAGGCATCGAACCACACACAAAGCGTCGTGCAAACTGCGCTCGCACTCTTCCACGACGATAGAGCTGCCACCCATCGCGAGAATACTGACCGTACGCCCGCGGTTCTTTACGCCAGTGATCCGGACAACCTTGACACTGGCGTGGGAGGCTTCTTCGACCAGATCGGCGTACCCAAGCTTGTCCTCGGTAAAAGCCTCGATGTCCGCGATGGGTTTACACCCAAGACTCTTTGACAGAAATTCCATCTCGTCTCGTTCGACGTCTTTCACCACGAGGATATTGAGTCTCTTGAGGAAGTTGAGGGACGTGTCGTCGACCGCGTCACGTAGAATCGATTTTTGAATCAACAGGACGTTGCAATTGGCCTTTTTTATTTTTTTGCAGATGTTGAGGAGATACTGGCGTCCTTCTTTGATGACTTTGTCCATTTGTCGGTAATCATTTATGACTACAGTGTTGTCCATCTGGAAGGAGATGGCGATGTCAGCATGAACTTGAGAAGGCATACAAAAGCCATACATCAGGCTTGGGGGCGCTCAATTGGAACTGAATGATGGCAATTTTAGCTTTCTCCATCCGAGTGGGTCCACCTGCGGCCACGACAACGTTTTGATTAAGCACGACACCATCGACAAGTTCCGTATCCTCGATGGTCCCACCAACTTTCTTGACAATCCGGACATCTCGAAGATCCACATTGGAAGACGTGGGTGTCACTAAACGGGTCACAGCTGCGACGGCAATTGGAGCCAGAGTCGACGAATACTGAGAAACAATCTGTGGTGAAGTTTGGTTACTATCTTGGCTGAAAAGACAAAACGAGATCACCTTGGAGTTCAAGGACGTGCTTGCCGCGCGCAAAAGGCTTGGCTTGTCATTCAGGTCCACTGGTGTTGATATCTCCGTGACGAATTCAACTGCTTTGGCAGATGCTTTCAGGAAAGCTTCAGCGATGATCGTTGGATGTATGCCCTTCTGCAACATCTTTTCTGCAGCACCAAGGAAGCTTCCGGCGAGAATGACAACCGAAGTTGTGCCGTCTCCAGCCTCCACATCTTGCGCAGCGGACAGGTCGACGAGCTGTTGATGGCATCCCTGAGAGAGCGGAAAATAATCGACAAACAGCAGCACATACCATTTTTGCAGCAGGGTGTAGCGCTTGGATACTTTTCAATATTGTCGCGCCATCATTTGTGACGATGACTTCCCCAGTTGAAGTTTGAATCTGAATAATAAAACAATCAACATCGGGCACGAAGAACAGGGTGAGATTGTGGACGCCGACCATTTTGTCCATGCCTCTTGGGCCAAGGGAAGTTCTTACAGCATCGCTGATCGCTGCAAGAGATGAAATATATGTTACCATCAGGGCAAGAAAGAGGCGAGTACTTTCCTTTGGCAGCGACCATATTCGACAGCCGTAGTTCCATTGGCTTGCCCTGTTGGCCGGTATGAAAGGTCGTGTTAACAAGTCTAACGAATGAAAAATCACCTTGTCATTGAAGGCAGCATTCGCCCCCGACAAATGCTTGGTGATGCCCTGCTGTCCCGTCGTTGCCATAATATTATCTTGCGAGTCTGCAAATGCGCCGAACTGGGATCGATGCCACCAAAAAAAGGCGTGTATTCGGCAGTTACCGAAGGGATTGCGTCCTCACTCACTCGTCCTTGCTCACTCATCATGGACTTCGTACGTTAGCCCTGCTCTTGTCGTCGTCCTCGAGCTAACACAACGATAACAATAGTTTGGTGACCAAGACCCAATGGGCCCGGGTGGTCTCTTCGCCCAAATTGCTCAGTACAAGCGATCGCTGACTTCAACGCTTACCCAACTGACATTTCTTCCTCTAGAGGACTCGGAGGGAGCTATGTCTCTCGCATCGGAAGGCCACCGGCTAGGTCTTATGATGATTATCTCAAGGCTTATAGCGTAGCCATGCTGCCTGGCCGAGAACGAACGAACCTATCTTACGGCGGCAAGAGTACGTGTCACTTAGACGCTCAACTCTTCTTAATGTTTAATCGAATTTCTTGCAGTCATCATGCCTCCCTCTGCACTGGCTAATCTCACCGGCCTTGATCTCGAATCACCCTGGATGTTTCAGCTACGTAACCCTGCTAATTCTGCCGCATCGACGCACGCTGGCGTACTTGAGTTCATCGCCGAGGAAGGAATCGTCCATTTACCCTATTGGATGATGAAGACACTTCGTCTCAACGAAGGCGATCCCATCCGCATCACTGGCACAGAGCTTCCCAAGGGGAAATTTGTCAAACTGCAGGCACAATCCGTCCACTTTCTCGAGATCTCGGACCCCAAGGCTGTGTATGCTATCTTGGTAATGCGAAGTTCACGTTCGTTGACATAAGCACATTGGTAGATTGGAGCACGCCCTTCGAAATTTTTCTGCTCTGACTCAAGGTGACATCATCGAAATCTCTTACAATTCTATCATATTTGGTCTTCTTGTTATGGAAACGAATCCAGGGGGTGAAGGTATCAGTGTTCTCGACACCGATCTTGAAGTCGACTTTGCACCCCCTGTCGGCTACGTGGAACCAGAGCGTCCTAAACCCGCTCCTCCCGCTACAATGGCGTCAAAACTCAATATAGATTTAAATTCATCCTCTCCAGGATCATCCCGTCCGTCATCTTCCTTGGGTGGGGGTTTTAAAAGTCTAAACGCTGGAACAGTAGTTAGCAAAGGCGGTGACTATTGGGAGAGTTTCAAAGGCAAAGGCGAAACACTCGGTGGTAGGAAGACTAAGGGAAAAGGTATTAGCCATAGGAAAGTGGAGCAAGTTGCTGAAGGCAGCAAAATCATACGTACAGAGTAGGCTCCACACCTTTCTTCCGTTAACCATGCTAATCGTAACGCAGTCAGCATCGGATCGTGACTAACAACATGCTCGAGTCAGATCTCAAGGTTCCTGCTGCTTTAAATCTCCCTTTCGGAAAACTTTTTTTCGGGTTTCACATCGCTCCATACACTCCTCCCACCAATTCTTCTGCTTCAGCCGCTTCACCTGAACCTACCTCACTCAGCGACTCGGGTCAGACACTAACTGGTGGGCGAAGCCTTTCCCAACCATCTTCCGGAAAAGGCAAGGAGAAGGAGAAAGATCCTCCCGAAGAAGTGATCCCCGCTTCGTGGGGTAAGGGACAGAAGCTTGGTTCATCGCAGGGATCTGCCGCGTCTCAATATAGCCGCTTAATTGTAGGTGGGCGTGCTGGGACGTCTAACCCGGGGAACGGATCGACGAGACGGACGCCATCTCCTGAGTGGGACTTTGGTGATCCTGATGTAATTATGATTGACAGTGATTGATTGTCAGCCATTGAAGAGGGCTCTTTGCGTTGTGTGGCAATACAGACTGAACGATTTCTGCCCCGTTGCATTCATCCCTAAGTTGGACTAATATTCGGTCAAATGACTTCGATTGCTTTCACAGTCTGTCTAGATAATTGAAGTTTTACCTAACCAGGAGCTTGGTACAATATTTGAGTAGGGAGTGGGACGTCGCTGAGCGCCGAAGCTAAAGAACTGGTAACAAAAGACAGGTGTGTGCGACCAGCATTAACTTTTGAAACATGACGCCGATTTTGATGGTTAGCGAAATGGAGCGGGGTTGCACCTCTTCCTGGCCTCTGCGATATTCTGCTTGACCATTGAACGTGTCCAGCGGGCGTAATGAATGCTCGTGGGTCGATATGATGTCCCCAGCTGCGTTGGAGCTTTGGTTTTTTTCCCCTTACACAAAACCAGTGCAACTATCCCAACCGCTAGCGCACGGCCGAGAGGGTGTCGGGTGTCAGAAAATAGGATTTTGACAAATTTTTCATATCGAGTTTGTAAAGCGCCCGCAAGAGTTTGCACACAAAAATCCTGGTCAGAATGTTGATGAGTATACGAAACAGATTGTACCATTCACTGATATTGGGTTGGGAACTCACAAACAGGGGTGTCTCCCATACACCAGATGCTCTTCGTCAAAATCAAACGGTGTCTCTACCGCGCACCTCGATTGTTCTGGATGCAGTCGCAAGTTATCGGCTGGTCGTGGTACCTGATGTACAGCACCTAACTGACGCGGACCACTATCAGCGCATCGATCCTGATGTATTAATATTCGGTCGGTTTGGATAGCCTATAAGGTGATAGCTGCAGCTGTTTTCCAGAAAGTTTCCCAAATCGGTGTCAGTCTCAATCATGCAAGCCACGTACTCTCGAATTCCAACCTTGTACCAGGCCCGTCACAGTCTTGACTTTTATCAGGATCCAGCGAGCACGATCATGGCCGATCAGCATGGGCGCCTACCGAAGTTGTATAGGCACACAATCTCCTTATTCATCACAACTTCGGCAACAGCATGAACCTACTCCACTCGGGTAGATATACCATCACCAATGTCAGGTTTCGGAACATGGCAGTCCTCCCAGATTCCAACAATTACACCGACATCGTCGCTCAATGTAATCTAAATGATTCTGGAGAGACGGTATGCTGTTTTTTTGACCGTTACAATCGTTAACTGCTTATCGATTCTAAATAGTGGAATGTCATCCTCCTCGAAACTGGAAATTACACGATACAGAGCTATGACTATTCGAAATTCGCAAGTTCTAGCGACCTGCCTAAGAACGGCGACATCGTCTTTGGCGGATCTCCTTGGGAATGGACGATCCAGAATACAAACATCCGTGACTATTATACGTGCGGGTTGCAAATTCAATCATTTACTCTCACTAACGTCCCATTAGTATATCCCCGGCAGGCGCAAATGTTTTCTGGGGCCTCACAGATGTAGAGCTAAACACTCCCGTGCGTCGGCCGCCGTCTGATCTCCGTCCCAATACCCACACCATTAGTAGATCACGCTTTCCACTCCTAGAAATAATTCAAAAAACCAGTGGATCTTTGCAAAGGTCTCCGAGTTGACGGAGAATACGGTCAGTCAATCAGGAGATGCAAGTGATCCTCCTGCCCAGACGTCAACGAGGGCAGCTGTGGTCGATGGGGAACGAACTTCCGATTTGGATAACCAGATGGCCGAACCACCAGGTTTGATGATCGAGATCGACGTGAGTAAATCTCGTTTCATGTCCTGTTCTTAATACTGAGTATGAGTACTTTTCAGGTTCTGCCTTTGAGTGATATCACAGATTTCGATATGAATAATCACCCGGATGAACCACCTGACCTTACTGGAAAAGTTGTTCGGCGGCATGAGCACCAATCTGCAGGCGGCGGATTTTCCGACATTTGGGAGGGCATTTGGAATAAGGATTCTGGGCCATGTAATGTGAGTACCGTCGGCCTACTTTATTCGCAGTGTTGGCTAAGCGCTTTCATTTCATTCAGGTGGCCATTAAAGTTCTTCGCGCACATATCGTTAATGACCAGGAGAAATTGAACAAGGCAAGTACACTCATCCTCGTTTAAAAAACTGACAGAAACTATTTGCAGCGGTTGCGTCGAGAACTCAAGGTATGGAAACGTCTTCACCATGAGAATGTACTTCCACTGTGCGGTGTCACTCTTGACTTTGGTCCGTGCCCTTCAATGGTGTGTCCTTGGCTAGAGAATGGGTGTCTTGGTAACTACTTGGAGCGTTGCGGGGAAACGCTCACTCTTCTTGACCGTTTTAAAATTGTGAGCCGCCATTTCATCTTTCCTACCTTCTGACTAACATGGAGACAGCTCGGCGAAGTTCAGTCTGGACTAGCATACCGTACGTAACACCCAACTGGACTTGCATAAACATTCGTGACTATCTACAGTTCACTCCTCTGACATTATACACGGAGATTTGACAGGTGTAAGCATGGCATCTCCGTGAACTGATTGCAAACTCAATCTTTATGCTCAGGGGAATGTGTTACTTGATGGTACGGGCAAAGCTTGCCTGAGCGACTTTGGGCTGTCTATCATCGTTGCTGAGTTTCAAAACACGTCGTACTTCTCATCGTCTATTCACGGTGCTGTTCGTTGGGCTGCACCTGAGTTGTACAGCCCCGAACAGGAAGCTGGAACTTTCGCCGCGAGCCTTCAAAGTGACGTGTATTCATTCGGTAGCGTGATGCTTCAGGTGCGCCAATGTGCTGTAATGAATCGATCCCTGAGAAGCTTGAGAGTTGGCCTGGTTTTTCTAGACTCTTTCTGGGAAGGTTCCCTATTACAACTTGGGGGATGTGCAGGTGATCTTGGAGTTACACCAGGGTAGATGCCCTCCACTACCTAGAGAGACGTATGTGGCGGATGAGGATTGGCAGTTCATGCTTCGATGTTGGGACAAGCGGCCGGAAAAGCGACCGACTATGGATGAAATCCTCGACTTCATTGAGACCGCCAGAGCAAGACTGTCCATTTAATGCTGTTTTGTGAAGCTTTGTTCTCGTTCGGATTATTTCCCCATTTATTGATAAATTCAATATACTGATCGTATGCTATTGCGATCAAGTGCTATCTTAATACAATCATATCTCTAATGGATTCAAGCTCGAACAAGACACCCAAGTGCTGAAACCGTCGAGAGTCTAAGTCTCTTTTCCCAATGTCACTCTGCTGGCATAAAACGTTAAAAACGTTGGAGTCTCGTTTTGTACTATGAAGCCGGTTTCCAAGGGCATTGTTGAAAAGAGAGCTTTACTCATCACAATTTCTTATCAGGACATTTCTTTCTGCATTGCCGTCCTACACCTTTGACGGTCATTTGAAACGGTCAGATCGCCATCATCAGAATCTCGTTTGCAACCCCCACTACGGAGACAGGACTACGCCCTGTTTGTCCCAGCTTTCTCACTGCGGCATCCTTGATGATTTGCAGGTTCTGGACTTAGACTGTGTGGGCAGCATTCTCTTATTAAGTTCATACACATACGATGAAGAGAATCGCCGACGGGAAGTCTTCTATGATGCTACTAGTGCTTCAGCTGCTGGTGGTTGCTTAGACGGTGCTATGGCCGCACCCCGACTCCGGCCCCATTTCACCCCCACCCTCTCACCGTCAACATCAAGTCCATTGGCCCATGCCTCTGCCGCTCTTTCCGCCGTAGCGCGGTCTTTGAAATTGACGAATGCACACCTAGTCAATAGAAAATTTTAACATCGCGTAAGCTAAATGGAATGCTAGACGTACCTTGACTTGGCAACGTGAACAACGGACCTCAACTGCGTCGGCTGGATTGACGGTAGTGATTGAATCACTCGTGTACGGATGCTTAGTTCCGTTGCTGAGACAGGAAGAGAAGATAAAAATAATGACATCTAGGGTGTGAAATGTTATAAATAAAAGGCGACGCCATAGCGTAAAAACGCACAATAGATTGATCATCTGGGGGGGCTAGTCCCTGTGTCTCGGCGTGTGTAGCCAGGATTTTGTGAGCAACGGGGTCATTCCGGCCGTGGTAACGGTCTTGGATATTTTGGTGGGATAAAGCATTCTCCACTGGTGTTTCGTGTCTATAAATTGCTTTACGTCAGGATGCAGCTTGAACGATTGAGAATATTCACACCTATACGGGCATTCTGTTCCGCGAGTACACTCCCCCTTGAGGAAGAAAGAGCAGACATGTGGTCTGTTACGTTTGTAGTAGGGGTCCGTCCGAGCCAGTTGCTTCAACATCTCCTTTCCTGCTGATTGTGCCCGACCCGAGTCCAACAGCGACTGGTTGCCGGTTAACTGAAAGGCGGACAACTGTTAAACACACGAGATTAACACGACATTCTGGTTCTCACCTTGCCCTCCATATTTTGGGCATAATACTCCCTATTAATGTCGCTCGTCGGAGCCTGGTTCTCCAGCGCCAATGCGGTGTCCCGCACTTGTGTAGGTAGGCCATACTCGAGATCGAGCAGGCAAGTTTGGCAGACGTTTTTAACCTTGGCACATGTCTGGCAAATGACGGTGGTTTTATAACGCATGCCCATGCCAGGATTCCATCGAAATACTGTGAAAGGCCTGGCGCATGTACCGCACGAACGGCCATACTCCTGCTTTGACTGTGAGAGATGATGATGAGAAGTCTGATAGGCAAAGAGTTGGATCGATATACCATCCGAATGAAAGGGTTGTCTCCCAAACCTGTGGACAACGAACGTCAGTGCGGACAGTGCTTGAAGATCGACGCTTTCATACATGTTTCGCATAAGATAGGAAACTCGCTTTGCTCCCAACCCGCCTTGTTAATGTCAGCCTTGGGTGGCATCTTGAACGGCAGAGGTAAGTGGTTTAGGTAAGAAGAGTGCTAGTCATAGGACGAGTTTGTCATCCGGGTTTGCCCTCACCCGCAAATGTTTCCCGACACATCCACTCTCAGCGGGGGTTCCTTGCTGCTGGCTTGGCGGCTTGAGAACAAAAGAGTCCTTATTGTCGGTGGAGGAGACGTGGCCTCTGGCCGTCTAGAATCAGTTCTCATCGCTGATGCACTCATCACCCTCATTGCTCCTCGCGAAGGTCTCCACCCACTGACAAGATACTTGATCGACAGGTTTACAAACCGTATCATTTATCACGACCGTATCTTTGCTGGCTTCGAAGACCTTGTCGATGTCGACATGGTGCTGACTGCAATTGACGACGTCACCGTGTCCCTTCAAATTTCCGCCATGTGCCGGCAACTCAAAATCCCTGTAAATGTCGCCGATATGCCACCTTCCTGCGACTTTTACTTTGGTTCGCAGATTCGCGACGGTCCTCTGCAGATTATGGTTTCCACAAACGGGAACAGTCCCAAACTGGCCAATTTGATACGGAAGAAAATAGAGGAAAGTTTACCGGAGCATGCTGGAAAGGCGATAGAGAGGGTCGGAGTCTTGAGGAGGTTGCTGAAAGAACGGGCACCAGGTGTGGGGGGTCAGATAGGGAAGAAAAGGATGAGGTGGATGATCGATATCTGCACAACTTGGGAAGTCGCCGACCTGGCGTCACTTGACGACGAGATGATAGAAAGGTTGCTGGATGATGGGTGGGATAAGAACCGCGTGGTGAAGCTAGAAGATGTTGGTGGGAAGCGGCGTTCCTACCTATCGAAGAACCTTTCGCAGGCGAAAGGTTTGGTTCTACCAATTGCTCTGGGTTTCATGGCTGGCTCCTTCACTGTCTTGGCTTTGGTGTGCAGACGGTTTTAGGTGGCTAGTGTATGCCGCAGGAAACACCGTGTTTTTGATCATGAACATCTCCACATCCTTTCATGGGTCCTCACAGAACTGGGCCGAAGTATGGAAAACCCTAGCTTCCCCGTAAACCACCTATCAGAGAGAAGCCCGTACATAACGTTCAAACCCTCTCCATCGCGATAACCAATACCGTGGACTCCTACAACGACAACAATGACTGGGATGGGTCCGCGCACTTTAAGAGGACAGCCGGAACGCATTCTATACGGACCAGGAGTTCCTGCGTCCGATTTACAGACGCGGAATCAATAACTCTTGAAGAGCCACTCGTCTTTTTCCTATATGCCTGTCTTACAGGCCTATCGTTGCAACATGTCGAAGAACACCTTCAGTGTTCCCATACGATAATCGTGAGGTATGTCTTCATTTTTTTGTCACCCACTTATTCAAGATATTTTCTTCACATGCTGGCCCACTTCTCAGCTCTGTTTTATTCGGAAAATCTATGCTTCCAATTGTAACTGACTCAAAACCCTCAATGTGCTAAATAACTCAACTCTATATCTGTTCCTTTCCAATGTTCGGTGGATGAGCCTCGTTTCACCTGTTCGCCGGTCACCATCAGCCAGCGAATGCTTGCCATCCCGGAATTGCAAGGGTCAACCTACCCAAAATGATTTGGTAGCCTGCCCGTTTAACTTTTCGAATTCACACACGTGCTTATCAGGTGGGAAGCTTCAACATCTCATGTTGTGGTTTAGAATGATTCGCGATCGGTGGATTCCCAGAAGTTTTATCAGATGCCCGCTTCGAGCTGTGCAAGCTTGGAGGCCGTCGGTATCACTTGTAAAGCTTTCAGCTTTGGTACCAGATCGCTCTCGATCCTCTCCCGCCTCTTCCTCTTGTTGGTCTTCTCCTTCACCCTGATCTCTGGCTCCGAACGACATCCTCATTTTTCCACCGGCATATGGTGTAGTTCAGAATCTCTCCAGTAACTTGCAGCTTGCACGATTTAATTCGCAAGCACCATCACAGTGAATTATTATTATTCCGTTTTCCTGAAAATTCACATGTCCCCAGGGATCAAACGTGTATCAAATATCGTAACAAGGGCTTTTATCTACCAGCACAAATGTCTGAACAAGCTTTTATCATTCTTGTATGTTTCAAGTGAAACTGATGCGCAAAGATAAACTGAAGGGTAGCGAGGACGATGTGACGGTGACCTCCCCACCACCCTCGACGAGGTCCGACACCTTCTTTTCTAGGTTCGGGCGTGTTGCTTCTTCAAGCTGAGGAGGTGCTTGGAAATATATATGCCTTGTGGGTGTCGAAAGGGACGGCTTCTTGATCTGACTGTAATTTCCAGTTAGCCGAGAAATGGGCCCGATCTAGCGTCAAACGTACATATCCTGCTTCTCCACCAACATTTCAATCAATCGATCCACTGTCCACTCTCGGCTGATCGACATTTCGAGCGATTCACCCCCGCAAACAGGACAATCATCACGTTTTTCGTGCTCGAAAGTATATGAATATACACCATCAGTACCGATAAGCATGAAGTAATTATTCAGATATGCTGCCGAACTTGTCGCAATCTTGAACGCTTCATTGCAACACGACGCTGAAGAGATATTTTAGCTTCATTTATAATGTAACGGTAGTGGTCAGCCCACCGGCTATGATAGCATTCGTTGAAGCAATGGCAGGAATAATATTCTTGACGACCCCTTGCGTGAGTGACCAGGTGACTCCTTCAATCTTAAACTCTGCCGCCCGCGCGGCTGCGACGTTGTAAAGCCAACATATGTGTTCTGGGTCATCGGTGTCCATTTTCTTCTCTAACACCCTGAATCAGTAAAAGTATAGCAAGGGGATTAACCTGTCTACCTCCGTGCACGCGAGGCCACTCTAGTACAGACGCCCATTCTATACAATGTTCAGGAAGACGGGGTGTGTTAGCAATGGTGCAAATGGGAAATGCGGTGGGTTTGTTGAGCATGTCAAGGGAGCATTCGTAGCAAGACGTGATTGTCGGGAGAATGACACGAGCCTGACCCTTGAACCCTGCAGGTGATCGGTTGTAAGAGCAAGATTCGTGCTGTGGCAAGGGGTCTAACCTTCGGTCCCTCCGTCAATCAAAGGCTTCAGGCTTTCTGGGTTCTCTGGGTCAACGAGGTTCACAAGTGTCGCGTTGATCCACCGCCGCGCTTCGACCGAATCAAGGCCACAGATGACAAGATTAAATTGCATCCAATAGTCATCGCCCTTATCTTGGATCTTACCATGGTATCTAGAAGAACTGTGAGGATTATTACAGACGTAATATGCCATGCTTACGGGGTGACTGTTACGCCTGGTACCCGTTTCATGATAAACTCGGCGGCTACAATTGCTTTTGGTTGACCAACATCTTTCGGCCTGACATCATGATTCAAAGAGATTTCATAGGAGGAACAGCTGAACACACCGGAAGAGGAATTGTCTGTTTAGATTGCTAATATCGATGGTGTCCATATCGATGACGTGAATGTCTTTGAATCCTGACAAGGCGAGATTCGCCAGAATTTCACAGCCCAGTCCTCCGGCGCCAATGACCAGAATCTTACACTGACTTCTCAGAAAATGTTTCACCTGGTAGCAACTCGTGTAAATGCAACGATGGGGATTGATGGTAATTGATACATACCTCGTGGCCAGCCGCGAAAGACGCGTCGGTACGAGGACCAGGTTTGTCTAGGATTTGGTCCACATGGTAGTAACGATTATGCCAATCACGGCAGGTCGCGACTTCAGTTATTTGCGAAGCAATTGCAGCCATGGAACGAATTGATTGAGCGCAGTGACTCGAGCTGACTTCAGAGATACTGCCCGGCACGTGCTTCAAAATCAATAAAGAATGGCAGAGCCAGCCAGCTCTCTCATCAAATTCAGTGGTCATCAACACTTCCGACATCGCCTTGTGCTTTCTATTCTGAGCGGAAAGTCCGTCCGGATCGATAGAATTCGTCCTGAAGACAAGAATCCTGGTCTCCGGGGTAAGGTGCATCCATCAGTTGTCTGGGATGGTAAAACTGATCCAACGCGTCTGTAGATTTCGAAATCAGCCTTTTGCGGGTTCTTGAAAAAGTTACCAATGGTACCATCATCGAGATTTCCGTCACAGGTTTGCCAGTCATGGACTCGGTGTCTACGTGTCACTGAGGCAAAATCTTGCAGGTACCGCGGTTCTGCTCAAACCAGGCATAATCGCGGGTGGATCCATATCCCACGATTGCCCTCTTTCTCGTTCTGTAGGCTACTTGTTGGAGCCCATTATCATGCTTGCGCCCTTTGCCAAAAAACCTGTCGATCTTACACTTCGTGGGATTACGACTGACGACGCCGACCTCTCCGTGAGACATCCACAACGTTCCTATTCTTGGATCTGATTTTGTGCCTAGGTGGATCTCATAAGAACGGTGACGCTGCCTCATCTTCAATTATTTGGCATCCCAGATGGTCTTGAACTTAAGGTAAGTTCACTACTTGCCCCAAGGTAACTGTCTGAAGGGTAAGCCAGATTAAAAAACGGGGTGCTCCACCACTGGGTGGGGGTGAGATTCAATTCCTTTGCCCGATCGTCAAGCAAGTGAAAACTCTGAATTTTGTTGAACCTGGGAAAATCAAAAAAATACGGGGCATCGCGTTCGTGGAATTCACAGGCCGTTCTATTCTTTTGATGACTCAGGCTACTCACAGACACGGTGTCCGTGTCAACCCGCAGTTCTCCAATCGGATGATTGAAGCTTCACGTTCTGTACTCAACCGATATATTCCTGACATCTACCTCTATTCCGACGTATACAAAGGAGAGGACAGCGGAAAGTTTGTGGTCCTCTTTTTCTTCAGGTCATCCACACCGAAACTTAAAGACATGGATAAGGTCACCAGGATATGCACTTAGTCTACTCACCGAATCCACCACATCATCAATACATTGTTCCGAAGCAGTTTCGTCGCCAGGTGTTGCACCCGAAGACATTGCAATGTTGGCGACCCGTGCTCTCCTCTGTGAAATAAGCAGAGGTGGTTGCGTGGACCGAAAGCACCAACCACTTGTTCTGCTAATGATGGTGCTGGGAAGCGAGGATGTCGGTCGATGTAGAATGGGCGAGCCCTCACCACGAACGTGAGCCCAAAATTTCCCACCAATTACATTTTGTAAACGATTAAATCGCTTGCAGGATACAATTTTTACGGGACTTGCAAGTGTTTTTCGGAGCAACCTTCAAGATTGTACCTGCAGACTCGTCCTCTACTGAGTTACTATTTTCATGTTACGGAACCGGGTATGTGAATGCCAATAGAACTCTTGCCTAGCAAACGACAGTACACCGCTCAAAAAATGCGTCGCGTGAGAATTGCATTCACCCTCTGTTTGACTTTCGACATTATGAGGTTGACGACTATGAATTCAGTCAACAATATAATTATTGATAAATAATTGAAACCATCCCAAAATCGCCATCGCCTTTTCCTCCGCCGATCGCCACCAGCCATTGTTCGAGTAACGGCCACCCAGTCTCAAATCGTGTCGCCAACTCGTCAGTATGATGTTCCCCATCAAGCAATGGTAATAAATCTGAGAGAATATGAGGCGGTAAAGTGGGTGTTGCTTGAGCAAGATTTTGGTATGAAGGTGATCTTGAAAGTTTGGGTCGTGGTATCGTTGTGTTGGAAGCCTTTGATGCTGCCTGGAAGCTGTATGTACTGAGGGATGCAAATGTTGCAGAAGAGCTAGGTGAGGCAAGAGGATGGCCTCGCGTCTCAGAACCGACTGGAAGTCTTTCTTGTGATTCGTCGCGAGCGTGGTCAATCCACTCTGGTCGAGTGACCGACAGTGCGGTCACAGTTTGTTGCATACTTCCGTTACGAGGAGGGACTAAAACTGGTTCAGGGCCACTGATTCGTCGTGAGGTTCGAGGAGACAGCGACACGTCCTTTGGAGCATGGGTGCCTGTTGACTTGGTATCTACGGAAGTTAACAAGGGTGTAGGCCTCGTGAACCGACCCCGAGGTGGACGAGAATCGGATTGAATGGTGGAAATTTCAAGTGGTGCAGGAGGTGACAGGGAGCTAGCCACACTCTCGGTCCTTTTTCTGCCAGGCAAGCTGTCTTGGTTTGGAATTTTTGGATGATATTCCGAAAGAAGTACAGGCCAACGGTGCACCCTGCGAAGAAAGCCCTGACAAGCGGAGTTAGAGACTTGACTTTTAGGATCAGAAAAGGTGAGTACTTTGATAACGCCAAAACTGGTGAACCGTCGAACATCCAATCCTAATTTATTGACCTCGTGAGTTTGTATCCACTCCCAGACTGTCGTCCCGATCTTCAGACAAGAATATAAATGCAGTAATTTTGGCCAATCAGGAATTTTGTTCCCTGAAAAATTCTCAAGCACGATAAGGAAATTCGGAAGAAAATCACACACCTGGTTTTGTGACGTAAATCCCGCATTCCTCCCTGACATGGGCTTCATCTGCAAGCCACTGAATACTCCCAAGGAGAGTATAGATATTCGAGTACTGAAAAATGTCAATCATCATGATTACTTGGTAATATCTGCAATGCAGTTGATGCATGATTAAACGATTGCGGAATCAAGATCGTACAGGAGGTGGGAGATAGCCTGGCGAGTGAGATCCAAGTCGCAGTCCGCGAGATGGGCAATCCGACTGACATGATTTACCCCGTCGATATGTTTGCAAACCTGCCAGATAATGATTGAAGAAGGAAAGTAAAAAAATGAAGCGACGTTTAGCCTACCTTTACCAATGTCAGATCCCAGTTCGCTTCTGTCCTATTAGTTAAATTGATTAAAGCTAGGGGGACCATCCAATCTTTAACAGCTGGGGGATTGGGATAGAAAGGAAAGATCTTCAAATCGATGGAGTTGAATTCGTCGATAGGAATGTCAGTTTCGGAATACGAGTTCAGATCCTCGTATAATTGCTCCAGAATAGTATGCACCTCCGGGGAAGTGGTCGGGGACGACAAGAAACGAGATTCTTCCTGAATCCGAACAGATCACCATCGGAAACATTTCGCTAGGGACTTGGGACGAACCTCGCAACATGAGAGCACACGGCTGACCTTGCGGACGATGGGCTCATAACAACTCAAGTCTGCGGAACGTTCAAATACGAAGCACAAGTTATATCTGAAATAGTATCTCGGGTATTCCCCCCTCAATTCGACGGGAAAGCCGATGATTCGATACTTTCCAGTTGCGCAAATGACGAGTCTGCCACACAGAGCACTCTGAGGTATGACATATTTCGAGATGTCGTCGAAATTGAACAGCACCCGGCTGGACTCAAAGGAAGTCTTTTGCGGAGAGGATAGACTGCGAAAGTTGGGTCGCTGGGATGGCGAAACTAAGGAAGCACTCCGTGAACCATTTGAAGAAAGATCACTGTCGGATGGGAAGGGTGTACTGGGGAATGAAGTGCTGCCTGGTGGTCCAGCTGAAGTGACTCCTATGAGACCCTCTGGGACCTGATAAACGATCCTCGGTCCCTTGTCAACGTCGAAGAGAGCGTAGAAAACCGACTGAATGCGAGGGAAGAACGAGTCGCCAGTGGGTGGCATTCCGAAGGGTGATGTCTCTTTCCGTCGTGGCCCCAGCAGGGTTTCGCGCTCTCCCTCTCTCGATCTCCCAACTGTCTTTAGCTGTCGTGCTACAATGCGGCCAATCCTTTCGGTGGTCTACGTTTCCCTTGTCTACAGGGCAGCATGAATATCGACTTTGCTTGCGGGATCGAGTGGTATGCTTGCGCCAGACTCCCGACACTCTTTTGTATCGCTCGGTGTTCCCAACGGCTGCACTGTCGCCCACAGTCGAATCGGTTAGGGAGGCAGAGACACTGACGTTTATCAAGGACTACTTTCAACTCGACGTTGACCTGGTCAATCTTTACGACCAATGGAGTACCTCTGATCCGGTTTTTAAAACCTTCAGGTCAAGGTTCAGCGGTATACGGATCCTGAGGCAAGATCCTTGGGAGAATCTCATATCGTGCGTACTTCACATGTCTATTCCATTCGAAATCGGACCTCCATCACATTCGCAGATTTATCTGTTCTTCCAACAACAACATCTCTCGCATAACCAAGATGGTGCAATCACTTTGCAAGCAATATTCCCCCCCTCTGCTGTCTTTGCCCGATCCTTCGTCCACTGAAGAATGTGAAGACCGAATGTATCATCCTTTTCCTCCCCCATCAGTCCTAGCTGCACCAACTGTTGCAATGACTCTTCGCTCCTTGGGTTTTGGATATCGTGCCGAGTTCATACAGAAGACTGCTCAAATGCTTGTAGACACACATGGGTCTTCTATCAATTCTCCTGGTCCAAACGAACCTCCTGAGGAATGGCTCAAGACACTTAGAGACATGAGCACCGTCAAGGCGAGAGAAGAACTCCTCAAGTTCGTTGGAGTCGGCCGTAAAGTCGCGGATTGCGTCTTGCTAATGAGCTTAGACAAGGTTACCTTCACTTTACTTATCCCGTCCATCTGCTGACCCCCCGATGCAGATGGAAGTAATCCCGGTGGACACTCATGTTTGCCAGATCGCGATTAAATATTATGGTTTACATGCACCTTCTGGAGCCAAAACGAGCATGAGTGCGAAACTTTATGACACTGTCAATGCTAAACTGGTCAGCGCGTGGGGGGAGTACGCAGGCTGGGCACATTCTGTAAGTTCTGAATGAACAACAAAGAATTGTGGTTGAATATCTCTAGGTTTTATTTACTGCTGATCTGAAGTCCTTCTCGACTTATGGTCTTGATCTTTCCATAAAAAAAAGGATGGGTCCTCTTACGCAGTCCGCATCCATTTCGAAAGGACAAACGAACGGTCGAATCTACCCTCGTTTGTCTGAGTTGGAGATGACTGAACCGCGTGGTGGCAGTCATGATTGTCACACCGCCAGTTTAGCCGACAGGGTGAAAAGGCGGAGACGATTCACATAGACTGTTATTACCTTATCAAGAAACTCTTAGCTTGTATCCATGTCCTCATCTACCGATGTTCCAACAGAAACCCTCACAGTTTCGAAACCATCTATTCTCGCTCTGCCAACGTACGCAGCCACACCAGCGTCTCGCTTGCAGTCACTCTATTCCGATATCTCAAGACAAAAACACTCAAATCCGACCTCGTACCTCGCAACCGTAGAATGGTGGCGTCGAGTGCTGGAGGAAATAGTTTCTTCTGGGATGCAAGGATATCCAGCTGACGGGAATGGAAGCAAATTAATCTTGACTGCTAATCGAGGATTGATCGATAAAGTCAAAGTTGACGGTGTCGGAAAGCCACTCGGTCTAGTCGCCGTCATCGTGAGTTTGCCCAGTTTATCATCCAGTCTTTACCACTTTGAAACCGACTGGCTATCGCATCAGCAAGAATGAGCTTCGGGACAACAAGGCCCTCTTCCCACTTTCAACATTCTTGAACGCTAAAGAGTCGGTATATGACTCTGAATGGCTGCCGGCGCGCCTTGCTACATATGTTGTCGGAAAGCCTCTGTGGTGGGTACTCCAGCAGCTCGGACTCGTCAGTGAAGATGGCGGAAGTACGAGCGCCACTGACGCCCTGGCATGGTCCGAGGAACTCGTCGTGCGGACGCTCGTGGAGAAGGCGGCAGATGCCGTCATTTCGTGGCAAAGGAGTAGATTTCGCGGACCTGGGGACGCTGTCTATAACATAGAAGGGTTTGGGAAGGAATTCGCTCATGTGCTTGGCGATAAGGAGTTGTGTGAGTGGGATTTGAAGGTTCTGCTAAGATTCATGGAGAGAGACCGAAAAGTGCTTGTCATCGATAAATATGTCAGTATGCTACAATCTCTCAGTCTTCCCTCTCACTGACTGGCAAACTACAGCGAAATGCGGTCAAGTTTGTAAACCCAGACGCAAGTGCCGAGGCTCGAAAAATCAATGCTGTTGATGTAGGGATTCTAGAGCTGCGGACTGCAGTCCAGAATATGCATCTACAGCTTGACGGGATACAGGACAAGATCAACGAGTTGAGTCTTGTTTTCCATATAAAATGCTTCCATCTGATATCTGGGCGTAGGTCTACGGAGAAGGCGTCCTCAGCGCTTCGCCAGAAACGAAGACCTGTTGCCTTGGGCTATCTTGCATATAGAAAACAGCTGGAAGAGTTGATCACGCAGAGGCTCGGCTCTTTGCAAGTCCTGCAAGCTACTTTGGTACGCGTAGAGGCCGCTGCGGGAGATGTAGAGGTTCGCATCGATTCCAACAACTTTATACATTTCCGTTTCCCATTATTGACCTAGATAATGAAACTATACGAGTCGTCCACTGCAACACTTCGCACAATACTCGCTCACCCGTCTTTGCAACGTGACAAGATCGACGAGACGATGGAAGCTATGGCAGAGGCAACTGCCGATGCACAGGATGTCGATGAGGCAATTAAGATTGATGGAATTACTGCCGGCAGTGATTTCGATGAAACGGAGTTGGAAGACGAATTGAATGCGTTGGTTGAGGAGGTCGAAGCTGGTGCCGCGGAGAAGAAGTTGGAGAAGTTGGCTGGTGATGGTATGAAGACACCGATTGGTATCCAACACTCAGAAAGAGGTGAAATGTTGAGAAATGAGGCACATGCAGTACCCATTTAAGCAGACATTATACAATGAAGGATGTATTGCAACTTCTGAACACACATCAAAAAGCCCTACTTGTCTTCCCCTTCTTCCACGTTCACATCCACACCCATATCTTCCCCTTCGAAGTCGTTGTCTTCCTTCAGCAAGTCGGTGTTGAGAACAACCTTCACTGCCATAGTCATATATATAACTAAGGCGCTAGCAGCTAGAGCTACCCAACCCCATCGCATCCTCTCAAATCGAATATCTTCGTCAGTCCTAGTCTTAGAGTTCACACTCCTCTTGCTGGATGGTGGCCATGGGATAAGAGACTTCCAGGAATAGCCCTGATTTGGAAGAATTTGGGCCTGAGGCGAACTGGATACTTGTTCCTGGATTAGACGAGCGTTTGAGACAAGGGTAGGGTACGAATCAGCCAGGAGAGATGGAATTGACGTGTCCGGGAGAGGCGGCTCCAAAAGCAGGAGTAGGTGGGCAGCTAGGAGTATATCAAACGTGGTCAATCTATGAATCACGCGTTTTGAGTCTGGAAGTCGGGACAGGGAGGTGCAGACCTACCGGCGATCAGAAAGGGGATGACCGGTAGCAAGCAATCTAGTATATTTGTCGAAGGAAGATCGAGCCTGTTCCAGCACCTGAGAAGGCTGTGAATATTACGATGATACCTTGATGACCCCCAAAGACGTTACCTTTTCGCGTTCGAATATACGAGAATAGTTCTCTTTCTTGTTTACGCCTTTCAGGTTAAAATCCTTGAATGGTTTTTCCACTTCTGCGGGGCGGGATACAGGCCATAAGCCAGAGTCTTCCAGACGTGGTCTGAAGACGTCCCGCAGTCGCTCTGGTATATAATACCGTTGTGGAATGGGGAGCATTGAGGCCAGTGTTGGAAGAGTCAATTTGGACCAATTGTCATCTATGGCGTAATATACATGTGCCTAAAAATCGTCGAGAAGGTGGGGGATAGCGGGAATTGGATGCTCACTACTAGGTTCCCCAGGTTAGATTCTATGTGAGCGCACCAAGCTACATTCTTGGCGCTTTCGGCAACTCCAGCGTCTGAATTCGAGTGGGTTGCGGCTCGATCTTGTTTTGTTGTGGGGTTCAATGACGAGACGTATTTAATTATCAACGGAAGGGGTGAAATGACGCGGTGTTCATGAGTTAAGAAAGGAAGTTGCCCTTTGCTAGGAGATGTAAAACCTGGTGCACCGGTTCGAATTAAGCACACGCACCAGTTGGAGAGAAATCAGGATTCGTGCATTCTACAACGGAAAAATTTTCCGGACAGTTTAACTGAAGATAGAATACGGCAGCAAGACACGACGCGTCAATTGAGGCCAAATTCCATCTACCAGGCCAGATATGCAAAACAAGAGGATGCGTCATGTTCCGTGATATTTGTTGTTGGTTGGCAAAGTCCTCTAGTTGAAACAACACCAAACAAAGGTCATTCTTTCATTGTTCGCCGGATTTAGAAATTCGTTGCTGTTCAACACCATCTTCATTCCCAGTCTCCTTCACCCAAGGGTCGCACTCCTACCGCGGACTTACTTGTGGGACAAGGGGATCATATCAAAGCAGTTTTTTGTATACGAAAGAGCTATATGTCTAACCCCAACTGTTCTGCAGATTATGGGTCATAGGGGTCATGGAAGATATCATCTTTTTCTCCGCATGGTGCATCTTCATCCTCTTCTTTAATCTCTTCGTATCTCGGAGGGTCGAATTGAATCACCCCTCCACTGGACGACCGTTGTAGGGCAAGCATCCATGGGTAGAGCCATTGTAGCTCATTGGACGTGACACGCGCGCCTCCTGGTCTCTTAACCAATATTTCAGTTTCTCAGGTGCAGTCTATGGAAGGACCAACATACAACGCTCTCTTTGTTTTTCAGGGGGCTTGGGGTACGACTGGGCGTTACAGGAGTAGACGCCACGGGTGTTATCGGCGCACTCGCGAAGTTATGACGGACTCGGGACACCACCGGAACTTCATTACAATTCAGAATCCCTTGGGCTCGGAGGAATTCTGTGGTGCAGTGAGGGCGTTGTCGAATCAAGCACACTTATCGCATTGACTCACCCCGAGACCTATATCGGAAAACGAACGAGACATAGGTGCTTGGCTTTCCGGTATTTGGCCTATCCTTATTGTACGCTTTTACAGCCCAGGTACTTGGGAATTGGGTATATGTCGGTGTCTCTTCGCCAAACCTTTGCCACCAGCATTAGTGATCATGGTAAAGAAGTCACCGTCATTGTACTGCACCCTATACAGAGGTCGCCCGGTCTACGATTTCCAACATTGGGCCCTGGAATCGTCTCAATTGCGTTCGCGGCCCTGCTCATGGTCCTTTCAATTCGTTTGATGCGTAGCACGATCATCCCGTGGTCTTTGGAAAATGCCTCGACAAGACTATTATTCTCTGATGCTCACACGTGAGTCTTATTGACGAGATGAAGCGATGGTATAATTACCTATTTCTTTTACCCTAGAGAACATAAATGGCCGTTCGGTAGTGTGTCCAGACCTGATCCCTTGCCTCCAAGCGACCCCAGAACCGAAGAGGAACCGGCCAGGTACCACGAATCCATCAAGGGTGATGAAAGAACACGTGTCTACATTGCCCCCATGGTCTCTCCAGTATACCGCGAAGGTCTACGTCGCGTCAAGTTGTGACGATGTGAAGAAAGTGACAAAGCTCGCCTTGCCCTCTTCACCTGTGATCCAACACGATACCCGATTTGCTTTTTCATCCACAGCGACCAGATGTTCCTCAAGTGTTTGCTCTCCGGCAACAATCCAAGCGGAAAATCCTCTGTGAGTGAGCATTGTCCGCTAGAGTAATTATTCGCGTCCAGCGATACCTGGTGTTCTCCTTTTCTATACGAAATATACATATTTTCGTCCTTTTTCCTTCTCTTCAGGCTTGAGAAAGAAACGAACCGTCGCAGATGATTCCAGAATCCAGGACTTGAATTTCGTTGACTTCGTTGATACCGTGACAACTTGGCTGGCATTCAAGTGGTCACACCGTGTTCCACCCTGTCTGTATGCCTCCGAAACGACAACCATCGCCGTCTGAAGCTCAGCCAACGAAGAAGACGAAGCTGTCGTCTCATGACGCTGGCCAACCTACAAATACTGTCATGCCAATAACCATAGCATTCCCGCCACGGATACCGGGTACATTGCGACTGGCTGCTTGGAATATCTGTGGTCTTGTTTCCAGTCAAAGGAAGGTTTGCAAATACGCCCATCTCATGATTCTCTGAAAGGAATGACACGCTCAGGGCTTCAAATATTACGTAGAGGCTGAAGATCCAGATGTCCTCATCCTCACAGAGACCAAGGTACGTCCTCTTGCTTTCCACTCGAAAACGCTGTCATCATCGTCCAGGTAAACGACGTCCCCTCTGATCCTGGGTTGTCCGCCCGGTTTCCCCATCGCTATTGGTCGATATCAGACAAGAAAACATACTGTCAGTACCGAACCGCATGTTGAAGCCAAACAACATGTCATTCCGCTGTATTTTAGCTGGGACTGCTATACTTTCTAAACATAAACCGCTGTCGGTCGACAAGACTCTTCCCGGCCACCCTAATCCCAATTTTGTCAAAGGCCGCATTATTACGCTTGAGTTCGAAAACTGTTACATTATTGCCACTTACGTCGTCAACGCGGGGACTGGGCTCAAGGTGACATATCTTTCCGGAGTTGACGCGTCTTTCGCTAACTTGTCTATTCGTGATCAGACACTGGATGCAAAAATGGAATGGAATTTGCATTTTGAACGCTATATTCGCCAGCTGGACAAGAAAAAGCCGGTCATATGGGGTGGTGATTTGAATGTCGCTCCGACCGAATTTGGTGCCTCTTACTAGGGTATCCTCTTGCTGTTCCTAAGTTCATTTCACAACCACAGATCTCACGCACGCCAAGAAAAACTGGAACAAAACCTCAGGATACACTGAAGCGGAGACAACGGCTTTTAAATCCGTACTAGATCCTACCCAGTCCTCGGACGCCGGTAAATTCGTCGATATCTGGAGACGGCTTCATCCGACGGAGAAGCACTTTACGTATTTTTCGTTTCGATTCAATTGCAGAACGAAAGGCATTGGTTGGAGATTGGATATGTGTATGTGTAGCTTTTTGTTCACCATTTTAATCCCTTAATTTTTACTCCATTCCAGTTGTGCTGAGTGAAAGGATTGTGAACCGCGTGAAAATGTGCGAGATTCGGAGCGAGATATATGGGGCCTCAGACCACTGCCCAATTGTCATGGAGATCGATGGTGGGCTATGAGATCTATCGATGTAATGCGCTCTATCTCGTGCGTGAATATTCACTTTGTTCACATAAGTATTGTAGGTATATATGTTGCGGTGTATCAGGGGTAACAAGAAATACTACAAATACAAGCATGCTTGGGGTGGGACCAACTAGCTTATGGCCACAAGTACATGGCATATTCTTCCTTCCACGCACACACGAAAGCACCTCGAACTCAGTATTCGCCAAACCGTATGTGCCCCGTCTGTTGAGCATGGGCGCGTGCGCCTTTTTCCCCCTTCAAGCCCTGGCCACATTCCTATTAAGTGATATATTAGCGATCTGTATGGTGGTTCGTCGATGAGAGGGAATCGCAATTTTATACATACTTCACACTTGAGATCAAATGTCGCAGTATTCGTATATGCCTTCTTCTCTCGCAAGATGGCTGCCAATTTCTCGGCGGCTGCTAGAATAGGATCCTTTGAATCATCTTTCGAGCGCTACTCAAGAGATCTTAGTCCAGTCAACACAAGGATCTTCCAGAACGAAGACGTGTCAAAGAACACACGCACGATAGGAAACAGCGTTTGATGCCACTCCGCTGGAGCATCCAGGATCGGCGCCAATGTAGCCGCGTCATAATGAATGCCTGAATATATTAACACGCATCTCATCCTCTCTCCTTTGCTGTTGCCTCTCGGCGGAAAGTGATCGATGCGTCCGGTCTCAACGTCGATGCTCGCGATCTCTACATTGTAGTGCGTGGAAAGGATGGCAAGCTCGATGGCACCACCCCAGGTGGATGGCTTGAGAATTGTGGATGTGTATTCTTCTGTTGGACGCCTTTTTACAACTGTAAGTTCCAAAGTCAATAGACCTGGTACGCAACGAGACGGTTACCCGAGAATTGCTTCGTTATAGGTTGTCGGATCACTTTTTATCCCGTCTGCCACAACTAAAATAATCATTAAAAAAGTGTGCATGTGGGGAAATTAGGACGTACTTTGCCTCATCCGCGGCGCTTCTGCGATGTCCTGTTCGAATATCAGGGCGACGGATGAGAAGAGACAAGAATTATCATCAGGAACGACCTGTTGACTGATAAACGCGATAAACGTGGGCCATGTATCCTGGCTTACTCTATGGACGAGGACTCCGCCATCTGTTTCCACACCATGCCGAGAGGATGAGGATGAGGTGTTGGAACGAGAAACACTGGAAGCCGCGGTCACAGGTAAAATAGCCCCAGTAACGTTGCTACCTTGAAGCTTGGGGATAGATGAGGGTGGTCGCTCGATTGAAGTCACAGGCGATTTGAGTGGCTCGTTTCCTGCCTTTCGATTGACGATGATTTGTTCTCCCGCCTTCAGCCCAAGACTTGAAAGAGGTAGCTCTGGAACAATTGTCAAAGACAGAGGCGGGTAACCTGACTTCACTATGCAAGAAGTGAGGCACTCCACGAATCACGACTGGGGATGAAACGCACGATCCTGGAGCGATGGGAGTATCTTGGTTGCCGCATATATTTCTTGCTGAAGGTCTTGAACTGTGAAAGTGTCCTCATCCAATGATACTTGGATGGTGGAGACGCCATTGGGATGACGGACTCGGATGGGTGCCATTGCAGCAAAACGATCGTTATCTCACGTGATTATCAGCTCAGCTTCAATGGACGAGGATCTAATCGTCGTTGACGACGAAACGACAACCGGGCCTCGGGTCGAGGTATCGATACCACCAAATGGTGCATCGTCCTCCTTTGCGCCACAAAAGCCAGGCGGGCTTACAGTACCCTCGGCGTCGGGAAATATGTCTTCAATGGAGCCCCCCGAGCGAACAACACGATCCACTACGACCAAGGTCAAGCCCCAGCCCAAGCTGAAGCTGAAGCTGAGCGACAAGGCGGCAGCTCAGGCTCCTGGAATGTCCTTTCTTGGACCTTACGATCGTGAACTAGACTCTGACGATGAGGACCTTGTTTTTGAGGAGCAGTTCATCCTCAGGATGCCGCCAGGTGAGGACGGCGAAAAGCTACGGAAGATGGTTGCCGCCAGAGAGGTGTCCAATGACGTGTGGTTCAAATTCAAAGGTGGTTGAACATCAGCTATCACCCTTTGCCCTCATCGAACAAGTCGTGCAGATTCCCGGCGTGCTGTGTTTCATATCGGAAACTCGACATACTCTTCCAAGCTCGTTGACCTTCCATGTATTGTGGAGTCACAGAAGACATTGGATAATAAACAAATGTTCAAAGTGGCGGACATATGTCAGGTTGCCCCGAATTCCTCGGAAACTCATTGCACAACTAACATTGAGTTCCCCAGATGCTGGCTGTTGAAAACCGCATCGAGAATGACGATTCCGTCGCAAATCATAAGAATTTCAATATCGAGGAATTCATTTGGTCACACGGGATCACCCCTCCATTGCACCATGCGAGGAAACGCAGATTTCGCAAGAGGGTTAACCGAAGGGTGCGTGTCCCGTCCATATATTTCACGCTGTTTAATGACATATCGTTAGACAATAGAAAGCGTCGAACAAGAAGTTGAAAGACTGCTGGAGGAGGATGCCGCCGCCGCCGAGGTTCACTATGGTCTGAGCCTCTTTCGATTTTGCATATGTTGCGTCCTGATCCTTGGCTTGCGTGCGTTTAGAAATTCTTGAAAATGTCAACCCCGACCTATCAGATTCGGAATTTATCGAGCGCGACGAACCTCTCGACGCCTTTACCCCTGGATTCCATGGCTCAGACGCTGATGCACCCACTCCTGGAGCTGAGCTTGGTGAGGGTGAGGATGGTGAGGATGATGACGAGGATGATGATGAAGGAGACGGGGAAATTGACGAGGAACTGGCTGCAGAGTTGGATTTGGCACTTGGCGACGAGGAAGAAGCGGATGACGAGGAAGACGAAGACGAGGAAGAGGATAGTGAAGAAGAAGACGAGGAAGAGGATGACGAGACTGTCCAAGCAAGGAAGCTATTGAACGAAGAAATACGAGATCTCGAAGCCGCTGTCTCCAAAAAGGTTAACGAGATAGCAAGTTCAGCCAATCCACTTATCCGAGTGCGCAACATATCTGTCTTAGAGTGATATGAACTAACACTTTCTCAGAAACGATTCGAAGACGCCCTGAAGAAACTAACGGCAGACCTGGACATGAAAATGGCACAACGAGATGAGATGAAGGAGAAACAACGATTGAAGAAAGAAGGAGACGACCCAGACGAAGGAGGCAATGATGAAGGCGACGGCGAAGGAGACCCAGAGATGGATGGTGATCTGTTCGGCCCTGATGGTCCAGTTGCAGGCATGATGATGAACATGGACGGGTAGTATCTCGGGCCTCAGGTTCCGCAAACTGCTTCGATGATCTTGGGATTTTTCAACTGCTGATCGAACTATCTGAGTTACGGTGGCAGTAGACAAGCGATACCTGCTTGTAGCACCAAAGGTGCATAAACTATGCATACGAAGGGCGCAAACCACACTCCCAAAATCTCCCAGTCCCAAATGGCCTTGATTGTCTCTTCTCGAGCCCAGATTCCCCAGCCAAATGCGAGAAAAACATATGCAGTGTACCTGCCGAGCCTAACACCTAGGCTCCGACTAGATGTCACAAAAGACAAAGGGAGCCCTAATATGACCGCAAGAGTCGCTGCTAGAGAGAAATTGAGAACGGTGGTGATGGATATGACCGTAGATGCTAAGCATAGATTTAATGCGTTCAGGACCTTTGAGAGAGGGGCGCCGTTTATAGTCTTATATGAGAAGAGAAACATAGTTGCCAAAGGGATGGTTAAGATGATGACGCAAAGTAAAGTCGAGAAGAACTGCGTGAAGAGATATAAGCCAAATCGTACAATCTGTAGCCATCAACAATACCTGGTGCTCAAAGAAGCAAGACCGCGTCAGTGCCAGGAAGGATATCGCCCCTATCACATGAGTGGTGGCCATAATAGCTAATACGTCGAGCACGGGTCGTCGCCGTGTCACCCATGTTTGTTTCGTGAGAGGATCGACGAGGTCACCCTTGTGGAACCTTTGTTCGCCAGTCTCGCGGACCCAACCGGCATCAACCCAGTGCCTCAGGCCTCCAAACATCATAGCAACGCTGATTAAAACCGCGCTGGGCAGATAGCTACCTATCTTTAGAAATCTTCCGGGAGCGGCCAAGATGTAAAAAAAGAATGAAGCGTGAAGGCGTTCAAGGAGATTATTTGTCGTTCTAAGTGTCGACTCCACGATTCTGCGACCACATCATTCATTAATAAGTATCATCAAACTTGCAAAAGAAAGACATACCGGCCTATAGCGTGAAAGCCGTGTGGTCCTGGGGCTGGGAGAGCAAACAGGGTGAAAGCATCTATGCGAAACCTGCAAGTTGAGCCACTAAATAAGCGAGAGCAGATCAGCATCGGATCACAAATTACTGATGAAATAATCCATGGACTCCGCTTGGCCTCCCGCGAGCTTGATACCCGACATGGCGAAGAATGTTCTTAGCCTGATATGCGTATTCTCGCACTTCTGGGTGATCTCTAATGACATTAGGAACCCACGAAGGTATGATATCGAGTTCCCCTCGTCGCTCGAGATATTCTCGTGGGTCTAAATGATCGTAAAGAAGCACAGGGACGCCTCCGGTGTTTGGCGATATGTTCCGGAACGAGTTGAGGAGGTCCTGGTTGGGAAGTCGGCCGTTTATTCCCTCTTAATGGAGTATGCTTAAGTTTTCGCTTTTGTGCAGGAGAACGCGAACTAACCGAAAAAGATACCCAGATGAGAGAAAGAATGACCTGGGTAGTCAATGTTGAGCGCGGTCCAGATCACCCCGGAAGACAATGTGAGAGGGTCAGCATAAAGATCTGAAAATAGATGGTGTGAGACACGGTCAAGGAGGCCAAAGTGGACTTTACTCGATTGGATCGAGTCGTGATACGTGGCGAGCCAGGCATGCATGCCATCAAGATGTCCATCGCTAATTACGAAAATGATGTCTTTGGCCCATAGCGAGTATTCTGCAGGAAGACAACTGATCAGGGTACAGGAGAAAATCATCCACTAACGGAGAATACGAACGCTTCAGAAAAGCGGCGAGGGCGAGAATCGTGGAGACCCCACGAAGATTAAGTTTGTCGTCCCCTGTGAGACTAAACCAAGAAGCACTCATGACCATGGCTTCGGCTCCTGGAGTTCTTGGTGAGGAAAGAAGGGCGTAAGCATTTGTCCCTGTTATTGTCTATGAATAAAGGATATTGGTTCCTTGGATGATTATCGAAGCTGGGGAAATGCGTCACCCCAACGTTTGATGAGAATGCGTAATTCTGTGTTGAGGATGCAAGTCCTAGTGTCTTGAACTCGTTCATAAGAAATTCTGCCCTCCTGAATTGTGGTCAGGAAACGCGGGGAGGAACGAGAATGGTTCATTATCCCACCGTTCACTTGTAGCATTTGTGTCCACCAGTTGTTCTAGTTTATGAAGATAAAGGTCGGCAGCATGGACATCGGACCAACTCCAATAAGTATTAACCTGAAAGTTTGTCATTCCTTGGGGATCAGACGATACGAATGGTATATCACCTGTCCTGGCTGCAGCGCGTTTTCGTCGATGTACGTCCATCTGGATAGATGGGGTGACGGAATGAAAATCATCCATAGATACCCAACTGAAAAAAGTGCGAATCTGAAAACAATGCTCAGGACGCACTGGCAAGATGAGTTGGCTTATACCTCAAGAATGACAACCATCTTGATAAAAACGCGATGATAGCTCTCCGTCTGTTAATTCGGACGAGGTTTGCATCTTGACCAAATCTCCTGAAGATTCTTCGGACTCTGTCCATGTATATGGTAAGGATGCAAAGGTGGTTGCTCTACTTCCACCAGACCCGCCTCTCTCATTCATGCAAAATAACCATACATATTATCACGATATCGGGCACACCAATCCGATGGAGGTTGACTACGCTATTCTGTCTAAATACTGGCGTTCCTTCTGGAAATTCATGGGCGGCCATCCCCCATGTCTTTTAGCCTTTTGTCCCTTTCGAGTCTCCACTTCCGCCATTTCCAGTTAACTAAGTTGACGAGTCTTTCGTCTGTTGGAAGATTTGTGCGGGGATTCTTTTCATAGAGGTAATACGCAAACATTCCGGTGAAGATTCCCAACACAGGGTCAAGAATTCTGTGATGCGGCATGAGATCCACGTCTATGATGGCGTTTGTTAGAACTGACGGTGATAAAAGAGACATGGTAGTCTGAGAGGTCCTAGAGGCGCTATCCCGCGGAACGGTGGAGCTGGTTTTGCCGACACGAGTCTGTCCTTCCGTTGAACCTGCGCAATGAAATCAAAAATGCATGTGAGAGTCGGCAATCTCACGAGCGTCGATAACGTTACGTTTTACTCCCTGATAATTTCCTTGTTATCGACTCGCATCCACCACTGCAAATGTCAGCTGCTTTTCAGCGTCAGATACGTCCCATCTATGGTGAGTTGTGAAGTTCTGGTGCTGCAACACTTGGACTCACAAGTCCACATCAAGACGCCCTGGACACGGGCTCAAATAAGTCGGCCATTGTGGCATGCAACAAGCTACTAAAAAAACAGCCAACAAATGAACTGGTCAAGGTTCGTTCTTTTCTCGCACCGACACGCTTGTTATGCCATATCTCGACCAACAGGCCTTGAAAGCGCTTGCCCTAGTCCGATCTCAAAAACTTGAAGAATCGGTTGCTTTATGCAATGAAGTTCTTGCTTCAAAGTCTTTGGATGATGCAACACTGTCAGCTATGACTCTTGTTCTACGAGGTTTGGGACGCCGTGGGTATCATCTGATTGGACCTCTTTCCTACACGCTGAATACCAGTGATTTGTTTCGACCCCCCCCCCAGATTACGATATGGTATCCATGTTCGAAAATGCCTTCCGGCAACATCCCACCAACGAAGAACTCGGAGCACAAACATTCTTCGCTTATGTTCGGACTGGAAACTGGAAATCGGCTCAGCAGGTGAGGCTCCGGCTTTCGGTGATCGATAAGTCCCAGCAGTATTCCAAACCTGCCTGGAGTCGCATGATGAGGTGTGTTCGGAATGGTGTTTGACAATAACAAGTTTAAATACAAGTTCGAACAACTCCGGACACACCTCATGGATTTCATACATGAGGTGAGAATGGCCATCGGAGACTGCCAAGATGACTGACCTCAAACTAGTGCTCGTTGCCGCCCTACTGCGTTGATGACCAGCTTCGACCAATCCAGTCCCAATGAGGTCTTTATCTATTCCCGATCACTCACATTTTCATCTAGGTAGCAACTAAGATGTACAAACAATTTCAAGACGACCGTTATTTGTACTGGAGCGTAATGAGTGCGATCTTGCAGGTGAATAATGCACACTCAAAGATATTTTCTTCACTAAGTCCCGCTTTGATCAAGGCAAATGATCCAGCGACCCCACAAGATATGCGTCGCTTACTCTACAATCTTGCTCATCGACTCATTACCTCTTCCCCTACGCCGTCCTATTTCAGCGCTGACCGGCTCTATCTTCATCTGACCATTCTCCGGGAACTGGGTCTTTTTGATGAAGCCCAAAGATTATTAAGCAGTGACGTGGGGAGTTTTATTTGTTCAACCAGTTTGGTCTGCAACGAAATTAGACGGGAAATCTGGCGTTCTCGAGGGTTATTTAAGGAAGAGGCTGAGCGGGCGCAGCAGAAAATCGTCGAAAAACAGTAGGCGATTCAACCTGTTGCGTGATCTCACGCTAACCCTCCTTACCAGAGATCGTAACTGGCTCGAATTTCTTTCCATGCTGGATGCCACCTTCTCGGATATCGCCCCGCCGAATGGGGAAGTTGTTCCTGATCTGAATGAGTCCGGGACGAAGGAGTGCATTGAACAGATTACTAAGAATACAGCCTTCTTTATGCAGCTCGTGGAGCAGGAGGGCGGTAAAGATCGTTCGGGGCTTCTGGCTTTATTGGAGCTCGAAGAACGTGCCAGAGTTCATGGTCTTTCTACAGGTCAGTGAATGTTCGCATCGTCTGATTTGGTCCCGCGTCCGATCCATCGTGCATCAGACCCTGGTATGTTGGTACAGTCAATGGAACAGTATTTCCAGGCGATAGGCGACAAAGCCTGCTGTTATGAGGACCTCACTCCTTATCTCCAGCTGGATGGTGAAGATCTGTTGCGGTGGACTTCTTTCTTAGAATCTTTTACCCCTTCAGTAAGCCTCATGTTTTGTTGCATTACACCCAATTGGTTCGATCATGTCAGACTTCACGCTCCGACTTCCAAAGGTCTATCAATGTCCATAAACTTTTGCGCTACAATCTCCAAGAATCTCAATTGACCCCAGCAACGGAATCTGCTCGAGCGGCACAATATGTCAAGGATTACTTGGCCGGTCTTAAATTTGGTTCAGGATTGCCTGTCACAGAACTACAACCTGCGGACGATCTCGCGACTTTAGCCGGGAATACCTTTGTTAACTTGTGGCGGTTGACAAAAGACGAAACCCACTTATATAGTGCTGTTGTCGTTCTCGAGTTTGCATCTGCAAAGAGCAAATCCTCGTTTCAAGTACGGCTGTTGCTCATCCGCATATATCGCTTACTAGGTATGCAACCCTTCAATCCTCTCTGCATCTGGTAAAGCCTTACCATATCGCAGGCGCTCCTTCCTTGGCCTTGGAGCATTACCGCCTGATGGACATTAAACATATCCAGAACGACACCCTCTCACACTTTATCCTCTCCAGAGCTTCCACTTTCTCCCTTGCAGCTATAGGTGACTTGACTTATCCCACGGAATGTCTCGAATCAAGTCAGATATACATAAGCAATTCCCAAGAGGTGAAGATCGTCATCCACCCGAATGTGAAGATGTGAATTCAGATTGCTTTCAGACTTCCGATTTCGTCATTCGAGCGTTTACGGGTGAAAAATACTCTCAAGTGATTATCATCTCTTGTCGGTCTTGCTGTCTGTCTTACCGACCTCGACAGATTCCTGAATTCATCACATTTGAAGATAGACTCGACAATTCACTCCAACGGGACTTGGTGAAAGTCGAACATGTCCGGATGCGCTTGACTCATGAATCAATTACCCCAGACATCATTGACATGGAATTGATTGAACTCAAATTCATTTTTGATCGTTGTACGTGCATGTTCAGAGCTTTAAAATCGATGGAAGCGACCTCAGGTTTCATCTCCACAGTCCACAGTGATAATCGGGATTTCGACATTCTTCCCAACTACCAACCGAGATCGCAACCCTCCTCCAACCAGCAGACTCTACTCTTTCAGCAACATGCTGGGGTATACATCTTTCGGCCATATCGCCATGATGAACCATTGTTGACGTCTTTATCTGTTTTCAGCAAGGATGGCTGTGGGTTTTCCTGAAGATATACATCAGAGTCTTCCAGCAAGCCAGTGACCTAGATAAGGATGCCGAGGATAAAATCTTAGTCGGCGACCGACCTAAGCAAGATCGCGATTTCGTCAAACTGAAGGAACGCCTTGTGTCGAGACGAGAAGAGGAACTGAAGGACGTAAGGAAATCTGATCAACTTTATTGCACAATGGACAAATTTACTTTCCGCAGCTGACGCCAGACGAGCTTTCCTTGCTGGACTTCATAACGGCTCTTGCTGACTGGCTGGAACCATATCATAACCACATACGGCCACCACACGCTACTGTACTCGCGGAAGCTGCCAAACAGGTTGAATCCAAGGTTGGCCCAGGAAAAGGTCCGGACGTCTCTGCCCAACATGGAGCAAATGGGCTTGGAAAAAAGGAGGTAGAGGTTCCACCCGTAAAGGACCCTCCCACTTTAGTATCTAGCTATTTTGAACGTACGTCTAACGAAGCGTGATTGCATCATGCTGACCTGATGTTCAAGACATGCAACAACGATTCCACGCCACTCGGAGCGAGGGGTCTGTCTCTGATGTACTCCATGTAGCAACCCTTACTCAAGAGGCAAGTGCATGGTTACTGCAGACGCCATCATTAACCCAGCCTCGATAGGCATTCATTCTTCTTGTAATTGAAACGTTGCGGTTTAGGCCGCCCCCAATCGCGAAAGTGTACAAGCTAGGTCTCGTGAGTGCTCCAGGAAACTTTATCTGTACAAGACTTGACACGGTTCCGGGTGTAGTTGACGCAGAGCTGCAAGGATATCCGCGCAAAAGCTCTTGCAGTTTTACGTGACATGTCAAGTGACTTACAGGACATGGGAGAGATAGAAGGGACCGCCGTACGCAGGCAACGTCTTGTGGATGCTTGCAAGCCATTGTATACTGTCTCACCGGAAGTGCGTTTTCATGTCATTGGCTGTGAATCTCATTTGACCACTTTGGTCGGACTCAGATCGACTATGAATTTGTTTCGAGTGTCGCCAAAAGGGTTGCGGATGCTCGCAGAAAGGTACTGGACGGTGTAGGGAAGGGCGTCACACGTTTGTGCACGACTTACACATGAAAAGAGGATGTACTAGCACCATAAATGAGTGTGCTGACAAATACAAAAAATCCCGTGACGTCCAAACAAAGCGTTCCTGTAAACAAAGCATCACGTCGTCCTTTGACCCTTCCATTGTATCCACTGCGACGCGCCAATGGCCCAGTGTACGCTACTCCACGTGCCTAATACGCCCACTACTGATAGGAGTTGGTTCAGACGGAACTAATCCATATTATCCAGGAGGTGGAGGTGGCTTTCTCCCCGGTAGTTCACCATTTAACAGTCCTGGTGGTTCGGGAGAGGTAAGTGTACGTGTTTTTCTGACATTCTAGAAACCGACCGTTTTTTAGGAAAAGAGGAGCGACACTGCTCAATCACTGAGACCTTTTACAATCGCCCAGCTCACTCGGGCTACCCAGGCACATACAGATTCCGAATGGAGGGTGGAGAATAACGAAATTGGTCAGGTGTGTAATTTGGCCGCCGTTGCAAAACTGTTTACATGACCTCAAGCTCAGGTTTCAACCGTGGCACAAGTTATATCAATCCAAAAGAACGCCACAAATTGTATCTACTGGCTTGACGATGGCTCTGGCCGCATCGAGGGACGACACTGGGTCGACTCTTCGAACCCAGAGGACAACAAGAAGTGGGAGGGCATCACGTATGTCGTGTTCCATAGGTATCGCGTGCCATGTTGATGAAGGATTAGAGAGAACGCCTATGTCCGTGTGACGGGTGCTCTCAAGGTATTTTCCAATAAACGGTATATAAATATTTCCCACATCCGACCGACAAAAGATCCCCACGAGTTATACTTCCATACAATGGAGGCGATGACCGTCAGTCTCATTCTTGACAGGGGGCCGGTCAGTTCTGTGGATCTTGAATGCGATTTCGTGACATTAACCAGTTTTTGTTCAGCCTCCGGGTCCCGGGCAACCACAGCTGCAACAGAATCTGTTGCCTGGAGCCCACGGCCCCTCTGCGTACACCTCCAATCCAATGACGGTAACCAACCAGTTTGCTAATTTGCCGCCGATGCAACGATCTATCGTCGAATTTATTCTTTCTCAACCTCACAACGAAGAAGGCATTCACATTGCCTCGATCGCACGTGCCGTTGGAAAAGATCCTCATGTGATCAGGTAAACGGATCGCATTTTGCATTTGCAAAGGAGCTCATCCGCGATTCTAGCTCCGCCCTAGAAGCCCTGATGGAAGAAGGTTCCGTGTATACTACCATTGACGACTCTCACTTTCAAGTCTGCCAATAGTTCCTGTTTAAAAAGTACCACAACTCCAACTACATTTGCTGGACTAAATCCTTTCCCTTTGTCCCCCATTATCGTGACCCTCGAGTTAGCCTAAACTACATCATCTCCGGCGATATCAATCAATCCTGGTATCTTGAGATTGTAGGTTTAGGTGTATTCCATACGCTGGTCGGTAATTATCCAATTCAAGTGTGACACGCCACTTGTCCGACGGAATAGCTGAATGGTATCGGACACCACACTCGAGGCCAGTATTTAGCCAGTCTTACAACGCCTTTGTCCCTCAGAAAGGAGTTGCAAGGTTGGTCAAATACTTGCCCGAGCATCGAGGATTAGGCTGTTTTTTCGGCATCAATCAATCCGCAACGGATTCGCGACTTGCACGTGTTCGCTTGACCTCCAAGCGCTGAACATAGAGTATCGAGCTGTCGTGCTGTTCGAACATGGGTGACCGTTCTTTCCGGGAGACCGATTTTACCGGTCAGTTCCAATCTCCTGCTTGGTGTCTTGTAGACGGGTGACTTATACCGTTCACAAGGTGAATCATTGCTCCCTGTAGTTGTTCGCCAGCTTCTAGATGCAAAGCAAGAGCATACTGGTGCTAGGTTTGACATTGGGGGGCGTCAAGTCTGGTCTGTACGTTGACGCGCGTGTCCCTTTCCGTTCTCCTTGAATCATTTGGACTGCTAATAGGTCAAACTAGTTGCGGCCGTCGTCAGTCTGGACGGTGACAATCCCATGAAACTTATTCTTGAGGACGGCTCTCGGGGTCGAATCACGGCCACACAGTGGGATGTAAACAGCCGTATCAAGTAAGTCATCTTGTTGGTCTGTTACATCTTTTGGATCGCATCGTTCGTATGGATGTCTTGCTCGTGTTCAAGCACACAGATGGCTGACACCCGTTCAACTTTAGAGAGCACATGTACGTGTGTGTCATTGGCACCCTCGATCGCTTCAGAGGGTGTAATTCTCTCAAAGTCAAATCTAGCCGGCCGGTTGAAGATTGTCATGAGATATACTACCACTTGCTAGATGCTATGGCCTCTGCTTTGATTTCGGAGCGTGGTCCTCCGGTGAGTAAAGCCTGTGTAAACGCCGTGAACTTGTATTTTAATGTATCTCAAGCCACTTATTGGGGGAAAATCTATCTCAGAAGTTGTTCATGGTCCCGACGAACTCTCGGGTAAATTTCATGAATCGGAGGATATTAGCCTGGAAATCTCGGAAGACTTCTCTGATTCGATGAGAGCGGCTGAGACTAGCCCAATTTCCGCCAACACAACCTTACCCTTACCTCAGTCATCTTCGCCACGCTTGCTCTGTGCCGCGGGCTCGCACCTTGATTCAAAATCACACGATTCCCGTGTGTCGGGTTTTAACAAAGGCAAAGGGAAACCCAGAGACTACGAGGACCTTCATGATCCCGGAACCACTTCTCCGGGGACGGACTGCTCAGGAGCACTCTCCACTCCATATTTTTCCCCCGCTGCTTCCTTTGAGGAACTCCCAACATCCGATTACCAGCCAGTTCTTGTAGGCGGGACCAGGTCCCCCTTGTCAACTCATACGTCACTTCCGCTTGCAGATTCATCGTCAAACTCAGGCGTGACATCTGGGGACTACCGCCGCACTCCGTCGAAGCGAAACCTCGACCCGTTTTCGAACCTGACACCTCTTCAACGGAAGGTTTATCTATGCATCTCCGAGGCTGATCGGCCCACTTCACTGTATCCGAGCCTCCGTGGCAATGTAAGAGACGATTATGAGGGAGTGAATGTGAAGTCGATGTCGAATTCGATATTTCTTGATATGCCATCCGTGGAACCAGATGAAATTGAGTGAGTGGAATTAGCCGATCCACTCTTCTCTAAGCAGCAGACTTATGTGCTATTACCCCCAACAGACAGGCGATTGGGTTTCTCCTCGAGAATGAGTATATACGTGCGCCCGTCAACGAGCACCACCTACGAGTTACGCGTTAGCAAAAGGTTCTTGTTTGCATTTACTATCGCACACCCTGGCGCAGCTCCGGCGCTAAAGCTGCATGGTGAGTGTATCATGCATGAGGTGATAGACACGACCGGGTTTTGTTCTTTTCGATTGAACTCCACAGCATCTTTGGATCCACAGTTGTATAATAGTTTTGGAATGCACAATAACCTTTGAAGCTTGTCGAGGACGCCGCATTTCCTTTCAGGTTGCCAACACCATCTGGGAGAGAACCACTCTGAAGCCTCAGGTTCAAGCCAACCTTGGTGTGATGATGGGGTAAGCGTAAGTATGCTTTAAGCGTGAACGGGTCCCCGTCCGTCGCCTAGATGTGAACAGATCAATCAAGTCCCTCTGTCGCATCCAACACACACAACACACACTTTCCTCCAGCAAGATGACGCTGAAGCTGCCAAGAGTGATGCCAATACATGTAACATATAGTTCGGCATTCTCTATAGCTAAAGTTTCATGCCAAGCTCTCAAAAAGGGTGAGTTCGAGCCACCACTACCGTTCAATACTGATATTTTTTTCCAGCGACATCTCGGCATTGTTATCATTCATCAACACGTCTATGGAATGAAAGCAGCGTACTCCACAACAGCGCTGATTCTGGTACGTATACCCATCATTTTAATCTAGCTATTTGTTTATCAATTGCTCAGGAATTCCCTATTCATCACTTACGGTGGGAATACCGAGAGAAACATTCCAGAACGAACGTCGCGTATCATTGACTCCCCAGAATGCTGCAGTTCTTCGCAAGAAAGGGTTCCGGCGGGTATTGGTAGAACATAATGCAGGGGTGGAGGCGAAATTTCTTGATGATCACTATGCTGCTGCGGGGGCAACCCTAGTCGCGCGAGAGGATTTGTACAAGGCCGCAGACATCCTGCTCAAAGTGCGGCCACCTTTACTCGGACAGGAAGTCGAAAATATCGCGGAGGGCAGTACCCTTATTTCGTTCCTATACCCCAAGCAGAACAAAACACTGGTAGACACCTTGGCTTCTCGCAAAGTAAACGCTTTGGCAATGGATATGATACCAAGAATATCTCGTGCTCAGGTTTTCGACGCGCTGAGGTGGGTATTAGTTACCCTGTAGTGTGCCATCTTGATTTCTGTCCACAGCTCCATGGCAAATATTGCTGGATACAAGGCTGTCTTGGAAGCCTCCAATCATTTCGGGCGATTTATGACCGGTCAGGTTACAGCTGCCGGGTGAGTTTATTGCCTTTGGGTTTCTATTTAATTTCTCAAGTCGGCTGCTTCTTTTCAGCAAGGTGCGCTCACTACTTTGATGCAGTCAACTTAAAGCTTACAAAGGACTCAGATACCTCCCGGAAAGGTCCTCGTGATTGGCGCCGGTGTTGCAGGACTAAGTGCTATTGCGACGGTAAGGACCAGGCAACCAGAGTCATCGGTTCTTCCTAATTTTTCCGGTTCTGCCAGGCAAGGAGATTGGGCGCAATCGTCCGCGGTTTTGACACTCGTTCGGCTGCTCGTGAACAGGTACAATCACTTGGAGCCGAATTCATTGAAGTTTCGGTAAAAGAAGAAGGCGGCGGCGGCGGAGGATACGCCAAAGTCATGTCCAAAGAGTTCATTGCAGCAGAGATGGCGCTATTCATGGAGCAATGCAAGGATGTGGACATTGTAATCACAACGGTGCGTTCTTGAGCCAGTTTATATTGCATATCTCTGATTCAGTTGATAGGCTCTGATCCCCGGAAAACCTGCACCGAAATTGATCACTCGCGAAGTGGGTCACTCAAGCACTCTTTCTCTTGACGGATCTTCTAAAAAGACCCTTAGATGGTGTCTGCAATGAAACAAGGCTCGGTAATCGTTGACCTGGCTGCTGAAGCTGGTGGCAACTGTGAGGTGACGAAGCCAGGCGAGCTCCATGTTCATGAAGGTGTCACAATAATCGGTAAGGTTCACGGTATCATAAGAATGTGGGATCTTCAACCACTTAACCAGGTTACACCGACCTGCCCTCTCGTCTCCCTACTCAATCGTCCACTCTCTATTCGAACAACATCACCAAATTTCTTTTATCACTTGGTGGAGACGGGAGATTTGCACTCAATCTTGACGACGAAGTCGTACGAGGATCCCTTGTTGTTCATAAAGGAAAGGTCTTAGAGCCCGTCCCTCTCGCGTTGCCCCCTCCTCCGCCAGTACCTTCTGCCGCCGATGAAAAAGTGGAGACGGTAGCACTCACACCGTGGCAAAAGACTACCAGGGAGGTCGCTACAGTGACAGCAGGCATGGGGACTATGATTGCACTCGGGAAAATCACAGGAACGGCCTTCATGAACAATTTCTATACATTCGGTTTAGCAGGCCTCGTAGGATATCGAGTTGTATGGGGTGTTGCGCCAGCTTTGCACTCGCCTTTAATGTCGGTCACGAATGCGATTTCGGGTAAGTTTGTAATACTCACCATTTTGTCAAGACACATTCTTACTCGCATAGCTGACCAGGGATGGTGGGCATCGGAGGTCTCTTTATCATGGGCGGCGGATATTTTCCAGGCACGATCCCTCAGACACTGGGCGCTCTATCCGTTCTTTTGGCTAGCGTGAACGTAGCTGGGGGCTTCGTTATCACGAAGCGTATGCTGGATATGTTCAAACGTGCGTCCATTGGACGAAGAAATGTTCTTGAATCTAATCCCAACTTAGGACCAACGGACCCACCGGAGTATTCCTGGTCTTATGCTATTCCCGCCGTCGTATTTACTGGTGGATTCTTAACAGCCGCCAGCACTGGTATGGCTGGCCTCGTACAGGCCGGCTATCTCACGAGTAGTGTTCTGTGCATAGGTCAATTTACCTACTTGTTCCGATACACATGGGTCTAAATATTTCACTCTCAGCCTCCCTTTCTGGTCTAGGTTCACAAGCGACTGCTCGACAGGGCAATGTTCTGGGGATCTTGGGTGTCGGCTCCGGCATCTTGTCCTCCTTGGCAGCCGTCGGATTCCCTCCCGCTATACTTGCACAATTTGCCGCTGTGTCCGCTATTGGAGGGACCATCGGTTCCATAATCGGACGCCGCATCACGGCCACGGAGCTGCCTCAAATGGTGGCTGCTCTCCACTCTGTCGTCGGTCTTGCGGCAGTCTTCACCAGCATCGGCAGCGTCCTCGTGGATACTGCACACGTGTCTACACTGCATCTTGTCACCGCATATCTGGGAGTGTTGATTGGTGAGACCATCAACCCCCCCATCTCTGTGATCTTCTGACAAATTTCTGTAGGTGGTATCACCTTCACTGGTTCAATCGTGGCCTTCCTGAAGCTTGCGGGTCGGATGGGCTCCAAACCACTTATGCTTCCGGGAAGACATTTGATCAACTCTTCCCTCTTGGGAGCTAACGTGCTTACTATGGCTGGTTTCATTTCCATGGCTCCATCCACTCCTCTTCTTGCTGCATCTTTCTTGGGAGCAAACGCGGTCTTGAGTTTTATCAAAGGGTACACAACCACAGCGGCGATCGGGGGCGCAGATATGCGTGCGTGAAACCAATGTTTCTGTCCCTTATGCTATCCAATGGAATCATTATCACAGCTGTCGTCATCACCGTTTTGAATGCATACTCTGGTTTTGCCCTAGTTGCTGAAGGTCTGGTTTGTTCATGTGTAAAGGTTCAAGGAAGATGACAGTCCCTTTCTAGGCTTCATGCTTGACAACCCACTCCTCACAACGGTTGGATCCCTAATAGGTGTCAGCGGTTCTATTCTGTCATATATCATGGTCCGGGAAGCTACTGTGTTAAGCTGCATTGCGCTAACTGATAAAATCCATTTACAGTGTGTGGCTATGAACCGATCCTTGACAAACGTTTTATTCGGCGGAATTGGTACACCAGCCTCCCTGGAGAACCGCCAAATGGAAGGGACGATCACTCAGACCACCATCGAGGACACAGTAGAAGCATTGACCAATGCTGACAACGTGATATTAGTATGTTCACGTCTCATTTCAGACCATTATCTGAGATACGAAAACAGGTCGTCGGCTATGGGATGGCCGTTGCAAAGGCCCAGTATGCAATTTCCGAGATATGTGCTATACTGCGGGCTAAAGGGATTAATGTTCGCTTCGCAATCCACCCTGTTGCGGGACGCATGCCTGGTCAATGCAATGTACTTTTGGCGGAAGCTTCCGTTCCATACGATAGTGCGCACTCATGATTTCTCAAATGCTCGTTCCTCATTTCTTCGTTAGTTGTTTTGGAGATGGATGAGATCAATGATGATTTCAAGGACACGGATGTTACGCTTGTGATTGGTGCGAATGATACGGTGAATCCTATTGCTCTGGAAGCAGGATCAGCAATTGCTGGAATGCCCGTGTTACACGCCTGGAAGAGCAAGCAGGTGATTGTAATGAAGAGGGGAATGTCCAGTGGTTATGGTAAGCATTTATTCGATTCGGACAAACCATTCCAGACTTACCGGTTGGTTCCTAAGCTGATGTCCCGAACCCTATGTTCTACATGCCGGGGACGAAGATGCTGTTTGGGGATGCGAAAGATACTTGCGATGGTGAGCGATTGTGTACTTCGTGACGGCAACAACTTGTCTCAATCTACCACTTTAGCGATCAAGCGTGGCCTCGAAACAAAGAGCTGATATCAAAATCACATTTATCGCAATGATTCATAACTTTACACAATTTTTACTAGAAACACTTGTACCCACAGTATCTGGTCATTGATTTGAGTCAGCAACAGGGAATTGAAGTAGGATTAGCTTATTTTCCATCGTCCATCCTACCCAACGAGACCCTCTACCATTCCAATAACGAGACGCAAGCTCGGTGGGAAGCTTGCCTAGAAACGAGCCATCCTGGTTTATGAACCAGTTATTACCATCAAGGGAGATGATTGGTTTGCCGGAGGGAGGTGTGTACGCGACGGCACCAATACTTTGGCCGTCTGGTTCGAAGGCGTGGATAGTGTGGCTATCTAATGTTGCGTAGATCCTCCCGTCAGGTTCAAACCAAACGGGGCAAGCGATCTTGTCGTCTCCTGGACGAATAAGGAGAATCTCCGAGCCATCGGTTGCATCCCAAACCCGAATAGTCTTGTCAGCATCTGATGACCCAAGAGATCCAGAGACAATTTTTGTACCATCAGGCGAAAACGCGACAGATTGGACCGTCTCAGTGTGTCCCTCGAGGCAGCAGAGTGGATCACCGTTGCTTGCATCCCAAACTCGGATGCTCGCATCCAGAAAGTCAGACCCGGAGGCAATCCTTTTCCCATCGTCTGAGAAGGTGACGCAGGTAATACGGAATGTGTGTCCTTTAAGAGGGGGCAGTATCGCTACACCGGTGTTTGCATCCCAGATTCGAACGGTCTTGTCATTTGACCCGGAGACGATTTTGGAATCGTCAAGGGAGAATGAGAGAGATATTACGGTATCATCATGTCCGCGGAGGGGCGGGAGTGTCTCGATGCCGGTACTTGCATTCCAAACTCGAATGGTTTTGTCATTCGACCCCGATGCGAATTTGCTCTGATCGTGCGAGAAAGCAAGGGAGAACACAGGCCACTCGTGTCCCCGAAGGGCAGAGTCTGTTTCAAAGCTGGCATTTGCATCCCAAATTCGAATGGTTTTATCATATGACCCGGATATGATTTTAGTCCCATCAGGCGAGAATCCGATAGAAAAAATGTTGCGGCGGTGTCCCAAAAGGGGAGGGTGTGTCTCCTTGCCGGTGGCTGCGTCCCATAGTCGAATTGTGTTGTCAGTCGACCCGGATATGATTCTGGTCCCGTCAGACGAAAATGCGACTGATAAGACGGCGTCATTAAGTTGAATGGGAGAGTGTGCTTGACAGCCGGTTTTAGCGTCCCAAATCCGGATGGTTTTATCCTCCGACCCCGAGATGAGTTTAGTCCCATCGGATGAGAATGCGACAGATATAACAAATCCGTTGTGTCCTTGAAGGACCGTCTTGGCACCTGTTGTGGCGTCCCAAATACAAATGGTCTTATCTGTTGACCCAGAGATGATTTTCGTCCCATCGGGAGACCACGCAACAGACACGATCTGCTGGTCATGTCCTCGGAGAGTGAGGAGAGTCTTCCAGTCAGTACTTGCGTCCCAAACTCGAACGGTCTTGTCGGCTGACCCTGAGGCAATTTTTTTGCCATCAGGCGAGAAGGCGACCGATTCAACACATTCATCATGTCCGTGAAGAGGACCATGGGTTTGATTGCCCGTGTTTGCATCCCAAATTCGAATAGTTTTATCTTTTGACCCAGAGATAATTTTGGTGCCGTCCGGCGAGAAAGCAACCGCCCAAACGCAGTCGTCGTGTCCCAGAAGGGGAGGCAGGACTGGAGTGCCGGTGCTCGCATCCCAGACTCGGATAGTCTTGTCAAATGACCCAGAGACAATTTTGGTCCCATCGGGCGAGAATGCGATGGAACGAACATAATCATCGTGCCCCTTGATTAATTGTAGCTGTGGGTTCCAGTAAGGTGGCACACCACATACAACTTTAGGCAAACTGTTCCGATGAAAGTTTCGATAGACAGTTGTTTCGCTTGGAGTGAAAGGCAGTGCTGCTTTGTAGATCAGGAGCGGGTGCTCTTCGATGGTATGTGCGAAGTATTGCGCAAAACGGTGACCGTCGTATACGAGCTGGTAAAGATCTCCATACAAAGGTTGCCATTTCTGAATAAGAAATCTAAGTAACAGTGGTCTAAAACCTCCCTCGAAATGATAACTGACCTGAATCCAGCTGAGAAGTTGTTCAAGCGAGCGAATAGTAATATTATGGCTCTTCAAAATGGCTAGCGCCTCCATCCAATGTAAAAGATGTCGAGACAAGAAACTGTATATCCGCGCCATAATCTTGTTGGGATTGTGGGAAATCAAACATACATGGTCCACCCAGAATCGACATGCATAGGAGACAGCGTCCTGTAAAAACGCACTCTGGACCGAATGGCGAAGGGTGAGTCCACAAATGTTTTCCTTTAAACTTTCGCCGTTGTCCAAAAGCGCGATGCAACGTGTAGCAAGTTTTTCGTTGTGTTCCTCGAGGTCCACAAACCACTCTTGATCGCGGCTGCGGGTGACAAGATAGTCATGGAATGAAGGGTGAACGCGGATTGGCCCTGTTCCGTCCCAACTGAACACACTTCCAAAATGAGAGATCGAGTGGAGACACTTCCGGCCTAGATTAAGGAGGGAATCGACAGTGTCACCAGTGAGGGGAGTTCTTGCGCATACGATGGCGCCAAAGATCTCCCTGCAATCGGAGCGAAATAGCGGATCTGTCCAGTTGCCAGCGCGCTCTAGACAGGTTTTATACAAACCATCCAGATGAGAGTGTGGCGAGGAGGTGCCTTCGGACGGTTGGGTAGTAATGAGGTCGTTAAGACGCTGAGAGGGGTCTTGACTCTTCTTGATATGTGAGCAGGCAGTTGATGCCCATATGAACAACCCCCCTGCACGCTCTCCCAGTTCCTGAATCTGGTTATCGCTAGGCCAACCGCTTTCGAAGCTAAAGTATTTGTTCGTCATGCGAATGTCGGTCAATTCGTGTCGCACAAACTGCGTGATATCTAATTTGACGGTAGAAGAGTCGGTGTCAAGGTAATAGGGATATACAGCCGTATGTGAACCAAAGGCGACCTCGATATCGCGTTCCTTCCGACTAGTTATCAGAATTCGAAGAAACGGGGGGAGTGCGGAAAACGCCTTTGATAGTGTTTTCAATAACTGTGTGAGATCCCTTTCCGTTCCGCATTCGTCTAATGCGTCAATGGCCAAAACAACTGGGCCCGAAGACCATTTAATCGAGGCCAGCACGTCGGCCGATAGGAGTTTGGCGAACTGAACGTCTAGCGGCATCTGTCCAATCGAGTGGCACCTCAGAACCTCTGTCAATTTCTCGCCTATTTGGTTATTAAACAATCCAAGTTGATATGCCAGAGTCCTGACGAGGACATCCGGGCCCATTGCGGGAGTATCGCGATCGAAGAAAAAAGAGGCGCCTAGTCGCCCGAGCTCGCGCATTTCCTGCACAAGAGTTGTCCATAGGGTGCTCTTTCCCGTCCCGGCCATACCGTGGAGCCAAAGAACGCTCTTGTGATCATCTGATGTGTCGTCTGCCCACTTTTTAACAGACTGGATAACGTCCGTCCTAGTGTTTGGAAGACAAGTTGGACGATTCCATGGGTTCATGTCCACAGGTTTGAGTTTCGACGATACTTCAAAGCACCAACCATTAGTAGACGCTTGGGTTGTCGAGAATGGCCAACTCACAAAACAACTCCATTGCGGTTCCAAAAAGCAAATGCTCTGCCATTGAGGGCCACCTTACGGATGAAACTGGACCTGTCCCGTGACACTCACTGCCGATCGGCTTTCTCTCGTCGTCTTCCGATTTCGACAGTTCAAATCTCCAGAGTTTCGACGTCTCGTTTGAGCATTTCGTCAGCTTTACCTATGGATCAAGGTTTATGACAAGGTTTATGACAAGAATGATAATTCTTTCGGAAAGAGCTTCTCTTACACCAGTCCCAATCTCCTCGTCGTCAAGAGACCAACATAACTCGGGCTGACCTTTCATGATTCTTCGAAACTTCAGCCAAAAGATGGACTACAGTTTTGCTGCTGCGACGTACATGTATGCAACACCTTCGTGATCAGTTTTCTCTACGATGCGCCATAGATATCGAGAATAGTCACGACTACATTGGACCTCATCGTTCGACTTAGGCTGATATTTGGCACCGACATAGGTCTCATATCTGGCATTTTGCACGGTATATCTGGAATTTCCCTGGTGCTCGACGATCCACTGAAAGACAATCCTTAGGTCTGGAATCTTGTTGACAACAACACATTGGACTGGCCTTTATACCTGCTTCCTTTTCTATCTTCCCAAGAGTGGCCTTAACATCTGAGTAGTCATTGGCGTCGAAAGCAGCCGCCCGTGTCTTGCTCCTTGCGTTTGTTATGATATACGTTCCATCGGGGAGCGCCATTGGGCAAAGGTGATGATGGTCAGAGGAGATATCCCGTCACCGCCACAAAAGTACAAGGAACAAACTATGCCTTGAACAGGCATCGTGTGGTCCCTGTATACCGTAATCATCTTATTGAAAACGAAGATTTGTATGTCGGCAAAGTATGGTCATTTAATGTCGGTAACGTTTCCTAGAGACCTTGAAAGGTGGAATCGGGCGAGTTGAGTGTGACCCCGACCATGCCCAGGAACACATATCCTTTCTGGCACACACTGCCGCCTCCCGTAGACAGGGTGTCGCCCTGTCAGTCGTCAATCTACGCTGAGCTAATAAAAAACCCGCAAATTCTTTGCAACTGACCTTGGATTCGCGGATTCGCGGACCTGACGCGGCTCTCAAAATTGACGAATGAGCGGAGTCGGAGTTGACGTCGCGGTGATTCTACTGATCGATCACGGCTTCGACGTGCAGAATCTCTGCTCGACATAACGCTCAAACTCTGCCTTGCATGGCCCCAGTTTTCTTCCACGAGAGGGCATTGATGTTCTCAGTGTCTGGCTTCTCGTCTTAGCAAGTAAATCCTCCGGATTCGGAGGCATAAGGCGCTTTGAATTACACCTAAGACATCCTATAAAAGCAGACTTCTAAAATTAGGCAAATAACAAAGTCAGCAACACGAATCTACACGGAAGATGTCTGCCATGTGCTCCCAAGCGAAGTAGATATCTTGTTCTGTTCGCGGGCTGTCTCTGATTCAGGCAAGGTACCAGATTGGGACAACGAGGACAGGCAAAATGTGTTGTCATCGCTACAGCCCGGCGAATAACGCGCCCTTCCAGTCGACGCGATCGGAAGTCCTATGTCCATGTCGCCCTTCGCACTACCTCCCGCGCCCCTTTGTGGCTGGTTGTACAGCCATGTCGCAATTACCACCAAAAATGACCCGAAGAGAAATGTGAACGTGACACCAAAGTTGAACAACGCGACGGAGGCCATGAAAGAGAGGATGATGCTCAGGCTGGTCGCGAAGCCCTTGATGATGTTATCCGAATATTTAATGACTATCGCTGTCAACAGCCCTCCAATAACTTGCGTCACGACAGTCGCCCAGGCCCAGAGACCGAAATTGTCAAAGAGGGACGCGATGCTCCACGTATCCCTCGTTCCCTTGTTTGATTCTGCGTGCGTAAAAATGACAGGCAAAAGCGCGGGAAGGAGGGAGAACAAGGAAAGTTGGACATTGCGAACCCACACATTCGCCGACGAGTTTTTGAGGACCATCTCGAAGTAGACGCCAGCGAGGCCGGATGTAAAGCACGCGGCTACGACAGCGATAAGACCTTTCATCTGATTCATCGTGCGCATATCAAGAACGAGATTTGGCATCGTCGTTGCACCGCCCGTGCTGGACTGGACTTGTACGATGCCTACCCCGATAGCGAGTAGGAAAAGGGCGAGCCATTGACTCGAGGAAAGTTGCTTTCGGAGAAGAATGACGGAAAAGGCGGCGGTCGTCAAGATTTTTAATTGGTAGCTGACTTGAAATGTCGCCGCTTCTAAATTAGAGATTGCGACGAATTGGAGATTGTTTTGGATGACTGGAAGGCCAAGAAGTATCGTATTAACGTCCATGAGGTATAAGGAAAGCGAACCAACCGTATAGAATAGCTGGAATTGACAATTTCCAGCAATCTGGGCTGAAAATGTCGTTGAACATTTTCCTGATGCGAAGTGACAGTCTTCGCAGATAAAATAGGGGGCCAGAGGAGTTCCCAGAAGCAGAAGAAGTAAAAGGTCCTTGAAGGGTATCGGAATTACGGGACACTGAAATGTCTATGCGTGTGAAGGCGATTGCGAGAGAAATGAAACCTTTCAACAACTCGTTCATGAGAACAGCGGTTGCTGCGGAGTACGTTCGTGAGGGTGGAATGGACACCCTTGAGTAGTGCATTATTATCGTTAACATAGAGTTTTGAATGGCTAAGGCCGCTAAACTGGCGAAGAGAAACGGTGTTAGTGAAATGGCGAAGACGATGCTCCCATTTATGCGAGCCTGGAAGAGTAGCTCTTGGGTGCTCTGGGATCTGAACTCACGAAAGATACCTCAGAGGTATGCCGCATGACAAGGACGCCGATGGCAGAAATGGGTTTATTAACCCTAACCTCAAGTCATTTTCCGCGGGTTCGTCAGTCTTGTTCTTGGGCGATACTCCAATAGCTGCCTTCGCGTCTGCATGGTACGACATTATGCGGAGGCAGGAGGTGAAGGCTGCTGCGAATAAGCTGCGGCTAAGGTGTATCGAGGTCAACAGTGAGGTAGGCCCGGATATCAAACCTTGATCACTGCGTAACGTTAGCATGACATGCACCAGCCTTGATGGGGACGGAGTCAGCGTCGCTGGCGGTGCATTAGATTGAAGGATGAAAGACAAGTAGGATAGTTTGGTAAATAAAAATACAGGCTAATGCGAACACATCAAAGGACAACTGACTCAACCCGGCTCTTTCTGTCACCGTCTTCATAGAGTCCTTTATAAATGCTGTATGTTGGGCTCCGATAGTCCGCATAAGCCTCCGGGTTTGCATGAGCCAGTGCCATCTGTGTCAGCGATGGAAGAGGAGGCGGTGAAGGAACCCGAGGTGGTTTGTCATTGGTTCGGAAACACTTCTTCCCGATACTCCTGGATGATGGAAGGGTGTCTTGTCTAGAGAGCGACGCAAGCGACTTGGACGTAGGAGTAAAACCGGATAACATAAGATTCCCTAACGCGATATTGACCTCTGTGGGTGATGCCGTGATTCCTTCCTGGGCGGCACCAGTAGCCAGTCTTGGAACTGATTTTCTTCGGCTACGGTCATCGGCGTTTCCTTCGCGAGGGCTTTCAGCTACACTAAGCGAATCGTCGGGGAATAACGTGGGCTGTGGTGAAAGGAGAGATGGGGTCTCCAGGCCGAAGGCTGAAGTCACTGCCTGTGTATCCCGTTCTCTGCCCCAATCCGATTTGCGGAGGCTAGGTTGCGAAGGAAAGGGGATGGCGCTCGCAAAGCTGGCTTTGGTGGATGTGGCAGCGAGTGAAAGAGGTGGCGGAACACCAGACATACGGCGGTAGACTCCGGGGGAGTAATATGTTGACTTGATGCGACTACGGCCACCACCTATAGCGGCCATGGGTGCAAGAGGGATGTATGTGTTGACGAGTGAATCGACTGGGGAAGAGACATCTGCACCGTCGTAAGCAAAACCCTGAGAATACCTTGCAGGACTGAAGTCGTTGTTCTGGTCAATGTTGTCCTTGAAATTCCCATTACGTTGGTTCCGTTGTTTCTCTTGGGACTTTGAACGTTTAATGGCCGAGTAGCCATGAGGCACTTCGCCAATAGCGACGCCTACAGATATGTCATTGAAAGCAGAGTTTGGGTACAATGACGCGGAAGCGTCGGACAAACGGGAGGGGACAGAAGTCACAGCATCTTGAACTTGCTGCAAAGAGTTGGCGGGAGTGATAGGAGCGCCGCTCCCGTAACCTGTGAATGGGTAGGCGCTTTTCTCTACAGAGTCACGCCGGCTTGTTTGAGTCTTTTGTCTATTCGAAGTCTGGGATTGAGAGATAACAGTGGAGTCATATCCAGCAGTCTGAATGGGCCTCGCGATAACGAATCCAGGTTGCGGATACTGAGTCCAGGTCCACACCGCGTTGGTTCCAGGTCTAGAGTCTCTTTCTTTGCCCCCAAATAGGGGAGAGCCTTCGACACCAAAGATGTCGTTGTCCTCCGGCCCGTCCTTGAGAATGGGTAAGGAAGGCGTAGGATGAACACGATGCCGTGGACGAGAACAAACTCTAGCAACAATGAAGAGGCTCAAGAATAATAATATGGAACCGATTACTGAGAGTGTCATAACGGCAACAGAAACGTGGCGGCGAGAGTCAGCCGGTTGATAAACCACGCTTGGGTGTGTGGTAGCTATTGCCAGAGTGAATGTTGATGTCAACGAGGACGGAGGGATGCTAACGATTGGCGTCGACAAAAGAGACGGAAGAAGTGTCATCGTAGTCGGCGTAGCCAAGATAGATTCCAGTGCAGCAGCAGGCGACGTGGGCAGACTATGGTGCGAGACGAGCATTCCGTTGGATGAGGTATAAATACCAGTGTCGGGCACTGGGTCAGGTATAGCAGTCATCTCCTGACCTGAAGGCGTCGTGGGCTTCCTCTCAAACCCGCCAGGGGTCGTCACCCGTTCGCGTTCCTTGTCAGGCTTTACAGAAATACTGTTTGGATCATTTTCCGGCTTATTAGGTTGGGGGTGGTTCACGTTGGGAGTAGATGTTTTGATAGGAAGGTCACCAGAAAAACTGAGTCCAGGTCCTGAAAACATGCTGGCAGAGGAAGAAACCATGAATGAGCGACCAGCGCACGCAAGCAGGAAGAGTATGAAGTTAAGATGATGCGATGACAAATTCGCCGTCCATTCGTTCGACTTGTCCACAACTCAACATCAACCTTATGTCCTATGAAAAAATCGTATTAAGATGGTCAATGGCTCGAGGTTTGGTGAAGTGCGCTCCTCCTGTTTTCACGTACTTACCAACCTCTCACGCCCGCCCTTGAGTCGAAGTGACTTGCGTCGCGTGCTCACGTGGTCGTATGTTCAAAACAAATGTCAATAAGGCCCTCGGTCGGTCTTTTGCTCCATTTTCCAATTCTCTTCGTTCTGTACGCCGTTGTGTGGCTCGCTCCCATCTTCCTCGGATAATGCCTCGTAAACCAGGCCATCAAGTTTTTTAACTGATTTTTTTGAGTTAGGACAGGCCAGATTATAACCTACCGTTTCAGCCACGGTCGCGATATTGTAGGTTGATATTTTGATAACAGCTCTCGTCTCAACCGTCATTGAGCAGGATATTCTACATCGTGATAAGTAAGGTTAGAAGTGAAATCTGCGTTCAAGGATGGATACATTAGATGATCATAGGCACGCGTTCCAAATGGCTTCGGCGCTCTCAATCGGTTCTGACTTGAACATTTCCACCAGCAACCCAACTATGGATAACTCCCAACCTACTCAACTCCTTCGCAACGTTTTACGTGGTAGCACTGACAAGAAATCATCGGACACCAACTCTTCTTTGGGCGAACATCTCCCTCCTAGACATGTCTCGTCCGATTCTCTCCACGCGTCGACTCGAGACTCTAATCCTGCACCTCGGTATCATTACTATGGCCTTGCATCGACACAAACACAGACCCAGCACTGCGACGACAATGGGAATAACCAGAACTCGCAGAAGGAAAACCTTGGTACTTCAGGCGACATTCGACCCGTGATTACTTATTCGATCAGCTCAAGTTCAACCTCGCCACACCCTTCTTCTTCAAAAAGTTCGGTAAAAGAACAGACCCCTCATGGTGGACAACAGGGCCACCCACTCTCACGACTTACCGAAATAAAGGTCTGTTCTGCCTCAAAGACACCACTGCCTTTTTTTCGACTAACCAGTCGCTTCTAAGCTTAAAGCAACAACGACAAAGGTGGCCACGCTTCAACGAGCCACTGCTTCCCAATGCCATATAGAGACCGCTGGGGCACAATGGAGGAACATGCCTTCTCGATCTCCGTCCACTGGTCTGCAAACCGTCGAGGAGTTTTCACAGGACTCCTTTGCGGGCCCCCTCTCCCAAGATCCAGTGCGTGAATTCTTGGCGACATCAAAGGAATTCGAGGTACCCCTTTCAGAGCTCGGACGCGACACTCAAGAGACGGGAAGTGGCAGGCCGACAGGCGTCCCAGAACAGTCTTCATCTGACTTTGACACTCCTGATCACCCTCATGATCGCAGTATTCCTGACTCATCACCGATCCTGGGTAATGTCCTTGTAGAAGCTACGCCATCGGATTCTGATAGCTCCCAAATCGAACCTTCCGAACCCCCCAAGCAACAGCCCACAAATGTCAATCCAAATACCAATCTGTCTTCCGGCCGCCACCCCCCAACTGTCGGCAAAAGCAACCCCGCAAACCGTGACGCTGATGCTCCAAGTCAAGGATCAAGTGATACAAGCAGCGAACTGTCTTCCAGCTACGAACGATATCTATCTGGAAAACTAGACCCGGTCGATAACATGAACACTCAGCCTGCGGGGGATTATGTGGCTACCCAGCCCTCTACCCAGCCTGCAGAGGACTATGTGGCCACCCAGCCTTCCACGCAGCTCGAGACTTCTACCAGCAACAATGGGGATCTCGTAGCAAGAGGATCAGGGGATCAAGCGGGGCAGAGACCTGACTCGTCTGATATAAATCATCCTTGGGTGGCCCCGGTGGCACATTTAACGTCTGATATTGCATCGACATCTCCGAGGAGCATCGTAAGAATGATCGATCCACGGAAGCCATGGCGTGTCAGAAAATATATGGAAGATACTCTGTCTCCGGTTTCGGGAGAAGGTGAAGGAAGAGGGGTAACATCTGAGGTGCAACCGGCGTCTGAGGATGTGGTTGGGGGTACCAGACAAGCCGTCGTTGATAGTGGCTCACGCTCGCCTCATCAAGTTGCCGGCCCTTCTCGTAACAAAGGTCAAGCAACCTCTGGAGACGACGCAAATGTTATTCCCGACCCTAACCAACCTCTCAGCGATCCAAAGTTTACCTCCGCCCCTCTCTCGGTTCATGTCAAATCAGCCAATGAGAGGTTGGATCCTCGTCTCATAAAGCAAGTCCGCCATCCGATAGCTCGGGAGCACAACCCAGGGGAGATTGCCATCCCTGTACTCGAGCGGGAAGAGAGCGAGGAAGACGAAGTACCTCTGGCTGCCACGACGTCGAAGCGTGCACCGTCAGTAAAGGCTTCAAAAGTGAAAACGGATAACAAGAGGGTGCCGAGAAAAATTTCTGCCAAGGTTCGCAATATCTTCTCTTGTAGGAAAGTGTCGATAGTAATTTTGTGAGGTGCATTAAGGGAAAGGAACCTGCAGAAATGGTAATCCCGCGAGGAAAGCCGATTAGAGGCTCCCGTGCTCCACGCGGTGTCAGCACTGCTGTCAGGGATCCTCGCCCGAGGCCTCATCCAGTCGCTGCGGTTTCTGCGCAGGTCGCTGAGGTACCGCCACCAGTCCTGGAGGAAAACCTGGGACTCGCTACAACTAATTCCAAGGTGAAAAGAGCACAAAAAATTAATGCCGATTCGCACGCCGCTCCTGTGACTATTCCGTCAGACCGACGAGCCAGATCGAGATCAACCACCTCCTCGAAGAGGCAACGTAGTTTGGCAGAAACTCCTTCACAGAATGACGCCCCTTCTATTCGGAAAGCGGATGAGGATGAGGAAACCGACCTTGCCGATGAAGACTATGTGGATCCCAACCTCGAACTAGAGGACGAGCCTGGATCTTCTCGGAAACGAAAAAGAGGAAATGCTAAAGCGAGGACGAAGGCAAAAAGGCCCAGGCCTGCGCTCAGAATAACAACGACAGCGGGCAAACTTGCCGACCCCCCTCTTTTGGACAAGGAGTCCAAACGATTACGATCATTTGCCTCTGTGAGTACTAGTCGGACGGCTACCGGACCTGCGACAAGAGTATTTGCCCTATGGAAACAGGATGGACATTTCTATCCGGGAACTGTCCATTCGCTTCAATCTGGAACGAAATATCTTATCAAATTTGACGACGGCACAGAGGACGAAGTGGATATTCTCAGGATGCGGCTGCATGGCTTGCGTGAGGGTGATAACGTCATTCTTGTGGATACTAATGAGACGGCCGAGGTTGTCGACGACACGCGAATCGAATCCGATGAAATAATCCGAGTCGCGTTCCATAATGGCGATGAACTAGAGCGGATGGATGTAGAAACTTCCGACATTCGAATCGCTGCTCGAACTATCTCCAGTAAATGGGGGGATCGAGTTCTTACTCCCGAGGCTATTACAACCGTGGTCAGACAGAAGCCGCTCAAACCCTCGTCTTCACTGTCGAAATTCTCTATTTCAAGCATTACGACTGGCAAGGATGGCCGTCGAAAAACCCTCCTTAAAACTGGTATAGCTATCACCTTGACTCCGAAGTATAACAACCAACAAGGTGATAGGGCAAAGCTCGCGAGTATTATCAAGAGTAATGGAGGTACAGTCATCGACGACTGGTTCTCTCTGATTCGCATGGACGGAGACTACGGTCGGTTCAATAAACAGTGGGTTGCACATGCGAAGGATGTCAGATGGATTGGGAAGCAGTCTCTTCAGCGCGTCTTTTTGTTGGCCGACGACCCCAGTGCGAAACCCAAATACCTGATAGCCCTCGCCCTGGGTATCCCGTGCCTGTCCCTCAGTTGGCTCCATGATTTGGTCCAATCGGTGAGATTTCTAGTCGATCGTCGATATTCCTTTGATTTACTTTTTTTTTCGCAGGGCGAAAAGGATTGGCAACCATACCTGCTACCGCAAGGCACGTCTATAGCGTTGAACGCCCGGGTCTCTCAATTCGTAGACTGGGACTGGTGTAATAGCCCGGAGCATCTTGTAGAGATCATGTCTAAGAACAACAAAGTCGCTTCAAGGTTATTTGAAGGGAAATCTATCCTGTGTCTTGGCGAAGCTTTCGTGCCTGACGCCAAGCGCAAAAAGGTGACTGGAATTTTCTCTTCTGTTAGCGTGGCACTACTCAACAAGTTTATCATCGCCAGGCTGTCTCAGATTCTGATATGACAAGAGAAGCAAGTGGTGCAGTACCCCGAATCATACTTGCTATGGGCGCCACTCGTGTCGAGGCCGCAGCTGACCTCCCGTTTACCTCCAATCTTCCATCGACATTTGATTACGTGGTCGCACAGGATCCCCCACCAGATCTCGGGATCGGAGTCAATGTCGTAAATGTCGAGTGGGTGAAAGATTGCCTGGTCTCACGAAGACTTACAAAATTGCCTGGGTATGAATCCGATGATAATGTATAGTGTATACCATGCCGGTGATTTGCTGCTTTATGATTTGTCGTTGCTGATAAATCATTTTGAATATGATTAATATTTTGAATATTATCACGTGGCTTGGCGCCAATTGACCCTCGATGGATATGGCAGATCTGGCCCTGCGTCTACGCCACGAGCTCGTAAAGATACTCGACCTGACCCTCCAGGTTACCTTATTCTACCTGCTGTGCACGAGCATCATAAGACTTCGATGGCTCAGGCTTGGAACCAGACCTTGCCTGGGTACCAGCCCCCGCCAATGTATCAGGCCCAGCCAGTAGCATACTCGCCTCAAATGACTGGGCAACAAATGTATTATCAACCATCCTACCAGCCGCCTTTCCAGCCACAACCTATGCAACCAGTAGCCCCCTCTGCTGCAGAGCAGTTCATGAATCAGCGTAAGTCCAATCAAGACGGAAAGGGCTGACCTGAAACCACTGCTAGGATTTGCACAATGTGCCCTGGGAAATCATAACCTGCGCACAAAGTTCGGTTGGTATGGTATCTTCGCTGCGATCGTTTTCTTCCCGGCTGGGTTGATCTGTCTCTGGTGAGCTCTATTGAACGAGCCTTCTGCCATAGATGCTGATCATTCACTGCAGCATGGACCGCGAAGAGAAGTGTACGAGATGTGGGGAAATTATGTGATGGAGGCATGCGTGGATATCTGAATTTATTTGTAAACATCCTACTGCTCACCATTCTTTCCAAATTTTACGGCTATGCATGTATGTACAATACTCGCTGAAGATCTGATGACCCTCGATTGGCTCCATGATTCAACCGAATTGGCGCGAGATCCGGTCGATCATCGGTATGCTTTTTACTTACATTTCTTTTGCAGGGAAACAAGGATTGGGGCACGCTAACACGGAACGCCCGGGTTTCGCAATTCGTAGATTCGGACTGGTGTAATAGTCTGGAGCATTTCGTAGAGATCATAGCTCGAAACAGCAACGGCGCATCAAGATTGTCCGAAGGGAACTTGATCCTGTGCCTTGGTCCTGATTCCAAACACAAAAGGTGACTGGAATCTTCTTTTCTGTGGTATCACTCACCAAATTTATTCTCGCCAGGCTATCTCAGATTCCGGCATGATGAGTGGTGAGATACTCCGAATCATACTCACTCTAAGCACCACTCGTGTATAAGTCGCGGCTGACCTCTCTTTTACCTCCAACCGTCCATCTACGTTCCGGTCGAGACAGAGAAATGCTCGGGCCTGACCTGAACCCACTGCTAGGATTGGCACGGTGTGCCCAGTACGGAAAGTGTGGTATCATTGCGGCAACCGTTCTCTTCCCGATTGGATTGATCTGTCTCTTGTAGCTCTATCGAATGAGCCTTCTATTACTGATGCAGTTTTAACGTCGAGAGAGATGTGTGTGATGGCTATCTAGAACATCTTTAACGAACGATCGGCGAATTGTATCTCGGCGAAATTCATTTACTATTCGATTCCGATCACGTGGCTCCGCGATTTCTTTAAAAAACCAATCGCTGCGGACTGCGACCTTGCCCAAGGTTGACAGTACCGCAAGCCTTTGAAAAAACCCAACTCGACACATCAGGTTATTTTACTCATCCAGCTCTATACGAGCACCAGATGGTTCAGCTCGAGGAAAAGACAGTCCAGGCTTTGGACCAGAGCCCCCCTATGTACCAGCCTGGCCCAATATTGTCTCAACCCGGGCAAATATCCCAGCCCGAGCGAATACCTCAGCCGGGGCAAATACTTCAGACAGGATCTACCGCAGCATACCAGCCTCGGCTAACTGCGCAGCAAGTGTATTCTTATCAACCACTTCCCCAGCTACAGCCTATGCAACTAGCAGCCCCTTCTGCTGCGGAAGTAGGGGCACAGTACCTGAACGAGCGTGAGTCCGGTGAAAGTCCTCGGGCCTGACCTGATCCCACTTCTAGGATATGCAAATTGTGCCCGAGGAAATCATGACAGGCGCAAAAAGTATGGTGTGTGTGGTATCATAACTGCGGTCCTCCTCTTCCCAATTGGGTTGATCTGTCTCTTGTAAGATCTGTTGAATAAGTCCTCTATTAAATTTCTGACCATTCAATGCAGCATTGATAGCGAAGAGAGATGTGTGCGATGCAAGGAACGCGTGTAATGGATATCTGGATTTCTCTGTATAACCTCTTCCTAACGCTAAAGTTTTATGTATGCATGTACTCCAGAAGTGATCACCGGGCAGATAAATTACGGCTCTTACACGCGACTTGGCGCGTACGTCCGCGAATTGTATCCCAGCGACAAAGCTTCCCCCGCTCACTTCAAATTCACTGAAGTTTGGAAATGAAGGTTTTGTGTAGATACCACGAAGATACAGGGTCGACCAATAGGGTACAAACCCACGTTATTTATGTCTGTCGCCCGTTCCCTTTCACCGCTCAAATAATTGTTCGGCTCCTCCTTCGAAAGATTAGAATCCCCCACCAAATGTTTATCAACATGTGCAGTTATCCTTGTCGTACGTATTGAAGATGTGAACTCAAGACTCTCGATTGGTTCCATGGTTTAACCTAATTGGTGAGATATAGTCGATCATTCCATTTCTTTTGCAGGGCAAAAAGAATTGGCCACCATGCTTGCAACCGCAAGGCACGTCTATAACACGGAACGCCCTGGTCTCGCAATTCGTAGATTGGGACTGGTGTAATAGCCTGTAGAGATCATGGCTCAAAACAGCAAGGACACATCAAGGTTGTTCGAAGGGAACTCGATCCTGTGCCTTGGCGAAGCCTTCGTTCCTTCTTTTCGGTCAACAAGTTTATTCTCGCCAGGCCATCTCAGATTCCGAGAAGCAAGCGATGAATCGGACTTCCAACCGTCCATCTACGTCTGATTGTGTATGTCGTTCCTGCACGATTTGCGGCCTTATTGCTTGTCATTGGATTTGTCATTTCGTTGATATCCATTTTGAATGGTCTCAATCACCTGACTTTGCTTCAATCGGACTATCAATAGGGTCGTCAGACCTGACCAGATAACACCACGGGCTCGGCAACCTGACCCTCCAGGTCGCCTTACAACTGCAAACGAGCATCATCCATCGATGGCTCAGTTTGAGAAAAACACGGTTCAGGTTGGGAACCAGTACCCCCCTCCGTATCAGCCTGTGCCTGGGGCATTGAACTATCCAGGGCCAATCTTGCTACATCAAATGCCCTACCCTGGACAAATGCCCCACCCCGGACAAATGCTTCAGCCAGGATCTACCGCAGCATACCTGCCTCAGCTACCTGCGCAGCAAATGTATGCTTATCAACCACTTCCCCAGCTACAGCCTATGCAACCAGCAGCCCCTTCTGCTGCGGAAGTAGGGGCACAGTACCTGAGCACGCGTGAGTCCGGTCGAGACAGAGAAGTCCTTGAGCCTGACCTGAACCCACTGCTAGGATTGGGACAGTGTGCCCAAGGAAATCATGACAGGCGCACAAAGTATGGTGTGTGTGGTATCATAACTGCGATCCTCTTCTTCCCGATTGGGTTGGTCTGTCTCTTGTAAGATCTATTGAATAAGCCCTCTATTGATTTACTGACAATTCAATGCAGCATTGATAGTGAAGAGAGATGTGCGAGATGCAATGAACGCGTGTAATGGAGACATGCGTGGATATCTGGATTTGTCTCTCCCTAACGCTAAATTGTATGCATGCATGTACAGTACTCCAGAAGTGAATGGAAGATCACCGGGCAAATGACGGCTCTTACCCTCGACTCAGCGCGTACGTCCGCGAATTGTGTCTCAGCGACCCCGCTCATTTCAAATTCGGAAAATGCCCGTTCTCCTTCACCGCTCAAATAACTGTTCGGCTCCTCCTTCGAAAGATTCAAATCCCCCACCGAATGTTTATCGACGTATGGAGTTATCCTTGTCGAAGGTTGGTGTACGTATTGTCTTCCTCACCACAACCCTTCCACTGACAAACGAATATCTCAGCACGATGATGACACGAGTGTGATTCTTTGACAACACACCTTGACACACTATTTCTTCAGTCTCGAAGGAAAGCAAGATATATGAAATGAAAACGGAATTGGTGCAGCTAAACCAAATTTCGTTCTCATACTCAGGCGACACGAGCACGAATGATAGATTGCAGACAAAGGTAGGCAGAATGGCTAAAGGAGCTGGCTGACTCCGTATTCCAATGGACAAAGTGGTGCTTGACAAAAAAAAGTAGTTCCCGATCACGTATGTGTGAGCCGGAATTATATGCTAAAAGTTGGAATACATCACTGACACCCTTGACCTTCGGGCTAGGTGCGTTCTCGCGATAGATTAGATTACTACTTCACTTCGATCACGTGGCTTCGCGGTTTCTTCAAATACCAATCGCTGCGGACCGCAACTTCACCCAAGGTTAACAGTACCGCAAGCTTTTGAAAAGACCCAACTTGACACTCCAGGTTATCTCCTCCCGCTATATACAAACACCAATCACCGATGGTTCAGCTCGAGGAAAAGACAGTCCAGGCTTTGGACCAGAGCCCCCCAATGTATCAGCCAGGACCTTCCACCGCCAGATACCCACTTCAGCCGTCTGGGCCACAACCAGCTGCTCCTTCTGCTGCGCAGATAGGGGAACGGTACATGAATGAGCGTGAGTATAATTTGGATGGGAAGGTCTTCGAGTCTGACCAGAACACACGTCTAGGATATGCAAAGTGTGCCGGAGGACATCATGACCCGCGCAAAAAGTATGGTTTGTGTGGTATCATAACTGCGGTCATTATCTTCCCGATTGGGTTGATCTGTCTCTTGTAAGCTCTCTTGAACGAGCGTTTTATTAATTATACCCGAGTTACTGACCATTCACTGCAGCATTGACAGCGAGGAAAGGTGTGCGCGATGCGGGGAACGTGTGTGATGGAGACATGTGTATTTCTCGGTAGAACTTCTCCCTACCGCTCACGATCATTTCCGGACTTTACAGCTATGCATGTATGGACAATAGTTGCTGATTGAAGGCGCAGTCGAGTAAATTGCGGCTGCGTACACGCTGTCATGGTACTGTACATTCGGTTACACATCTCGTTTTTCCATTACCACATTCCTTTTATTTTGCTACGGAATCATAAGAGCTCCCGACGCGATGTGGCTGAGATAGGGGCGATGCACCGAATAATGATGCGTAAGGTCACATGCATGCGCAGCTGCTGCGTCTTCAGTCAGCAACTGAATATTGTGCTGCGTACATGTATAACTGTAAAAAAATCTAGATATCCAATGTTCTCACACACGTTCCCCGCATCGCGCACATCTCTCTTCACTATCAATGCTACGGTGGAGGGTCAGCAACCCTGGTGTAATCAATAATTTTTAGGCTCGTTCAATAGGACTTACAAGAGACAGATCAACCCAATCGGGAAGAGGAGGATCGCAGTTATGATACCACACACACCAAACTTTGTGCGCCGATCATGCGTCCCTTGGGCACACTTGGCATACTCTAGCAGTGGGTTCACGTCAGGCTTGAGGAGTTTCCCATCCAATTATACTCACGGTTGTTGATGTACTGTTGCCCTATCTGCGCAGCAGAAGGAGCCATTTGTGGCATAGGTAGTGGCTGGATAAGCGGTGGTTGATAATGCAACTGTGGTCCAGCTGGCTGAGGCAGGTTTGTTGCAGCGGAGGGTCCTGAGGGAGGCATGGGAACCGGCTGCGGCATTGGCACAGGCTGATAGGCAGGGGGGCTCGTGTCCAAAGACCGAACTGTCTTATCTTCGAGCTGAACCATCGATGATTGGTGCTCAAGAAGGGTAAACTGTGGGATCTCTTTAGGCGATGGTGGGCGATGGTTGATGGTATTATTGAACACCGCAATCCGCCCTATTAATAAAAATGCTAAATTTGTCGGGAAGCCACGTGATCAAGAAGTACATTCTTTGTTCAAGACCAACCACTTTATTTCATGTCCTCCAACGAAAAGGAATATGAAGTCGGTCAGCCCAATCAACCGTTCAGTCATCTCTTTTTTACTCACTTTTGCCTAGAATCTATCCTTCGTGCCCGTGTCGACCGAGCACGAGGACGAAAATTGGTTTGGGTGCGCGGATTCCGTCTTCATTTCTATTCCGCATGTATCTTACTTTCCTTCGCGACTGAAGAAATATTGTGTCAAGGTGTGTTTTTCAAAGGATCACACTCGTGTCATTATCGTGCTGATCTATTCGCTTGTCAGTGGAAAGGTTATGATGAGGAGGACAATACGTACGTCAACCTTGGACCAGTATAACTGCACATGTTGATAAACATTTGCTGTGGGAAAGTTGGGAGCCATTCGAATCCTTCGAAGGAGGATCCGAACAGTTAGTTGAGCGGTTTTGGGAACGGGCCAACCTTGGTGGCAGAGACAGAAATAGCATGGATTTGTTCGAGGTTGGGGAAGAATTTTACCCTATTGGTCCTCCACGTTCGTCCCTTTGTCTTTGTGTCTCACTACTTCCGCATGTTTCTTCCTTTCTAGGGAGAAAGAACAAGCAAAAAAATCCACCTGTTCAACATTTCGAGATTGCGCGCTCACCATCACCTGACGAGCCCTCGAATAAAAGAAGACGCGCTTCAACTGGTGCTACCATCGTTGACGATGAACCCCCTGCAAAACGACGAGGAGTAAGAACCTCTGAACGTGAATCCATCCCCAGCAAGAAGGCAATGGAAACAGTTAAACTGGGAAATAAATCTTCATCCGGAGAGATGTTAAATCACCGTAGATCTCGAACGACATCGCTTCACTCTCGTCCCAAGCGTAAAGGTATTCGCAAAATACCGTCTGAAGGCACGGACTCGGAAGATGAAACCACCCCTCGTTTTCTTGCTGAACCACGGGAGAGAAAACATTCTGACCACGAGATTTCTGCAGGGCCCCTCCAAGAGAAGAGTACTCAACTCAACCACGTATGGAACTTTCTCGTGTCAACCGATTCAGTTGATAATAAAGCCCAGTCAAAGTTTAGAAAGCAACAGGACTCACAGACCGTCGATTCGACAACCGCTGGTAATAGCTCGTCTGATTTAATCGCCGAAATGGTCCCTCCAGACTCTCCCTTATTTGACGAACCCCTTTTCCCTTCCCCAGAACCTGTCAAGCAACATGTCACAACGACAAAAATTACTACTCGTCCCAACCCGGCTTCTACAATTTCATTGCCTTCCCACCGAGTTCGCGCCGCTAATCCACTTGTCAAAATGGTCGATAATACCACTTTCCATGGCATGGATAGCGCGATTTCCGTCAAAACGCGATTACTCCGGAATGCACCATCCTCCTCTACCGTCCCATCTGCCAGTCAACAGAATAAGGGAAAGATAGAAACTCACCCTTCGCGTGCCGACCGCCACGCTGGCCCTCCTTATAAGGGTCTTCAGAAAAAGAATACCAGCTCGCTGTTAACGTTTGAAAAAGGTTCCTTGAAGACGGTGAAGGGCAAGTATCCACTACTGGCCGCACACCAACACCTGGGCGAGGAGGCTAGTAGAGAAAACTTCGAGATGCAGTTTGAACCAACTGATGGGCCGGGTCGCGGTATTCTATGGGCAGACACGGAAGGGGACCCGGCTGGAGGCAGTAATCTTGGATTAGACAACTTTGACAACACCTCGCCGGTGCTCAATCAGTCGATTCCGACAGGCCAAGACCTTGACCTAAGTGTTCAGGTCGCAGAGCCAAACATTTCCGATAGCACTGCTCCTCCGCCCTTGCAACAGATCCCAACCGGGGAAGAACTTTTGCAGATGGCTGGTCTCAACACGCAGATTGCAGGGATTTTGCCAGATTTCGAAGATGATCCTCTTGTAGAAACAAGCAACGAACCTATCAACCAGACTAACCAATGCGAGACTCTTCAGCATAGGTAAGCGCGTTATCTCAATTATTGTACTAATCCTTCGACTAGCGATTTATTGGCCAAATAGTCTAGAGCTTGCGAAAGATAGGTTATTCCCCGCAGGATCGTCGGCATCAGCTGTAAATACCATCAACGCGGCTTGGAAACGTTCCACTATTTTTGGCCCTTTGTAAGTAAATGCTTCACAGTATTTCGTCGTCTGATCCTTTCTTAGAGGACTTGGGACAGACATCCCCAATTTACCAGCAGCAGAGGCACAATCGCACTCGTGAGCACTTTGCACTCAGCAAATACCTACCCGAGCTTCTCTAATATGGAGACATAAACAGGGTACCCACAGCGACTAAAGCTTCTTTCTCCCTGGTTCTCGATTCATCCGTCTCTGTTCCTGTTGTCTTGAAAGATATCTCGTCAAATGCGTCACGATCTCTTGATGCTATTGTGTCAAAGGGCCCCAATGACCCCCCTGGGAAATTTTATCGTGAACAATCCGCCCTTGCGCTTTTGGACACACTCCAGATTGGAGGATCGTCTGCCAGGATAGTGCCGAGCCCTGATGCCAATGAGAACGAGGAACAACATTTTATCCGCTTCCGAAACCGGTTGGAAGGTGGAGAATTGGTAAGAGCAATCTCATTCGCAATATTTCATCGTCTGTGAACTATTATTTTTCAGTTTGTTGCTATGGTTGGAGTTGACGTGCTCTCGTTCTGCTCCTCCCGGAATCTAGCTCTAGGACATAGGCTGGGCGTCCCGGCTACGCTTCTTGGGCTCCAAGCTACGGTTCTCGCCTCGCGTGTTGTCATTGAAAATTACTCCGCATACGCTGATGTAGCTGCCAAAGCTGATACCGTCCGATGGTAAGGGTCCACATGTCGATGTTGCCAAGACTTGGCATATGTCACCCACTGCTGAGGGTAAACAAAGATGGGATTGGAATGGTAATATACAACTTTATATTTGAAGGGGATGATAAAAAACACCATCATTCACTATTATTAGGGAGCGGAAAGTAAGCAAACATTAGGGTTAAGGTTAACGCGTTCAAACTAGTATCGTGACCTGAACGCGCTACGCGTCATTCGCGTCCTGAGGTGACGTCCGCTAATGTTACGACGAGTCCCAACAACAAGCGACGGAAAGGCCGTGGAGAAACTTCAGGAGAGCACACGCATTAACAAGCCATTCAAGCCTCCGAGTTCAGCCCACTCAACTGAGCGCATTCAACCTCAGCGGAAAAGAAGACGTGTCTCGTATCATGGCCAACAAGCTGATTCTGATTCTGACAGCAACACTCCTCGGAAGGTGAAAAAAAATAAGGAGAATAAAGACAAAGATGGGATCTATCGCAATGAAGAAGACCTCATCGCAGCCGTCAAGAAATATCCTGTGTACAAACCAAAGCCATTCGACCAAGTCTTTTGCTCCCGCAGGTTTTCCATGCCGAGTATGAGGAACAAGGATGGCCAGAATGTTCCTCTAGTTCCTTCCTACGCGTCTTTGGGAATCCGCCCACAAGCAAAGATCATACCTCGTCCTCTACACGACCCAATGGAGGACCACGCAATTGTCTTGTACGATCCGACCGTCGATGATCGCGAGACAGATGAAGAGAAGAGAGAGAGAGAGAAGGAAGAAGCCAAAGAAAGAGCCGCGATGGAAGCAAGGGAGAAGACAGCTGGCATGTACAATCCTCACAAGAGACTGAAAGATCTACTTGGGGAAGGAGTGAAGAAGAACAAAGTCGAGAAAGTTCCTGTGGTTATTGATCCTCGTCTGACAAAGGTACTTCGGCCACACCAAGTAGAGGGTGTCAAAGTGAGCACGATTCTTGATCCCGTTGTTCTCCCCCCCATCCTTAGGTGCAGTTTCTCTATAAATGCACCACTGGTATGCTTATGGAGAACCAATACGGGTGCATCATGGCCGACGAGATGGGTCTTGGAAAAACGCTACAATGCATTTCTCTTCTGTGGACATTGCTTAAACAGTCTCCCCATCCCGGTAAACCCTCGATCGAGAAATGCATCATCGCCTGTCCTTCAAGCTTGGTCAAGAATTGGGCAAACGAACTAAGTACGTTTATTCCACTGTTTTAGATCAAACGACCGAATATCCTTGCTATCAGACAAATGGCTTGGAAAAGATTCGATAACACCTCTGGCTATTGATGGCAAAGGGGGTAGGGCAGAAATGCACGAAAAGGTCGCACAATGGGTTGCGGCGCGTGGTCGAAATGTAACGCAACCCGGTATGTTTGTTTCATCGAAAATTTCAAAAGCATCGTCTGAACAACGTATCAATATCAAGTTATGATCGTGTCTTATGAGACACTGCGTACAATGACTGCCTACATGACCCAATGTAATAACATTGGACTTTTGTTGTGCGATGAAGGACACAGACTCAAAAATTCCGGTCGGTGAAATGAATTTCTGTTCGGCTTTCTGTCTTATCCTCCCCGCAGAATCACTCACCTTCCAAGCATTGGACACATTAGACGTTAAACGTCGTGTCATTCTCACAGGCACCCCCGTACAAGTATGTTCATCATCCGAGTGATGTTTGTTGATCACCTCAACGCCACGCAGAACGATCTCTCTGAATATTTCTCACTTCTCAATTTCGCCAACCCCAACTTTCTGGGCTCGAAGAACGAGTTCCGCAAAAATTTTGAAAACCACATCATCCGTGGTCGGGACGCCAACGCCAGCGACGAGGTCAAAGCCGAGAGTGAGAAAAAACTCAAGAAACTAGGGGGGTTGGTCACGAAGTTCATCATCCGTAGAACAAACGACCTTTTATCGAAGTACCGCGAGTATCATTGTCTTTTATTTTATGGGCGCACTTCCTAACCCAATGCGGACGGTTCTTTGCAGTGCCTGTGAAGTACGAACACGTCGTATTCTGTCGGTTGTCCGACTTCCAACTTGCCTTGTACCGCTTGTTTATAAAGTCCCCGGAGATTAAAGCCCTTCTACGAGGAACAGAATCTCAGCCACTCAAGGCGATCAATATCTTGAAAAAACTTTGTAATCATCCCGAGCTGTTGGATTTACCGAATGATTTGCGGGGATCAGAAGACTTGATTCCGGAAGGGTTCTCAGGAGCTGGGGGCGGGAATAAATTTAAGGGAAGAAACCACACGGTCAGATGCGATTGGGGGGGGAAATTCTCGGTGCTTGAGCGGCAAGTGTTGCAGTTTCCTACTTGCTTGCAACAAGAGAATAATAAAATTTTATCGGCAGATTTTTACATCACATACGCACGCATACGAACGACAAGATTGTTCTTATAAGCAATTACACTCAGACCCTTGATCTCTTCGAGAAACTCTGCCGTAGTAAAAAGTGCGTATATCGCTATTGCTCTTGCCGGGACGTTGGCCGAATACCCTTTTCAGGTATGGCTGCTTCCGCCTTGATGGTAGCATGAGTATCACCAAGCGCCAAAAACTTGTGGACCAGTTCAACGATCCTGATGGCAAAGAATTCATCTTTCTTCTTAGTAGTAAGGCGGGAGGATGCGGGATCAACCTGATAGGTGCAAACCGACTTATTCTCTTTGATCCCGGTAAGCTTGTTCCAAGGATTGGTGAGATTGGGATGACACAACACTTTCATAGATTGGAATCCTGCTGCTGACCAACAAGCTCTCGCTCGTGTCTGGCGTGATGGCCAGAAGAAGGAATGTGTGTATTCGCGGGCTGTTTGTCTTTTCGCGTCGCTCTTACTGGGGCATATCTATCAGGCTTTGTATACCGCTTCATCTCAACCGGTACCATAGAAGAAAAGATTTTCCAGCGGCAGGCTAACAAGCAAGCCCTATCATCTGCGGTCGTGGACGAGAAGGAGGACACGGAACGCCATTTTGCTCTTGACGAGCTAAGACGATTGTTTTTATTTAACGAGGACACGATATGTGAGACTCACGAGACGTTCAAATGTGGTCGGTGCAAGGACGGGAAGCAAATGGTTAAATCCCCGGCATTGCTATATGGAGATGTTAGCACGTAAGTGGCTTCCTCTTTGTGGAGTTGGTTGAAACTAAGGAGGAAGCTAGGTGGAACCACTTTACGAATCCAGAGCTCGCTGGCAATCACGACGACTTGTTACGTGCGGAAGTTGGCCTCCCAGAGGTTTCTTTTGTTTTTCAGTATATCAGTCATTAAACCACTTACTGCATGCTTGATATGACATTATTACCCGGACTGCAAGCATGGATGGCAACCTGTTAGAATGCTAGAAGATGCTACATTGGATAGCTTATTGATACTTTTGATTTGTTCGTAGAAAATCCTGACGTAGATTTCAACCAGAAACTATGGATACAGTATATTAGCATTACCAGACATAGCATGAAATAGATCACGAAAACACGTCATCCCAAACCCCCCACTGTCCTCCCGTCTGGCGTACCCTGACCTTCTCTCCTTCTGCACCGAAGTATGAGGCCTTGAACCAAGCTCTCATCTCGTCCTCGCCAAAAGGGCCGAAAACTCCATCATCTGTGGCTCCGGGTACATCCCATTTATATTCATATTTCACGTCCGCAGAGGGGGGGTTCCAGTCCGGCTCGACGTTGCCCGAGGAGCGCACGGCGCGGACCAGTTCCTCGTGGGTTTTCGAGTAGATGTCGATATCTCCCAGCGACATGAGAGAGGAGGCGAGGTGAGTGATATAGTCGATATCGGAAGGGGCATTAGCGCGTTTGTCGACATTCATGGCATTCCCGACTTCATTTTGGGATTTGACGCTAGGAGAGCTATGAGGTATAGTCGAAAATGGTGGCAATGTGTGTTCGGAGGCTCACCTACTACCGACAGACCGACTTTTCTTAGATTTGGCACCAAGACGTTGCAAAGCCTCCAAGACAGTCTCCCCTTTCTTCAGCATGGGAAGTAGCTTTTTTTGGATTGCTTCTTTCCCGCCACTGGCTTCCAACTCTTGCTCCTCGGCCCTCATTCTCTCCTTCTGTTGTCGATCACGTTGCCGTTTCCGACGTTTCGCAGATTTGATGTCCTTTTCGCCCAAGCCGTCCATCCAGCGGTCGTGAACGCCGTGTGGATCAAACGACCGCACATACGTCCCATCTTCAGAGAATTTTCCCTCCTCCATTTCCTCGCGCATATTGAACGATGAAAGCTCGTAACCCATGCCAGCTTTCTTCCGCCGCTCAGCGTCGTCCTCGTCCTCGGGTTCATCATCGTCCTCTGACTCGCGACTTGACCCAGAGTGGGCAAATTCCTGGCCCTCGATGTCCCCAAGTCTCAAAAACTTCTCCTCCTTTCCGCCTGCTTTACCCTCGCCCTCATCTTCCTGAGCCATGGCAAACATGTCGTCGTCGTCGCCGCCGCCGCCTTCAGCCTCCTTCCTCCTACTATAGACCACACCCTCTCCGTCGTCCGTTGAATCTGAATCGTACCCTTCCCGCTTGACGCCGCCTTTTCGCTTGGCAGATGGGGTTTCGAGTTGTGAGTCGACGTCCTCGGCAAACGTGGTAGGATCTTCTGAAGGTTCTAGGAAACGCGTTTTCTTCGCATGGGGTTCAGCCTCCTTCGGTATTGGCTCCTCGGCGTTCGAACCAGCATTGCGTTTCTGAGATGTTCGCGGAGGCATCGTGATATCAGTTTGGTGGTGTTTGGTTGGGCTAGGTTATCTTATCTTTTCCGGTTTTTGGCTCTCGATGGCCTGTTCTCACCCAAAAAATCATATTTTGATGGACGTTCGACTTGACGAGTTGCGTTTTGAACCGGTGCTTTGAGTGTTTGAGCGAGAAATGCCTGAGAGGCCAAGGTTGACGGATTTGGCTGGCATAGATAAGGTGGCTCCACCGGGACCAGCTGGATCCGAACGAAGCCTACGCCAGCCTCCTAACGAGCGACTGCGATGGCGGGAGCGTCAGCGATGAGTGATTTCCTCGGTTATGCATCCATAGCTTGCTGGTTGGGCGCGCAATTCCCGCAAGTATCTCGCACCTCCCGACTCTGACCACTGACCACATCCTTTTTTTTTGGAATCTCAGGCAGATTCTGGAAAATATCAGGCAGCAATCATCTGACGGTCTTGCCCTGCCTTTTCTCGCGAATTGGGCTCTCGGTAGGCAGCTTCAAGTCATTATTTCTGACGATCAGTTGAGGGGCCATTCACCAGGCGACCTGTCCAATCTAATCGGATGTGTCCTCACACATCAGCTACCTTTCCAGGTGATTGATTTTTGCGTGTACTTTTGGATTTCACGATATATGTCCCATCCCAGACGTTGCTTGCCACCTACTTCGTCTTTGTCGACTTCACCCTGTTGGTCCAGTATTTCTATTACAGGTGGAAATCCCCCCCTCCGTTACTTCGGCGTCCTTCTCGAGCCCGCACAGCGTCTGCGGCTACACGTCGCCTGTCTAGTGGCGGATTTACACCACGATACCGCACCTTGTCGGTAGTCGCGGCCAATGTCGCCGCCGCAGTCACTCTCGCAGTTCAACAAGACGAACAACTCGAGCCTGGGTTCCCCCATTCTCTGTGGCCAAGCGAACAGCAAGCTTCAGGAAGTTGTCTATCGACAAATCCAGTTGATGATGATGCCGATTTCGATGATGATGGTATGACTGCCATGACCGAGAGCTTTCACTCCGACGCTGGATCCATCGGGCGGAGGCGAGTCTCGTGGAGCACAGAACGTTATGGTAGGAGTATCAGTAGAGCCCCACTATTGTCCAGAACCACATTCCTTCCTCCTCTGCAACTGACATCCACCGAGTCTCATGTTGGACGCTTTGATACGTTGGACCGAGGTCGATCTCGGCGGAGAGAATTGGACGACAATACCAGTGCCGAGCCAGAAGTTGCAGAAGGCACTACTAAGACGAGTTCGAGTGGAGCTAGTCGTCCTGGGGCTGGTATGATATTTCTGGCAACTTGGGCTTTCTTTAGTTTCGGGACTCTCGCAGGAAATAGGGTTGACCTTTCCTCTAGTAATCACGCGAGTGTTGGGAGGGTGTTGTCCACAAGATCATTACCAGTCCCAAACTTACCAATGACTGTTCCGGAGACCATCCCTATGATTCACCCAACAGACATTCCTTCGACTTCCATTGTTGGACATCTTCGTTTCCTAAGTATCCATGATCAATCCATTCACGACACCATTCACGATGATGTGGCATCTACGTATGCCTCCAGGGAACGCATTCTCGGTCGTATATTCGCATGGCTCTGCGCAGCTTTGTACTTGACTTCACGATTGCCACAAATACGGAAGAACGTGAGTGCGATTTTCCGTTTTCAGTTAAAATATAAGTTTCACAAAATCGTCAGTTTATCAGGAAATCCGTCGAGGTAAGTATCAACGGTCTTACGAGGAAATCGACTGAAAAATCATTCCCAGGGTCTTTCGATGTATCTCTTCGTCTTTGCATTCTTAGGAAATGTGTTTTACGTATCATCTATTCTGTCATCACCCAATATCTCTCTCCCGCCACCCCAATCCGCTGCTTTCATCAAAGAATCCATACCGTGAGTGGTGACTTCTCTCCTTTGTCCAAAAGCTGACAGGTGTGGACCAGATATATCCTCGGGAGTGCTGGCACACTGATATTTGATATCACTATTGTTTCCCAGTCATTCATCTATCGGCCGCGACCACGCAGATATCGAGGCCGGTCAAGTTGGAGCAGACAAAGGGACGACGAGGAAGCGGGGCTGTTGACAAGCGACTCCTTCTTTGGCACATCCTCCTAGCTCGTCAGGTCTCTTTGAGCACAACCTTCCGCCGTGGTGCCCAGGGGTCTGATTCCGAGCTTTCGCAATGACTTAGAACGTTGTAGACTCTGTAATAAATTTTAATGGACCATTAGATGAACACGTGACCCTTCGACCACTTGGAATGCACAACTCCACGACTCGACCTGGAAAACAGACGCTCAACGAGAAGCTATCCATCAACCCAACACCATGCCATTTGGTATTCACTACTTTGAATACATCCCGCTGCATCTCAACCATTCTTTTTCCAGCGATCGCTGGTTCTGGACTATCTTTGCCACAGTTGCTACACGCTGACGGCCCGCGCCTTTGCGCGTGATAGCACGATCAGACATCTCGACGCGGACGGTGACGAGATTATGCAGCCAGAGAAGGCTTCGAGTGATGCTTACGCGGGACTCGCCAAAGAGGCAATGTGGCTAGTTGAAATTCGCGAAGGTGGGTCTTATCGTAACCAGAATCACGATCAACAGCCAAGCTGTACAATTCCAATAGAAATTCGGACATCCATTCTCTCAGGATACGTTGATGATGCGGTTACGCTCCTCAACGAACACTTTCCCTCAGTTCTCTCTGGGACTGTCGATCATACTCGCGAATCCTACAAAGAGGCGCCGTCAGCGGACCGATTACAGTATATTCCACCGACTTCTGTTGATCCCACACACCTGTCACTTAATCTCCGGATCCTTTCCTTTATCGAAGCATGTCGCTCTGTCCCCCTTCCTTTCTACCCCCCAGAACTAAAACCGTCGTCTTATGCGACTCACACCAAGCCTCGTCTTCCCCCACAGCCTCAATATGATATTGATGATCCAGAAGAGATTGAGAGGCACAAGGCCGATCTACTGGCCAGGGCACAAAAGCTCTATGCCGCCGCGACAGTGCTGCAGAAACCTAGGGATCGGGAGATCTATCAAAAGGAGTTGCAGAATGTAGGCGGTTTACTTGCTTACAAGGTTCCCGAGGAAAGTTCGATGTCGCGATATCTGACCCAGGAGAGACGAGAGGCCGTTGCAGAGCAAGTCAATAGTGCTATTCTTTGTAAGTGTGCCGTTCAGACTATCAGATAACGGAGATATAACGCGATATTTCTCAATCAGATAGGATGGGACAGCCAGTAATCCCGCATTTAGAGTTGTGTACACGGTACACGTCCACATTGTGGTCCTTTATGCACGATCTTGGCGTTACATCCCCTCCGTTAGGAAAGCGACCTCCTGGAGTAAAGTTGCCCCCAACGAGCGGAAGTCAAGCAAAGCCGTCTTCAGCCAAGGGTTCTGAAGAGGTTCGCGTTTGTCTTTTCCCAGGCGCAATCTGTCTAAAACTTTTTATTCACGCAGGTTCTGCCACGATTCGACATACAGCAATTTCTTGACTCAAAAACGTGAATCCATGCAGTAGATACGTCCTCGCTTGTCTTTACTAGCTATCGGTTTTGTAATAAAATAGGATTGGCGCTGTGAGAAATAATGACGTAAAACTGTACAGTTGTGGGCTTTGATACGTTTGGGTGGATTCAAGTCATTGATACGACAATTTCAATGGCGCCCTCAACGACGTGCGTGTTCGACTTGATTTTCTTGCTTGGAACACAATTCTGACGATGTTTTACCGAGATGCAGTGTTCCCAGTGCTTCGGTCAGCGCTTTGGGTTTCTTCACGAATCTAGTTATTGACATTCTTCAAGGCTCTTGAAGTTCCAGAGACACTTCTCAAGAAACGCAAGCAGAATGAAAAGGCTCGTGAAGAGCGTCTTGCCGCCGCAACAGCAGCCCGCAAGGTGAGATATATATACAGAAGTTTCCTGGCTTTCTTATTTGCATGATGCATACAATTCGTTTGACGAATGGCTAGTGGGATCTGTTTCTACGATGTTGCCTTTCATTATCCATCTTTCGGGACTGACTCTTTAATTCGCTCATCCTTCAATCATGTTGTGGTCGAAGCTGAACAACCATCTCATTTTAGGCTTCAAAGGTCAAGCGAAAAGTTATCTTCAAGCGCGCAGAGACCTATGTAAAGGAGTATTTGGCAAAGGAGAGAGAAGAGGTCCGTCTGAAGCGGGCCGCCAGGACGGCCGGAGACTTCTACGTTTCGGCCCAGCCAAAAGTTTACTTTGTTATTCGAATTCGCGGGTAAGTGTTTCCTGTTCAAGGCAGTCTCAAGTTCGGAAACCAACGGCCTTTATCCAGCATCAACGAAATTGCTCCAAAGCCTCGCAAAATCCTTCAACTTTTCCGTCTCTTACAAATTAACAATGGCGTATTTGTGAAAGTCACAAAGGCCACGCAACAGATGCTACGTTTGGTTGAGCCCTATATCACATATGGGTTTGTTATATTCCCTTCTTTCGGTTTCCCTCACTCAATAGCTCTGTTGACCAGCGAGCCTAACCTAAAGTCGGTTCGCGAATTGATCTACAAGCGCGGCTATGGGAAAGTGAACAAGCAACGTGTCCCTCTGAGTAACAACAGCATCATTGAGGAGGCACTCGGAAAACATGATATCCTCTGCGTCGAAGACCTCGTACACGAGATTATCACCACTGGCCCAAACTTCAAGCAGGTGAGTTGGAAATGCCCTGGCTTATTATCTTGCTTACACATGATCAGGCCTCAAATTTCTTGTGGCCCTTCAAACTCTCCAACCCCACAGGTGGCTGGAGAACACGTAAATTCAAGCACTACATTCAGGGCGGCGATTTTGGTGATCGGGAGACCAACATCAATGCACTCATCCGACAGATGAACTAAAGGGACATTGATAGCTTTCAGAGTAGGGTATCCTCTACCAAAAATATACATTTACCAAAGAGTGTTGACCAGCCGACCATAAGCAATGAGAAAATAGGTTTCCCACGGCTGGAAACCTCAATCCTTTGCCATGCGTATCGAAAAGTGTTACTTTTGCTCGACGAGTGTGTATCCCGGGCACGGTATGGCTACACTTCGTCTGGTTTGAGTGAAACTAAATTGACTGCAGGGAGTGCCTTCGTCAGAAATGATGCCAAAGTTTTCCGTTTCTGCACATCAAAGTAGGCCCTCTGGCTTGCCTTTCCGCCAAAGATGACCATCCCTGAAAGCTTACCAGGTGCCATAAGAATTTCAAGTCAGTCAAAGTGCCGTTTATGTCGCTGACCGCCGTCCCTCATGTCATCGTGTTTCTATCAGAATGAAACGGAACCCGCGAAAAGTTCGGTGGACGAAGGCGTTTCGCAAGGCGGCCGGCAAGGAAATGACTATTGCGAGTAGCACCCTCCTTGCTTTTCTTCAACCTTGTTCCTTCGTCACTAAATCGTCGTTTCGATAACAAGGATTCGACGATAGAGTTCGAAAAACGGAGAAACATTCCCGTCCGTTACGACCGCGAGCTTGTGCACACGACTCTTAAGGCGATGAAGCGGGTAGGGGAGATCAAGAAACGAAGAGAACACGTTTTCTGGAAGAACAGGCGAGACTCTTCGTTTTCATCGTTATTTGGTTTTCTCAGACGAAAATCCTTTCCTTAGAATGGCAATCAGCCGAGAAAAGCGCCGCGCCCATCGCGCAAAAGTCAGACAATTGGAGGCCGAGAAAGCATCAACCACACTTGTTGAGCCTATTTCTGTCGAATCTCCAGAAGCTAGGAAGGTCGCCGAAAAAATTACGGTGCCTCGGAAGGCAAAAAGCGCACTGGTTCAAGGGGAAGGACGGACGATGGGTATGGAAGTTGATTGACCCATTACCACATCCAAATGCAATTGGACACCTTATGGTACGATGAGATCCGTCTGGATGAAAGGCTGGATTGAGTTTAACTGGTTCTACCTTTACTACGCCTAGCTAATCGTGTCAAAAGGTTGTATTCATTATCACACTACAAAACGATAGCATGGAGTAATATCGTTCAACTTAGCGATGTTTGTACTTCGCTTCAGCTTCGTGTCGGATGTCTGGGTCCAAGGTGTTTCGGAAACCGAGCAGGGTTTTCCCAACAGCCTCACTGACACCAATCATAGGCTTCAATACTGCAATGGGAACCGCACGAATGACTGCACGAACAGGGCCCTGTACAGTTCGTTAGTTGGAAGGTCATCATCATTGATGTTGAGACACACCTCACTCCCTGACCTTTCGTAAACCTCCATGGGTACAGCGAGAATTGTTTGTGCAGCGGAGTTGAAGTTCCTCTGTAGGCTTCGATACGCCGTTTGAACCCCTTCCGTGATGTCTACTGGTTGCTCGGCATATCTACTGATCAAATCGGCAGCCTCCTCTTCATCCTCGGGATGTTGAATATACTCGCCACCAAGTGGGGGAACTTGCAGGGCTTCCATTGTAATGGGGTGCTGAAACTGCCCCCCCAGAACCCCTTCGGCCTGCTCGAGGATGACCTGCGTACCTGTTGCTAGACGCGCCCCTAACTTGATGGCTTCCATTGCCGTGGACTTGACAAATGCAGTTGTGCCTTTTTGCACCCCCCGAACGATACGACCATCCTTTTTGTACTGTGCAATAGGCAGCAACACAAGATCCGCGAATCCGGAACCAACATTAACGACCGAGCGAATTGGAGATACGCCTGAAATAACTTCCATCAGCTGGGTCGCCTTCACGTCTGGTGTCCATAGATCATTCAGCATTTCAAAAAGCCTCGGCCACCCAGTGATCTGAGCAAAATGCATGAGAAATTATGACATGCTCCAAGCCACTCTAGTACATACCCCAGACAACGTAATGTGCCGTAAGGTCATCTCTGCACCGTCGAAATGGAAGAAGTTCATAAGTTCAATTGTTCGCCCCTCGCGCAAGGCCCGGTAATCCACTCGGCGAGGTTTATAGTCCAGCTTCAAATCGACGGGGAAAATCTCTGCGAGTTCTGCCACAAGTCGCTAGAGGTAAGCGAAAAAGTATGTTTTATTTATGCAGGCTTACGGAAGTAAATTTCTCCTTCGGAAGATTCTTTGCTCGAAGTCGGCTCGACATGAGGATCCTTGAAGCTGAAAAACCGTTTCAGAAAGTCAAGCGCATCTTGATCGACGTAGAGCCTAAGGGGCAAAATTTTGGCCTGCAATTCCAAGCATAAGGATAAACATTGATGCAGAGAAATGAGGGATCTACACGCAGTCTAGCTTCTTCCGATGGGTGGCCCGGAACAGGACGGACATTGCGTAGTTCTACGCGGACCATGTTAGAACCTGTTTCTCGAATGTTGCCTCTGGAATCCGTCCTCAACTCGGTTAAGAATTTCTGCCAGGTAGACGTCTTGATATGATCTAGGATTTCGACGTCCTTGATGGTGGCCAACGTTCTAGAGAGTAAAGTCTGGTCCGGCCAATAGTGGTCTATCTCCGCGTCTACTCCCGAAAACCGAAACTCCATGCTAGGGCCTCTGGACCGAGTCAATCGCTTTCCATGTATACGAGTTGAGCGTGTCCTCGTCTTTTCATTGGATGGGGGTTTGAGTGGCTGCCACGAGCTTTGACTGGTTGCATCATAATTATCATTCAATTCCTCGTCAATAGCAGCGATTAGAGCGCTTGGATCAAGGTCATCAACATTTTGCTCCAGGCCGATGTATACAGAATTGAAAAGAAGGGTACTCGTCTCCTCGATGCTTGGGTCTTGAGTCTGTCCGGTGGCAACTAGTTGCCTAATTTTAGCCAGCCGTCGGCGCATCTCCTTGACTTCATTTTCGATGGTCTTGCGGGTTTTACTCCAGTCATATCCATCGTAAAGGAATATGGTAACATCGCAGTCATGAACTCTTATCGAAAGAGTTGTTTCCCCTAGCCTGTTGCAAAGAAAGAGATCAATGAACGGAAGGATGACATAGTGCAGTGATCACTCTTTATTGCCATCTGATGACTCGGGTGGCAGCGTTGCAAAATAGTCCTCGACGATGTGAAGGCCCTCCGGGTCGAGCACTTTAATGGTCTCGCCACCGATTCGAGAGACGACGCCTGTTTGCAGAGTGCCTGGAGGTGATCCGCCCACTTCAGTCTCTTCGATATCAAATTCTTCGAGATCATCGTCGCGAAGTTCTCGTAGACCGGCTGCGGTCCCGAAGGATTCATCAAGATAATCCAGGTTTGTTGGAAGGTCATCGTGGATCATGTCGATGGTGGGTCCAATTTCTGGAGCCGACTTGAAAGCATGCTCGTCGACGGAAGCTGGGTTACGCGTCAGTGCGAAATTTGATGCGGAACATGCAGATGCTATCACCCAACACGCTTGGCTGAGAAGGTAGCTGCTCAGTGATGATTGCGGGTTGTCTTCGAGCATTTGGCAGCCTGACTTATGCATCAGCCGAAGTACAAATAATTACTTGGAAGAGCTCGCACTGTTCTTTGTCGGGAGGACTGAATGTGTTACTCAGATGGCCAGCGAATAGAGTGACGGGTGTCATAGTGTCAGCGCAAAGATGCAACCGCAAGTCGATACGATCAATGACAACCTGTATGAGGCAATGAATTAGCAGTCATAAGAATAAGGAAAGAGGTACCTCTGTGCTTGTGGGCTCCATAAGGTTGGTGCTTTTGAAGTTCATATCCAGGTCGGCAATTTCGACGAACAAGGCAAAGCCCAATGTCTGCAGAGATAGACCTGTCTAACACCTGAAAATATGCTGGAGTCTGCGACGAACCTTCCAATGCGAGAGGCCCTCTGAAATGAGGGAGGACCGGGGTACTTCAACTCGGGTGTCGCTAGCAGCTAGGTCATCTAGGAATAGCAGAGAAATGGCTGGGGCGGATAAACGAAACCGATTCTCCGGTGAGCCTCCGACAATGTCAGTCCAGAAGCCCAACTCTCCAATATAGAATATTGCAACGCCAGAGTGAGGAGGTACCGATATGTGGGTAGAACCATCCACAACCGTCAGAGATATACTGGTTCGTTCACTAGGAATTACGGATTCAAAGGTCTTTGATCAAATAATGGTTAATAGGGGGGGCGAGGAGAATTAGAAAGATACAAAGTACGCACACCAGGAGGAGCTTCCAAAAACCGTGTAATATCAGTAATCAAACCAAAGTCTGGGGTTATATTGTATGTAAACCCCTGTAACGACAACTTGATTCGAGATTCTTTTACGGTCGTCTCGGGAACTAATAGCGATGTAAATCGGAGTTTGAGAAGGGGTTTGGGACTCGACGACTGTAGAGTAGTCGATGGGGATTTAATGATAAATCGGAATATCAATACGCACCAGGCTGCGTGCAGTGGTGAGAGAGATGAGGGGTATCACCTTACCCCCGGAAGCGGTATCCGACACATTCAGATCCATCATTGCGAGGGTGAATATCGTCTCATCCTAAATAAGAGTGTCGAATCGTAATCGAACATAAAATTAATGAGATCACAGACCTTCCCTGCCGGTCGCAATTCCAGCGAGGCATCTACATCCGATGCGAAGATATCTAATGGCCGGACGACGGTGGAACTACCTTCGTTGAGTCGACCAAGCATTAGCCTGGTGGATGCTGAAAGATAAGCAATTCTTATCAATAATATGAAAAAGTTGTGAGTGATTGATGCAACCTTCAGAAATCGCGATCTCGATGATCATCTCTTGACCTACAATTTGATGTGTACTTCCGTTGTCGCTGTCACTCCGCCGTGACCTTGCGAAATATCGACTTCCGATAAGACTTGTGTCTCTGCTATCGGCTTTCTCTGTGTCTGACCCTCCATCATTAAAGGTCCGCTCGACGAGTTGAGTGACGTTATCTGCCCAATATTGGAGATCATCAAGCAAAGCTTTCGACAATTGGACATTAACAGAAGGGACATCTACAGTCAAAGCGCGAGCTGTCGAATTGGTCACGGGCTCAGAAGATTGACTCTGGGGATGATTCAACCCGATGAGAGCTATGCGGGGCTTTAGAGACTGTGGAAGATCATTGCCGTCTGGTTCAGATACATGCTGTGTCCTCCCTGATACTTCTTGGTCGGAAAGCAGAGGTCCTAGGGAGATGACCGCAGTGGCCTTGCCATCACCAGCCGGCGAGCATCCAATCACAATTCTCCTACATTCTGCAGACCATAGGGCCGATGACGATGATATATTGGATCGCACAAACCTCGCAACCGATTTCTTAAATGTTGTGGATCCAATGGACCATGTTATGTCGTGCAGATCGAATACTAATGCTCCAGACCGGCGCATAGAAGATGAGGGAGTTGGCGTCCGAATTTGAATTCGCATCATAGGTAGTTTAATCGATACATTTGATACCGTTTCCTTGCTTGAAGTACGCTACCACAACCGACAGAAGAAGTCAGCGATAATAACATCGGAGACTGTAAAAAGACAACCTTTCGCCCAGACCTTCTTGTCTTCTGAACGGCTCCCTGCTTCCGGTAGTCGAAATCGAGGTCCAGGTCCTTCAAAACCAACTTCTCCAAACGACGTCTCTCTTTCTCCCTCTCTCTGACATCCATAACGCTTGGCACAGCAGCCGGTTTATGATACTCTTCTTCACTCGTGCTCTCGAGGCTACTTTCTTCATTCGCTCTCACCTTTCCCCCTCCCAGATCGCCTCTTGAACCCACAACTTGGTCCAGAAATGACAGCAAGCCGTTTGGATTCAAAGCCAATCCAAGGTCTACGAAGAGATGTAATGGCACAGTCTTCAACTCTACGAGCTGAGTGATCTTATTGGGGACCTTCTTTCCGGTAGCCAAAGATATGACTACCTTTGCACTTGCACAGACTGCCGGAGGGTTTGGCGTTTGTGGAATTGACTGTGCATTCGGCTCGCTGGATACAGTGACAGACTTGATTGGTGGCTCGGCTCCGGGTCTGCTTTTGGGCGGTTCGTCTAAACTACCCTGTCGAGCTTCGTGACCGCGCTGGGGCTTGAAACGGCTCCGCCATGTCGAAAGCTTCATCCCACGCTTTTGATGTTTCTCATCTGTCCAATCGATTAAGTCGAATGTAGGTAATTGTGGATATGAACGAGAATGGCTCTCTTCGGATGTGAATGTGGCAGAGTCTATGTGAACATGATTAGGTGGGTATTGGGACGGAAGGTGGTGGTCTGTTATCAAGATTGGTGAAGCATACATCGTGACTTCGTGGCTCGGAGTTGATTTGGCATGAATGGCAATTACGGAAAGGTCAGAAATTGACAGCATTAACGTCTTCGCGGTCTGATTCGTCGTCGAAGCTTCATTCCGGGTCTGCGATGGTCTTTCCTGCGCTGCGTTCCTGACAGGTGCTGAGGAGTTTAAAACCAGAGACAAAGATATATTCTCCACGTGTGTACGAACGTAACCCTCAATCAACCGGGGAGGCACGAGAGGATGTGCAAAAAAGTCTGCCAATGGTTCATCCATGTTAGAGGCTGAGATTCCACAGGTACGATCCCACGGAGTAGAAGACAACAGAATGAGAACAACACCACGCGCCCTCACACTCCCTTCCACATCCGGTCCCATTACTGAGGTTGGTGAACCAGCAGGGTCTAACAGGTCTGGGGCCAAGGTGGAACTGGTCCGCGAGGAATTGTGAGGGGTCAAAATGTCGAGTATGTCTATCAAGCAGCGCACATGCCACGCGTAAAGGGCGCAAGACAGTAACCCAGTAGTTAATGATAACTGGAGTTTCTCTTCTCCTTGAGCATGTGGCTCGTCGGTATTCGGTGCAACAGAAGGGTCGGTGTCGGATGAAGATGTTTGAGAAGATGGATAGGGCGGTATTGTAAACCTAATTATGACAGGTTCCGGACCGAAAGATAGGATCATCTCTTCCGCGGGTTCCACATCTTTTCTTGTTGCATCATCATCTAGCTCGGGATTAGGATTAGGCAGTGATCCAGACGTTCTAGTATCCGAAAAATTCGCTTCAACCTGGTCACCAGTACCAAGTGGCTGTATCTTGTGAGGTGCATCAACCAGAATGGGTTCATTCGAAACAACTTGATGGAGATTGCTTGGTGCGGAAATCAGAGAGGGTGCTTCCTGCGGGGGGAGGCAAGCGATTGATTGTGACATCAAAAACTGGGTGTCCTCGTTAAGGGAAGAAGAGGATGACGCAGGTGAAGGAGATCGAGGAGGGGGGGTAAGATGAGAAGGTACGGTGGGTGACACTGGTGAAAGCGTAGCAGGGGATGATGGCAAAAAGATCTGTCGTTGTAGGTTCCGCGCTGTTACGGTTACACCTGAAATAAAGACCGTTCCCGTTTCCCCGACAGAAGATTCCCCACGATCCAAGGTTTTGTTGTCAGTATTCACGTCAATGTTCCTTGTTTCTCTGCCGTAACGAATCTCCGGAATAGAGATGGTAAAACTCGAATTTCCCGGATAAAGAAATGTCAGCTTTGTGTCGACGGCATCGAATTCAAATCTACTGAGAAGGTGTTCGATGAGTGAAGCAAACATAGACACTCCGGCGGGATCGGCATCCGGGTGAAAATCTTCGTCGGCTGAGGACGAAAATGGATCGAAGCTACCAGGAACGCTGTTCTCACCATCTATACGAGAAGAAACGAGATCGGGGTGGAAGGATTCGCGAAGGATTGCTTCCTCTCGAGGACTTAGTTCCTTATGAAGGAACGATTCAGCAACTGACGCGACAGAGTCAGCAAGATTCGAGCTCGAATGCGACGGGTTATTGGACGTGGAGGGATGTAAGTGGAAGGTGAGGTGAAGAGAGTGGAGCGAGAGTCCCACGGTGGAGGTGAGTGGATTTGGCCAAGGAACACGAACAATGACAGAAGACACGGAACCCTCGTGGAGTTGAATTGGCAGGCCAGGGGTCAGCTGGTTTATCGCCTAGATATTGTCAGAATAATTGCTGTGTGAAAGAGGGCTCGGAACGTACTTCATTATCTAACTGGAGATCCTTGACCTGGACAAATCCTGATCCGATCTGAGAATCTATCTGATGGACATCAAGTTGACCAGGTTTTAGCAAATGCCCGAGTGATTTCTTGAGCACAAACGTCACGAATCGTCGCTGTATGTCCGACGGAAGAGGGATGTTGATAGTTGGGAAAGTGGGAAGCCATGAAGTGTACCAGGACGTCATTTCTACACCAGGGTGGTCAATTCACGTCGAAAGGGCGTTCGCACCGATAATGTCGTGTCCGGCTTGAGCTGATCCTTGATCTCAATGAGGGTCATGAGAGTCAGCACCTTGAACACAAAGTGCACGTCCGTGATTGACATTACCTTTGGTTTCTCACGGTTATGAAGCCAGGTGTCCCGGACACCACATCGACATCGATCATCGATCATCGACCTGCCACATAGATGGTTCTGGCTGAATTGGGACGGAAGCTCAATGCAGCGCTCTCTGCGCTCAACAGAGTGTCTGTCGTTGATGAGAAAGTCTGTTTTCACCATGTTCTACGATTGATCTTCATCTCATATGTCTATGAAAGGTTCTTGATGCAACTTTGAAGGAAATAACTGCTGCGTTATTGGAGTCCGACGTCAATGTAAAGCTGGTAGCGTCTCTACGGCAAAAAGTGAAGGCAAAGGTCAAGGATGTGCTCGAGGCCAGTGCCGGGGACAAGTCAAAGCAAGCCAACAGGAAAACTCTCATACAAAAGGCAAGCAAGCTGTGTTGACCTTAGCAAGGATCTGTGAATGATGTCACACAGGCGGTATTCAATGAACTTGTTCAATTGGTTGATCCCGGTGTGGAGCCTTACAAGCCAAAGAAAGGCCAGCCGAATGTTATAATGGCCGTTGGTCTTCAGGTATGAATTCCGGTTCGTGAGTTTGCATTCTTTTCTAATCTCTATCGTTTTCAAGGGCAACGGCAAGACGACGACATGCACAAAGCTTGCTGTGCATTACCAGAAGCGTGGGTTTAAATCCAGCATCGTTTGTGCAGATACCTTCCGTGCCGGTGCATTTGATCAAACACGACAGTCTGCAACCAAAGCGAAAGTCGCCTACTTTGGATCGTACACCGAGACGGACCCGGTCGTAATCGCGGCTCAGGGCGTTGCCAAATTCAAGAAAGAACGATTCGACGTGATAATAGTAGATACCTCTGGTCGACACAAGCAAGAGTCAGAACTATTCGATGAAATGGTACAGATTGGGCAGGCTGTCAAACCTGATATGACCGTCCTGGTTTTGGACGCTAGCATCGGTATCGATCTATTCGATTTACATGCTTTTAAATACCCACTAACGATTGCCAGGTCAGGCCGCGGAGGCTCAAAGTCGTGCGTTTAAAGAGAGCGCAGACTTTGGCGCTATCATTGTAACCAAGATGGATGGTCACGCAAAGGGTGGGGGTGCCATTTCAGCGTGAGCGCAGAATGTTCCAATGATAGAGCTCATCTCAAACTCGCTAAAGCGTCGCCGCTACCAAAACCCCGATAATCTTCCTCGGAGTCGGAGAACACCTCCACGATCTCGACAAATTCTCCCCGCAGCCTTTCATATCAAAGCTATTAGGTTTAGGCGACATGCAAGGACTCATGGAACATATGCATGATCTCGCTGCACAGAATCCAGACAAACAAAAAGAAATGGTGAAGAAGCTTGAGGAGGGGAAACTGAGCATCCGCGATTGGCGGGAGCAACTATCAAACGTCATGAATATGTAAACTCTGATGCCTTCCTTCCCCCGGGATTAATTTCTGACGCCCCTATGCCAAAATTGCAGGGGCCCGATCAGTAAAATTGCCTCCATGATCCCCGGCCTCCCACAGGACATGCTGGCTGGTTCAGACGAAGAAGGTGCTTTGCGGATGAAACGCATGATCTTTATAACCGATAGTATGACGGCTGCCGAACTTGACTCGGACGGTTCTCTTTTTCTGGAGATGGGCAAGGATGGCAAACCAGTTAGCTTAACGTGGCGGGTGAAAAGAGTGGCACGGGGTAGTGGGACGAGTGTTCGAGAAGTGGAAGAGCTGCTGTGTCAGTACAAGGTAATGGCAAATATGGCAAAGCAAGCGGGCGGGAAAAATGGGTGGTATGTATATCTTCGGGTTGGTGCATGTGCAAGTCTAATGTAACGGCCATAGGTTGCAGACAATTCAGAAAATGCAAGCCGCAGCGGGCGGCAAAGGCCGAGGTGCAAATGGGATGCCAACCCCTGCACAGATCCAGGCCATGCAGGTATGTGAGCCAGGATGAAAGCATTACACACATTCTCAATGTCATTTAAAGCGAGCCATGCCCCCTGGGATGTTGCAGCAGATGCAACGTCAGATGAGGAGCGGGGGCGGAATGCAGGAGATGATGAAGGCTATGATGCAGGGCCAAGGGGGCGACCAATTGGATATGGAAGAGATGCAGAGTAAGATTTGCTTGTTGGTCTCAACTTATCACGTCGTTGATTGTATTTCAGGAATGATGTCTTCGATGGGCAGCGGTCTTGGGGGGTTGAGTGGTCTCGGCGGTTTGGGGGGAGTGGGAGGGAGCATGGCAGAGATGTTCAAGATGATGGGTGGCCGGTGAATTGGTTACTGCATCACCTCGTTGTAGCATACATCTAGCATACATTCTCCCCGTTCAGGTCATACTGTGGTCATTTTGCCAATACGAGCATCAGTTGATGGTCACTCGATGTTAAACCAAGATGGGTGAACAGGGGTTAGTCTCGTTTTCCCTCCATTTTCCTCCATTTCTTCTGCACTGATGCTGCGCTTTTATTTCCGAAGATAAACGAGGAAGTGTGCTTATCTGCCCCAGTGTGTTTCGACCGAACAGAAGATGTCGCAAATAAGATCTGCGGTGGTTTGGCTAAGGTCAGGGAAAGAGGTGAAGTCATCATCAACTTACTGCCCATAGCCCCCAAAGGCTGATGACCGCTGAGCTTACGAAGACGATCGAAGCCAACGAACCGACTTGCTTCGCATTGTATGAAAGCAAAGCCGTCAGCGAGCTTGCTCCCGTGAGTGGCCCGATCAAAGGGTTGTCTGCGAGGGGGTTCTGCTGTTTGTTTCGAGGCGTGATGGGTGACGATGTAGGATTCTGAGTGTTCCGGGAAGTATTCAATTGGTAATTAAAGACTGGACGACCGAAGTAAACACACGTTTAAGATCAATGCCAAGCCCACTCCCGCGAGCCAAATACCGAAATGTAGACACAGAAATTTTTCGAAAGGTGTCAAGGAGTTTCGGTCGGAAGATGTGGCAGCAAAGAAAAGAAGAATGCGGGGAAAACATGTTAAACACGCCGAGGAAATAAATAACCTGTTCGTCAATCAAATGAAAAATGAGAACTATTCCATACTGGTTGATTATACCGACAGTGCTGCGGTAACCCAGCTCCAAAGCGCAAGCGTATTGTCCGTAAATTCCTCAGAAGGATCGCTCTTCAGAGTGACCTGTCCTCCTGCCTTAGCTGTAGAGCGCGAGAGATCGCCCATTTGAATTTCAGTCATAGTTCGATGGTGAAGGGTGGCAAGTTATTTGATCATGATGTCATAATGTCATAGCTGGTATTTACCTCAAGCGTGGCACAACTACAAGGTGTTCGGCACCAAGCAATGAGTTATAGGTTTGCTGGCGAAGAAAAATACATCCTCTCTGCATCTGCATCTGTTTTTTTCATTGTCGGTTCTTTTAATTATGAGTATGGATACAGTAGATTGATATGAATCGTCCAACAGAAAACAGGGCTAGGGCATGCAAAAATCACCATTGACCACCAGAACCTTGATCCCACCCTCCAGCGCTCTGTATCATAGCGTGGCGAGCAGGATTCATACCAGGGGGAATCGGTGCTTGTTGTTGAGGGAATCCTGGGGTGCGAGGTGCGAACGCCGATGGGGTTTGGTATCCATACTGAGCAAAGCCTGGTGTGGTTGCACTCGCAGGAGTAGTCCCACCTGCATAAACATTCGGGGTTCGGCCAATTTGGCGCACTGACATTCGCCCTGGCGTTACATGTCCGGGAGTCCGTGCTGGAGTACGAGTACCAGCTCCATAAGGTGTCCTTCCCGCTCCACCCCCCAAATTCTGAGATTCATGAAGGTGTCTGGATTATCAAGCCAGAGAATCAGCGATCTAGAATATAAATGCGGCGAGTCCCAACTTACCTGACTTTGAAAGCATCACAAAGTTCAGGAACCCCAACTGCAGCAGCATCAAATAGATAGTAGGCCTCCGGTGCGACACGAACAGGCTGAAGGAGAGGTGAGTGTGACTCAGGGACGAAATAGTAGACGACGAACCCAGGTCTGAACAGTAGAGTTTTTGTTGGCCAGAAAACAAAGGCTGAAATGACCGGGCCGCTTGCGGTTTAACGTGAACCCGTACATACTTTTTGCGGGGTTTGCTGCCACAAAGTTTTTTAGGAAGAGGTCTGATAGAATACCGGGTCAACTATCACGTAGATCAATAAGCTTGTACGGCCTCACGAAGATCATCTTCATTGCCGTGCTTGAATTTCTCATGGGCCATGAGCTCTTCAACCCGACGAGCCATTGCTTGAACGTGGTTGACAATTAACTCATCCAAGTCAACGTAGCTATGCGTGCTGTCGACGATGAGTTGGCTGCCAATAGTTTGCCCGGTGGGGTCAGCATTTGGTTCGGTGACGTCTGGTAGCGTAAGTTTAGGAAAGGAATAGCGGCGTTTGAGATAAAAACGACAGACCAATATGCTGGTAGAGTTTGTCATCTACCTTCCATGTCACCGCTAGATGATCAATGCCTTTCGAGGAAGGCCGAATCACTACATCGCCACGTTGCTGCTTATCCAAGTACGCTTCCGCTTGGGCCGTGTTGAAATTGTGGAAATTGGGGTGCTTGATGACACGTCGTGTTTGATCTACTTCAGCCCTCTTTTTCCTGGCCTGTAATTCCGTGTCACGGTCGCATTTCTGATGATTCCAGGCATCATCGTGTCTGATCCGACGAAATGGGCCATCTCCAGCAGCTACATCCAAAGGACGAGATGAGAGCTCGACGAGGAACAAATCCTCGTTCAGGTCTATCTTGACCTCAATAACAACGCCCGGGATGGTTTGACCCTTTTTCACGACGTTATAGGGGATCTCGTTACCTTGATCCGAGAGGTAGACCACGTGGATAACCCCATCGATACCCGAGTCTAGACGGACAGACACGAACTGCTGTGTTACGCGAATGGCAAGAACCGAAACAATGAGGCCAATTCGCAAAGTCCGTTGCGTTTCACCGCTGAGCATGGTCAAGACATCCCATGGTCCAAGAGGGGTGAAAGGGTTGCGATGCTCAGCAAATGGTTTCAAGAGTTCCTCGCGAATAACGTTGAGCGTATGTCGCTTCCGATCCTCATTGGCATCATACATGCTGATGGCAAACTCGTCCAAATTGAGCTCTGACAACTTCCTCTCGTTCTGGTCATCTTGCATAATGAGGGAGATAACGTGCGAAGGATGTTCGTCGTGGACGTCTTCTTCGTCCAGTTCAAGAGCGTCCGTTGCCATTTTACGCGCCAACTCGTAATCCTCTGGGTGGATGCGGGTGTCATCCAACGGATCCGGAACATCATCGTCCACGTGGCGGGGTTTTGAGGGTTTCGTCCCGGGCTCGTGGGATATACGTAAAAAGCCCGCAGCATTGAGGAATATCTTAGTTGTCAAAATGCCACTCCGGATGAACTGATCGCGGTTAACAAGGTTTCCTCCCTGTGTCGAAAGAATATCAAAATCATGCAAAAATGGTGTTGAGACAAGACTGACCATCGCACTAATCTTCTTTACCATAACCTGTGCTTTCCGCGGCCCCAATCCGCAGACGAAAGGAAGGAGATGCTGATAGTAGTCATCAGTGACCGCGCGGTTCACATCAACCCCGACTTTATTTGTAACATCGACGAGAACTCGCTCAAACGCGGACAAGAGCTTTTCCTTCGGAACCTAACGAAGAGTGAGCAACGAACGGGGACTGGACTAGTCATGACGCTTGAGCTCACCAGATGTTGGTCATCTTCGTCGAATGAGATAGCGGTGATGTCGGGCCCTAAAGCGGCGTATTCGTTCAATGGGTTTTGAGTATACCGCGCCAATCCAACACAATACTTTGCGGTTGGAGATAAAGCGCTGAACTCATCCGCGGCCCGCTTGCTGTGTTGATAAATACGGGCGACATCATCAAGAACGTAGATCACCGGAATTTCGAACGCCTGTTCGTTTGAATTACTCGCATCGCCGGTCCATGCACCACCTCCATTCATTTCCGAAGATTCGCCTCTCAAGATTTCCTTGACACGTTGAGAGAGCTTGGCCGTTGCCATACTAAACCCACCAATCACGATAACGTCAGGTTTCCGACGCCTCAGAAGATCCCGAAACTCAGACTTGTTCTCTTGATCAACCAGATTGTCAATTTTAGCGTGTTCACGGAGCCGACCCGCTTCGTCTAGAAAAATCAAGGCAATGGCGTCCCTTTGTGGGTCACCTTTACCCCAAGACACAGCAAGAATGGATGCTGTATCACCTGGCCGCATTTCGGGAATCGCATATGGAGCAACATCGATACGCTGTAGAAACATTAGCAATTGAATAAACTGCAATTAATTGATGCTTACACTTCGTAACCGCGCCCCACACTGGGTTGCCAAGCAATCTTCGGCTTCTTCTCGGACCCATTCTTTTGTCCATTTGACGCCAACAGGAATCAGGTGTTGTTCTAGGGTTTCTTGTACAACCAACGCACGCTCCTCGTTCCATGCTTTCGCTGTGTCGCTGTAGCTATCTGACGCAAAAGCATCATTGAGCCGACGCTCAAACATTGCTTTTGCTTCCGTGGAAAGGAAAATGGATACCGTGACGAGGTGTTCCGCTTCAGCGGCAAGGATATGCAGAAATTGAGCCGTCTCGAGGAGATCTTTTACCTCTTTATGATACAGGTATTTGAAGTTCTGGGAAGAGTGAAAATCGAGTAAGTTGCGCTCACGTTGTAAAAGCACGGAAGCACGTACGTGGTATGGATGATATTCGTCGATCTTCAAGACACCTCTCTCTGTTGGTAGAACTGAGATTCGAGCTTGCACCTTAAAGAGTTCACGCATCTCTTGTCGGAGAAGAGGATCTTTGCCTAGTTCGGTCGATAGGATCATCCGAGCTTGACGAAGCAGTTCTTCTGGGCTCTGCGCTTTGGTTACGTCGACATCAACAAACTGTTCGGCGTAAACCAAGGGACTGAGTTCCTGATCTTCGACGAAATGTGTGTGATCAGAGGTGAGAAAATTGCGAACAATTTCATGAGGTTTAATTCCAAAACCCTGTGAGGACCGGTTGAGCATTCAACAAAAAGGGAAGTTACAAATCTATTACGCACTTGAGCCAGTTTTGATACGATGGTCTTTTTGGACACCTCATACGCAGAAATCCGACTGGGCATTTTGCGTTTCTTGGACTCCTGCTGCGATTGCTCGTCGTCGTGGAAGCGAAAGTCAGAGTTGTTTCGTTTCTGGTCTTTGAATTTCATCGCCAACCATTCCGTGGCATCTGCGACAACCTCGACACTGTCGCTATGTTGCCGTATCTCATTTTCGTAATATTCGTCCTGGACGCCGAGCCGCAAATATGAGGCATCCAAGGCGGCCTGCCTCTCCACCAGGGAACGATATTTTTGACCAAGTGCGTATATTCTCCATAGTTCAGACAAGTTTAAGAGCTCTACCCGAGATCTTATATCTTGCGGATCGAAATGTGAGAGATAGTCTCGTCTGTGAGTCCAGATATATGCTACCTCAAACTCCTGGATGAAGAGATATTTGAGGGCATATGTCACGGCAAGGACCAGGTCTTCCCTAAGGTGGGCTTGCGAGCCATCTGGAGCAAAGAAGTTTTTGGTTTTTTGTGTTGAAAGACGAGTGGTCACCCAAAGAGCGGCGCCCCCTAGATCCGCCTCAGACAGTTGTTTATGGACAGACAGCATTGCGGATTGAGAGAGAGAAGAAGTAGCAAGCTGCATACGCTCAGGAATGTCTTGAGCCCGGATTAAATCATCGTCTTCGGTGAGTAGACGTGCCCTAATTTCCGATGGTTCGAAGACCTGCCCGACTGTGAGATATTTTCCATGGGAATGAGCAGATAACGTACATCCTGATACTTCATTTCGGGCTTGAATTGTTCCTCTTCATCTTCGACTTCGTCATCCCCAGCCAAAGCGAACTCGTATTCGTCGCCGGCACCAAAAACATCAAATATTTCAGCCCAAGCGCTGGAGAGGAAAACCGGTTTAGCTTCACAAATGTCTAGCACCGAGGGAGGGATTTACTTAGCATCCATGCCAGCCAACTCTGGTCTGCCACCCCTAGCTTTTTGCCGCTCTTTTTCTAACCTTCTTCTTTGCCTTCTCTCCTCCTTCTCGTCTTCTCCTATAACCCCAGTCCCATCTGGATCCTCATCAGAGGTGACGAAACCATCCGAGTCATCCAGGTCAGAGCCATCTCCGCCACGGCCGTCGTCCCAAATCCGTTGGATGTCTTGAACTTTGGGAAGATCTTTATCGAGATCGTCATCAGACGATTCGACGACTGCCTTCATTTTCGACGAGGAAGCCGCCGAGGGGGATCCCGGCTTGCGGCCACGACGGAGGCGGGTTAGGCGATTCCTAAAGGATGCGCCTGTATTTTCCTCCAATAATTCTATATCGTCTTCCTCTAAGACCTCCTTCTCGTCATCAGCTGCAAGCGTTGATGAATAATAGTGGAATAATAAGAATAATCGTGGGCTCACGTCTACGATGGCGTCGCTTGCGTCTTTTCCGTCTTCTGTGTTCCTCTTCATTTTCTTCTTCCTCCCCCTCCTCTACAATAAAGCCTTCCCTAATCCGTTTCTCTTCCTCTTCATCTTCCTCAGGCTCTTCTGAGCTATCATCGGAATCTCCGGGCATGATCGCATCGCCTTCGCCCTCCTCTTCTTCATCTGCGGCGTGCATAGGGTCATCTTCTTTCTCCGCGAGACGATCAAGCTCCACGGGAGTCAGGGATGACATGGTAGACAGCAATGGCAATGAGAGCGCTTGCTGGGAATGGGAGGTACTTTGTGTAGCCACTGCTGACTCAGCACAGCCTGAAGTTTTTGAACCAGACGATGGCCGATGGTCTGTGGGTGTCTTTGTAGAGCTTGATGAAGGACATTCTGAATGTTTCTTTCAGAGAACGAGCATCTACGATTTCTTCGACTTGCCGTTGCGGAAGCCGAGAAGTGCACACCCACGTCAACCGCATTCTGCGTCGGATGTGTGCTCATAGCTAGGTCACCCCTTGAAAACGGCCAACCAGCGGTGCTCGCCAGCGGGTACTCAAGGGAGCTTGACGGAAATACACACGCTGAAGCCAACGCATTAGCTAAATTGCGTTCTTTGTCACAAGAGGAACTATCCGCTCTACATCCTTCAGCAAATTTATCCGATATACTCGCTCAGACGGATGTCTACACTACTATGGAGCCCTGCTCCGTCAGGACATCCGGCTTGGCCCCTTGTGCAGACGCTCTCATCGCAGCCGGAGTAAGCAGATGTTTCATTGGCGTGCACGAACCAGATGACTTTGTTACGTGCGAAGGTGCACGGAAATTAAAAGATGCTGGCATAGAGGTCATTTGGGTGAAAGGTCTTGAGGAAATATGTCTGAAGGTAGCTCGACGGGGTCATACCCCTCAATAACACGATTCATGTCTGCACGTGCAGTGCCACTTCCGTACTTTCATCGTGTTTAGCTCTCCGCGAGATCGAGTATTGGGCTATGCCAAGTGATTCCGAAGATGAAGGCCTCGATGACCTCGAGTTCGACAGGATGACAGATGCCGACTGTGAAGAGGACGTCGAAGGCGACGAGGACATGCTCGATACTATCGAAGCAGACGCCGGCGTAGACGATGCAAGCGAGGGAGATGATGTGTGTCATTGCCTACCTAGCCTTACGCCTTGTGTTCAAATGCGTGCCTCTCTGATGGAAAGGAATCGTCTGAAGACTCTGACGATGGCTCCGACGAAGACGAAGACGAAGACGACGATTCCGATCATTCTGTAGAGCCATCGTTTCTCGATGGCATTGGCCCGGATGTTAAATCATCCTCGTCACAATCCTCACCGGATCAGAGCAAAGGTGAGATATCTGTGCCGAGTGAATGATTTCTTCTTTGACATTTTGAAAGCCTCGTCACCCTTTTCCCCCAATTACACACGTTCTCTTTCGCCCACCCAGCTCCGCAAACAGGGCTTGCTCTCCTCTATTCAAGCAAGTCCACATACACACCGGTCTTACACTGTGGAAGCCATATGTGCGCTCCCACATCCAGTGCCCACTCACGCCCTTGCCTCCTCCCTCTGCATGACCCACCTCCTAACTGGCTCGGATGACGGTTACATACGTGACTACGACATATTCTCTGCTGTCAACGGAAAAACTTTCCTCACAGCACCACAAAGACATCACTGTGGTGTGGTGGAGGGGATCATGAAAGCAGGACAGCTCCGGTTCTGGTGGGAGAATCCCGCCTTGCCACCGACCTACGATACTTCAGAAGAGGAGGAAGCGCCCCTTTCTCCAGTATACAGTCTTCTCATGCACTCAGATGCACTTTGGGCGCTTGCGGGGTCTGATGTATGTCGATGTAATGATGCACAATTTCATCTCATGACTTCTATTTCCTCTCTAGACAGGCCACATTACCCTTTTTACCGTGCGCCATGATCCTGGTCGCATGTGCCACGCAATGAGCGGACACCGTGGTCCCGTTTCGGCACTTTCGATGCAACATGATGAGAAAGGTTTCTTTAGTGCTGGGTGGGATGGCGAGGCGCTAGTAGGTTGCCGATTATTTACCGTTCGGACTATTCACACATTTATGATGCATGCAGCAATGGGACCTTAATACGGGACAAATTGTTCGGCATTTCACAGCCCATGGCGCGCAGCTCGCAGCGCTTGCTGTACGACCCGCGTCAAGTCCTTCATCTATTAGTCTACAATCCGGTCAGGATTCTGCCGATGTCACTGCTGATGAAAGTAGTAATACCACCTTGGTAAGTTGCATCACAGTTTATATTACAAAGGATCGCAGTCATTATGGTACATCATGGTCTCGAAGGCAACTAATGTTCAAACCCAGGAATCAGACACGAAATCAGACACCTCATTTGATCCCCTCTTCGACGACGAGCCAGATGCGGAAGGCGAACCCGACCGTAATACTAACAATCCACCCCAGAGTCCACAGGAAGCTCCCCCACCCCTATCAGGGACTGACGTCGCAGCCTCGAACGTCGCAGTCCCAGACGGGCAACCGACACCTGAACGACGCACATCGAAACCCAACCGTCGCGGGTCCCTCGGTATCGTCCCGCCTCCAAAAAATGCACCACCACTTTTGGACCCCGCCACATACGCGACTTACTCTGCCGATGTGATACTGACCGCCTCTATCGACGGTCAGGTCATCCTCTGGGACAGAAGAGAAAAAACGGTGGGCAAGGGAGTCGGCCGGTTATGGATGAGCGAAAAAACACCGCCTTGGTGTGTTTCGGTACGTTTCAGAAAGTGGAATACGCCATCGATTATTATCAGCATGACAATTGAACGCACCTTTGGTCTTTCACAGGCTTGTTGGTCCGCCGATGGTGCCCATATTTTTGCGGGCAGGCGTAATGGCACGGTGGACATCTGGGACGTGCGACAGCTGGGTCGATCGGGACCTAACGGCACTCCAAGGCATTTGAAGATATTGCGAAATCCGGCGAGCTCCGGCGTAGTCTCCTGCGTCGTCCCGTTTCCGGACGGCCGACACATCGCATGGTGAGCTATTCTACTCTCGACGTGTGCATCCAATCGTTTTTTTTTTTACTCTTCTTTGCCAGCGCGTCTACCGACAATATACGCCTCTGGAATGCTGTCGAAGCAGGCGAGCCGGACGGCTCAACGAAAGCAAAAGGCAGTGTCCAGTTCAAGATCATCCCGGGCCACCATGGAGGCTATGTGTCCCAGATGCGTATGTCATGTCCTCTATTTGTTGATGGGCAGTTTGGTTGATTCTAGGCAGTGATCGATCCGTGCGCTAGGTTTTTGGTAAGTGCCAGTAGTAATCGCGGATGGCACGGTGATTCTACTCGAACGGTCTTTGTGCACGATATAAAACACATTCAATGAGGATGGTACAAGGGAATTGTCCTGGGTCTGTTGAGATTGCGCTCTTCCCAGTGCATGTCCTGTTTAACATACCTTCAATTGCTCAAAATTGCATGATGATAGGAGGCGCTACTTCGACTTGAATGGCATAGCAGTTGTATCACCTTGATCTTGTAAAGTACACACAAAGGAAATCATCTCAACAAACCACCTCTAAGAAAACAAACAATCATGCCGGGAGAAAAAGACTACAAAGTGGCAACAGGGGAGCAGGAGAGCGGTGACAGCATAAGAAAGGACTAGTCGAAAGATTTCAACCGCTTCTCCGGTGTCAATATCGGCGTTTACTCCTCCTTAGCGAACTCGTGGAGGACAGTGAGAGCCTCGTTCACCTTTCCGGCCATGGCTTCCGGAGATTCGAGGAGATGAAGAAGTTCGGCGTTATCCATCTCCAGAAGCATTCCAGTAATTTTCCCCGCTAACTCGGGTTGAGATCTGGAAAGGCAAATGAGTAACCAAGTAGGTTAGGGGGGTTGGATAATGATGCATACGGCGCAATTTTCATGTAAATAACTTCACCCAGCAATTGCTTCTGTTCCATAGGCGTCGCATTGGCCAGGGCGGCGGCATTGAGGGTGGGCACCTCAGGTATCTGAGGTATCTGAGGCGGCGTGGAAGGTTGTTGCCCGGTGGTCCCCGTGACGTTTCGTGTCTGAGGATTGAGTTTGTAGTTCTGGGTAGAACGGGCGCCGGGTGCCCCAGCATTAGCTACAGGTGGACGAGCCACAGAAGTGATGCCTTGGGGAACCGTTCCGCGTGGTAGCACACCGTTAGTCGGAGGGACGCCATTGGTGCGAGGCATCGGAACGCTAGGCATGGTTGGGGACGAACCGGGTGCGCGGGCGACAGGGGGGCGAGGGGCGCCACGAGGATAGCCGACATAACCTGGAAGAGCCTGACCGTATGGGGCAGGGATGGGCATGCCCGTGACCTGTCCATTGTTGGGGGCATAGCGGGGACGAGGGGGAAGCATGCCGGGTTGGCCATAACCCAACATACCACGTCCTTGGGGGTAGCCACCAGGGCCGGGTGGGTAGTACAAGGAACCGTTGAGGTATCCAGCTGGAATGCCGGCGGCTGCAGCTTGTTGCATCCTGATTTGATTGCGCTGGGCAATCTGGCTCTCGAGCTGCTGCCTGCGAACCTCGCGGCGTTGTGCGAGCGATACGTAAAGGGGCTTCGAACCAATCATCTTATTGTTCATTTCCGCAACAGCCTTTGTGGCCTCGTCAGGAGAAGAGAAACAGACAAAGCCGAAGCCTTTTGAAGTCCCTTTTTCATCGCGCATAACCTTGCAACTGGTGACGGTGCCAAAAGGCTCAAACTCCGTACGAAGTTTATCATCATCAACGTCGTCCTCCAAGTTCTTGATGTATAAATTAACGCCTTGATATTTGCTAAGCTTCTCCATCTTCGCTTGTTCATAGGATCTGCGGAGCTCCTCCTCGCGCTCAGCTTTCTTTTGGGCCCGAGAAACGAAAAGCTTCTGGCCATGATGCTCGGTATCATGAAGATTATCAACGGCAGCCTGGGCTTCTTCGTGGTGTTCATAATTGACGAAGCCGAAGCCTTTGCTCTTCCCATCTTCATCGAACTGGATAATGGCGGAGGTCACCTTGCCAAACTGAAAGAAGAGATTTTCAAACTCCTCCTGGGTCATCTCGGGGTCAATATTCTTGACGTAGAGATTGGTAAACTGGGCCTTCATTTCATCGAGCTTCGATTGACGCTCCTAGTGAAGCGAAAGGTCGAAATACAATACCTTAGAGATCAAGGCATAAACGCACTTTGCGAGAGATATGGTGCCCAACATAGACCTTCTTGTCATTGAGCAACATGCCATTGACAGCCTTGATTGCACTCTCCGCCGCTTCCGCGGTCTCGTAATGAACAAAACCATATCCTTTGGAGCGACCGTGCTCATCGGTGGCAACTTTGCAAGATAAAACATTACCAAAAGCAGCAAAGGTATCGTGGAGTGCCTGCCACGAACGGTTAGTTTACGGCGAAACAATTAAAGCGATGGGTCTGACCTTGTTATCGATTTGTTCGTCTAAGTTCTTGATGAAGATGTTGCCCTGGCCGGTCTTGCGGAGGGCTGGGTCACGTTGAGACCACATGATCCGGCTAGTTTACGAACGTGGAGTGTTGGGACAATTTGCAATAGAAGAGCAGGAAAAGAGTTTACCATGCACGATTCTTGATTAGTGAGTAGTTGAGTTGCTCTAATGCACGTTCCCCTGGAGTCTAGCGGTTAGCTATCAGAGCCGATTGACGCAGAGAATGGGGACTTGCCATCGGCCGCATTAAGATAATTGACATAAGCGTAACCCAAAGAGCGACGCGTGACAGCATCACGACAAACCCGAATGCTGTGAGGGGAGTCCATGTTGGGAGTGGGAAAGACAAAAAGAAGTGACTCACCTAGCAACAGGACCAATCATATTGAAGATTTCGAAAAGCATAGCCTCGGTGACGGTGGGATCGAGCTCGCCCACATAAAGCGATGCAGATGGAGCGGAAGCTACAGTGGTCTGAGGAGCAGGAATACTGTAGGTGGGAGCAGGAGGCGGGAGAGCTGCGATTTCGGGGGCAGGGACGACGGTCTCTTGCTGGGGGAGAGAAGGAGAAGACATATTTGTTTGTATTTTTTATGGGGAATGGGTCGTTACTGCTTTGTGGACTTTTCTGTGACTGCTGAAAATATTCGAGATAAAGAAGGTTGAAAGGACGTAGGGAAAAAGAGAACGCACACAGGGAAACAACCGCCTTTTTTATAAAAAAGATTTTCTAATATGTTTTTTGAACGGGTTTTGGGCTTGAGAATGAGGAGGACACGGTCAGCAAAGGGAGAGGCAGGGGAAGGTGGCAGAAAGGCATACCTTTTAGATGATGGTTGGAGCACAAAACCCGACGTGGGCGAGTTTAGATAATTTTGGATATTTCAAACTCCGAATTAAACCTTAAACGCACAGTCCAAGTGGCTGTGTGATTACAAATCAAAGAAATGAATAATTACATAATATATATTTGTTTTAGGACATTGGACACCGTGGACAGCGCAGCCAACGAACATGGGTGAGTGCAGTCTTCATTCGCTCGGTATGCCTCGTATTAACACCACCCAGCCGAGATTACTCAAAATCCTTTTGCGTCGACGCATTCGCTGGATGCAAACCCCTTTGATGACCCAGTACCTTCTGCGCGCTCGAATACGGATAATAATGAGTTGGAAGAGCGGGCGAGAGAATTGGACAGAAGAGAGGCGGAATTGAACAGAAGAGCAGAGCAAATCCGAACTCATGGAAAGAACAACTGGCCACCATGTCTGCATCTTCCGTTCATTTTCTGTCTTTCGACTGACATCTCGCGCAGTCCTCCCGCTCATCTACCACTCAATAAAAGAGGAGATACCAGAGGCTTCTCAGCCTCTGATCACACGATTGTACCAACTATGGTTGGTCCTGCTTGGAACTCTGGTCTTCAATGTCGTCGCCTGCATCACCCTTCTCTTGGCTGGTTCTCGTGATGGGGGCAGGGACGTGGGTGGAAGCATTGGGTCAATCTCACATCTCCGGTCTTGCTGTCCAATTTCTCAACGAGCTGTAATATCTTTCCAGTTATTTGCTGCTCATTGGCATTCTCTCTTTCCTGCTGTGGTACCGGTTAGAGCCCACGATTTACTGTTCGGTGTTCATCTTACTGACAGGGACACAAGCCCGATCTATAACGGCTACATGAAGGTGATCGGTGCATCCCGTACACAGGCTGTGACATATACTTATTGCGAGACATTTCCAGGAGCAATCTTTATATTACTGTAACTCTGGTGGTATCAGCCTAGTTCCGGACTGACCGGCGTTTTTCTTTCCAGACTTGTACTTTTTCTTCGGCGGCTTCCACCTTCTTTTTAGCATCTACATGTGAGGCTGTCTTCCCTTCGTTTTTTGATTGACTTGACGCCGCGTGTCCTAGGATCATTGGTCTTCCGGGGTGAGAAATTAATATTCCTGAGACGGTCTTCTTACCCACCGTGGACTTCAGCACCGGTTCCGCAGGGTTAATAAACACGATTACGATGTACCAAAGGCATGCTTTCGTGGCGGCTGTGTTCGGGACGGTGACGACCATCGGATGGACTGTACAAGGCGCCGGAAATACGTTTTATTACCGCCAGGTAAGCGCAACAACCCCATCCGGGTGAGAAATCTGGGGCTTGAATAGACTCATTCTTTAGATTTGGGCCCACCACAACGCTGCGGGCCACTCGGTTGAGAAGGTGAGTTTGAAAGCTGATGGGTACACATACGCCACTAAACAGCGCGCGCACGAATAGGCCAAGTCGGAACTGGCCTCTCACGGGGCAAAAGCATACTTTACGCGAGGTTAAACGATGAATACCACCCATGCTGATTTCCCAATTTGTTTCTTTGTTCCAATTCTCTTCCCTTTTTCCTACTTTGCATGTATGAATATTTATGGATGAGATCCCACCCCCCCCCTCGAGGTACCCACGTTCGGTAGAATTACATTACCGTGGTTACCTGTTGCCTCGGAAGTAAACCGTGAGAATGTTTGGTTATATTTGTTCCAGAAAGTATAATTTTCTTTTTTCTTTTTCATTTTTTTTCAGGTCCTCGCCCTTTCCGCGCTTTCTGTCCAGGTAAGTCCCTCATCCCCCCCCCCGTCCCCACCTCATCTCCTCTCCCCCTCCTCCATCCTCCATCCATCCCCCCGTGGCCTCGTGTTTAATTTCCTCTTCTCCGCGCAATTCTCACCGGACCTTCTTTCCCAGTTTCCTGGCCTTAAATTCATTTATCGCTCTTTTAAAACCCCAACCGTTCTCTTCATCTTCACCGTCCCTACTCCCACCCTCAACTACGATGTTCTCTTCATTCAACCTCGCCTCCGTTCTCGCCGTCGCTTCAATCGCGTCCGCTCTCGTCCTGCCACGCGCTACTCAACCCAAGTCGTATGATAGCGCCATCTTAGAGGTCGGGCCACACTCCAAGCATGTCGTCTCTTTCGTCTGATTATTTCACTCCAGCGCTATGCCACCTATCACGAACGTTACCTGGCACTTGATTGCGAGAGCCAACATAGCACACCGTTCTTCGACGCCTGTTGCCATCCTCTCCTGATCAATGAGAAGCTCAGTAGCCGCCCTGCAGAGTGCACTCCCTCAGGTGAGGCGACTGATTGCAACGATCCCCCTGCCCATGCCACCCCGACAACCTCTCACACCCACCACGCCACGGCAGCTCTTGCCCACCATTCCTCGGCAACCACCCACCACACCACCGCGACCCACCATACCACGACAACTTCTCACGCTTCCCAGGCCACAAAGCCTGCCACCGCCAACAAATCACCCGCAGGTAACTTCAACGCCGGCGGAGTGTCAGTATCATCTTTTTGCGCCTTCTTTCGTCATCTAATACAACATTCTCCAGGGCAACATTCTTTTTCCAAAATGGTGTTGCAGGTGCCTGTGGCAAAGTCCATCAGGATTCCGATTTCATTTGTGCGATGGGTAGGTCTAACTCATGTCCGAACGTTACATCTTTCACCAATCATCCCTCTCACCCAGATTCCGCCCGCTACGGCAACTCGGGGAACAGTTCTCCGCTATGCGGGAAGCAAGTTAAGATCATTAATGAGAAGAACGGCAAGTCCGTAACGGTCACGGTTGCTGACGATTGCCCCACGTGCAACAACGCGAACTCCATCGATCTCTCGAAATCCGCGTTCGCCGCGATCGCCGACCTCCAAGAAGGCGAGGTGTCCAGTGCGTCTACATCTGCTCTCCTTTTGCCTGTATATTCACGATAAAACTCTGCAGTTAAATGGGAATTCGTTTAGATCATCCTTCATCGCTTCTTTTCTCTTTATTCCAGGCATTGATGCCATCTGTCTACCCGGGCGAGTCCTATGGGAGTGCAGCGGTGCAGGCCGTTTACGGCATAGAAAGTATGACCCTGGCTGGTCTTACTGATGGTCCGTTGACTCGTTCATGTGCCCTTACGCCTCCCTTGTTTTCATTCAATTGCTGTTTCCTTTCCCTTCCTTCTATTGTTCCCGGTATAGAGATACAGCTGTCCTTCAACGTCGCTGGCTACGTTCACCGGCTGTCGTTACCTTCGTTGTATTTTTTATATTTTATTAAGATCATGTGCCATGCAAATGCAGCGGTTTCTTGAGCCAAACTTTGACGCCACTGCTAAGACGAGGACGACGAGGACGATGCACCGAATTCTCGTCGTCGGTGGAAATGGCTTCATAGGCTCGGCGGTATGCAAGGCCGCGCTTGCCCGAGGATTCGGGGTGACCAGCATTAGGTATTCCTCTTTCTTTACCGCGCACGCCAACACCTCATCTCTCTTCCCCCAGTTCATCCGGAAGGCCCTACCAAACCGCAAAAGGACACTCCCCAGCATGGGTCTCGAATGCAAATGCTTGTTTCCGCTCCCGTGACTTCAGACTGACCAGTTTCTTCAGGTTGACTGGCGGACCGCGGACGCACTCCGGCCCGCAACATATGCGCATATTATGCCCACCGTCAGTGGGGTGGTTCACACACTGGGCACCCTATTGGAGGGCGGCGGGTACAAGAGCGCGCTTAAGGAGGGAAACCTTGGTGCTCTATTCCGTGGCCTCCTCAGCTGGGGATCGAACCCCCTGGAGGAGGGAAGCTACGAGGCGATCAATCGGGACGCGGGTCAGGAGCCTTTTGACCACCTTCAATAATGTATTCACTCATTCTCTTACAGCGCTGCGTGTTTGCGAGACCTTCCTCTCCGCTACGCCCGTTCCAGAAACAAACAGAAACGATCCGAGACCGTTCGTCTATCTCTCAGCAGAAGACATCTTCCGCCCATTGATACCCGCGCGTTACATTGATACGAAACGCCAAGCGGAACAGCGAATCGAGGAAATGATGCGCGGCAAACCCAATTTTAGAGGAGTGTATGTGAGACCTAGTACGTCTTCACGACTTCTTCTATCAGCCTTCCGGACTGAATACGCTTCCCAAGGCCTGGTGTACCACGCTCACCACCGACCGCTAATGTCTCCCATCGCCGCCGCCCTCGACCTTTCCGCATTTCTTCACTCCAAAATCCCGCCGATCGTCCCAACGCCCTCGAGCACCCTCCGTGCGATTGGATCGGCATTCACACGCGACCCGTCTACCTCCTCACCGCTGCACTCGATGGCCAACGCAATGACGATTCCACCCATACACGTTGACCACGTCGCTGAGGCTATCTGTATCGCCCTCGATCCTGCGAGACGAGATGTGAGTGGTGTTGTAGACGTGAAACGCATGAGAGAGCTTATAGGATGGACTGAAAAAGGGGAGGCGTCGCCTGTATCATAGGCTAATTCCCCTTATCTTATCTTATCAGCTACTCTAATAAGCTCATCACACCATTCTCCCGCACACGCCCGTGTTCCTCCCCCTCCCCCCTGATCTTCCGTGTGCTCCTCTCAGATGTCCTCCGCCTTTCGAATACCAGCTCAATTGATTCAACGCACGCCAGTCCCTGCTCGTACCTTCACACACTTTGCACACAACCGCAAGGCACTCCCGTTTCTCAACACTCTTCGTACCAAAGCCGACCAGGATGACGGGAAGGGGAAAGTGCTCAGGATGCTGATATTCGGGAAACCCGGGGTGGGGAAGGTAATTTGTCTAACACACCTCCCCCTCATCACGTTGTAACACTGCCGCGAAAGGGAACGTTGTCCGCCCGTCTCGTGAACAAGTATGATATTCTGGTTCTGTCCACTGGGGACATGTTGAGGCAGCATATTGCAGAGAAGTGAGCCTCGAAATCGCCAAGGGTCGAGAGGTACTCATCACTGTCTTGCTTAGAACCGACATCGGGCGACAGGCCGAGGATACCGTCGCGCACGGCGGGCTGCTGTCTGACGAACTCATGCTCAGGGTTGTCACTAGTAAACTTGATCTCGTCAACAACAGAGTGTGTCCTCGCCCCTTTTTTGTTGTCCAGCCCCCCCCTAACTGTTCGCTTCTCCCAGCATTGGATCCTGGACGGATTCCCGAGAACGCTAGGCCAGGGTGAACTCCTGGATGCCCATCTGAAGTAGACTCCATCCGACACCCACCCACCCAATGGGCATGCTAACCCTTTTGCAGGGAACAAGGAACCCCCCTCAGCCTCATCGTCAATCTCGACGTCCCCGATGAGATCATCCTCAGCCGCATATCCGACCGCTGGGTACATCTCTCCTCCGGCCGTGTTTACAACATGTCGTACAACCGACCGAGAATGGACGGTTACGATGACGAGACCGGCGAGCCGCTCACCAGGCGGCCCGACGATAATCCTGTACGACGTTCACTTACATTACTGGGTCGCCGCCTAACTTGGGAAACTAGGAAATATTCGCGCGTAGACTTACCCAGTTTTACAAGTCTACGTCGCCCTTGCTGTCGTACTTTCACTCCCAACCTTCTTCCAAACTCATCACGCTCACTGGCATGACGTCGGATGAGATTTGGCCCCAGTTGGATGGTGCCGTGCGCGGATCCTTTCCCAAGCTTAAGGAGAGAGCGAAAATGTTGGACGCGCGGAGAAAACATGGCTTGAACGATGCCGTTGTCGCTCAGGATACTAGCGCGAGGCAAGAGAATGTGAGGGGGCGAAATTAGTATTGTACCACCCGCGTAGTTCATGCAAAGGAAGAAAGGCTTGTATCGTATATATATTACCCTCCGTGCATCGTATATCATACCTCCATGCATCGCATATACATTTTTGTTTCTCGGTATTTGGAAACCATTGTTTTCAAAACATCACCGAAGAGCATACCTACACCAACATATCAATACCAGACGATAGACACCAGAGTGCTCCCAAACTCACATTTTCACCTCGTACAAACATGCGGGAAACCCCTGTTGTACTCGCTCCTGGACCAATCTTAAACCGGCATCGACAAAAATCTTCTTCCATGCCTTGTCAGATCTAAACAAGAGTGAGAATCCAGGAATGGTTTATGAACGTAAAAGGGACCTGGTTAAGCTAGAGTCTTGTGGATCAAAAACCGTTCTCGGACGGCCATCTTCGAGATTGGCGCACAAGTTTTCTTTGATAACGATCACACTCTTTTCCGTTCCGACATCGGGGGGACGCAATGAGCGTTTGCTCCTCCGGAGAAACGCAATGAGGTCGTCGTCGCTTAAATGACCTAAGCACCACTGACACCATATCACGTCAAAACCGGATTCGAGATCCTCCCGAGCAGAGTCGCGCCCGACGCAGCCGATGTACTTTGATGTTTTGAAGGGCGAGGCGGGGTCGAAGGATTGGAGGGCTCCTTGGAGAAACGTGACGCCTTTTGACTTGTCGAGGATCCCTTTCCATCTAGTGTGACGCCCTTCGGGAAGATCCTCAGGGTTTGAGCTGGAACACCCGAGTGCGTACGCTTGTTGAATGAAGGAAGCTACTGGTTCGAGGACGACGACGTCGGAGACGAGGTGCAGCAGGACGTCGGATGTGACGCGACCAATACCGGCGCCTGCATCCAGTGCGCGGGTCCTCCTTCGGGGAGTACCGGGATCGCTGAGGGCGAGTGGGCGAATAGCAGAAGGGACTGTGGAGAGATATGGGTTGAGGTGAAGGAGAAATTGACGCGAGCCGAGCGCATCGATCCTTGGGAGGGACTTTTCGATTCGTTGAGTTGGCAAGTCATGGACGATAAGGCTGGATGAGCGTTACCCCTGAACCAAAACCACCTTGAAAAGACGGAAATGTCAGAGTTGATGTTTTGCTGAGCAGAGCAGAGCAGGGATACGATACGATACCCAGGACACCGTCAAGGCTGGCTGGCTGACTTTCCCAATATTCGATTCCATCTTGCAAATCAGGTTCAGACATGGTCGATACAACAAACGTCAATAACGCGACGTCGTCTACAACGATGGCGGAACCCGCTGTTGACGCGATATTCGCGGATGCAGAGAACGACCCCGAGCTTTCTTATAAGCCTCTCGCTCCGTCCCTTGACCTCGACGCGCTTCGTCGTGAGGCTGAGGCCGAACATGCGCAAAACATCGTCCCAATGGCGTTCACGTCGCCACACGTACCTTCCGGTAGCTCGTCGATGCCGGCGGCCAATAATATTAATGTTAGAGGCAAATCCAAGGATCAAGAGGATGATGATGAAAGAAAGCCGAGGAGAAAGGTCCCCAAGCTGGACGAAGCGAGACTGATCGGACCTGATGGTTTTCCTCAACTCATCAAAGATACCAAAAATTTCAAGCCTAAGGGCAACGGACATGAGGTGCGCCTGTCACGTCCTCATCTTCCCCATTCACATTCAAACCGACGCTGCCACAGGCATCAGACCTCAACCGACTTCTTCAAATATATCTATTCTGGACACATAAGTTGTTCCCAAAAACCCAGTTCCGAGATACCATTGAGCGTGTGGAGAAGCTCTGCCACTCCAGACGCATGCATGTATGTCTCGAATTATCCGTGTTCCTCGCCACTGCTCAGAGGTATGGTACAGGTCGCCCTCAGTGTCTGGCGCGATGAGGCACACGGAATCGTTGCCGGTGCGAAACCTCAAGACGTGGAAGACATCGCGGACCCAACATCTGATGATGACGTCGAAAACTCGGGTGATGACGCAAACACTGACTCTCACATCACGTCCCATTCTCTGCCATCCTCCGGAGCGATCTCCCCACCTTCCTCTCCACGTGTCCCTTCTCGCCCACCTTCTTCCGCATCGGACCTAGAGCACACGTCTCTAGACGACGATATCGACTTGGAGACATTTATCCGTGAGGAAGAGGAACGCGCCGCGGCATTGACCGTGCAGACTTCCGTACCCAAAGCTAGATACGCCGCTCGGAAAGGGAATGAACGGGAAGAGGGCCTATTAGATGAAGACGAGGCGATGGGGGAGGAACCAGCGGGTTCCACTGATCTGAGGCCGTCGCCTCTGTCTGCGGAAAACCTCTTCGATGACGATGTAGATATGGGAAGCGCCGATCGCGACTCGAAGGATGTGGGTCAGCCACCCTCTTCGGATACTTCACATTCAGCACCAGCGGTAGCAGCTACCCCGGACGATGATTGGGATGACATGTATTTGTAACTAGATATTCATGGATCAGTGATGAGGGACTTGCGCGTGCTATCGAAAGATCGAATTGCATACGTACGCCGACAGGAACGGGCCTCTTGTCCTCCCACCTGTAGATCTCTGGTCAGCAGGATCCGTGGCTTTTCAAGTCTGCTGATTGCCCTTTCACCCCTAACCATACATCTCTTAACGAGGCTAATTGGGATAATCGCAACATACTTTACATTATAGATGAAAGTTCATTCAAACGGAGCTATGGTGTTGATTACGCCAGGGGTGCCCATAACACACAACGCCCACTTGCATTTCCACTCGCCGCTCGTTCGACGACATTTGGGTGAGAGCAGGTGACGGCCTGGACCGCGGTAATCCTGTCAAGGAACATGAATATCTGTCATCGCTGTGATTTTGTATGCTCACTTTTGACGATCCGATAGCCGTGTGATAACATCACCCTTAGAGGTCGGTTAGGTACTTAGAAAGTGCCAGAGAAACGTAAGGAGTACCTTGCATGAGAATACATCCAATGAATGGTCCATGTTACCAATCTGAACGGGGGCATATTCGTAAATGTCAGTCATGTGTGTGATTAGATCGTAGATCCTTACAGTAAAATGAGGGTAGACATCGGGATTCGGTGTCCATTGTGCACGCAAAATCGTTAACCATTTGCCCTAAGAGAGGAATCAGGTCAGCAATTCTGATTTGTATCGATCAAAGACACAGACGGTTTGGCAGTTGTGATGAATACGGCTGAAAGGCCTAAACGAACGTAATGGATCCATTCTTTCAAACGGATTGCCATGGATGTCCCAAACTGTTTATAATAAATTTAGAGAAACTGTCAAAGTGTAGGACTTTGAAGAACACTCACGTCGAAGGCTATTGTCATAACTTGTGCTTACAATACTTCGGCCGCGAGGATCCCAGTAAGCCGAGCTTACAGACTGGTCGTGCCGCCATTCACCGCGTAAGCTCCCTTTCCCTCGTTTCGACCCAATAAATTCTTGCACTGTTTCTTGGTCGAATCCCATTGTATCCTTGATGGCATCTTCCGAATCGGCGACTGGTCCCGGTGAAGATGGGGGTGGTGTAAGGAGCATAGCTTCAGACTCGCCGCCATCAATAGCTTGTAGCTTCCGGGTGTCCCATATCCTAAAACCAAGATAGAGCAAAGGGAATTAAAACTGTTGACGATACTTCTTACTTGAGAACACGGTCATTTGATGCCGTCAGCAAAATGCAGGGATGTATTGGATTTATGCTAACGGAACCGATTTTTTTAGTGGACAAGGCGTACGATCTCGCCTTGGATTTGTTTTCTCGCAAGTCCAGGTGAGTCAACCCGCCTTCGGTATCGGAGAGCCACATCTCGCGACCGCTGGGTGAGAGATCGATGCTGGAGATGAGGTCGCCATCCGTTGAAAATATCTCGCGTGATACGCCAGAAGGGAACGACAGACTGCGAATCGTTCTATCGTACGAGCTTGTGTATACCTAGGGGATGGGAATATATCAATGAACAGGTTGCGACAACAAGAACGGGCGCACGTTATGGGAGTTAGTGGGGTCAAATTTGATGCAAGAGATAGAGGATTTAGCCGTTGCTGGCCAGTGGAGTTGCAAGCGCCAGTACTTTCCACCTTCCTTGTCCTCTACAGCCGTAACGTCCTCGTCCTCGTCAGCCACTTCATCTGGTGGCGCTTGTGCATCCCAGATTCCTAGTTGGCCGTGCTTGTCTATACCAAATGAAAGGGACCGAAACATGTGAGTGGGAGGGATACCTTTTACAGTTTCGGCTGACCTCCAAAAAATATAAGGTCTTTGGTGATTTCTGGGTGGTAAGCCGCGCTGTAGATGCGATTAGTTGTGACCTTCGCTCGAGCCACAACCTTCAGATTCCGCAGCTTCTTTCGAAGCTCTTCCACAGCGACTTGGTCCTTCTTGTCACTGTCGAAAGAAAACGCATCAGGATCGCCAACGCGCCTAGGTTGGTCCCCGTCGCAGATCGTCTGCAGAGTGGTGGTCAAACTAGAGAGTGTTTGGGAGTCAGCGTCTTCGGTCAACTCGACTAAGTCAATATCCTGATGACGGGGCTGATTCCGGCGCATTTCTGCCTCCAATCTCTCCTCTTCTGCCTTGGCTCGTTTCTTTTCCTCTTCTGCCTCGCGTTTCCTTCTCTTGGATGGGCTTTCGTTCGGATCAACCAAGTCTTTTCGCAATCTTGCTGACTGTCTTCTGGGAACAGTGACTTCATCCTTCTCTCGTTTCCGCTTCTGGACGGGTTGAATTGGTTTGGCTAGGGACTTGGACTGCGACTTCTGTTTGGTGGGAAGTGCGAGTTGGGTGACAGCTTGCTTGAGCTCGAGCTGCTCAAGAAGTGCACGGTTCCTCGCGATGTTTGCCTCGCGCTCAAGTTCGCTGCTCAAAGGTTTGATCAAAGGAACGGTGGTAGAACATCAGATACTTACTACTCTGACAATCGCATGGTAAAGGAAAGACGCGAAATGTCACGCATTTGTCACGCGATGACTCAATGTATCAAATCACATGACTGCTATTAGACCGTCTAGTTATTGCTTCTGCTAGAACAAGCAAGACTGAGGATAAGTCGTTGAATGTCTTGAGCGACAGCACGGTCCAAAATCTAGAAGCCTAAAAAACGATATCAGCATGCTCACCCACCGACATAGTGACGAAAGATTTACCATACTTATTCCCAGCTTCTTTTCTGTTCCTCCGCCCTTCAGCAATCTTTTCCTCCAACGCCTCACGGTTCTGATATGCTTCAGTCAACAGTGTAGTCAACTGGTGCCGCGAGCGCGCTCTGTTTCCCAGTTTCGCACCCTACCACGCTTTTCGTCAGCTCAGGACTATATCACTCAAACAACAAACATACTTGGATGTTCATCTTTGGAGCAGCCAGCCCTCCTCCGGCACCGTGCGTAACAGCCTTCTTCTCTTCTCTCTCCTGTATCTCCTTCTTCGCTTTCTCCATTTCCTCCATTGCATCCACGTTCTGTGTGCCCACGGTCTCCAACTCTTCGAACCCTTTCACTTTTCCTTTCTCCAAAGCACGAACGTGAGCATTATATTCATTCTGCCATTTTTTATAAAAGGCTTGGTAGTAGTCACGATCGTACGCTGCCCAAGAACCTGAGGGAAGAAGATAGTAGCCGGGGTATGGATCGGTCGGGGTCGGTTCCGGTGGTGTGAAATCTTCCACCGCAGGGGCGGATGAGACGGGGCGCACATTCTGAATGGACGATGATGAGGTACCTACGCCCAAGGTTGGTGGAGGTTGAGGATCAGAATGCGCGCGAGATGATGTAGTGGCAGAATCTGCGAAGAGATTGTGAGACAAAAAAGCTGCAAGTTTGAATATACGAACCTAGGGAGAAGAAATTAGCTGGAGGTGCAGAGGATACTTTTGTGAAGACCTTTTCATGTGCCGTTTTCCCTTCTTCGGTCGAGGTATTCGGCCTGGCCTTCTGCGCCTGCTTCGGGGCAGGCAACATTCCTATCAGCGAGGAGCCTGTTCCTGAATGAAGCCGTGGTTTCTTCGCTGGAGGCTTCTCATCGATGTCATCTTCTGGTCCACTAGGTAATGTAGGAAGCCCAATAGTAACTTTTTTGGGTCCTCGCTTGGATTTTGGCAATGGAAGTTTGAGGGGTGAAGCTGTCTTCTCTGTAAGACCGTTCGGAGACGGCTCGTTCTCGCTGTCAGTGTCGCTGCCGTAGTCTTCGACGCCGAGCATGCTGTTGTTTGTTCGTATTTAGTTCACCTGGGTTTTCGGCGCGTTCATCCAACAGCGATCGTTCCAACAAAAATGGCGACATTTTCACCATCTCCCACCCCGAGACATACATTTCGACGTCCTGGAGGTGCTTCTCCACCAACCGCATTGAGGAAAACGAAAATCGGGGCCAGTATACCATCATCACGTTTGGCTACACCTGGCGGGTCCGACCGACCCTCGGTCGTTCGAGACACCGCGTCTTCGCCGTCAGGAATGGACGTGGACGATGTCAATTCTGAATTGGAATCAAAGGCAGAGACCCTGTTCGCCAAGTCGGACGAGCTTATAGTTTCATTTGTCGCACATTTACCAGTAGAGGTTAAACGGGTGCTGAAAAGTACTGGTAAGAATCCTTCTCTCCTGGCGGTAATGTCAGATTTATTTTGCACCAGATTCCCTCGGCGAATTCTACACTGGGGCCATAGACACCGTGACTGGCTTCGCGCTTGTCGCTACAACCAAGACGTGCCTCGTATGGCAGTATGTTCAGGTATGACTTCCCGGAATAAGCAACGACTAGTTGTATTGACGATATTTTTAGGCCATCAAAGGAATACCGACCTGCTATATATTCTCTTGTCCCAGGGACTTACATCAAGCGAACCCCCCATTTCACGGACTAGTCCCTTACGGTCCCTCTCGCGAACCCGGACTCATCTTAATATCTCCATCCGGGTTCGTTCGATTTTGGGATAGCATTGGGAACGGTCTATCCGGCGGTGATAATTTCTCATCGTTATCCTTGGGTCTCACTTCGGGGGAGACTACCACGAATCTCGTTCGATCAGATGTGAGCATGAATACATACCGACTAACCATCCTTTAAATTGGACTTTTAGTCTCAAACGTATATTGCGTCATCCAGTACAGGACGCCTTTTCCGGTTGACTCTCACTTCGTCGGGTGGCAAACACCACCTCAATATACATCCCTTCTCGCCTCCTCATCAGTCCCTATCCTTCACTCGCCTTTTCCCCAGCATCTGGTCGTCATCATCATCAACCCTGATACCAGAAAGTGGGAACGTCAGTGCAGTAGCACTTGGGGCTGAAACGACTCTTGGGAAACAAGTTTGGGCACTCGTGGACACGAGATTGCAGAAATGGAATATGGCAGTTGAGGGATGGGAGAATGTTCTTACGGACGAAGATGTAGCGGATATCATCCGACTTGCCATAAGGGAGGCGTTTCCATCTGCATCGTCAGACGATAGCATCCTCGATCTTGAACTGATCGATTTGGCTGTGGAAAGGTGATCAACCCCTTCTCTCATCTATAGACCTTACCTACCAACATTATTACATCAGCCAAGGGAGCCCGGTAATTTTGCTATCGTACGCCGGAGTCGAGGAAGAGACTACAATGGACATCGGTGCTCTTCGTCGTTTATACGCTCTGGTACGCTTATCCAGTGCCGCAGAATCGTTTGTGGTGGAGAGTGTAGTCGGTGTTCCCTATCAGAGCGTGAGTCTTGATCATCGTCTAATCATCTGGACGGCGAAAATCAATTAATTTTTCATTGTAGACATGGACCTCCGGAGCTCCCATGCATCCACGTTTGCGACTAGTTCTGGATGGTACCATAGTCAGCGTTCAATTCGGAGATACAGTTGCCCTGTGTGCCAGAGGTAGTTATTTACCCCAGTCACAACAGCGACAGGAACTAACCCGGACACCAGACTCACACTATCAAGACCGCCTTGAACTTGAATCATATGCAGACAGAACATTAGGTGTTGGTGTTATCGAGAACGAGAGCATGCTCTTGGTTCTCACTGCCACTACAATGATGAAGATTTATGTGGATGTTGCCAAAGTGGCTAGTTTTGATACCAAGTGCGCCTCCCTTGTACTAGCATTAATCCCCTCTCATATCATAACATTGCACAGCTCAGGGAGGGCCAATCTCATCAAGTCGATCATGACCCAAGCAGTTCTGTATGGGTCCAATCCTCAGGTAATTTATTATTTAAAATCTCCAAAGGGTATTAACTCAATAAACTTGATTTCAGAATCCGCTGAACTTTAGTTTTCCACCCGAAATCGACGAGGAAAGTCTTATGCAAGGTGCCGAACAGCTCAGCCAGGCTATTCTGGACTCAGGTCACTTTCTATAAACGATTGGTGTCTTCTTTATCTTGATAACCATTGTCCTCTTTAGACACTGAACTTGTACACCGCAACCATGACCTCACAGCGCAGCTAACGGGGCGGAAGGAGCGACTTGAGTGGCTTATCCAATTTATAAACGATAACGCGGTATTGACCAAGGTAATCATACTTTCGTACGTTGCCGATGCCTCTGACTTTTTTGGTCTACAGATGTCGCAAAGCTGTAGGCAGAGGTTAGCCACAGATGCAGAAAAGTTGCATGCATGTCATCAGCTATGGTTACAACATAATTGCGTTCTCGCGTACGTCCTCGTTTCCCGCATGCGTCTGGATCTGGTGGCTAACTTGGGGGGCAGCACTGGTCACACTCACAGTATTCTTAATGAGGCTGTGTACGCCTATATGAATGAAAGAGGGGAAGGTGACCATGAAGACGTAATGCGAGCATTCTTTAGACACAATGTAGGCAACATTGGCGAGCTTTTCTCCCCCATCCTGGCAGTAGCCGAAAGATCTTCACACGGATTGGGGAGAAATTCGTCAGTTGCTCTATCTGAAGCAAATGCCATCGTTATAGTAAGTCCCCTCTGTTGGTTCCTTTGGATGTAACCAAATTCCTTTAGACCATCCTCAGGGCGACTTTCGACTGTCGAAAACGTGATCGGGGTCTCTATGGAATTGAGCCGCCTATGATCAGACCATGGACGAGCCAACCCGCTGTCATCGACGCCGTGTTGGGCCTCCTTGAAGGTACCGCAAGACATATAGAATCCCCGACTAATGAGCCTGCAACAAGCCAAGATAAGAGTCAACTAATTGGCCAACTCCCGGAGCTGGCGTCGATTTTACTCGCCTGCTTCCAGGATAGAATGGCTTGGCTTGGAAGGTATGCCCTTGCAGTGGTAGGTTGCGGTTGTTGACGCCTGTTTGTAGTGATGTTGCTGCTGCTGAAGAGGGTATGAAGAGCAAAAAAATTGAACTCGAAGTTCAGCTTGTGCAACTTCGCCCTGAAATCTTTGAAGTTCTTCGTAAGTCACAACCAATGGAATCATATAACACTACCTTTACTTTGTCCGATAGGCAGAAATGGCCATGCGGAACATGCGTTTGAATTAGCAGAACAGTATCGCGATTTCAGGAGTTTGGCATCACTCTGCCACAAGGAAGTTGTCTACCCCGTGGATAAAAACCCGAATGCCGCTCGGCTAAAAAGCTATCTGGATAGATTCAAGCAGGAGTTCGCTAATGAATTATACCAGTGGTACATTGACTATGGTTGGTGATTTTCGTCGACGGCAGCAGCGATTTCCGTCCAACTGACAGGTGGATGCCCAGGGGAACTCCGCGTCATGTTCGACCAGGAGGATATCTACAGCGGGTACATGGACGTATTTTTTGCTGAGAATCCTAATCCGTCCGTTGCATGGATCCATGATCTTGGAAAGGGTAGATATGGCCCTGCCTGTCGGACCCTCTATCAGGAAGCCCAGAATGCCACCAGTCTGGAAGCAGAACACGTTTGTCTAACTCTCGTTTGTTTTTTCAAGTCATGCTGCTCATACAACATCTACTTTAGCTCATGCTCAGCATTGGCAAATTAGCCCATCTCGCCCAATTACAGGAAGCCGAAGCTGCCGACGGCTCGATTCTAGATTGTGAGTTTTGCTATTGGCCTTGTCAGCTCATTTGATTCACTTCCCCCGTAGCTTTCCATGATGATCTTGACTTCATCAGTGTCCAAGAGACACTTTTGAAAAACTTTCAACTGCACTTGAAGTCTGTTCGCGGAAGGCAGTCGATTGATTCCCAAGTTGAGATTATCATAAACGAAGAAGCTTCCATGCTCTTGGAGAGGAAGGCACAGCTGCATGTGAGATATCTTCTGACATATGTCTTTACTCGCTTATAAACGTCCGGGATAGGTGTTTAAGCAATTAGTCCGACAGCTGCTGCAGGGCAAAATACTTTCGATCGAAGACGCAATTGATGTCCTCACATTAAAAGACAACACGGATAGCAAAGAAGATTACGCGATCGCGATCCATTTACTCGCCTACACTAATGTATGTGCACGTAATGATGTCACTGCCAATTGCATCTCACCATCTTGCAGACCTTGCCTGAGGGTCGGCGTCTATCAGCTTGCAGATCGGTTTGGCGCCGAATTTATATCCGCGACGAGTATGACTTCTGGTTCATAAGATTGATTCTCGGTGACTCATGTGCCATTACTTTGCAGCTGGGACACTATACGACGGACCTCAAATATAACGGATCTCGAACTCAGCGAACGGTTCAAAAAGACCGCGATGTACTCAACATTGTACGCGATTATGCCAAGACAATACCAGCGAGAGGGTTGTGACTTGACGCCAGCACAATGTTTGCCTATTCCGTCTGTGAACGAAATTTCTGCACGTTGGCCAGGAATGGCTCCGGACTGGGTGGGGGATATGGCAGCAAACCACCAACGTGAAAGCGACCGAGTTGCCAGTTTGGATTTGGAAGACGTATATTACAGGGTTAGAGAGCTGGTAGTTCAGCACGTGTTTGGAAGCGGAGGTAGATAATTTAATGAACATGCAGGATGTTTTCAGGTCCATTTTTCGAGTACCTTAGATATGCGAGAGGTAAGCTTGTGGTACGCGACACGGGTGTCGAGCATAAGGCTTCCAAAATTTCGCCATCGCCATTCGGTAGTGTAAGCATCCATTCGCTGCGTCTCCTGCTTGAGCCATTGCTTGTACAACTCTGAAAGGGCACGTTCCGAGTCAAGAGCGGAAGATGATTCTGGAAGGCTAGAGAGCACAACAGCCTTTGCAGCCTCGAAGCGAGAGTTGGTCTGATGGAGAAAATGAATAATAATGGATATTTATTGTGGTGAAGAGGCCTACATCTGTCCAGAATTCTTGATGGAAAGAATCTAGCTGCTGCTGATGCAACTTCTGCTGGAGCTCGTAGTCATCTGTTGAGATGTCTGCGCTTGCAAACTCGAACAGGGAGTAGGGATGAGTTGTTCGAGTGGACGCGCGGGGTGATGTGACGGGATCGTCATATAATGTCGGACGAAGATGAGATATGGGGTCTGGGGGACCAATACGGTTAGACGTTCGCAGTGAGGAATGCAACAGGCGGAAGGAACGGGCGGGCGTCATGTCTGATTACGTAAAGAAAATAAATATCGACGCGTCCCCTCAGATCGCGTCCTTATCTTTTGGAGAGGCGGGCTTCCCATTAACAAAGCCTGCGAGAATGTAGGATCCAGTGAGTAACCCTAACAGAACCCAAACACCTCTCGCTTCCTCTTCATCTAGCTTTCTCGATCGTCCAACATATCGATCATTTCTAGTGGTTTGTGCGAACATGTCCGCAATCACCTTCCGTGCTTGGTTTACATTAAACGTTATGGGAATGCCGATATCACGGACAACATCTTGTAATAATCCATCGGTTGTATGGGATGAGGTGGCTGTGTGCGACGGGACGATATGTGAATCTGTGAGATAAGCGACATGGCTGTGTTCATCGTGTAGATTGGACGAAGGACCACCGCCGTGATGGGTGTCAGCACCTGTGACGAGCAGGAGCTTTGGAAGAGGGGGATCCACCGCTTGAGAGGCCGTTACCGGTTTTGATTTCGAGAAGTCAGGTAAGTAGGGCTAGCATAATAAATATGTCAGGACAGGATGTAAATGCAAACAGGTAAAAGGCGGTTGGGTAGCCAACCCCAGATCAACTATCATCACGAAATCTCGTGTGTCCAAGGGTTTCAAACAAGGGTAATTAGAACGTACCACCTGAATTTCAGGATCGGGATCCTGTTGTGAGAGGTCTGGGAGGTTGATGCGAAATAAACCCTCCGGAAGTGTGCCAGTAGGTTGCGAAGGTGGGGGGATGCCTGGCGATATGCTGACCGTTGAAGCACTTCTTGATGGGGTAGAGAGGGAAGGTTCCGGGAAAGCTCTTAGCTTCTCGTACTCCTGTATTCGGGTGACAAGAGTGGATTTGTTCCCCTTGCTGTAGGACACAATAAATCATTCGTCTGGGGCTAAAAAAAGCATGGACATACGGGGACAAGCCACGACTCCTTGCCTCCTTCCTAAGGTCAGTGACAGATTCGTTTTCCCATGTTTTTGTAAAGAGAACGGATGACACAAATGTCCTGTGCCTGACAAAACGTTGAGAGAGCGCCGGAAGTCGTTGCACGAGCGAGGCAGGGAACATGGACGTTGGACGTTGCGGTGAGTTGTTCACGTGCACTCGATCAGCCCCTCTCGCGGGCAAGAAGCTCGCAAGTCACCTCAAGTACTCTTGAGGATCTTGAGGTCGACGAAGACGGCAGCTGGACCAAAGGTACCGCAAAAGTTACTGATCACTATCTACCTTCATCACGCACGTCTCTGATCATTCCTGATAGCACTGCTATCGGGGATCCAGCCTCGTGTTTCCGTCGCGTGTTCAAGTGTTATCCCATCGCAAAAACTCCCATCGTTCACCTCATGATTCTCCATCTCCGTGACATTGAATAAATTGAGTGTACAGAAAATTCTTGCCTTGGACCATGCTTCTCTCTCCCGCGTACGCGCAACCTTTAAATCTCTCGAGCTCTGGTATATCTCAACTCCAATCTGCCTCTCTTCACTCGCAGATCTACGAATGGCAGCTTGCCTTCCCAGTCGTTCTGGGGCAAGTTGAAGCCCAAGGGTAATAAGGATGGTGACCGCATGGCGCTCTCTCGCCAGAAGTTGCTCACGCTCGCCTTCGGCGATATGGAAACTATTCGCATGGTCTCCGCCTCTCTTTCTTATATTTTTCATGCGACTAACTACTTCCTAAGCTACCTAACAGCTTCGCTGTGAGAGCGATCTCTCATAAACTAAGAACATCAACTGAGCCCTCTCCAGGAACTTGAGGCCGTAGCAAGGGACTGGACTAAGCCCCCGCCTGGTGCCCTTTTTTCATTGCGTGTACCTGTGGAATATGCATCTATCCACGCTGCTGTGAGCCGCAGTTCGCGTTCGTGGACAGAGTCTTCATTGCTGATAGCTTGCGTAGCGTCTGGTATCAGGACCGTATATATATGTAAGTTCAAGGGTCGAAATTCTACTACCATATGTGATCCCTTCGCCTAGCTTACTGGTGACGATTCCTATCAAATCGCCGTAATGGGTGTGCAAGGCCTCCGGGTTGAGATAGTCAGTGATGCCCCACCCCCTCCGGATGAACCACCGTGAGTGCTATTTTGTCTCTTCATACACAGCCAGAGTCGGATGACCTGTGCTTCTGTTTTGTCTTTCAAAGACCTCCTCCGTAAGTATGACCGACAGCTATTGACTTGTTTTATGTTCAAATTCCACGTACCAGACCGCCCCCCGTTTTAGATATGCCAGCCACTTTCAATCTTGAACTCATACCTGGACAACATGTAGCGCTCGACACTACGGTGTCTTCGGACGAGCTTGATATGTCCCGCATGGAGGATGGGACACTGGTGGCCGGTATGTTTTGGGGCAAACTCGACATCGTACATGATGGCGATACACACAAGATGGAGTTTACCGGAACACGTCTCGCAAATCAGGAATACTCACCCGAGTTCATGTTCGACTCTCGAGTGATGACCAAATTAGCCGTGGCCACCAAGCCGACGACAGCAAAATGCCATTTAAGCATACTAGCACCGACAAAACAGTACTGCGATGTCTTCCTCACTCCCTCTAGCCTGTGGACACTCGGGGTCACATGGCCACCTGCGGAGAACATAGGTGAGAACAAGGTAAAATACTTCCTGCGAGTACATCCGGGTGGCGCGCTGGAGCACTTCGAAAGTGAGATGGTGACTACCACGATATATTATGAAGCAATGTGAGTCTTTTTTTTTTTTTGCGAGTGGTAACCTAGTCATCAACCTTTCTTTTATAGACCCGACCCTGCCATGGTCGACCCGAATGACTACATTGCACCTCGAAACGGCTTCGCCATGTCTTTCAGAGACTTTATACCACATCTCATGATCGTTTTGGACCAATTGGGGATGTCTCTCCATGCCCGTACCAACTTTATCAAGTATGAATTCCGTTCTCAAAATGTAAAACCCAACTCACCATTTACTTCACATAGCAATAATATGTCTGTCTTTTGCGCACACAAGAACATCGCGTACCGATTCCTCACACCTCATAAAATAGCCTCCGCCATCGACATTTCAGTTACCGCAGATCCCTGTGTCTTTACTAGGCTTTTCCTCATTTTCCGCGGTCTCTCGGATGACGATTTGGGGATGTTCGCTGGAGCCGGCGAGAAAGAGGCTAACACCGTCAACTGGAGAGAGGTCGTTGGCTGGACAGAGAATTCAAAAGACCCAGAACAATTTCGGGTTTTGGAGACATCGATTTTAGAGGTGACGTGAGTATGTATCTGCATCACCTCTCCTACTCGCCACATGCCATTTCTTCTTTACACGTTATTAGGAGTACTTATCTCTCCCTTGTAATTCTATCCTTCAGACCAATAGCTTTTTGATAATGGGTTCGAGGTGACAATAGCATTCCATAATGCACCTATGCTCAACACGGGCAGGATATCTGCGGGTATACATACTGTAAGGGCCAACGACAATATTAGTTTATAAAATACAGTTAAAAGGCGTTGGGATGATAGGGCAAATCTTCTCCAGGTGGGTCGCAGTACCCGGGGCCTTCGGAGGGAGACGGTAATCCTACAATTTCTGAGTTGTCCCTGCTTTGCCAAAGGTATGGCTGCGGAACTACTTCGGGCTGAATCCATCATGTGTGAGTGTTACAAACGATGTGCCCTTAGAACTCACTATGAACCTGGATTTTACGGATGGGGTGGCGGGATCCCGGTATTCATGCTGAAATGTTGTATGCATCTTGAGACGGTTGTAAAATTGACAAGAATGTTTGAAAAGCAAATCACCTTAGTCGTGGTCCGTTCGATCGTCATCTTGCTGAGTTCGAGAGCGCTTATTGAGGGAAGTTCACTCGTGTGGGCGCCCCTCCGAGTAGTTCGGAGTTCTCGGCGCACATTCAACCTGGGAAGAGGTGTAGTTTGAAGGGATTATAAATGGATTATCACTCACGTCGTTAAAATTGAGATTGCAAATACTGTGGATTTCTTGGGATGAGAGAATTCCTCGGTAAGTTGCGCGGCAAGCACTCACATTTTTCAACCGTGAAATAGAAAGCTATGAAAATCATGTTTTTTTTCATGGTCACCCACTATACATCTCCTCAGCGAGACTCGTGATAAATGGCGGTAGGAATTTTCACTTACGCATATCACCGAAAGGAAAGTGGCAGCGCTAAGTTATGTTTGTTGATGTCCTGAAAGATAGAGAACAGCGGCCCATCACTCACCAGGTCAGAGAACCCGTTTCCAAGGCGTTTGTAACCAACCTGTCGATGACATGGTCCATACTGAGCGTATGATTAGCCAGAATAGCAAGGTTATAAGTTGGAGTACGTACGTGAATGACTGGGACTTGCTAGTACGCAGATAGTACCACAGAGTTGACGTGACGATGATGTCAACTCCAGATGAGAGAGAGAGACCGAGTGTGATTAGCCACTGAACAGATGGGCTGCCTCGTCAGATGCTGAAGGTTGAACGCTTGACCACTGGGACTCACGAGAACGTGACCCCTTAATAGCGACAGATGGACTTGGTGGACCCTGTAGAGGACTACGTAAATCAATGAGACTAGTGCGATATAAGGTTGACGAACATTTCAGCGGCCGTTGCTTCAATGTCGTCTGAATAAGAACCAGAGTGATACAACTGGAGGGAGCGCTCCGTCACTCACCGATACCCGCAACTGAAATTGGTTGGTTAATACAGTAGGCGAACTATGATGTATGCGACTCACTGAATCGGAGAATATTAAGAACAAGCTGCAGAGGGAAAGAATAAGAGATATTTTGCATCAATAAGTTTGAGGTTTGCTTACAATAGGGATTGTGATATACCAGTTCCGTTTGCTAACTACATCGAAGCTTTTAGTAATGCCGGATAATATGCAACACATGAGACACTCACACTTGAAAATTCTGTTTGCATAGAAACTAAAGGAGATTCGTATGTGTTTCGCTTTGGAAGAGAGGAGGTTTATTTACCAATGTACGAACAGGGTGGTGATTGTCTGCCAGAAGTTGGAGCATAGGGACGAGGAAGAAATAACAAGGACATACCGTGCAAATAGCAGCCGTCTTTAAGAGAGTGGTCAATGGAGGGAACCCAGTGATAGAAATGGACATACCACAAAACCCCTAAGAGGCATCCATTTTGGTATCAACGACAGAAGAGCATACCAGCGAGATGCTTACCATGTAATGATGTCAAATGAAGCAAAATTGCCAAATTGTACAATAAAATTATTCCAGAGGACTCCAAAAAGAGCGGCAGTGTGGCCGAGATCCATGAACCTGGAAGATCGGTAAGTGTGTCTGCCAGGTAGATTGGAAGCAGACGCGCCAAATCACTGCTATCTGAGGCTCACCCTTAGCGAGGGCGAGATGGAGGATCGACTGCACTCACCACAAGCTTGACTATGCGATCATCTTCGGGGTAGCATTGGAAGTATACCCATGTCTGTAAATTCACGATCCCCGACAGACTGCCGCAAGATGAGAGGGTGATGGGAGAATAATAAATTTTGCACGAACGCGATAGCGACTAGGCAGCCTATCAACTGCGCACCATAAGTTAACGCGATGATCTGAGTAGGGATAGCCTGGGGGGCGCTCATGTTCAGGGTTGAAGGGAAATTTTCCAATCGGGTGGGAGACTGACTATTTATCACCACCTGGAGAGAAAAAAAATCGATGGCGCCCGATTAGTGGTTGTCTGATTGCAGTGCGCTGTCACTCACGGGGAATTCTGAGGTATTCCGAATGCTCCTGGGGTAGGCATGACGGAATCACTACAAGTGCCATTATAGGGCTATTAAGCGCGGTGCCACGGCTCTCAAGTTTCAAGTTACACTGGCCACCGGCAAACAAAAGGAATTTGATCCACACTGATCGTGCCCCACTTGCTCGTGATCCTGCGTCCGAGAACGCCAGCCTTCGAGAATTCGAAATTTTATTTTACTCCTTTTATCGATTGCTATCATGGCTAAATTGCACGTTTCGTGTATTATTCTCCATTCGTTTCAATAATAATCCCATTAATTTGCAGGCCCACCAAGGTTCGCGTAGACATTCGAGACCTTTGGGATGCCCCCGGCTCAGCCGTCCAACAGTCCGTAGATTCGCTCTACAAGACTCTTGGTCGCAAAATCTATCCGGAGGTGGTCGAATGGCCTGCACAATGGGCGAATTTAAAGGACCACTTCCCAGACTTGGAAGGTTTTGTTCCAGCTCTTATCGCCATTTCGACAGCATGGTACGATCATCTCACGACCCGGCTTGAGAATCCGGCATATTCGAAATGGGCGGAAGAGTTCCTGGACGTTCTGTCGGAGGCGTCAAAGTCACGGCAGCCCAATTGCAGACTATACATTCAGGTACCATGTGCAGACATCTAATCGGTTGACATTTATCGATGGTTTCGTCTCCAGGTTGCCGAACCTAGCAAGATCCTACGCCCGACCACGCATTGGGACTCGAAACTTTCCTCCTTTGTCCTTAAAATACCGAGCTGTCAGCCGGTGTCATTGGACAGAATGATTGCCGGATACGATAAGGACTTTGAAAACCTCTTCACAGAAGGACAGACGGCGGAGGGCGATGAATGGGCGCATGTAGATGGCCATGAATTGGAGACGGCATCTGCTTACCCAACGAGGACTGTCGACTGTCTGCCTACATTAGACATGCTTCTATGTCCCGCCGACTTGTTCAAGATCACAACTCCGTACATCTTGCTAGTTGAAATTAAAAACAACTCAATCGCCGTTCAGTGCAGCCATGAACCCAGCCTGGAATTGTTGGCCTCATACTTGAAGAAATGGGAAAAGAAAATCCCAGTATATGTACGTTTAGGCATCATGTGTTGTATTTATCAGGGGCTTACGAACATATATTAGCTTGGTGGCTTGACGATCGAGCTGCATAATTCTGATTATTGCTTTGGTATGATGGACTGCTTGACGATAAAACCAAATGATCCACACAAACCGGCGAACCCAGCGTTGGTCATAGCATTTATCGAAGGGATCTTACGGTATAAGTTGATTCACACCACTGGGTACCACTGGGTGTACCGATCAAAGAGTTCATGAATGGTCAATGATTCATCTTTGATCCAGCGTTGATAATCAATACATCTAGCTGATCTAGTAAGTAACTGATTACCAACGACTTTCAATATCTCTGACTTGGATTCTGGATAAATTTGCTATGGAAATGGCAGCTAATCTGTCATTGAAAGACAAGGGGATGTAGCGGAACTGTACACACACCTGGCGGAATCAATTTAGTGACTAGGAATGCTTGTAAAATAACTCTCGGGTTTTTTAAATGATTTGTGGTTTTACAATCTTATATATTGTGGGTCCCACCACCAGTGAGAGTACATGTTTCACGGTTCACAGGGAAGTGCGCTGGTTCAACGATCGATCGTGCATTAAAAAGGTAAATGGTCACATGATTCATGATACCAGTTTTGTCACTTTGAGTGATTGGCCAGAGTTGTGATGGCCTGCCGCGAGCTCAACATCGTGTCAGGCAGAAAGCCAGTGAAGCTCACCCTTACGGAGACGTCGCTTTTGGTAACAGACGGTGGTGAGTTGTAAATTCCAGTGCACTTCAGACGAGCTCCTAACCCAACACTGTTCAGCCAACAGGAGACTTGAGGTAGTTGCCCGAAAAATATTATCAGCCACCTATCGCCTCGTTCACCTATCATCATTCCTGGAGGTGAACTTCCTTGCTAAAAAGAAGAAGGCCCCATTCTCTCTTGTAAAGGTTGCAGGGAAGATATTCGAAGATGATAGCCCAAACGCTGCTGGATGGGTTGATTCATTAATGCAGTTGGCCTACAAAGGTATTTCCCTCTGCTTCAACTTTTTTCTGTCCTCCTGAGTGGAAACAGAGGTCAAGTCCCACCGAAAATTGAAAGTGCTGGTGAATCCTCATAGCGGACAAGTAAACTCTTGCTTTGTCCCTCGGGCATTTTTCTGAACAGTGAAACAGGGTAAATCACATCTGGCTTTCCAGAAGATAGTAGAACCCATCTTCCGTGCCGCGGAGTGCACCCTCGACGTCACTCGTTCGTGTCCTAGTTGTTGAAAAAGTCCTATTGTTGAAAACGCATCTCATCAGACACCACTCACAATGGGCATGCTTATGAGATCGCGAAGAACTTGCCTTTGGAATACGACGCAGTCGTAACTCTTTCCGGGGATGGTCTAATTCACGAAATTATAAATGGCTTTGCACTCCATAAAGATTCCGCCAATGCCCTCAGAATACCCATCGCACCGATACCCACCGGATCGGGTAATGGTTTGTCATTAAATTTACTGGGAATTGAGGTTCGCAACTGTCCTCCGAAAATCTGTCATAAAATTAATCACACATTAGGATGGGTTTGACGTTGCAGCTGCTGCCTTGAATGTTATCAAGGGTTCGTTTCCGAAAATTTAGCAGTCACTGAAACTCATGAGCTTTATCTTTTAGGTCAGCCTATGAAAGTAGACCTTTTTTCGATCAGTCAGAAGGGCAAACGAACGCTTTCTTTTATGTCTCAAGCGTTGGGACTCATGGCAGACCTGGATATCGGGACCGAGAACTTGCGGTGGATGGGTGATGCCCGGTTTATAGTTGGCCTATTCCGAGGAGGTATGCCCCGGTTGTTTCCAGTACACGAGAATTCATCTGATGTACTCGTTTGCCTCTTACAGTCGCCTTGTTCAGATCATGTCCAATCAAGTTGTCCATCAAGGTCGCGGAGCAAGATAAACATACCATGTTAGAAACGTCGATAGCTCGAAGAGAGAAGACCAGAAAGGAACTCTCTGCCAGCAGCTTGGAAGAGAGTTTACCAATATCGCTTCCACCTCTGAAGTACTCAGAAGACGAAGAGGATGGATGGACGACTTTTGATAAGCCCCTTCTCTATGCATATGCAGGGCAGGGGCCTTATGTGGGCCGGTTTGTTGCCCATCGTTTCTTCGTAGACCTCATTCTGATATAATTTGATTGTCCTGTAGAGATTTTATGCCTTTTCCCGTTTCACTGCCTGATGATGGCCTTATCGATTTGGTGGTGCAAGAAGTGGTATGTTCTCACTGTTCAAGAGGGGGTGCATGGCTTAACCGTTTGCAAGTCCTCACGTACTGAAATCCTCAAATCGATGAGTGGAGCAGCCAAAGGCGAAACTTACTGGCTGGACTCAGTGCCTATCCTTTTCGCCTTTTTCTTTCCTCTTCTACCCTACTGATCGTTGTCTTGTCAGCAACATTATTTCAAAGCGCATGCCTATCGGGTCGAGTTTCTGTCTACCAAAGGATGTTTCGCTGTAGATGGAGAAGAATATCCATGCGAGGATTTTCAGGTTGAGGTTCACCAAGGGTTGGGCACTTTTCTGAGCCTATATGGCTGCTATGCCCCAAAGTTTCACGGTACTGATCAAGCCGAAGCACTAAAATCTTGAGGATACTTACCTATTACCTACCTTTCTGAAACCACGGGTACTCAACTAGCCACTTGGGGACATGATGACTTTGCTTTTTGAGACAATTTGTGCTACTGATCGAAACTATGACTAATACTGGGATATTTTAGCTGCTGGGGAGAATGTGCGACGGGATGGAGAGCGAAGACGCGGGATGGTCTTGATATACATACAAAATGTTCGCTTGCAAGACTTGTCCATGAAAAGAATCCCAACCGAACCAAAGTCTAGGAAAGATCGTAAGATAATGTTTAGTCCGATTGTGTAAATATTCTATGGCGTAGAGAGGAGAGATTGTGGTCACGGACGAGCTAAAGAAAACGGGGATCAACTGTTTGGATATCGCCCACGCGTGAGAAAACACTCACAAAGCTGTTCTTTTCGGTAGAACCAGAAGTATCCGATGACAATGGCGATTTGAGACATGAGGGCAATCCAGAACAGTGGAAGGGCCATCGGACTGCCTGAGAAAAAGATGTCAGGAGACGTCATTCTCCAGGAAAATTGGAAGGTACCTTTCAGTCCCTCCTGGAAGTCCCATTTAGATGCGTCTGGGAATACAGATCCTGGGCCAATTCGATCTGGCGCAGTCGCTCGAGCAACCATGACACAGATAGAGCCAATGACTTGAGAGAAGGCTAATGTTGCACAAACGTGTAGGCGTGAGAGCGTCTATGAATAAAATGAGTACTTGTGACATCACGCTTCTACAACGAAGGTGAGCGTACCTGAAGAAGAATCATGCCCAGGCCAACGCCTTGGATGGCATCAAGAACACCTAACCAAAGCCATAAAGAAATACCCAAATAGGGTCCAGCGCCACCCGCCCAGGGAATGTACAGCGCCAAAGAAGAAGTTCCCCATAACATCTGCAAAGAGTTTGGTTGCGGGAAATCGCGGAAAGGGGGGGATTGCTCTTACCTGGCACCATCTTGGGGCCCCAAGACCTACTGCGAAAACCGGAAGAAGCCAAGTATGTGTCTTACTGAAGTGTGTCAAGATCAGAAGCATCGCAGCCCAGACCCCAACAAAGAATACGACGACAAGAACGAGAATCTGCCACTTGGGTATTGGCACAGCCCAGAGGAAACTCCAGTTGCGACCGTACGGCTAAAAAAACATCGGGAATGAATTACGAAATTTACACACAAGTAAGGCAACTCACTCCACTCAACCAATAGTCACGCAAGATTTCGGACATCAAGAACCTGGGGAATAAGATAAGTGATAATTTAAACTCCAGCACACACTTTCACATACCAAAGAACCAATTTTCGACGGAAAAGTGTTTTTAGGAAGTTTGGAACCTTTGGCGGTGTTTGCCGATAATATTCTGAAATCTACATGAAGATCACAAATTGGTAAATTCAAAACACCCTTACCAGGCAAGCCATAAAGCATAAGGTATGCGAAGACGAAGCTCATAATCGAAAGTGGCCATAGAATGATAACGATCCACCAAGGTGGAAGGTAGCTGGGTGTTTCGCCGTTCAAGGCATACCCCCAATACCACAAGACTGTGATCCAGATTTGCTGGGATCCCTGGACTACACAAGCCCTCAATGTCCATACTTCCGTTGCGGCACCCTAAATGAAGTGACGTAAGACCAGATATAGGAAAATTCGAGTATAGCTTACCGCTTCCTCTCCGAAGTTGAGGCCGAAGAAAAGGAAAGCTGCCGCTGATCCGGCTGCATAACACCAAGTAGCCGCGCTCGCGAGAGCCTTGTGCGCCGGAACCATCGTTCTCGCGGCTGACGGTAATCCAATCAAGAAGAAGGCCAGTCCGAAAAAGATCCAAGGAGTGGAAAGGACGTAGACAGAAGGTTTCATACGGAACATTGTGTACCAGACAGCAGAGGCAGCCAAGAATACTGCACCAAGAACGTAGAGTTGAAGATCCGTTTGCCAGTTTTGACCCGAGAGAAGAGTAATCTGGAAGCTGGTCGCGCTCAACATCTGTTACAAGTTAAATAAGTATAGGTCATAAAACAAAATACGAGACGGACCTGGCCCAGGCCGATGACAATGGTGTAGAATGGCCAGCCTACAATTTCGCGGGACATGATGACTTGCAACCTCGTCATCACGGCCTCGTTAGGATCAGCAAGCTCATTCCGAAGAGGTCCATCGTAGCCCGATGTCGTAAAGGCATGTAAGGTTGGAGCTAAGAACAGTGAAAATGTGAGTGTCATATCAGTACTAGCTTTGAGTTTTGTCACGTACATTCGGGCCGTGAATATAGGGATTCAGTTGGGGTAGCCCAAAATGACTCTCTTTGTGATGATCTGGTACTGGCGGCGTCTAGTCTCTCCTTGCGAACTTTACCGAAGAAGTCCTCTTCGCTTTTGACCAAGAACCTCTCAATGGACAGCTCGCCTTTGGAATTCTCGGCACTGAGCGATTGTAATTTTTCCACAAACGATGCCGTGACTTGTCCGTCGGCATCGGTAAACTGGAAAAGAATCAGTTCAGCTCGGTGGCGATCGAGTAAAAAATGATAATACTGACCGAGGCCATGGCTTTATTCAAAGGAGAATTAATCTTTTCATCCACAATTGATGCAATCGACTCGACCGAGGACACTCGAGAGTGGGGACCCAAAGGTCTGTTCGGGACAAGGGCGACATTGGGATCCAAAAAGGGATCAGGAACATGTTTTTGATCGCGGGCGATGGAACGGTTGGCTTTTTCGAGGAAGTTATTGTAGCCTCCTACCGCATTCACAGTGTTGGCACTGGAAGGGGAGCCATGATCTTTACCGTCCACACTATCCAAAGAGCTTCTCTGGCTATCTTGGAGGTAACGCGGTGAAGTGAAGAGATGATCACTGCCAGGGGTGATTGTTTCCTGACTACCAGGGGAGCCACTGATTCTGGAGCTTTCCCATCCAGGATGCGATGGACGAGCTTGAGAAATTGGATCCCAGTCTTCAGTATCAGGCATGGGTTGCAAAACTCCACCATCACAATCAGATTCACGCCAAGCATTCATCCCAGCGACACCACGACTAGTAATGATGCTGCGCCTATGGAAGTCTTCCATTCGTTGACGCCATTCAACCACGGGGAAACGCTGAACGGCAGAGCGAGCACGGAGAATCGCTCGCTCATCTTCGGTTGACTTGAGTGCCAGTTTGATCGTTTTCGTCAGTTGAGATAACATGTGCGATGTTGCGCTGGACTCCACTGGGTACCACTAGTAGAGGACGAACAGAGATGTTAGCCCCAGTGCAGAAGCAGCCAAAATGATACGCACCCATCCCGGCATAAGACCAAGGCCACCAAGTCGACTTCCAACACCGAGGGCACCTTTCCTACCGAATTCGACCGCAACCAGCCCGAATGGTTCATCGCGAGAGGGAATTAATGCGAAATCGGCACCACTAAATAGATATGGAGGGAGAGCAGTGAACTCTGGCTTTGAAAACACACGTTCGGGGTGAAGCTTCATCAGCCGATCGAGCTTTTGTGCTGCCAACCGACCATACAAGTCGATGACGGGACCAACGGCTATAACTTGGATGGAAGGTCGCTTCTCCAACCTATGAACACGTCCATCAACAACGCCCAAGAAAATCAAACAAGAAGACATACAAAGATGGAAGAACATCAGCTATCAAGTCAACACCTTTCTGCTTCGACCATCTACCAACAAACACAAAGAGATCAGACTGTGGATCCTGCTTGATATTAGCCCATTCCTGTGCCTGGCGTTTTTGCTCTGGACGTGAGGCTTCCGCAGCTTGATCGATCTTGACATCTTTGGCAGCGATCACGTGCTCGTCCAAAGCTTCAATATCGCTGGGATCTGGATTGGGCAGCGAATCGACATGTTTCAAAGTCCACAGCGCGGGATAACGAGCCCAGCTGCGTTTCCCGTATTTGTCAGACACGCCCGCAACGCCAACGCTCTTCTGATGAACGCTGATGAAAGAAGCTGCTGCGTGGAGCAAATTGAATGTGTTTCCGAACTGAACATATTTCGTACAATGCTCCTTGCTGATGTTGAACGCCGAACACACTTCCTTCATCTCCTCCTTTGTGCGTAACGGCCAGAGACCTTGGAACTCGGCATTGTGAAGGGAGAGACAGACGGGCAAGACTTTGGGAAGGAGATATATAGGAGCGAGTGAACCGTGATAATCATTGATATGATAGATGTCAATAGTTGGATGACGGCGAATGGTAGCGGCGATGGATTGGTTCCAGGTAGAATAAAAGATGGCCGAGCTGAGATCATCCATGCGAGCAGGATAAGGGTCGGCTTTCGTCTGGGCACGGAACACAGGGCTGTCCAAGATAACATATGTGATGTTGTCCAGAATATGCGTTTCCACTTCGATTAGGTATGGCTCGCCAAAAATGACGATTTCGATGGGGTCAGCGGGTTCGCCCGCGGGGTATTCGACATCTTTCACTTTAGGAACAACCCAGATGAGATCAACATCCGTCATAGCTTTGCCCATGAGACTCGACATGACACCGAGACCACCGATCTTGACTTTAACCTTCCAATCAATGATTTCGTACTCGAGTGTAGCGATTAAAACCTTGCGACGTTTGTTCTTGTCCTCTGGCCAGCCAATGATCTCTTGAGTATGCTTATGCCCAAAGATCTTCTCCGAAATCGGTTCCTTCAAGTCTGTGGCAGACTTATTACCAAGGATTGGGAAGTACTTGCTATGATCCTTGTTAGCCTTCATGCCAAATTCATTGTGTCTGATGCCATAGAATGACCACATGAAGATGACGACAGCGAGAGTGCCCGTGATCAAGGGAATAGCGAGGAGCAGCGCGTACATAACGGCACCAACTGAAGACTCCCCACGAGGCTCCAGAGACCACGTCATCGTGGAGTCATCAACAATAAGTGACCATGCTAGATGAGGATGAGGAGGCGCAGACATGTTGAGGTAATTCGGCGCGTTGGTGTTCGGGGGTAAACGATCCAAAACTCCATCGCCGTCGGTATCGCCATAGTAAAAATCATCGAAACCCCAGACGTTGAGCTGTACATACGATGGCCAGGTTGACATGATCTCGAGTTCCCATTGGCCGTTACCGTTCTGGGTCATTAGTGAGGGTATACCTTGATCAAACCCCCAATTGTTGAAAGGACCACGAGCCAAGAATTGTGGCACTCGTCTCTGCATTCCACTATAACCGTGATCGGCATGCACGACAGCAGAAACAGACATCGCGGCCTCACTCCAATCTGTGTAATACGTCAACTCACGACTATGGGGAGAGATATCATGTTTAAAGAAGCTCACATTGGACCATGATATGTTGTCCCTCCCAGAAGTTTCCGTCAAATACAGAAGCATTGATAGTGGTCACGCTCTCCCAATTACTCCAAGCTGTCCAATTCCGGCCAAAGTTCCATGAATACCGAAACATGTCGGCACCGAAAGCGGCGTGGGTGAATGTGTAATGGCCGTCGCTAAATCCAAAGGAAGACGAATTGTAATCGTTTTTTGGGAAGACCATCACGTTAGAGGAAGACCCTTTCCGGACCATGACCTTGTCAATAGCCTATGTAATGGTTAAGAACAGTATCCCAGGCGAGGAGAAGACACGCACTCCAGTTGTAGCATTGCCGACTGCAGCGGCGGGGTTATTGAGTTGAATGGTCAGTATTCCGTCGGGAATATTCTGCAATGTCGCTGACCACGACCACGTTGAAACGCTGACGCCTGGTATGCTGGACGGATCCGTATTGTTGACATTAGCGCACGCAATACTGCTTTGCAAAATAGTCGGGTTTCCGCCCATGCCTGAGGACATATTGAAGGAGATGGCGGAGGTAACGCTATTGCAGTTCATCACTGTATTGAATTCAAAGGAGATATCCAGCGTGGTGGCGTTAACATCTCCAGCTTCAACCTGGATACGGGCGTCGTGACCGGGGACAAACTTGGTGAGTGCAGGAAGCGGTGGTACCCATTGGTCTACAGAGACGAATGCTTTGAAGCTAAAAGGTTCCATAGTGACTGACGGTAAACAGCCTTGCCAGGGAGGCTGACTATTATTGAAGAACGATGAGAGGGAGTCCTGGAGGACATAGGTTTCATAGGGCGCGAACAGATTCCGAATGGTTGTGTTGGACTCATAGGGGCTTGATATCCAGAGCGACTGCATACAGTCAAAACTGTAGGTTTTGGTAACATTCTCGTTCACGAACAGCAGCCAGACTTGGTCGTTGAAAATCCCATTCAGAGTTTGTACACCGGAGATGGCGGCCCTTGAAACTGACCAAAGCCCCATTTCTGTCTCTGTACCGTTGGAACCCGGACGTTGAACGCGATAAGTCCAGTTCCCACGCTGTACCAGATCGAAGCCGTCCTGAAGGCCGCCATATATTGTTCGCAAGTAATTGAATTGGGCAAACGTCCGTCTCGCTTCTGATGTGGGATCAAAGTGGTCCAATGAATTCCAATCGTCTCGACAACCGATCAGAGCCTTGTCCAGAGGCATATTGAAATATTGCTGAGAACCGAGAGTATAGCATCCATGACGCTGCCAGGCAATGTTTGAGGTCATTGCTTGACGACTGGTGAATTAAGTATGAGCTAAACATCGGCGAGTTTATGAACAGGACCTACCCATAAAGATAATTAGAAGCTGTGCTGTCGAAAAGATAGAAATTCTGCTCCTCGCCATAATAATACTAAAAAAGCAAGGTTCAAGAGTCGTCTAATTGTAAAGGGTAGAATGACATACCAGGGGAATACCAGGTATTACCAAGGTTGTAATAAAGGTCGCCAGGGCGCTTCGCTGTGTGCCATTCTGCAAACTGGGCCAACGGAAGACATCAAAGTTACTGGTTCCGTACATGTGCCTGGGATCTATGATGCCGGTCTCGGGATTCAAAAAGTCGTTGTTGACAAACATCTGGTTCCAGGCGGTGACAAAGTTGGTGTCAACGTCGTACGCGACTGCGAGATTTCCGTCCATTCCAAGGAAACGAGTAAGTGATCGATAGACAGAGTAATGGAACGCAACTCCATCCAGGCCATTCAGAGGAGCAGGACGTAAGAAGAATGCATTTTCTGAGGCTGTGAGGTTTGCGGCGGCTAAAAAGCCTGGAGGAAGCATTGTGGGAGTACGACCACGTCCGCTGTCAAGGTAAAATTAGTAGACATAACATCGAAGGGTGCTCAAAGATATCGTACAGATAGAGTGAGCCAAAGGTGTCACCTCCAGTAACTTCACCAGTGATGAAAAAGTTCTTCTTGCCAAGATTGTTTGCACACGCCCGTGTGCTTGATGACCAGTCAGCGAGAGCATCAACGGTGACTTGGGTAGCCTTGTCAACACGAATGGCGTCGATGTCGAGGGCGGTGATGACCATGCAGGAAAAAACTTGGAGTCTGGACATCACAGCAGGATTCCACTCCCTGAGACGATCCTGGACAGAAGCAAATTTGGAGAGTTGACGTTGCCAGTCAGGATGGACACCGAAAGCCTCCATGTCACCATATTGGTCGAAATCGGATTCAAGACATCCATTGGTCTCGATGTCAATGACAGTGCCATCCTGCTGCCAGAACTTTGGGAGAACGCAAGAGGTGTTTCTGGTGTTTCCGATCTAAGATAATTGAGTTGGCTGAGTTGAGGACTGAGATGAACAACAACACATACATTAAAGTCGGCGTATTTGGTGAAACCCCATGGCATGTAATTAGGGTTTTTCCAAACGGTGTTGTATTCATTCAGGCTGAACGGTGCTGTGGTATTGAGAAAACTGAAAACCAACCATTCAGCCTACGTCGGTGGACGTGATAGGTAAAGAGACACACCCTTGGAAGCCAATCAGATCGCTCGTGGTTCCGACGGTGAGGTCGGCCATTATGTACATGCCGTGAGCATGAATTTGATTGATAGTATTGACCCAGTCCTCAAGGGTTCCCCAGTGAGGGTCTAGAACGGACATATCGAGCGGAGAATAACCTGACGGGGGTTAAGCGAGGAATGAGCGAGAAAGGGGAAAGGGGCATGTGCGCACTATCGGCTTGCCACATCATGTTTAGAAAGGGTGTTCCGGAGATGAAAATGACTTTGACGCCCATGCCTGCCAGGTAGTCGAGTTTGGATGCCAAACCTTTGAGGTCGCCGCCATAACGAAGCTGGGTCTCTCTCCAGTCGGATTCGAACATTGTGTCGAAATAGGCATTATTAGAGGGATCACCGTCGGCGAACTTGTCCAAAAGAATCGTGTAGACAGGAAGAGCACGCCAATTAGCCGGAGATGGTGTGTATGTAGTATTCGATCTCGAGGTTGCATATTGGAGTACAGACTGGGCATTCTGGTTTACATTGAGGTTGTAGTCTGTGAGATCGGCGCGATAAGGGGACGCCTTTATGAGAAGGGGGAAAAGAGAAACGAAAGAGAGAATGGCAGGGAGCCTCATGGTAAAGGAGGGCGAGGTGAAAAAGGAGGGGCGCTGCACCGATTTGCACAACTGCTATTTGTAGCAGCTTGATGGCTGTGCTTGCGGTGTTAATTTGGCTTGCCTGCCATTCTCACGCATTACCAAGGGCACCGAGCGAGCGCTCATCATGTCCTTCGATGCCCCTTCAGGTCAGTCCTCGCCTGTTTCTCCAAACTACCAGCAGGTTTTGCCTTTAGCCCCGGCTCGTTCTTTCTCAGTTCGTGCTCAGAACTCTCCGTTTCCTGCTACGCCCACGGCGAGCAGTAGTAACCTCCAAGAGTTACTGTCTGGCATGGCTCATCACGAATCTATACGGAGTTGGACTGACGCTCATGTTGCCCGGTGGTTGACTGACATTAAATGCGGCACCCACGCCGCTACTTTCAAAGCAAATGATATCAGAGGCGATGTCTTGCTCGAGTTGGATCAAACAACTTTGAAAGAAATGGGCGTATCCAGCATCGGTGACAGACTCAGGATCGTCAATGCCATCAAAGCGTTGAGACACAAGTGTTCTTCAAAGTCCCTCTCTCACTCACTTAACGGCAAGACTCATCCAAACGAAGACCCCGAAATCTCAACAAAGTCCTCTCACGAACGTTCGCCTTCTGATGCTTCTTCGAGAACTGGCCTGCCGTCCAGAAGACTTGACGCCGGTCGTCCTGCTCCCCTGCAACTTAATTATAATAAGTCAAAGAATCTTCCTCGTATCGTCCACGACGGTCCCGCACCAGACTCCGCTCGTCTCAATCCTAACATTCGACCCCTCCCGCAACCTTCTCAACCCTCCACCGGTTCATCCAACCTGTCTTCTTCAACACCAACTAGTAATAACAGCAATCAATCCAACTCTTCTGCTCGCTCTAACCATCCTCATCTTCCTCCTCCTCCACACGCCCAGCCCCCCATGCCTCCCCCAGGCCGTCAACCACCCCGTCCTTCCCTCAACGGTTCGCAGCTTAACGGACGACGAACGCCCACTCAGAACGATATCCCTTCCTACACTAGTCAGCCGTTGCCTCCTGCACCTTCAAATCAGAATCTACTCACTCCTGGAACTGCTAATTCTACCAACTGGGTAGGCTATGGCTTGCCCCCTGATCCCCGTCCCGGAAATCTTGGCGGCAAGGCTCCCGTTAAAACCACTTCTCCTCTCAATTTGCCATCAAGAACCTCATCTCGCCACCCCAGTAACAGTTCAGCGCATACCAAAAATCTCTCCCTTAGCTCCCCCAATTCTTCCACTGCCGTCAAGTTGCCTGTAAGGCCATCACCTGGCAACAGTACTCACCCATACGCAACCTCCCAGGGACCCAGTCTTTTGTCAACAGCAGTACAACAGGCATACAACCTCTCCCCGATCGCAGAATCATTCCTCTCTCATCATAGTTCTTCTGGATCGCCATCACCCCCTACCCACGCCATTGGCGGCCGCAGTGCCTTTAATCGCCCCAACACACCTTCACACCATAATGTCCCATCATTGGATGATCTGCGTCGGAAATTGGTCAAGTTCTTACTTCCAGAAGAACGTCACTCGTGCACGATCAATGTTGAGGATTGTGCTGACGGCGTAGAGGTCCTCGAAAAAGCCTTGAAAAAATTTGGTAAGATCGGACCAAGAAGCTCAGATTCAGACAACGCAGACCATATTCAGACTAGCGAGGGTGGGTTAGCTGTCGATGGCTGGGCAGTCTACCTTGACAACGCACAAGGTGACGGACCGGGTCAGTTCTTAGTTACATTTTTCCCCAATTATGATTTATTTTATACGATAGATGAAGCACTTACCGAACGCGAGTTGATGTCCATATGCCAAGCTCCACCCGATCATCCATGGAGGGAACATGGCCTGACGCTCCGCAGGACAGGAAAAACCAAACGTTCCAAGGCACTAGTTCAAATATTTGGCGAACCACCTCCGTCAATGCCAGGCCAGCGTGGCAGTCCAACTTCACCCGAGAACAATTTGTTATCTCCCAGCCACAGCAAATTTACTGATTCCCTACTTGGGAAGAGCACGAAGCGCGCTAGTTCAATCAGCATTTTGAGTGGGCTCGGTGTTCGAGACCCTGAGAAGGCTCTTGATCCTGTCTCTCCCACCACACCCAATACTAAGGTCCCCGCGAGCCCAGTGATCAAGAGACCGTCGAAGTTGCGCAACTTCTTTGGACAGCGGCCACCGAGCGAGCTCATTACTACGCATTTGACAGAATATTTCCCGTTCACAGAAAAAAAAGTATTGGAACGAACCGCGCGCCATAGTATGATGAGGAACAGTACTCTCTCTAGCGGCAGAAGAGACAGCGCCATGTCCTTCATCCCACCACTCCCATCGAGGTTCAGCAATAGCACACAAGGCTCCTTGCCCAGACTATCAACTTCATCCACAAGCACATCTTCGTCTTCGAATGCCCCAGCCGTGCCCGAAAAGCCGTCTGTCTATTACCCTGAGAGTGCTCCTCCACAGGACGAGATCCCGAGGGTTTCGTTGTCCACACAGGATGGTCGGTCCATCGACCTTAACGCGGATTCCCCAGGTTCGGACTCGGCATCGCGTCTCTTGCCTCCCGTATCCCTGCCGTCGCAGTCCTTGTCGGATTCTATGGAAGACCAATTAGGAATGGGGCAAACCCCGACCGCGCCCAACGCTTCGAAACGGTTGAGCTTCATCACTGAGCTACGCAGCAAACGCGATCGTTCGGATACGGCTAGTCTCATGACCGTTGACCAAATCACTGCTGAGGTCGAGAGCCGTAGAGAGAGCCTTGATGTTGATAGAGAGTCGGATGACTGGACGAAAGTAGACCCTGAGAATGGCGATATTGACGATTTAGAAACGGAGGATGATGTTCCGAATGAGATGTTTGATGAGGAGGAGGAACCTTTGACGGATAATGACGAGGAATGTGGACAGGCTGAAACTAAAAAAGGTAGGCATGGTAATACTTTATGGAGTTGCCTGCCAACCCTTTCCCGTTACCAGCTACCAAATGGATCAGAGGTGCGCTCATCGGCGCCGGGTCTTTCGGGAAAGTTTATCTCGGGATGGATGCTTCAAACGGACTCCTTATGGCTGTCAAGCAAGTCGAACTTCCAACCGGTTCCGCCCCTAACCAAGAACGCAAGAAGAGCATGTTGCGGGCCTTAGAACGGGAGATCGAGCTCCTCAAGGACCTGCAGCACGAGAATATCGTCCAATATCTCTGTTCGTCTCTTTCGCTCCTTTTGCCTAGTATTTGCTAACCCCTGGCATAGATTCGTCTCTGGAAGATGACTTTTTGAATATTTTCCTGGAATATGTCCCAGGTGGCTCAGTGACGGCGCTCTTGAGCAATTACGGTGCATTCGAAGAACCTCTCGTCAAGAATTTCGTCCGCCAAATCCTGGCTGGCCTCAATTACCTCCACGAGCGTGACATCATCCATCGCGATATCAAGGGCGCCAACATCCTCGTAGACAATAAAGGAGGTGTTAAAATCTCTGACTTCGGTATCTCCAAAAAAGTCGAGGATAGTATGTGTTCTACTTCGGCTAACCTATCTGGACAACTCTCACCTGTCCTTAGGTCTCCTCACCCGCATGCATAGGCCTTCCCTTCAAGGCTCTGTCTTCTGGATGGCTCCTGAAGTGGTCAAACAATCCGGGCATACCCGTAAAGCTGATATATGGAGTCTGGGCTGCTTGGTAGTTGAAATGCTCACTGGTGAGCACCCCTGGGCACAGCTGACGCAGATGCAAGCGATATACAAGGCATGATTTTGTTTTCTTTCCGTCTAACATCATGGTTTGCTGATGCGACCTGTAGATTGGCTCGTACGCTAAACCCTCCATCCCGTCAGATATTTCAGCGGAAGCCCAGGATTTCTTACGTCGTACATTTGAAGTAAATCATCAAGATCGACCCGATGCAGGGGGGCTGCTACAACATCCATGGGTTGCCAAAAAGCCCGCTCATTCATCCCACAAGGGCCACTTCGCAAAGGCCAATAATGTGGCAGTAGAAGCGGCCGCGTAAGATCGGCCTCGTCATAAGATTTATTGTATTTTACTGACCATTATTTATGTCTTATTGGGTTGTATGTAGTTCATTATTTAGTTTCTTTCAGTTTTTTCAGCAATCATTGGAATGTATGCCATTATTATTCTTCCTTATCCCTCTTCCTTTTCAAGGCTGGAGTTGCCTTTGTTCCTGGTCCCCAATGAGGGGTAGGATTTTGTTGATATCGAACCAATTTGACTTTGGAGGAAGGTGTTACAGACTGTGGATGTCGATTGAAATTGGCCAGCATTCTAATCAGATTAATATATGGACTTCAGTTGCCGTGTGGCGCGAGCGGAATGAACCTTACTTGGGTTCTTTTGCGAGCAACGCCCTTGCAGGCGACTTTTCAGGGATATTTGTCATCTTGACAGGGTGTAACTTTACCCAAGAGCGGAGAACATCATGGACGTCTCCTCGTGTGCCAGTCGTTTTCAATGAGCCTGGGCATGCGTGGGATCGGGAAACGCTGTGACCGGCGTGGAGTAGGGCGGAACTGACCGAGAGTATATTGGTCATTGGGGACGACGGTTAGGGTAGATAAGACTCACGCCACATCCTCCAGTGAAGGGCTCGTACAATGAAAAATCCCTGCCATTCTTGCCGGAGTGAAGTAAAATGGGGTTGCTAGCTCCTAAGACGGGATGACCATCAACACCGTGGCGGCCGAAGCAAATGAAATCAAACTCGCCTCCTGTGCAACTGTTAACATCCCCTTCATACGAGCCAAAGTGTGATATTTGTCCTGATTGTCTTCAAGATGGCGAAGAACTTTTGTAACAAATTCCTTATCATGGATAGAGTCGGACCACATCGGACCAGCGACCTGCGGAACATTGCGTGATCATCATCTGTCCGTGAGCTTAGAGGACCTACATGCAAGACAGAATTGCATTCCGGACACCTCTCCGGTACGTTAGGGCCAGAATGTGTCTTAAACAAGTGGTTTGTATTGCCGGACTTCTCGTGAACCCTTTCGACCACCCTCCCGATCGGCTGTCCGTAGAATGCTTGACATCCGGTACAAATGTAGTATACCGCCGTCTTACTTTGATAAGTATCAGTCGCTTTGTTCGTTGTCGTAACAGCAGATGATACTTACACCGAAGCTTTTTTTACCTCAATCGGAGCGGATTTTATTCGGATGAAGAGACGAATGTAGAAATCAACGGAAAGCGACAATAAGGGTTGAATGTAGCGCCCATATCGAGAAGCCGATGTTGATATCGTATGGAGGACGAGCCGAAGAGCCTAAAATGATCCAGTCAAATAGTGTTCAGCAACATGTTGTTCGGCACAAACAGCTTCGTGGCAATATTCAGCTTTTACGGGGATTCCCCCATAATTTGAGAAACTGGGCAGCTGAGTGAGAGCTTTGCGCCGCCTGCAAGAAATACAGGCCTTACCATTTTTCAGGATAGTTGGTGGTCGCTAAAACCGAAAGATCTGTGCAGGTCACGCAAAGCAGCCCTAGAGATACGGATGGATGCCCGGGTTAGCAGCAAAGGGGGGTGGGGTTCGAATGATGACTGACCCCCTTCGTTGACACATTGAACGGCTGCATCGATGAATGGAGATGCGGTTCCATAGGGATCCAGATCGACAACGTCCACCCGTTTTTTTTCTTCTCGGTGTGTGTACATGAGCGTACTGTGTTTGTGTGAACACTCCAGCGTCGATTTAAGGATGAGGACAAACGCACCAGGCGTCGCCTTCGTTAATCCTGACCTTGGCAGGTTTGGCTTTATGTGGGACGGTCCTCTCGTTGTCGGCAGATAGTCCCGTGTCTCGTACGTGGTCTCCGGCATCCTCCCCGAGTCCATTAATCTCCATATTTCTTTTCATCGCCGCAGTGGCAGACGGAGACAAATCATTAGCAATAACATATCTATGATCCCTCAGCGTTCGGGAAAGACTTGACAACGACGTTGACCAACCTCACGAGAGGTATCTCTTTGGCGTATCGGATAGACCGCAACCCTGTGGCAGCGAGTGCTTCCAATATGACGGATTTATAAGGTTGATACTAGTTCACGACGATGGAAGATCAAACTTCCATGTCGGCAAGGTTCAAAAAGGATAAAATCACCTCTTTCTGTTTTGGCGGCAGGATCTGCACATCCTCCGCAGCTTGGCTGACGCTGGTACATGTTTCCAGGTCCAGACTCGTCGCTGAGGAGCCGCCCGCAGACGGACCTGCCTCCGCTGAAAAGGAAAGACCCGTTAGCACGGCGATCGGCCACGTCTGCAAGCAAAGACTGAACCCCCCACTTTTACTTCTCTTAGCATCAGGTCCCTCAGGTCCCCTTCGTTCAATCCTTTCTCGTGTCTGCTTCCATTTTGCCTCCTTCAGTTGGTTCAGTTCTTCGGCCCAGACTCTGATGCATGCAACGCTCATGTCGCGATTGAACTCCTGTACGGGGTTCAGGAACGTCTCGTTCGACGAGGGGAGTAATATATGTGATGTATTTTCCGTGTGCAGTGTAAATCCATCTGGAATTGTTATAGGAATGGCAGGCCCGGAGGACATCTTTGTGAATTCTCTGGTCAAGCAAGGTATTACACTCCGCGAAGGCAGGTGCTGGAGCGCGTGGATGCAATGAAAGAGCGAGTGTGGGGCGAGAATGGTTGATGTTGGTGAGATTGTAGCAGTACCATGTATGGTCAACAAGTTTACAATACTCGAACGTTTCAAAATGTCATTTACTTTTTACAATTCAATATCCCTTCGAAATGTTCGTCAAAAGGTTCATCATCGACACCGTAACAGAAAACCCAAGAAAGAAAAATGTCCTTGAATGTCCACGGCATTATATGGTTCAGTACGCGAATTCCTCAGAAACGAGGGCGATAGAACCGCGCATATCTCCATGTCTTATGCGTGATGGATCAATTTGGAACGCAATTGCTTTCCTGACTAAAGAATTAAGAGACGAGGGCCCACAGCCTAAAACATGTTTCATGTCAATAAGAAAGAAAGGGAATGAACAACGGATAAATGGGACACCCACAGCCAACGATCGTTGATCCCTGGGAGTGTTCAACTTCATCGGCAAGAATTCGTTCCAGCTTGGGCTTGCCCGGTCGTGCGCACTCTGCTACCACACTAACATCAAGCATCTCGTCGTCCTCTATTTCAAGTTTCGGTCCATCGACCTGAGAGCTTTCGCCTGGAGTGATCAAGCTATGCACTGACATCGCATCCCAATCATTACCCCCAACGGAACTTGGCCGTTTCGGCTCTGACATTGCTAGGGCAGATGGATGGCGGGCGTGACTTGGTCGTGCAGGACGGGATGAAGACGGACGATCAGGTTGCAATATCCCCTGCTCGGCATCAGAATAACGAGCAAGATCGACCTCGAAGTGTCCAGAAATTGGCCGGTTCGGGGACATCATGCTATCCGCGGATTGTTGCGACTCTGAGCGTCCATGCATCTGGTTCGAATGGCGTTGAGCACCCCGCTCGATGGCCTCCTTTGCGGCTTGCGCTTTCTGCGCCTTCCTTGTCTTTGCTCGCAATATCTTTCCTTGCTTTCGGACCCTTCGACTGAGAGCATCTTCACCCGGGAGAGCGTCGTCGTCATCTCCTTCGAAGTTTGTCAAGTCCAACGTGTAATTCTCGCGCACCCCCAAATCTACAGTGTATGGCTCGTCGTCCCCGTATTGGTCGCCAAAGTTGTCAGTGACGGGGTTCATGTCAATAAAACTCTCGACAGAAGAATTGGCGCTTGAGAGGGAAATCACAGAGTTGGACCGCGAGTCTCTCTTTTGACGCGCATAACCCGGGACGGGAGGCTGGAGTTGATCAGAATCATCCTCTAGCGCAACTGGTGCGTATGATGTCGGTGCCACTGGTGTGACAGGTCGCGCCGACATGGGGGCTGGGTAAGACCGTTCGTGTTCCATGGTTTTGAAGTTTGTGACAAAAATGTCTATTTGCAAGCCTGGAGGGGGAACTAGACTCAAGCACCGGCGGAGGGTGGAAGCACACCACTGGATGTGGGCTGGGAATATAATCAGATTATGGCACCAGCTGAATCCGAAATGCGACTCACCAAACTCGCGAACCAGCCAGACAAACCTCACGCGAGTTGTCAAAAATGACCTCCCTCCCCAACCACTGGAACGACCTCCCAGTTGCTCACCATCTCGGCCAGCGATACACAAACAGACGTACTCTAGCACGGCCAACCCAAAACTCACACCCGAGCCACCGGCGACTATGAGGACGGTCGAGTGGGACCCCCATTGTGCACGTGAAGAACTGCCAAAGGGGCCATCGACGAACATCCTAAGTAATACACCATTTTTTGGCAATTCAACGTCGCCCGGGTTCTCGCCCGGGGCATGGGGCTTGAATTGGGTAGTGAGAGAAACAACGGTGTTCCAAAGATCTTTGGTCCAACCACCTTTCGCGCGAATTAAAAAAACGATTACACGTCCGGAGTCTCCTGGCGCTTTTTGGTCACAAATGGAGGCGCATGTGAATGGATGGGAGGTCAACTTTGAAATGTAAGGGACGTTAATTAAGAAGTGTTGTCCAGGGGCCCAAGAGAAGTAGCCGGGTGAGGTAAAGGTTAAACGAATGGTGCGTCCGGAAAGGACCTGCGCATGGGCGTAGCCAGGAGGAGGTGCGTATGCGACACGGGAATAGGGTACAAGCGACTTGTAGGCAGATCGACCAGAAAGGGACCTTTGGTGGCCCTTGACATCATAAGATTCGCGGGGGTGGACAGCACTCATCTCCCACTGTTCGCGGTTAGCAGGGTCTTCGGAAAGAAGTGGGGCCGCTTGTTTCGGAAGGGGAGATGGAGTACGGTTCCTGAAGTCGTTGATATATAACCACCTCCCGGCACGCCAGAGACGTTCGCCGGCCCAGAGGCCAAGAGCGGTCCAGCACCACCACCAGAGCGGTGGGTGATGTAAAGCGGAAAAGATGAGGGCAAGGGGGATGAAGAGGACATGTAGAGCGTAGAAGTACTCGTAATATTTGGTGCGGATAGGGGGCAAGGAGAAGAGGATGATACAAGTGAGACAGATGAAACCCTGAGAAGGGGGGTGAGAGTGGTCCAACAGGGAAAGAATGAGATGGATACGTACTACCCAACCATAGACGAAGTTGATGTGGAGCCATGCGTAATGATATGCTACTACACCAGTGGCCTCACGGCGGTCTTTAAGCAACTGGACGCTCCAAAGGACGACATGAAGGGTGGTGATGAACCAAATGAGACGACCGGTCCAACGATGGAGCCAGACAAGCTTGTCAAAATGAAACTGAAGAGTGAACGGATTGGCAAAGATGGCGAAAGGGGGTTGTTTCAGTCCTAATAAGATGCAAAGAGGGTAAAGAGCGAAGGCAATTGTCCCTGCCCTGTTCCCGGATGTCCACCATGCCTTCTGAATGGTGTATTGAATCCGAAAGGGGAAGAAGGTGGAAGGGGAGTAAGAAACATCCCGGCGGAATTGGATTACAGAGGCGGTGGGGAAGAGGTAATCCGGGCCGATAAAGGCGAGGGCCAAGGTGGTGAGGAGTATAGCGATTAGGGAAAGCATCTGGCCATTAGGGGGAAGTGAATAAGGGTGGGGGGAACGCCCAGTTTTCCACGCAGTGAACCTTGCATGTTTTTTGCGGAGGGTTCTGCGGCGCAATGCCCATTTGTTCCAGTAAGCACCAATGAGCCCGGTGGATGATCCGGTGAGATGAAGGAAGGCAACGAAGAAGAAGACAAGACCGACAAGGATCCAGAGGTAATAGGAATAACGCCTGCTGGGATCACTGGAAGCATGGACGGTAAAATAAGCCTCTACATATTCCATAGTATCATTGTAGGGTGGCAGGGTCGGATTAGGGCCATGGGCCGTTTCGGAGGGAGCGACGGACGAGTCCATGAGGGGCGAGCTGTGCTTTGGTGGCTCTGTCGGACGATGGACTACGTCGGGTAATGGGGGTCTCGGGACAAGATGGAAAAAAAGGTGGAAACCATGTTAAATACTGCCAAGGTATCAAACCACGCGATCTGCGGTGAGGGTGCCTGATCAGGAACATCCGGGGCTGTGTTGACGGAACCGGGGCTGTACGATGGCAGCGCTCACCCACGACACTGCCTCGTTTACTTTCGAATTCAAAAACAAAGAACAAAAACACACAGTACAGAGTGCGACTACGCCCCTACGAGACCACCTCTCCGGACTTGACCTGTGCTACTGATCAGATTCCGGCTTCATCAAACCTAAACCAACCTACCTCCTTGCCCGTCTTTTTGATCTTCTCCAGCACATCATCGTATCCAATAGTGCCATTCACGATCACCTCCTGCTTCTCTAGATTCACATCAAATGACGATACCCCTGTCCTCAGGCGCAATCATTGACCCGAGCATAGCATAACATATCAAAACAATTCCCGCTCACCATCGGTCTTGCTCAAAACGCGGGAGATAGCGCCCGAGCAACCACTGCATGTCATCTGCCAAATCTCCATTACAACCCTGTATCACATTCCGCGGTGCCGCATGTGACATACCCTGACATCAAACTTGTAGGTGTGTTCGTCCTGCTGCATGCCCGTCAGTCCAAAAATATCCCTCGTATTCCCAAGCCACGCTCACCATTTTCCCTAAAGCTATTTGTAACTGAACGAACAGCAATTCACCTGCTTTTTTTATATACCCATTCTATTTGTGTTTGTTGTGGCAATGACCATCACTCATCACCATCTGATAACACAAATAGCTACAAATAACATCGGACGAAATCGGAACCTTGAATCACCTTGCACAGCTTCCCTCAAATTTTTCCCAATTTGGTATGTCACCACAAGCTCTCTGCAAAACAAATCTCATGGCAGCAGGCCTCAAAAGTCACGGTACACCCTCCCGCCCTTCCAACCCGTGCTGACACTTCCTTCTTTCACCCTCCCAGCCGTCATCCTCCTTTCATTCGTCCTCGCCGTCGGATTCTTGCTGATCATTCTCTCTTGCGCCCTTTGGCAGAACTGGTTACCGCTGCTCGTCGGTACGTTCCTACTTCAAACTTTCTCCGATCGACACGTCCTCCAACAAGCTTCTCAGCCCTCACATTCGTACTCGCTCCCCTTCCAAATGCCCTCTTTCCCCATTGCGGTTCAGACGAGTTTTCTGGCGAACATTCGGGTCCCATCGACCTTGGTCGCTTCATCACATCCGTCATAGTAGTAACAGGCTTTGCTCTCCCAATCGTATTAGCCCATGCACAAGTTATCCACACCGGTGCTTGCATCACATCCATAATAGGCGGGGGGTATGTCTTCTCATCACTCTCGCCTTCACCTTCATTCAACATCCACTACAGCTTGGTCTACGGCACCATTTTGGCATACTCTGCGGCTTTCAAGCAGGAAAGTTCCGAATTCGATTGATATAGCCACCATTATGTGTGTAGGCAAATTGATGTACTCCGTCTGAATACCATCATCCGCGGCGCTTTCCCACTCACACAGTACTGCGTAGCGAGGCAACAGCTCGAATTCTCTGGTGAGCCCATCAAACCGGCCACCAAAGGACGCAATGCGGGCGGTAACACACGACCACCGTTCCAAGTCGTCTACCTGTCTTCTGCAACGAGCGCACTCAGTCGTCCTGATCCAGCTTTGCTCCCATCACTTGAGCCTGGAACTCGCACGTCCACGTTGATATCGAATCGGCCGAACGACAGGAAACACAACGCCATTTCCACCTCACCCGACTCTCCGATTTCCAGCTGTCCAATGGGTATATCTGCAAGAACACCTTCGGAGATCACGTGCTCGGCAGGCTCCATACTGACATCCACAGCGAAAATGTGCGACGTCACTTGTCAAATGAGAAGTCAACAGAAGCAATCGGGTCGATCAGTCCAGTTAACGCACGCGATGAGTTGATCACTTTGATCCGAAGGTACAAGAACTCGTTTGGAGGCGGTAAATACTTCGCACCACGTTGCGGGACTTCCTCTTGCTTCTGTTCTTCACTCCCGGACTCGTGTCGGACTAATGACATTTGTATCAGCGCGGTTTCAGTACGCAATATCTCCAACATTGGTAGAGTCAGCCGCTGTTGCCGCAACGAGAGATCGCCTGAGCGTGTCCCACCAGCCTGCAAACGAAAACAAACCATAGTTCAGAAAATAACAACTCGAGGTTGAACAAACTTACTTCTCGCCATCGACCACGAATAGATTTAAACAGCTCTTCGCGGTACCAAAACAATTCTCGTTGCGTTTTCTCTTCCGCTAACGTCAGATTCGACTTCGTGAGAACAAACTGTCTGTCAGACAGTGTTGGGATAGGTTGCGAAACGGCATCCTCCGTAAGTAAGAACTTCTTAATGGGAAGGGCGATCCTATCTCCAAATGTTTAAAGTTAGAATGTCGTTCTCCCACTCTGGCAAGAACCCACCGCGTCGTCGAACCGGGTGCAACAGTACATGATGTTGATGCTTCTAAAGCTTCTACAAACGGTGGATCAGCTGCGATCCGCGTATGCGGTGAATATGGACAAACCTTCTTGCAGACGTTCGAAGGTCACTTCGAATGGCAGACCGTATGTATTGCGTATTTCGATAGAAAACAAGCACCAGCCTGTCTCCTCCGACAGGTGTAATATCGACCGTCGCGCGATAGTCGTATTTTCGACATTACTGTCATCACTGAGAGGCATTCCACACCGAGGGAATGGAAGAATGTTCATTCCGTGACATTCCAGCATATCATAGACGGTGACCACTAAAGGATATGACAATTGACGAGCATGGAACACTTCTGACGACTCTTCTGCAGCTGGTTGCGGACGATGCACGTAAGCGTAGGATACATGTATTGTACCATTCGTACTAAACAAAAAGATCAACTTAAATGTCAAACATATGGTTTCCACTTACCAGCCTGCTTTTCCGTAGCATGAAATAGTAAGTGTGACCTTTTGTCCCGGTCCAACCGTTTTAAATTCCTTTGGACTGTTCCAAGAAAACACTGGTAGGCGGATCAGGTCGTATTCCGTCTCGTACGTATCGAATACAGAGAGACCACCATCGTTGAGTGCTTGCTGGGCGGGTGCAATAGTAGAATCGTCGAAAGAGAGCCTCAAGAAATCGATTGGCAATGCAGACACATTCTCCAGAGTTATACGAATGGTTGACCTGATAAACCGGTCACAATCAAGACTGTAATTTCACGGTGGAGGAAAACAAACATCTCTCCATTGTACAACATCACGGCCCCGTGTGTGATCGAAGATCGTCTTATCCGCAAGAGAGGTTGTTCTTGTACTACTTCGCATTCCAAAAAGCGAGGAGGGCTCTTCTGTGAAAGGTGGGTTAATTGGGCACTAGCTCGCCTCCGAGTCCTTTCCCAGGGAAGAGAATCAAGACCCCAGTATTTTGATCGTCCAACCTCACACTGCATCGAACTACGCCACTTTGACTGTCTGTCCTCCTCTGCCTCCGTAGAAAGGTGTAAGACGAATTCCCGGGAAGCTCCGCCAGTAGATTGAATGACGCAGCCCCGGATAACAAGAATACCTGCTTCTAACGCCTTGCCGCGGATAGTGACTGGGTGAAGACTGTTCGAGGGTGCAACAACTGCAACAGGTTTTGATTCAAAAGGTACCCCAGATGTGCTGTGAGGAGTAATTGACGACGCGCAAGGGAGTAAGAAACCTCATTTCTCACCTGAGTGCCAAGCTTTGGAATTCTAAGTCAAAAACGTAAGGATTCCGCAGTGTCACCACAAATTCAAGAATTTCGTTTTGTACTACCAAAGTCCGACCCTATCAACGTTGTTCAGTTTCCGAGGGGTTGGTGAGAAAAAGGATTGTGATGACCTGGGACGTCAAAGCTTTTCTAGGGTTGTAAAGGAATGGATCTTTGGCTCCGGTTAGAATTGGAGTCATGTCTAGCGTGAACCTGGCTGTAAGAGCAGAGATTCGTTTTTCGACAGGTAACCTGACAAATGGAAGACTGCGAGCAGAATAGTTAAAATTTGAGATCATGAAAAATGTCACGCTGACGTACGGGGAGATGGCAATATTGAGAATGGGGTTCCCCGACCAAAACTCAACATGTTTAGTGTCACCTCTTCGCCGCGCTGTTGTTAGGGCCCTCGCTGACGTAGCATATAGATGGTATTGATCCCCGCGGAGTAGAACCGAATGTAATGTCTTCAGGGCAGATGAGGCGAATTGAGCAACAGCAGGAAAATCTGCAATATATTCCCATTAACATCCAATAAAGTAGCATCACAGAACGAACCAGGTAACGCTTCCGCTACTGCCACCGCCTCACGAACTACACCTACTTGGAGTTCTGGCCATCCGTATGGCTCATGTATTGCATCGAATATACCATCCTCTTGTGATGCATCGGGAACCGATGTATCACTGTTAACACCTATGACACCTCCATTGCCGTCGACCTCAACCAGTTTAACAGCATCAAGGTTGATACCGAGCACCTGACAGACATATTTGAGGAGCTTCAAGATACTTTCATTCCCTTCGGTGCTTTCATTCTGCCTCACACCTACATTGCCTCGCGCATCATACTGATTCCCTCCCACAGACGGCCCTTGAATACCAGGGGCACTCATTGGGGGAAGACTCGACCTTCTGGAGTAATCATCTTCCTCTCGGCCACAAACAAGAAGATCGAGGAGGCAGCCAAGAACTTCCCGTAGCATGTATGCTTCCTTGCGTCTAAATCCTAAGGAGGAGTACATTCTGGCCATAGTCTCTAAGGCGGCTATCCGTTCAACTGATCCGAGATGCAAAAGCCACGGGCCATGAGCTTGGGCCAGAATGAAAGAAATTGATGAACGCGAGATCCCAGAGACGGCACTTATGCGCTCCAAGCGAAGCGACGAAGGTCTTTCAGTGTGAGACAAGGTCTGCGGACGGTCTGGGGTTGGTTGCAGAATGGTCGTGAAGGTAAGAGGTCCCCAGCCCTTGGCTGACCAGATGGAGTAAAAAAGAGAAGCTTGCCGAAGCACGGCACAGACGTATAAGTATGCATGGAGGTGATAGTGCTGCTCCGCTTCTACAGAAGGCGCTTTGAAGTAAATCGTGATAGCCTGATAAAGCTTTTCAGAGAGGTCAGACCAGGGTTCCTTTGTTGAGGAGGTGGAGGTTTGCTGTGCGCCTTTCGATCAGAACCAGAAAGATAAAAAATTCAATAAACGGACGAACTAATCCATGACCCGCAGACCATGCATCAAGTACTTGGCATGTAGCCATTCCTTCCAAGGCGGAAGCATGCCAGATCGCATCTTGTGGATACCTGAGGAGAGCGACAGCTTCACCATACCTAGAGTGTATATAAATCGCAAAATCTGGTGAAAACAGGTTGGTGTTGTGTACCATATAAGTGCATCTTCCATGCGACCAGCCAATAAGAAGAAATCGGCGTGAACCTTGTACAATCTCCCATGAGAAGAAGCTGCACCGATCCCTGCAAGACGTTTCTTGGGGGCTGTGAGATTGACACTACTCTGACGATAGACTGAGCTAGGGGATGGGTTACGCTTCAGACCTTGTGCTTTGCTGAAATTTGAACCAACCGTGCTCGATTCTGGTGGTTTATTGCGCGAGGGAAGAGGGGGTACAGAATCGTGCTTACTATCACCATCCAACGGCCTGGGCATATCAGATAGTGGAGGAAGTATTGGAAGCACCGTTGAGTTTAGATACTCATTTCCAACGGGATTTTCCAGAATCTTCGCCTGAAAATCACCATCTGAGTACTTGCAAGCTCAGTTAAACTCGGACACAAACCACAACCCCGAACTGGCCCAGTATCTGAGAGCAAAGGTCGCCAAGCAAAGTCCCAATGTAGAGCTGTTTATTGCCCATCTGACTGGGGATGACCACTAAGCCTGGGAGGGTTTCCCCGAGGCTAAGATTCGTGGTTTTATCACCTTCTTCGAAAACAAAGCATTTCTTTGCGAAAGGGAACATCGAATCAGGCGGGAACACATCGGTTACCGAGGTAGTAAATTGATCAAGGATAGACGAGAGTGCGTCGGTTTGAGAGCAAGCTGCCACGCCGATTACAGCTAGTGGAAAATGGGATGACCGTAACAATGAGAGCGGAGTGTGCGATGGCGGTGGGGGATGAGATAGAAAACTGAGATGAAGATGACCCGTGGACAGGGGGCTGGGCATGAACCGTGCTAACGTTCGGATTGAGACGATTAGAGAAACACCGGGATTGAGATAACCTACCTTTTTCATCCTTCCCGTCTGCCGGGATATCACTTAACCGAATGTTGTCAAAAGCTCGAATCTCGCTTGCGCATTTCTCAAAGAAGCTGCGCGGAGGTGCACCAACTGGTATCAAAAGGATCCGGATGCGAGCGAGAGACGCGAAATCGTAATAATCCATGGGCAAGGATCCTGAGCTGGGAAAAGTGTCCTGACCCGTCCCAGTATTGGGTTGCCACCCAAGTGATCGCTGCGACGTTGCGGAATAAGTCAAATGATGAAAAGGCCAAAACAGCTCAAACGGTTTTCAATCACTGACTATCAACCTCACACACGTCTTTGCTTGTTGGCTGAAATGGTGACCGGTCTAAAGCTGTCGTCGACTTCTCAACACTAATTCAAATCGGTCACAGGGTTTCAGTGATAAAACTTTGGGTAGCCTGATGCTGTTGACAGCGTCAGCGGTCTTCGTCTATTACACCACTTGGACGATCCTCCTGGTCAGTCTGAATGGAATCCGATGCACAATTCGATGACGACTTGTCGGGTACAGCCATTCTTAGATATCTCAAGTCCAGTCCACCACTGGTTCCCTTCACGGGAGTGGGCTGTCCGTCTCCCTGCATTTATACTTGTTGTCGGCTTATGGGCTATTGGCGCATTCATTGGGTCAACTATGGTCAAAGAGAATCGCAAAAAGGCAGAGAAAGCGCGACTTCGGACGGCCTAACATAGAAACCTCGATTCGACAGTATTATCAGATCTCTCAGACGTCAGAAAAAAATGTCTCCATGTGTCCACTCCGTTGTCCACCTCCTGGGTCCTCATAAGTAGGACTTTTCATGATGTTATCCGAGAACCTTTCCGGTCCGAAACTATCTTGCCAATTTCTAAAGCATGCAACTTTTCTGCTGCAACGATTTCCTTTGCTGTCTCGTTCACTAGGCTCTCAAGAGAGATTTCGGAAGGTGACTCCGTTATAGCGCGTAGCGTTCGGGTGAGCTTTTGACAAAAGGGCAATAAATGCCGGCTCGTCAACATCAATATTTTTGGGACTTACCTTGTTCGTTGCAGTTTCACCATAACAAATACCACGCAGTCGTATCAATAATGCGCTCTGTGTTGATGTCTCCAAAGCGAGTGGTGATCGTAATTGGTGCAGAAAAAGAAACAAGTCAGCCACTGAAGCCCACGTCAATGTAGCCAGTGTCTATAACGGTATTCAAATGAACATTGGACACAAAAGACTCGTCAAAGCCGAGTGTGGATCTACTCACTGCGTTCTCTGCATCCGCACCAACGTCAAAGACATTCACCAGACTTTCAAATGCTGGCCATAGCTGGTTCCAGACCATGATTTCGGCGGTGTTTCCCGCATCTTCTGCTTCGGAGGCAGAATTTATTCCTGTAAACGATTGTTTATGCGCAAGCATAACCCATAACTTGAGGGAGATATATGCGTGGTTGATATCAGCTATCCCGGTTGTCGGGAGATTCGCTGGGGACTGAATATGGGCCCTTAAGGCATTTGAATGAACGAGAGCGAACGCCGACAATTGCACATAGAGAAGGGAAACCCATCTCTCCACTGAATTCGATAAAGCAGTCCACACTAAGATATTCCAACAGCGAACGTTGGGGCTTGGTCTGGAGCCTCTCTGAGCAGATATTTTGAGTTTAGATCTCAGTGAACTTGCAGAGTTGCATACCTCCCAGCTGTGATCTAGAAGTAACTTACTCACGAGGGAATGGTCACGACTGAACGCCTCTAGCAAGAACTTTGCGACAGCTGTGGAAGCAGTAAAATCGGCCTCTGATTGTGTACCGGTCCAGATATAATTTTGCAAAAAGAAAACGGCATGGTGGGCAAGAGAAGTATCTTGAAAGGTTTGAGCCGGCACCAGCAAACCATTATCATCGGACGTTGTAATTGCCTGATATATTATGGGAAGTGAGAAAACAGAGCGAAGAAATATTATAACTGACTTCAAGAATAGAAGTTAAAGTGGATGGCCAAATGCGGGTCTTCATTCGTAATCCATCCGCCAAAATTTCAACAAGAGCAGAGGTAATAATATTGTTTGGTTGGGTTGACGGAGTATCGTGTTGCAAGCGAGTCTTGCGGTGGTGTGACGAGGTCACGCCAAGAATTCGCGAAAGACATGTCTTCTTGACGATGAATCTGATCAGGGCAATGCGAACCACTGTTTCTGTGTATGCCAGAAATTCCTGGTATGTCAGATGAGTAATGGGTAGCGAAAAAAGGCGTCATGTTCACGCACTCGACTTTGAGTTTTATTATGTTGGATGAGAATCGCCGGAATAACAAATAATGGTGTAGGGTCAAAAACCTCTGCACTCCATTCTGATGCACGACGCACTATCATGGTGAGACAGAGTCCTACATCTAAAGATCGACTTCAGTCCAAAGAATATTAGCAATAACGGGCGTCAACTTGCATTGCATGAGGTCTGTGCTATAACCTTGATGGTGGACCACTTCAATGTACCTTTGGAGGTTGTTTAATACGAGTTGAAAGGAACTGTGGTCATTCTCTGCGGCTCGGGCCATGGTGTCTCGTAGAAGGACGTCTCGTAGGCTTTCAGATGAGGGTGGTGTCCGTTTTGCATTCAGATCCGTGACGCTTTTTAGGACCACAAAAAAGTCTGAATCTAGAGGACGCTAAACGTTGCACATTTCATCAGCAAGAACACTGGTGCAACACCACGATAGAGATGACCTTGCATAGTGCATTGAAAAATCCGCTGAACCTGGAGGAAAGATAGTCAACGAAAGCCAATCCAATGAAGGAACGAACATTGTAATGGTAGTGTCGATGTAACTCTGAGCATGAGTGACGAGAACGTCCTGGCTACCATGGTCCTGTGAACTTAAGAGTGTTGCAACAGACTCGACAGCGTCACTATATAACATTTCAAACGAGAAAGATTCTATCGGAAAACTGATGACGCACTAGACGAGTGTGCCCATCAATGCAGCCCATCTTTTGGTGCATGCTTGGACCACGGATAGAGCGAGCTGTCGAAGGTCGTAGCTTGTTTCCATCAGTAGGAGATCCAAAATGCGCCGAATTGCTTTGCGAAGGTAGCTTTGCAGATGCTTCAGGGGCCTACTCTCGAGGTCATGCTTGTAGACAATGATCATCAGGGACTCCAACATGCTTTTCACTGTCAAATCTGGTAACGAGAGGATGTCTTCAACGGCGCAGAACGTAATGAGTAGAACATCGACAAAAATAGCGCCGATAAGAAGTGGCCATGAATTATCATCGTCTGCATACGGACCACCCATGGCGGATGAAGCAAGATCAAATGGATGGTGAGCATCCAGAAGACTAGGGAATTCATTGATGCATGAAACGGCAAGGTCTGGGATCCTCTGCAACTGGCTGAATCGAATGTGAAATGCATGACCACTTGGTGATAAAACAAGAGAGGCATCATTGAAGCCGATGACTTGGACCAAACGAAGTTTGATCTTCAGCAAAGAGGAAGTGTCGATGGTAATGCCATCCGTGATCATCTGGAGACTTAATAATACGATGGAGACCTATGACACCATGAGCAAAAGGAATGGTATTTTAATATTCCACCTACTTGCAATGACACCATATTTGAGTCCGCATTAAGGGAGGGTGCGAGCATTGATCCACTCGCGGCCTCGGATCTCCATCAGTACATCCAACCAGCTACATTTAAAAGACAGACATACCCGGGGCGAGGTCACGAGATTATCCTTGTCGCTAATGTTTCTTTGGCCGAAGTCGTCGACCATCAAAGTCTCGATCATGCCATCCCACGATAATACTGGTATGTGATATGATCACTAGAACCAGCGAGGTCGGTGATAAAGTAATATAGAGCTTACCTTTCCAAGAAGGGAAATGAGGCCGGAGCTGAATTAGAAAATAAACCAATTTCACGCGTTCGACCACAGAAGACTTCGCTAGTGATTCGTTCCAACATAAAGAGATAGCTTCAAAATGGGATGGAAGCAAAGTTCGCGAGCAGGCATCAGCAAACAGTCGGATTTCTTCCTAGTACCAAGAGTCGGATTAGCTAGTATATTTGATCACGTGCTATGGATCTCACCCTTTCATCTGCCCAGATAGAGCTGAAGTAGTGGTAGAACACGTCAAGAATGCTTGACCTCCACTGACGACCTTCGACGTTGAAGTTCGGAGAGGTAACGTCTAAAATAATGCGGAACAAACGGGTTACTGCAAGTAAACTGAACTGGGGGTCTCAGAAAGGTTGATCTCAAGTCTGGACGAAGGTTGTCACCGTGGTTCCCATCCCGCCTCCGTTTGACAAAAGTTTTGCAGTATACGCTGGAAAGGTTCAGAATCGATAGCAAGAACGCGAAGGAGGAAGGTGGTTCGTATACTCGAAATGTCTTGTCGCTCAATGTCGTAAAGTTGCCATGCACTGTTGATAGATCAGCTTTTGTGCGTAATGAAAAATTTGTGCATACCATGCACACAATGCTTTCCCGTTGCGTAGGATGAAATTGTCTATTTCGTGAGGTTCTAAGAAGGGCGTGTCATTGATAAACATATTCAGGAACTTGGCTGTGAGGCAAGTGACATCCTCGACATCGACGTTGACATAAATTTCAAGGGCGGATATGAGTTGAGGGTCGAGAGTAATAGGATCTGGCATCGCCGAGGCCCGTGAAGTTAAACTTCGCCTTTAATTTAAGATTTAGCGGAGTATATACGGACGACAGAACGAACGGACCGAGAGGGCAGACCCTTGATGTCTTCGTCAGACACCATCTGAGCCGAGATAAGCATGTCTCTTTCGCAACCGTGGAGTAAAAGACAAGTCGCCAAAGTCTGTCGAATAAACCGAACCCTTTCGGAGAATGAGCAGGATAAGCAGTAATTTAGCACAAGTACTCACACTTGAGGCAAGTTCTCCTTTGTTCGTAGACAATGTAGAATGTGGGAGGCGAGGCGAGAATGAAGAGCGGATAACATGACTTGTAGCTCTTGACGACCCAGCGATCTCAGCCATGTCGAAGACAGAGCTGCTTCCGCCAGCCAGATAGAATCACTTAACTGAGCTTCAAATCGAATGGCTAGAGATGAAAATAGCATAAACGTTGAAACAGGTACGTCGATGCCTGAGCGGGAGAAAGCACACAGCCAGCGTAAGCTGTGGGCCAAACCCTTTTCATTTTCGGATGCCAACTTGATCACTACATTCCAGGGATCGAAAAGGGTTGAACCAGAGAAAGACCCATCATTGTGCGGGAATGAAATGTCCATTGGGGCACTGGAACTCCTTTCCACAGATTCACGAGGAAACAGTCGTTTTAAGGATGGAAAGTGCTTCACCCTTATTGTTAGCATTAGCATACTCAGAAGGACAATGGTCAAGTACCTCTCGACACAGATCCCATTTGAGAAGTGAATTTAACCAACAAACGAATAGGTCGTCGGAAACTCCAAATGCAATACCCGTCCGGGAAAGCTTGATGACCAAGCGAATAACGGTATCCAAGCGATCAATATGCCATCTCTACCGAACTTGAATGTCAAAGAAGTGATGTAGGAAAGATTGATTAGAATAGGTCACCTTCTCGCTCTCAGTCGATTGCAGTCCTGGAAAACTCGTGGGTCGGGCAGTGCGATCTTCGGCCAATTCGGTACAGCATTCGTATATTGTCGAGACGTAGAGTGTTTTGTCTTGGTTGTGTAAAGCCAGCAACCATCTAGTACCGTACCGAGTGAGCAATGTATGCCTCGAAGAAATATAATCCCCTCCGCTTTTTGCTGAGCTTGCAGGTATAGCTCGTGAGCTATGGGTCGACGGCCAGGATATCGGATCGGCGTTTGATCGTACCCCCGGAAGAACTTGCTGTTTGGCCAAATACTCGCGTAAAATTAGGGCCAAACTATCATCCTAAGGAAATACCTCCTGAAATGTTGATACGCGGGGTAAATTCACGGGCGTACCTCCGCGACGATCCACGACAGAACACTCATGGCGAGTCTCCGTGACGCGTATTCAGACGCGAGTCCGGAAGGCCACAACTTCCTCACAAGAAACAAAAAGCCGACTTCGTTGACAGACAGATCTACATCTGAAAGGCAAGCCTCGACTGCGGCAACCAATGACTCGACGTCCGCTGATAGATCTAGACCAAGGGGAAGTGGGAAGTTGCAATAAATCTCATCATGTCCAGTCTCGTCCTCGAAGAGGATTGGGTTCCGGTCCAGCCGGCTGAATAACCCGAGGTGGTGTAAGTGAGACAGAAACAGGTGGGCGGCTACATCTGAGAAAAGACTAAGTTCGTATCGGAGGATGGCACGTATATGGGACAAGGAGACCACCGCTAACGGATGGGTATTGTGTTCTGAATGAAATTCCGTGGGCTTATCAGGATGAGGCACATTGAGTAAATCAGGAGAGCTGGTCCTTGGACTCTGAATATCGAAGGGGGATTTGATAACAGTGGTGATATAAACTAGACCCGACCAATCGAACATGATTGAATATTTTGAAGGACTGAGATAGCTCTCCTCGATATATTCTTGGATGATTGGCGACAGTGGCAGTCGACCTAAAAGGAGGTGGGTCTCGTAGAGGTGAACATGGGATTGCAGCTCGAATGTATCGATGCCGCTTTCCTTCGAACCAATTGTCTTCCCGCCATTCGACCTAACAACAACAGTTCCCAGGGCGACACCATTATTCAACAGCTGTAGCTGCATCCACAAAACAGCATATAAAACGGAGAGTTCTTCGTGTGTACACTTAAAAACCTCTTCTTCGGAGAGGAGGATAGCTCGGTAGTACTCGGCAAACGAGGTTCGTAAAACTGACCAGTTAACAGAAACACGATTTGAATCAAACGTGTTGGAGGCACAAGAAGGCAGAGTTGTGTCGGCGATACATGAACAATGAGCGAGATACGAACAAGAAGAACATCGAAGCCCTTGCGCCGTGCATCCCCAGAGTGGTTTTCGACAGACGAAACAAAGCGACAGGCCAAATAGATTTACAAGTCTGAATGAATGGTGTTGCCTTCGCATCATTGTAGGGTCCGAATCCCGTGTTTCCTGCAACACATGACAAAACCGATACGCTGCGATCGTTTGCACGTCCGAGTTGTTCGTAGCATACCGGGACACATCGCTGCCTTCAGGATAATTGTAGCAGTCAAAATGAACCGCAGACATGCAAAAGGGACATAAGAGCCCAAATCCATGAATAGAGGTCAAGCACGCGCGACAGTCATTCAAGGATAAGTTGTCAGCTCTGGAACCACGATCAAAGGACCAAGGCACGAATTGATGAGCGTATGGATGATCTCGAAGTGGGAGTGAATTTTTCCCAATGCCTGTTGAATCCGAGTAACTGAAAATAGGCAAGGGCTTGCTGACGACGACGTGACCAACAACCTTAGGCCAGTACGTCACAAGCAAGCCCACGGCGGCCTGTCGAGCTTTACCCGTATGATAAGCTACTACTTCGAGCAAATTGAGGTATGCATCGGCCTTTGTGGTCACAATAGTGTTGAGCAACGAATAAAAACGATGCAATACTTCGGGACGAGAATGGGGGCCAGAAACAAAGTCGATACCTTCCAACATTGCAGCCAGCAACGGACTAGTCAATGACGCTAAATAGTAAACGGACATTGGTTGAAGGGGTGCGTTAGAGGAAGGAATCCCCCAGACCCCAGATGAATGTAACCGGGGGTGCAAATTAGGATCAGTGGCAGGTAAGGCACGTCCCCCCTCGATTGTTTCGATGTTTATTGAGAAGACAGGCGAAGTGACATGTCTTAAATTCTTCGAGTCTTGTATATCTACAATACAATTAGTACCGAGATTACTTGTTGGCCGCTAGGAGCATACCCTTCGTTTGCGACGGAGATATATCCACTCCGTCCAAGCCTTGCAGGTGCCGGAGATCTCTGAGTGAAGCTCGTATTATGCTTTGCTCGAAGAAAGTAAGCAAACGAGTGTGCATTTCAGGGTGGAAAGTTGTGAAGGCAGGAATAAGAGCAAATCCGATTTGAGAGACAACTTTGGGATCGTGATGCTGAATGTGGAGGAGGAATTGAGCGATATCCAGAGTCAATGCTTGTAGAGCATTCGGAGGACGAGTGGGCCGTGGAGAAGACATTTTATAGCGACAATCCTCCGATACGACGGATGCGAGTATTGAAATACATCGTGAAAGAAGCTCTGGTGCATGCGCGCTCCTGAGTGCGGACTGACCAGGGGAACGAGGACGTTTTCCCATAGGATGCTGACTTTGCCTGCGAAATGGTGATGATAATTTCCCGCCAGATTCATGACTGTCGCTGGTTTCGTCTATGGAGGAACTTGAAGGTAATCAATAACCCAGAAGTGTAAGAATTAACTTAGTAAACACGCGCACTCATCATTGAAAATTTGCCACCCTTGTGTGATGCAAATAACCAAGACCTGTTCAGGTCAGTTGACCATCTGGACACGCAGAGTACGGACAGACCTCTTTTAGTTCAACCATGAGGTCAAATGTAGCATTTGTCGTGAAAATATCTTCCTTTCCCTCGTCATCCTCATCGTCCTCATGATCTTCATTCATGACAAATGATTGAGTCCTGCCTTCTAGCCTTCCGCTCTTGAACCTCGCAGCCCCTCTTACTGAGCTGTCCGAACTCGTCTTAAAAGAGTCAAAGATTGTAGGGGGCATGAGTCTGCTCTGAAATCGTGAGAAGAGGAGTGCAAGCAATTTCCGAGGCTCGTTTAACACTCGGTTATTAGGATTCGGCAATGAAGGGGGCGACCTTTCGGGTTCTGGGGAGGGCGAAATCATAAATGTGGGCATCGTTTGCGACCTCTGGTTCGTGGGGGATGATGGATCCATGGTACTTCTGTGCAAGTATTCACCGTCAAACGATCCAGTTTCAGCATGGAGCGGAATTCCAGTGAAGGCGCTCATGCTCTCTGCAACAAAAGTTAATAATGCTGCTAAAGGCGAAGGTGAAAGATCATGTGACCCTCCACCGCCAAGCAATCAGACTCGATGGAAGAGGGAACGAAGTCGAAGAAAACCGTTTATGTTGGGGGTATTGGGGACGATGTGGACGAGAGTGTTATCTATGGGTCGTTTTCAACGTTTGGTAAGAACTAACCGTCCCGAATTTGTGTATACCCAAAATTTCGCTTCTAGGCGATATAATCGAGGTGCAACTACCCACTACGGCGACGAATACGTCGCAGCCAACTGGTACGCGACTTTCGAAACATCCCACAGCGGAACACCTTGAGAACTTTCCTACCTACTAGAGGCAAAACATCGGGGCTTTGCATTCGTGACATACTCTTCACCGGCAGATGCTCAAGATGCAATCGACAATATGGATATGAACGAGTTGCGGGGGAGGGTGCTGAAAGTTAATTTGGCCAGACCCATGAAGGGACCTGCACAACCAGGCGGAAACCGGGCTAGTACGTGCCGATCAATCATTTTGCAGAAGAATCTACTAAAGTATTTTCAAATCTCAAGTCTGGGAATCAGAGGAATGGCTACAGCAATATATAAAACCACTGTCGCAAAGCGGAGGTATACAGCCATCTTGCCTTTTCACGTTGTGCCCATACTCACCGTCTTCGTGAATTAGGTGTTCAAGCGCGTGCGGACAGACAGAACGATCAGAACGGGCCACCAGAACCTGAATCGAACGAGAACGACGTCATGGAGGAGTGATTAATCACTCCCTTGGTAATTTACTCGTCTCCACGGATGAGTTTACGGCGATATTTGTCTGCGTCGCGTTACAACTGGCAGGCAGGTCATTATCACTAGAACTACTACAGGCCAAGGGCGTTGCTTCTACCATACACTAGTACCGCTTGTCATCAACACCAACTAATCTCTCACAAAGTTGCATGAGAACTCCCAAATGCCTCAACAGCGTCATCTGGCATAGCATTTGCAGCTGATCTGCAACGGTCAGATGGCGGCAAGTGGTGGCACCGCTAGCACAGTCTGGTATGGTACCTTGGCTCAATTGGCTGTGAGGGCTGACCAGAAAGACCAACTCACACAAGCTAAAATTCGGCGTGATGGACCTCAGGACCATCAAATTGGGCGCGGGCACGTTTGATGTCCTCTTGCATGAACAAAAGCTCCTCCATTCTGGCGAGCTTCTTCGTGTCAGCAGGCCTCGACAGTGCTCGACGGAGGTCTTCTATTGTCAGGCGAGACTTTCGCGTCGATGCGCCAGCAGAGGAGCACTAGGCATAGTTGTAACCGTGCGGAAAGGCGAAGAACAAAGTAAACGCACGACGTCTGTAATGAACTCGACCAAAATCTCTTCCATTACGTCGACAGTGTCATTTGCAGGATTGCGATCGTCACCGAAGCCGTACATCAAGTTTTTCACTAAAGCAAGATGAGGAGTCGCCGATCACCCCCGCAGATCAAAGACGCACATTCTTTGGTGAATAAACCTTTGAAGTTTGACTGTTGTTTTCGTGGGGGTCGCCCGACGCCGCCCCCAGTTGTGTTGGATGTCGTGGCGACGGTATCCCTGGGATATGTCGGGGTGTATTGGCTGAATGTTGACCTTTGGGGGACAGCGGGAGAGTAAGTAGGCATGAATGTTGTGGCATTGCTGGCCGTGACGGCAGGTCGGGTGGGTTGTGACGAAGCTTGGGACAGATAACTGTATTGATAGGGCCACGGGCCATAGCCTGATACTCCGGTCTGGTAGGGCGTCGGTTGATATGATGCAAAAGTAGCGGAATGGGGAGGGCGGTATAGACCATATGGATACGCAGAAGGTTGGCCAGGAGGAGTGTGGAGTGGTTGTGACATGACAGATCAGCTGACATCAATCTGTCTTTACACTCATCTTTCCTATGTTTAATAAATGCTATTGTAGATCGCTGGACTGCGTGAAGTGTGGGTAATGAATACATTGAACTAGGACCTTACGATGAGTGTGAGGGCATATCTAAACAACCAAGCTCTCAGCAAAAGGAGACGGTCGAGGATGCACCACATACCAAGCAGACTTGATGCATCTTGGGACGTATCCCCTGGGTCCTCAATTTTCTGCCGCTTTCTCTGTAGATATCGTTCGCGGGCGCTTTGAACATCTGCCTCGGTGTTCCGCCTTTCTACAACTCTCCGGACCGCTTCCTCTTCGGCCAGCCTCCTTTCGTCTGCAATTCGTTCTTTCTCGTTCTCCATTTGTTGAAGAACTTCCCTTGCCCGACGTTCATTAATCTCTCTCCTGGTTGCGGCAGTTCCTACTGCGCGGTGTGCCTGAACCTCCAGCGCAGAACTGGCCGACGCTCCCCCTGACGTCGTCCGCACACCAAGTCGCCTGGTATCTGGGGCAGCCAAGTTCAGTCCCGGCGCCAACAGTTCCCGCTTATCCACGATCTGGTTATCGTCATTGAGCTCTACCTCTCGCCCTTGCTCTCGAGCAATCCGTGCAAGTTCCAAATCAGACTTTGGGGTAAAATTTGGAGGTTTCGTTATGGTCAAGTTAGGCATAGGCCCGATGACGGGTTTCTGAGTCGCGGCGACGGTTTCCTCATGTTGCTGCTCTGATTCCTCCAGCAATTTCCGATAAAAATGCGCCATTCCCGTTGGCGCGTTCCCTTTCTTTTTTTTCTCTAGTTCTGAAAAGAGACTGCTGTTAGACAACGAAATAGCATGATTTCACAAATTGGACCACCATTTCTGAGTCTTTCCTCTTCTTCCGCCCTCCGCATTTCTGCCAACTGGTCCCTGTACGCCTGAGTCACAAACGCGTCCTTGTCTTTAAATTCGTCTCCTTCCATCTCACGTTCTCTCTGGATCATTTTTTCCTCGGCCCGTAAATAATCCAATCTTCTCGTTGCAGCCGAGTTTAACAATCCAGCGATGTATTTGGGCTGAAGGTTGCTCATCTCACCCCTGCACAGAAACGCAGCAAGGGAGTGAACTATACCTTGCGCTCTTTGGAATCCGCTTCTTTGGCTTCCTTCTGTCTCAACTTCGTTTCTTGCATTTTGTCCCATATTTCGTCGTATTGATACACTGTTGCGTCGATTTTCTTCTCCGCCTCCATTTGCTTCAACCTCGCTTTTGAGGGTTTGACATTCTGTGCCAAATGTCTCTTGTTCGGGCTAGCCTTGCGATCCGTTGACGACGTGAATGCAGCATCAACTGTTTCCTCATCCTCAGCAGAGGAAAACGCTGCAGGGCGTTTGAGAGACGGGGCTTCGCCGACTTGTTTCGATTTGTTCGCGTTCAAGGAGAACGAGAGCTTCATATAGCTTGATTATGTAAGCGAATACTAATCATGTCCTCAAGTACATTCGACAGGAGACGAATCAACGGTCCTGAGGAAAGCAGTGAACCTGTGTTCGACGCGGACGATGATGAAACGCCGTCCTGGCAACCCGGAGACCCGCGAAAAGGACGCTCACCAGAAAGCATACGGCCCATCTGTGAGATTTCGACGGTTGTTCACGTTAATTGGCTTACGCGCCCTCTGGACGAGCAGTCTTGCGGCCTGGATTGATCAACCAGGCAAATGGCTCTGCTTATATAGAATCTGAGCGAACAAAAATTGCTTGCGCTGTGTTCGTATCCAACTTTCGTGTCTATCGTGTTGTGCCTTCACGGATGCCCTCTAGTTACGGTCCCCGACAATCTAAAAACGTCGCGTACAGTGAAAAGGGTCGACTCAATGTTGAAGTCAAATTTGCTCCGTTCTCTTGTGCGAAGAGACGGGCCCCGATGCGAGTATGCTCTGCCCAGCTGGCGGGGACGAAGTCCTTTTAATGCTGCCTCTTTTTACAGGATGCGGAGGACAGATCGGTAGCAGTGTCAATATACCAGTCACTGGTGTCATCTGTGCGGTTATCGTTGTTTCCAAAGTCAACGATCGACGTCTTCATCATCATCATCGAAAACGATGGCATTGAGGGGTGTATAGCCAGTGGTTCGGTCGCTGCCAGTACCGCTCTCGCGGATGCAGGTATTGATATGATGGGATTAGTCATGTCATGCTCAGCAGTATGTGGCCGTCTACACTTCTCACAGGTTACTCAGACCCAGATCAAGGCTGTGGTAGCGGGGCAGATATGGTTGGACCCAACGGCAGAGGAGGCTCGTGCGTCGGACGGTACCTTAATACTGGCATGCATGCCTGCGTTGAAGGTAGTCACGAACGTTTGGCAATCTGGCCATATGAGGCCCCAGGAAGTTATTCAGGTAAATAGACATTTGATCCCTCTTGTATGTTCTTTGACCAATCTCTCGTGACAGTGTATGGAGGCTTGCGAAGAGAGGTGTACAGACATCCATTCTGTAGTTACTCAAGCTTTGTTGGAAAGCGCACCAAAAAATTAGCGTCGAATGTGAATGTAGACGGCTTTGACAAACGAATGTAAACAGCACCGACAGCAGCACGTCCGCACGATCAATTTGATTTCAACGTGTTGATGTCTCGCTCGTCACAAGATGAGCGCGAAACCCAAGCTCTTGCCCCGTCGCTGCCTTTTCGCCATTCCAATGAGTCCGAAGACTCGTTACGTGCTCTCGAAATGTCGGAGGGACCGCGGGAAACCCGACATAGAAGATCATTTTCTATGTCGGGTTTTGATTTCCGACACGATCTCTTGCCCCTGACTGCCAGCCTAAGTGAGCCAGACGATTTACACGGTGCGGGAGAGAAAAATATAAGTCTCGTGAATGGTACGTCGTCGGGTCTAGCCTGTCAAGGGTTGGATTAAGTTTAACTTGAAGTGAAGCCATCGCTCTTGTTGTTGGATTGCAGGTACGATCTGCTCGTTGAATTAGTTCAGTGTCCAAACAACTGAGCATAATGGACTAGATCGGGTCTGGCATATTGTGAGCACAGCCAAGAACGTTGCCATTGCTCTGACGTGTTTGTATTCAGCTCGTCACCTGGAGTCATTGTGGCCAATACAAACAGCGTCGGCGCCAGCTTGGTGGTATGGCTCACCTCAGGCCTCTTGGCGTGGACCGGCGCGAGTAGTTTTGCGGAATTGGGGTCTTCAATACCACTTAATGGAGGAGCACAAGCATACCTTGCATATTCCTACGGTCCGCTGGTTTCTTTCCTGTTTTCCTGGACTGCTATCATTGCACTCAAGCCTGGTATGTTCTCAAGGTTATTGTTGCAAGAGGCTTAATTGATTCAGTTCCTCGAGCCTAGGCGGAAACGCGGTAATCAGTCTGATCTTTGCTGAATATATCAACCGTCTCTTCTGGCACAGCACAAGTGCCGAGGTATCGCCGGATTCCATTCCTCAATGGGCCATCAAGCTTACCGCGGTAGTTGCAATTGTTGTGGTGACAGTTCTTTGTGTGGCCACACGCAAGTTGGGCACACGTGCGGCAGTGGTATTCACAACCGTCAAGGTGAAGGTTTCACTTCACGCCATGATAGAGCTACATGTTGATGATTTTCTTCAAGGTGGCGTCCCTGGCATGTATCCCTCATCCACTCATTGTTTGTTTTGTAACCGCCCTCTACAGATCTCTATCACAATTCTAGGCATAGTGCGACTGGCCAGAGGACACGCGTCTCCATCCTTCACGCAACCACTATTCGCTGGATCAAGTCATAGTCCATCATCGTACTCTTTGGCCTTATACTCCGGGCTGGTGACTTCTTTCATATGCTCAGTCTCTCGTGTATGTCATTAAAGCTGGAAGGTATTTTAGTGGGCTTTTGACGGGTGGGATCAAGCAAACTACGTCGCGGGAGAGATGAAACATCCAGAAAGGAACATCCCCAGGGCCATACATTACAGTATGGCATGTGTCACGGTCGGTTGAGTCTTTCACTCGATTTGGTGTTTTACAACAGTTTGCCTTTAGTTACTTTTTCTCCTCGCTAACGTCGCGTATTTTGCTGTTTTGGACAAGGTATGCCAGTTGCACTTCTCTTTCGGAAAAAATTTGTAATAGTGGCAAGACTATTGTTGGTCTCAGTAACACTGTTGCGCTGGACTTTGGCCGTGCCCTCTTTGGCCCCATAGGAGGCATAGTCTTCGCTTGCATGGTGGCCGTCTCCTGTTTCGGTGCATTGAATGGTATTCTTCTTACTTTTCCATCTCTATTTTTTGTGTAACGAGATTACAGGCTCTGTGTTCACGTCATCACGACTAATTTATGCCGCCGGTCGGGAACGGTTTTTACCCGAAATGTTTGGACGTCTGCACAAGACTCGAAAGACACCTTTGAATGCCACCTTACTCCAGGCTGGGATTACCATCACTTTCATTCTTATCGGCGGTGGATTTAGGTCCCTGATCAATTTCTCAGTGGTCGCCTCCTGGGCATTTTACTTTCTTACGGTAAGTTTTGCAAAAATCAATTGTTCTGTCCACTGCCTACAAGAAGCAATCAGGTGCTTGGGCTGGTGATTTTGCGCATAAAAGAGCCAATGCTAGAGAGGTAAGCCGTATCCGCCCATCTCCATAGACATCTTAATGACGGCGGCTCCAGGCCCTATAAAACATGGATTCTCACCCCTTTGATCTTCTGCGGAGTACGTTTCTCACAAAGCCCAAGAACTCTATGCCTAATTTAAGTGCGGCAAGGTTGCTCTTTTCTTGCTTTGCATGCCCATCATAGCTGCTCCTCTTGAGGCCATCGCGGTTCTGGGTAAATATCACAGTTGTCACAAACCACCCCTTCACTCATGTCTACTTTAGGCTTTGTAGTTGCCGGAGTACCCGTTTATTATATCACCCATCGGAACGATGATGACATGCCTAAGATAATTGGTGCGTCGCTTGATCTCCTTGTCTCAATTAACCATTACCGGCTGACTCGTCGGGTAATCGCTCAGTGTGGTTCACCTCTTGGATCGACCGGATACGAGGGCGGCCAGCTGGAACAGGTTGGCAAGCGGTCGCAACAGGCGATGAACAAGTCGAGATGATAGAAGGTGAGACATCCCATAGATAGCTACAGACTGTTTGCAATGTTCAGTGTGCATATGTATACTATGTACGTGTGGAGGCTAATGATATATTTACGGTGTCCATCTTCCACAAAGAACTTGCACGCACTTCTGGCGTTGTTTTTATACAGGTAAGAATAATGATAAAGCAGAGTACATAACAGTTCAAGGAAAGCGCAGAAACGGTATCTTCTATTAACGAGCTCTTCTTGCTCTTCGACTTGGGATGATATTCGTGGGGTGGTCTGTCAAAGCCCCCGTGGTTGAAAGACCTGATTTCTGCGAACCATCACGAACCATCTTCCTTAATGGCATGGATAGTGGAGGAACCGCAGGTCGGGGTGTTTCTGAAGATGACATCGAAGAAGCCAGTGATGATGACAATGAAGACGCTGATGCGCAAAGCTCGTCTCCAGCACGGGAAGCATTTCCATGGGATTCGCCCAGTGCTTCTGGCGCAGAGACATCTGGCCGCTCGTTCTCGTTAGGAACATGTGGATTACTGCCACCGACGGTTGGTGCCGACTTCTCTCTTGACCCTTTCAAGATCGTTTCACGACTATGAGTCAATGGCCAGTGGGTAATGACTTCGAATGCCCGTTTGCGGGGGGTTGTTCCCATGGGCACATCCTCTTGTGCGCCTTGTTTAACCATTGTCTGTGTGGCGTCCTTCATAGTTGACAAATTCGTCACCGCTATTTTGTGGTACGCGTCGACCGCCCTGGTGAGTCCGTCGGCCTGGTATAAAGAAATAAGAAAGCCTCGAGCAAAAGAAAGCGAGTAACGAGGTACCTCTGTAATTACCCGATCCACCGCCGTTTCCACGTTCCGAGAGGTAGACGCTGTGCCAAGTTGTAGATATCGATATTCGGATTTTACGTCCGCCATCACGACATTGCGGGCATCCACTCGAGCCTTTTTAGCCCGGACATGTCGGTCAAATGCTATACCAAAAAAATCAGCAACAGAATTACACCCGAAATATCCTAGTTACCTTCGGTGCAAGTGGTACTCCCGTCTCGAGCTTGCTTGTGAATTAGGGTCGAATGTGTCGTTATCGCATTCGACACCGAGCCTTGCATCTTGCTCAAGCCGTCAGTAAAAGTTGTTTTAGCTGTGTTTAGGGTCTGTCAGGCAAGTCAGTTTACCAAGAATCTCGTGACAGGATGATGGTCCAACCTTCAAAGCACCGTCTCTCGTCCTTTTCCCTTCTCCCCTTCTCTTTTCCCAACCCCCAACCGCCTTTTCGCTTCTCTTGCCCATATCCGTCGTGATCTGAACCAGTCCATCTCTGAACGATACCATTGTCTCTTCTCCTTTAGCATTGCTCCCACGAACAGCTTCAAGAGACTCCGCCAACTTCCTATCACGCTCCCCCGTGTATTCGCCGAGTATGAGAGACACCCGTTGGATCAACTCATTCCTGGCCTTTTCCCCTTGTGCTCTCTCGGTCTCCAGTAATTGCACTAGCATTTCATTCTGCTGGTGGAGTCGTGCAACCTCGCTGTTGACTGCAGAATCAGAGATGGTGTTAACCTGGAGCACGGATTTGCGTTCGCTTTCTATATATTCAAGCGCTTCGCGTGTCACCGCCTCAATGAGCGACCCCATGGTTTTCACGGCCTTTTCAATGGTTGAGATCCCAAGGGCGTAGTTCACCTCGACATCATGTGACAGAACTTCATAACTCTTCTTCAGGCCATCGCCCCACGCATCAAATCCGGACTTGAGCTTCTCGTGGGTTTCCTTAACGACATTCTCTATGACTGATAGGGCGTTATTTGAAATTTCGTCCTTATCGTGGATCACGACAAGAGCCTCTTCTAGACGTTGCAAAACCGCGTCGATACGCTCAGAATGAGTCGTAAGTACGTCCAGCTCCTTCATTTGGAATTCTGTGGCGTCGTTTCGGAGTTTGAGCGTTATCTGCGAAGAAGATTTGACAAATTCCTGTAGCTTTAAAGAAAGCTCATGGGCTCCGGACGAAAAGATTTCACTGTGGCTGGCGACCGCTAGTGAATTTGACTGGAGGACAGATGTTTTGCGATCTGTCACAATAAGTAAGAAAGAGAGAGGTCGGAAGAACAAATACATACGAAGTTTTTCGAAGAGACCAGACAAATCTCTCACACTCTCCTTCGCCGTCAGCTTCAGGTTACGCGCCACTCCATCGAGTTTGACCTCGTTCTTCTGGTAGGCCTCCCTCACTAAGACTTCATCCTCAAGCGCAACTTTCACGGACTTCAACTCTTCCATCGTCCCTTCCAACTCTTCCGCTGTGTTCTTCAACCGCTTTTTGGTATCTCTGATTTCCACGTCTTTCTTCTTATGCAACGCGATACTCTGGTCATACTCCTCTCGCAGGTTGATCATCTGGCTCTCCACGATCCCTACTTGTTTCTTGGCTTCCTCGCGTTCAGTCTGCATAAGCTCTTTCTCCGTCATGACTTGATTCCAAGTTTCCTCGGAGACAAAGATGCCGTTTTTTTCCCGTGCGGCGAGGACATCTGCCTTGAGACGCTCAATCTCGGCGACGTATTCTTTAAGTAGGGAGTTACGTGTCGTACGCTGGTTGAGCTCCGGCTTGTTGCGGATGTTTTTGGCACGAATAGCGTATTCCAGAGTCGATAGAGTTTCTTCCATGTTAGAGCGTGCGGGAGAAATGGTTGCGATAATACAAGTCTTGGTACGCCCTCCAAGCGAGTCTTGTAACAGACGGGTGAGTTTTGATTCGCTACGTTAGAGATCAGCTGCTGTCACTATCCTTCGAAGAACAAACTTACCGGTAAGGGACATGGGCTGATTTGTCAACGAGGGCATTAATAACTCTCCCCAGAGTAAGTAGACTCTGGTTGATCATCCCAGCCTCTCTCGCCCTCTTGTTTTCGGCCCCGGAACGGCCTATATTCTCGGATCCCGCTAGGTCCACTAGATTGAGTTTCCCAATCTTGAGCAAATCGTCCCCCATACTCGATGTTTCTTTCAGATGGACTGTAATCGAGAATACTGAATGAGAGCGGCTCGAATGATCGTTAAACTTGGTCGCGGCGATCTGGCGGCGCTCGGATCCTTTGGTGAGAAGCAGCAAAGCGTCAGATGCATCCCTCACGCAGACTTCCTCGAGGCCTTGGATAAATACGCCGTGTTTATTGGCGTCGTCAAAAATCTTCAGCGCGCCGCCACCGTTGTCTTTCGAGGCGGATCCACTGCTGCCCATTCCCATAGGCTGTGTGGAACCTGACGGTGGGGGGAGTTCATGGGCAAGAAGGTCGCGAAGTTCTTCGTTGTAGAGCTCGACGAAAGAAATCTTGACGCTATAGTCGGCAGCGGTCGTCTCGAGATGATGAAAGAGGCGGAAAAGGACGCGAGGGATCATGCCTGCTTGGGGCGAGGGATTTCCCATTGGCGTAGGGGTTAGGTCACCTTGCATAGTGTAGCTGTGTCGCATCTGAGTTCTGAGTGGTATAATGAGTAGTTATAACGTACGTTTTCCCTGTTCCAGTCTGCCCATATGCGAATAGCGTGCAGTTATACCCCATGAGCATTTCGTCCAACATGGGGCTTACGACGTTGTGATAGATTATGGCTTGGTCCGCTTCTGGACCGAAAACTAGATCAAATGGATAGGTTCGGGTAGGTGGCAGCGTGACGATCCCGAGACTAGAGACGGGAGTGGAGGTCTCAATGGTGACATCCTGGCTCTTTGCGCCGTTTGAGCTGACGATGATCGGTGAATTGTCCTGAATCTCTCGATCAGAGCGACGGCGACAGCGAATAACGACTTGGATATTAGTTTCGGGATCTTCCTGGTGAGGATTCCTGACGTTCTTTTGGGCAGGTTGTGACGGTTCCGGTTGGGGCTCTTCGCGAGATTTTGACAAGACAGAACGGGGCCTGCTCGATGGTTGCGATGAGTGAGCGGGAATTTGATTGGTTTGATTTGCACGGCGATCTCTTGCAGAAGGGGGACGACGAGCAGCCATTGATTGACGCGTCTGACAAACAAAGGCGATCAACGAAAGAAAGACACGTCTGGATCACGTGCCATTACCTCGCTCTCAGTGAACAGTAATGGGCAAGCGCAAAAAATCCTCTCGCAAGCCAGGTCCGACGAGAAAAAAGGAACCTCTAGGTCTGTTCTACGGTCAACCTATCCAGCTTGGCTGAAATGAAAAAAAAAAAATAGATGTCGCATTTACATGTTTATTTTGTCACCACGACAAGTCTGTCACAGTCCGCCTGGACAGGAAAGAGGGGCTCGCCCAGCTGATTTGCAGAGTCTGCGACCAGCGTTACCAGAGCAAAGTGAATCGTACGTCCACCGCGCCCTGGTTAATCACCTAGAAATTTGATTCGAGCTTTCGTTGCTCAGACTTGACAGAACCTGTCGACATCTACTCTGAATGGATCGATGCTGCGGATGCCGCACAAAAAGAGCAAACCGTCCGCCGTCCTGCCACCTCTTCTTCAAGCAGACCTCTTCCCTCTGCTCCGTCTGTCGGTAGTGACGACGACTGACTATGCACAACTTCTTGGACAGCGTCTGGTCTCCGTAGACGAAAGTAATACGATACATATACACTATAATACATCGTCCTTGCTTGAATCGATCTTGCTCTTGACTTTGGCTGAGTTCTTCGATTACTTTTTCGAGGTTGTGCTTTAGCCTTGAAACAGCCACAGACAACGCTTTCTGGAATTTCAGCTGGTCTCAGTTGTTGGCAGTTGCTCCTTTCCCCACTCTCACCCACGACGTCCAGCTTGGCCCCATTTGGCCCCAACGCGGCGACTACATACCCCATAGATCTCTTTTGTTGTCTGGAGCACATTATTTAAAGTCCATTGGCAAGTAGACTAATCGATCCAGCCATCAAGCCATCATGGCCAGTTCTACCAACATCAAGGTTGTCTGTCGGTCGGTTGGTCCCCTTTTCTCCCCGGCCATCAGCAATTCACCCCATTCTTTCCTTGCCGTACAGGTTTCGACCGCAGAACTCGATCGAGACTCGCGAAGGTGGAGAAATCGTGGTCTCCCTCGATGACAATCTCCAATCCGTACAATTGAAGAGCGCAATGCTCAGTTCTGGGCCCGAGAGGGATGGATTTACGTTTGATAGAGTATTTTCGATGATTGCAAAGCAGCAGGAGGTGTTCGATTATGGCGTTAAGGAGTGAGTCCTACTCCCGTCTCATGAAGCGTGTACTGACGGATCTATGTGATGTAGGATTGTTAAAGGTGAAATCGACTCCCTGCGTCCAAGAGGCCTTTGGTTGTGGCTTCCACTGTGATAAACACATTACTCACTGGAGTGTACAGATGTCCTCGATGGCTACAACGGCACTGTTTTCGCTTACGGTCAAACCGGAAGTGGCAAGACATTTACTATGATGGTTTGATCCATCTTCATTCAAGGGAACATTTTGATCACGACCATCGTCACACAGGGTGCAGATATCGACTCTGCCGAACTGAAAGGAATCATTCCCCGAATAACGGAACAGATATTTCAATCTATCGTAGAGAGCGACGCGCATCTCGAGTACCTTGTAAAGGTGTCATACATGGAGATATACCTCGAACGTATTCGGGATTTGCTTGCACGTGCGTGTAACCCTTGTGCGCATCAATCCAAACCTACGCTTATGACCCGGTCAATACAGCACAAAATGATAATCTCCAGATCCACGAAGAAAAGTCGAAAGGCGTATATGTGAAGGGCCTGTCAGATTACTATGTAAGCACCGCGCAGGAGGTATATGAGATCATGCGGACAGGAGGAGCAGCGAGAGTTGTAACGTCTACCAGTGAGTAATTCTATTACCCTTCTCCACCGCATTCTCAACTACCCTTCAAGACATGAATGCCGAAAGTTCACGCTCGCATTCTATTTTCCTTATCACGATCCAACAACGGAACACTGAATCTGGGGCTCAAAAGACTGGCAACCTGTACCTGGTGGATCTTGCCGGTTCCGAGAAAGTTGGAAAGACTGGTGCATCGGGGCAGACGTTGGAAGAAGCCAAGAAGATCAACAAGTCTCTCTCTGCACTTGGAATGGTTATTAATGCGTTAACGGATAATAAAGTACATGTCTCTTTCATCCATACGTGGACTGATAGCTGACAACACATGCAGGCAAAACATATTCCTTACCGTGACTCGAAACTGACCCGAATCCTTCAAGAATCCCTGGGCGGCAACTCGCGGACCACGCTTATTATTAACTGCTCACCATCATCTTACAATGAAGCCGAGACACTATCCACTCTACGCTTTGGTATCCGCGCTAAATCCATCAAGAATACTGCACGCGTCAATGCGGAGCTCTCACCCCTCGAGCTCAAAGGCTTGTTACAAAAGGCACAACTTGCGAACACCTCTTATCAAAAGTACATTGCCGCACTCGAGGCAGAACTCTCGATCTGGAGATCTGGAGGACAAGTCGATCAATCAGAATGGGCTACGTCGGCTGTCAAAGGTGGTACCGCTGCCGTTGCACCACCGAAGAAGGCCCAAACTTCCCCGACGCTTACACCGTCCAGTGTCACGCCGGCGGCATCGCGGAGTATGACGCCTGTAATCCCGTCGATAGAAAGGTTAAGGGTGGAATTAGACAGTCGGCCGCAGACACCGACAGTTATAGGGTTGGACAAGGATGAGAGAGAGGAATTCTTGAAGAGGGAGAATGAGTTAAGCGATGCATTGGCGGAGAGGGAAAGTGTGCTTGCTCTAGCAGAAAAGCTCGCGAAGGAGTTGAAAGAAGAGTTGGCCTTCCTGAAGGAGCAGGAGGCGACTGTTTCCAAGGTTTGTCGTTTGCAAGTTAGCTTTGTGGCCGAGCTCAATATCCCCGACCACGGTGCAGGAAAACAAGTCGATGTCAACTCAACTCAACGAGTTGCGTTTGCAAGTGGAAAGACTGGATTATGACAATAAAGAGAGTGTCATCACCATCGATATCCTCAAGGAACAGAACTCGGATGCGAGAAAAGAGCTGGAGGACCTCAAGAATGTACTAGCGGAGCTAAAGGCTGCCCAAAAAGACTCTTCAGCCGAAGACAAGGAGAAGCGCAAGCAGGAGAAGATGGCCGTGATGATGGCTAAATTCGACACAGTTGGTCCCACGTCTTTCTTGTAGCGTTTTTGATCTAATCGATTCTATAGCAGGATGCGTTTTCGGAGAAGGACGAGCAACTCCGACAGGTCCTTGCGAAACTAGACAGTATAGACACGGTTGGCTCGTTGTCACCCGACGACCTTGCGGCTGTCCGACGACAGCTCTCTGAGGGTCAGGGTCTATTGCGCGAGACGGTCGATAGGCTGCGAGTGAGTCAGGAAGAGAACGAGATGGTTTCGCGGAGGAAAGATGAGCTAGAAGCGCGGGTCAGTGCACTAGAAGCTGAATACGAGGAACTGTTAGGTGCGTGCTGTCGTTTCTTGGTCGTTGGTGAATTTTAGCTAACAGAGTATGCTTGGAAACCCAGAAAAAACGATTAATGAGGAAGAGACTGGTAATGTTGATATTGCCGACTCCATTGCTGATCTCAAGGTTGGTTCAGACTTTCTCTCATTGTCGGCATACTGTTAACGAAGCACACTTGCAGAACAAGCTCGAGGCGCAGTATGCTGCCAAACGAGATGCGCACCAAAGCGAGGTTGTAGACTTGAAACAACAGCTTGAGATGAAGGGGAATGAAGTCCGCAGCCTAAATGCCGCTGTCGACAGCCTTAAGAGCGTCAACGAAGAACTCAAGGTATGTTGGCAACCTCTTTTATTAACACATGATTATATTCTGTGTAGCGGGCGCTTGCCATCGCAGCAGCTGGTATCGAAGGCGGGAAGAACTTGGTCGAAAGCGCTCAGGATCTTGAGAGGACGCGGAAGGCGATCAATGTTCAGCTTGCGGAATTCGACGGCGTGAAAAAGTCATTGATGCGGGACTTGCAAAACCGCTGCGAAAAGGTATTCCTCTATATTGATGACTAGTTTTTCATTGGTCTCTTACACCCTTTGACAGGTGGTAGAGCTCGAGATACAGCTGGACGAGATCAAAGAACAATACAACAACGTTATCCGGAACAGCAATAGCAAAGCGCAGCAGAAGAAGATGGCGTTCTTGGAGCGAAACCTGGAACAACTGACATTGGTGCAAAAACAGGTAGGTGCTCAATGTACTGGGTTCCGACTAGTCTGACTCCCGATTGGACGCAAAAGCTCGTCGAACAGAATTCTTCGCTCAAGAAAGAGGCCGGAATTGCTGAACGGAAACTTCTTGCTCGCAATGAAAGGATACAGAACTTGGAGGCATTACTCCAGGATGCCGACCGCCGGTTATCAGTTCAGAACCAGAAGTTTGAGCTACAACTGCAAGCTGTCAAGGAGAGACTGGACCAGGCCCGCGGTAAGTATCAAGGAGACGGTTGCCTCAACGGAGTCTGATGGCTCTGATTGCCTGTAGCACAAAAAGCCGCCGGACCGTCGCTTAGCTTTGGTCGTATCGCCAAACCACTTAGGGGAGGTGGAGGAGGGTCCGTGTTGGGCAACGCCGGGATTACATCTCCTATCTCGGGCGGAGTTGTTGGTGCATCAAATTCGCTTACCAAACTGCAGAATGAAGATAGCAAGTGAGTGATAGTTTCCTATGTTCATCTCGCTGTATTCCTCATCATATTTCATTACCGGGTCATCAGCGCTGGCGGTAAGTCCTTTCGTTTGCTGTATGTAAGGTGTCCTGACAACCTCTTTCCCAGCTAAACGCGCATCATGGTTCTTCTCCACAAGATGAATGTCATCGGTTCATTTTCTGTATTGAGTCCTAGCTTAATCTGCATGACATCTACTGAATGCTCTCTGGGAAATGGATTTCGCAAGCACAATGAAGACGAACATGAAACACTCCTAATATATTACATAAGTCACAAGTCATTGCGAGGGACCTTTCTGGACTCACGTTCTTAGCTGGGAAGGATTATTTTCGAAGAAATTTGCCATGATGACGGAATCAGCGAATTGATACCCCGATTGATATGATACACACGTTTCACGTTATGGAAGCTTGGAGCCACCATCGGTGTCGTTGGCTAGATGGGTTAGACCCGGCGGGCTCCATATGGATGAGAAGGTTCTAAGGAATTATGGGTTAGGCACGGGCCAAATATTGAAAAAAAAAAAATGAGCTCAGTTTGTTGATGACACTACGATCTCATATTTAGTGGCGGGCGATCGAGTGGCGGTACCACATGACTTGCGGTATCAAACCTGCCTGATAGCAAATCCCACCTGAGCTGTCCTCAACATGCACACAAACACTGGTGCGGACTCGAGGAGGGACGACCTTACACCGAGGTTATATAACACCGAGGTTCACTTATGCATTTTTCCTTCCGATTTCATGGAGAATGGAGAGAGAAAAAAAAAGAAGACTCCAGACGGGGACCTTGACGGAGGCTGTGCCACAGATTATCCGCTTAACCAGGGGTACGTAGCCTTCCACTTCGAGCGGAATCAAAATTTAAACAAATTCGAATAGATATTTGTTTTCCGTTCGATTTCCTTTTCATTTTTCTCGTGTTCATCCGTACCGTCAACGCGACATCTCCTCGTCGCGCTGCCCCTTCCATTCCTTTCACTCTCGTCTCTCTTCTGGATGCAAGAGAGACGCGAATGGTGTTGTTTGACACAGGTGCTCAAAAAAGGAACCGAACATGTTAGTCGTGTTCCACCACTTATTGTTTTCGGTCACTGATCCCTCGCCGATGGATCCGCACCTCGTTCTTCCACCCTTACGCGTCTCTATGTTATCTTAAGCAGTCAACAAGTATTTTCAACATAATATCCCCTCCAATTTTAAAATTACCAATTTTCGTAATCCTCTCTGTCTTTTTGGTAAGTCTTGGCTGCTTTTTCGATTCCCCATTTTAGATTTCATTCCTCTCCACTTAGACTCTTTGTTTAAATGTCCGTCCATAATCCTGCCGAGTCTTCGCGCAAGTCATCGGAGTCATCAACTCATCCCAGTGGACGCTCTCCAACAATTTCGCCGAATAAAGTGCGCGAATAATTTTGGCTTGCATTCAGTATAGCTCACAGTCACCCCAATGTCACTCCTACAGCGCAAACCGGTGACTGGCACCGCCGGAAATATGTTCGGTGTAGCCATGGGAGGCTCAACTAGCCTGAAAGGCCTCAATTCAGGATGGCAGGTTCGCATTGCCGGTTGCGTATTTATAATGCCGTTGACAGGTGTTCTAGGTATGGGGATCTGGGAGACCTACATCCAGACGTAACCCCTCTGTTTCTTCGGCAACAAGCGTCACGGATCTATCCCCCCCCCCAAGCGACGCTGCTTATCGCAGTAATTTGGGGGAGGGGTGGACTAAACCGGCGAGTGGTACTTGGGATGATTCCGGGGAAAGCCCTCAGAAAAAGGAATTTTCTCAACTGGTGGGGAACCATGACCTTTTTTATAGTATCTCGGTTAAATAATACACTTCATATAGGAGCCTTTGATTTTGCATCAGACAAGACAATGGCAGGCTACTTCCGGACACGCACCCACCTACCCCGTTCCCAGAGTCGTACGTTTTGGTGCATACGAATAATCACCTTTCATCTAACAATTTTTTTTAGGATGATCGACCCTCAGGGTCGAAAGTAGGTCAGTTTTCTCCGCAGAGATATGACAACGGCCTCGCCAAAGACACTGGTGCTCGGTATTCGTCTGCGTCGCCTACCAAGCCTGCCACTTTTGGCGGTGGTTCCTACGCTGGTCAATCGTCTGGCCTTCCAGCTAATCCTGGAGGGTACGAACCACTGCAGACGTCGTCGATAGTTGAAAACGACGTCTCACTTGCTCTTCGAGGAATGGCTGTGGAAGACGAATACAGCGCGACTCGTCAGCAGATGTCCAATCGGGGCCTTGTTCTTCAAACGAGTCCATCGACGACGGTACAACATCCTCGGGCCCTCTATAACACTTATCCACAGACCGACTTCGCTCCCTACTACTCCAATGTTCCAGGTCGTGAGCCTTACGTTGATTACCAGTATGGTTACGAAATATATCACGGTCCTTCAGATTCTTCTCTATACACTTCGTCTGGTGGTCTCACCAGTGCCAACTCGGCAAACCTGTATCACAGCATATCCCCACAGGCACATCACCTCAGTCCTGTTGATGTTCACCGTCAACAACCCGGTCTTATTTACGATTATGGGGTGTCGGTGCCGCCACAAACTCCTCAATTTTATTACCCAAATCACCAAACCGTGATGTATCCGCATTCTCACTCTCCTATGGTAACACCCCAATTGGCTCCGGCGCATCATATTATGCACGGCGACAAGAAGCACGATCTTCCGGTCCGTCGCTTTTCCCTAGCCGTTTCAATAATATTTACTCCCGCCAACAGTATAATATGCCGCATCAGCTTGTTCCACAGAATCTTATGTACTCACCATTATTACGGTCGTCGCCGCCACCTCATTCGCCGGGTTATGCCTCCGGTTTTGACTATGGATCTCGACTTCCACTGATTATACCAGGCGCGCCTATATACGGGATGAACCTTCAGGCTATGCACATGTATCAGCAAAGCCTTCGTACCACGCGACACGATGGTTTTGACTCATCCATGGTTCTCCGAAGCACCGTACTTGATGAATTCCGGACAAACAAGACACGTAAATGGGACCTACGGGTAAGCCATTCATATGTATACTTTGTCTTCATTTGACTTACTGGTAACTCGCATGGATAGGACATATTCGGCTACGTCGTCGAATTCAGTGGTGATCAACATGGTTCTCGCTTCATTCAGCAAAAGCTGGAAACAGCTACTAGCGAAGAAAAGCAGAGAGTTTTCGATGAAATCGTACCAGATAGTGCACTGCAACTAATCCAAGATGTTTTTGGTAACTATGTACGACTATATTGGTGCACCCGTTGGTGGCGACAGTATTGATCTTATCTTACCATAGGTTGTCCAAAAGCTATTCGAACATGGAACACAGGTGCAAAAAACGATTTTGGCACATACCATGGAAGGCCACGTTCTCTCACTCTCTCTCCAGATGTATGGCTGTCGGGTAGTCCAAAAGGTGGTGTTCAGTGGATTTGTCGTCTTGCTTTACCTTTTCCTGATGGTTCATTAGGCAGTCGAATACATCCTACCCGACCAGCAAAGCGCTTTTGTCAAGGAGCTTGAACACCATGTTCTCAAATGTGTCAAGGATGCCAACGGGAACCATGTATGACTGCTTGCCCAATTATTCATTCGGTCCTCTCGCTCACTTTAACTGAAGGTTATACAAAAGCTAATTGAACGAGTGTCTCCTGATCGTCTTGGGTTTGTGACGTCCTTTCGGAACAATGTCTACGATCTCTCAACGCATCCCTACGGCTGCCGCGTCTTACAACGGTGCCTTGAACATCTCCCCGAGGAGTATACGCGACCCTTACTTGAGGAACTCCACAAATATACCGCCAATTTGATGCAGGACCAGTTCGGGGTGCGGATTTCCTTGTAATCTTTCGTTGGGGTCGGACAAATAAAGCTTCTAACAGAACTATGTTATCCAATTCATCCTCGAACACGGGAAACCTCAAGATCGTGCCTTGGCCATTTCAAAGCTGTGCGGGCAGATGCTGCAGATGGCTCGCCACAAGTTTGCGTCGAATGTCTGCGAAAAGGCTCTCGTAACTGCGGATCCCGACAACCGTCGAATCCTCATCAACGAGATCCTGACGCCCAAGCCGGACGGCATGAGCCCTATCGTGACCATGATGAAGGACCAGTTCGCAAGTGAGTCTCCTGGTCAAACAAGATCCAACCTGCTTGTCTTAATGACCCGTTGGTAGACTACGTTCTGCAACGAGCTTTGACTGTCGTCGACGCTGAGCAAAAGGAGGCATTGGTTGCCGTAATCAGACCTCAACTAGTGAGCATGCGGAAATATTCCAATGCTTATAACAAGCATCTTAGCTCCAGTATGTCTTCGCTGCTGTGTTTGCCGATCCAACCTGACACAATATAGTTGAGCGCCTGATCGAGAAGTGTCCGCCATCCTCCGGGGGCGAGGAATACGAGCTTCCCTCTCACGCTGTCGCAATTTAACTACCTTCGCATCCATTCGTTTGTTTCTTCAACCTGCACTTGTTTTCGCAAAACCACGCACATCGCAACATCGTCATTTTTCCTGCTTTACCCACTAATGGTTGGATACTTGGGTCCCATTGCTGTCGATAATATTTCTTGTCGCTCTTATCACTTTACAGCTAGGATCTTTTTAGTCGTTATTCTCTCCGCTTTATCATCATAATCATACGCATTCCCGTTATCGGTTATTACGCCATCCACATTAGTACCGTGCTCGTCCAAAGGGTTACAAACATACCCCAAATTACATAGCATCCCCCTCCTTCGTCTTAGCCAATACATCCCTCACTTATGAGCACTGTGGAGGCAGCAGCCTCACTTTTTGGCCCGGAAGAGCCCTCTGACCCTTTCGCATCGTTAGGTGTCGACAACCCATTGGCCTCACCACCAATAATTACTCCTGGCTCCGTTTATGAGCACGAAGCAAGTAATGCCGACCAACCCCCCGACTCCGGAGATCCTTCCGACCTTTTTTCTGCACAGGACCTTCCGGCTGCGCCTTCAGCTTATTCCAAGCCAGATCATCCTGGCCACCACAACACTTCGTACTCTCAGGAACAAAGTTCCACAGCCCAGAATTATGATGGCTGGTATGATGAACATGGTCAGTGGCATGTTTACGGCCAACCGCCTTCGGAGGCAGTTTTTTCTGGTACCACTATGGCCTTTCACCCGCTGGGCTCGCACTTATGCCGAAATTTCATAGGCCAAGGACACGTTGGCGTGCCAGATTATTCAACGTCATCGGATCCCTACGCGCCGAAAGCGGGCCATATATCAGCACCTTATGACGTTCAACATGCAACTCGTTCGCAATCGCCGTATGACCCATACAACCCCAATGTTCAGGTATCTTCCAATAATTACGGTCCACCCGCTGCTCCTGCGTTGCAACACACCTACGACCCTTACAAGCCCATGGCATCGAACCTCCAACAACCGCCTGTCTCACAAACTCTATCATACCCCTATCCCTCTTCTCATGCAAGGCCCGTTTCTGCAATACCTACCCCACCCCCAGCCCAAGTGACAGCTTTCAATCGGCCCAAAATCACAAACGCGTATGACCCGCCATTTCCTACATCCAAACCTGCCAGGCGGACAGTTCCGCGCTCCATCCCCCCTGCATCTGGCGTCTACGGACAGCAGTCATACCCTACACACGGTTCAGTTCCCTCCATCCCACCCAGTCGTCCCGATATATCATCTACTGGCAGCGTTGACCAGACGGTTGGCTCAGGTGAGCGTGGTCCACTAAAAGTGACATATCTTGATCCGTTACAATACGGGACTCACCCCCGTCATTCTACTGATGATAACTTCGGCGGACTGTCTGACTCCCACTCCGGCTATGCCAGAGACGAACATTCGCACTCCCAGAATCTACGTCACGTTGAATCTCATCCGACCCATACATGGCCTTCCTCCCAAACATCGTTCGATGGCCGGAATGCAAATGAAGCACCCCCTCTACCCCCTCCCCCCGAAACATTTCCCCCCAGACAATCAACGTCTGCTAATTCTGAGGGACCCACAATGGCTAGTGGTCGATTTGACGATAGCTTTCAGTCAACAGGCGCCATCCCTGCAAATACATTCCATGATTCTTCGTATTCTCCTTACACTGGCGATAATGTATATGTCGATTCGCATGCTTCACAATATCCTACGTTCCACTCGGCTGGCTCACAACGAGTTATCCCCTCCGGAAATGAGACATTCCAGTCCAGCTCTCATCCAGGTAGGGATTATACTGCTCAGAACGACTCCAGCATTCCCCCATCACACTCAGCTCCTTATGGAGCCTCCAAATCACTAGGCGATCATTACAGCACCCAGTCCGACGAACGAGCGACATCACCATACTCCTTAATATCACATTCCCGTACCCACTCAGATGGTTCAGAGCGAGGCGTGATTCCCCAGAATGCCTCTTCTAGTCCGAATACGCTTCCCAGAGTACAGAGGACGCTGTCGCCAGATTCTATTCCACAATCCCTGCCGAATGGCGCCCGAGATCTGCAAACAGTGCAAGGCAAGGCATACAATCAGCGGCCATTTGGTTCAAGGGATCAAGTATCTCCACCCCCAGTCAATCAAACCCATTATAACTCCCTAAACAGCGTTCCAGATCCATATGCACCCATAGTTAATCACCCTCCCTCTAAACCTGGCCCAGGGAGAGCTGCTTCTCTTGCGGCACCCCCATCTGACTCCCAGTCTGGAGTAAACACCTATTCCCCTCCGATGGGAAACGGCCTTGGTGACAACAGAAATAGATCTATGTCAACTTCTTCGGTCTATTCGGCTTCTGGGGGTGTAACGTACGCCTCTTCCCAACATGTTCGCCACCAGCCCAGTGAGCCGTCAGACTATGGAAATTTCCTGTCCAGATACGACTATTCAAGCTTTCATGATGCCGGACCTCTGAAGGCACCGTCAATGGCTAATGACTTTTCTTCGGGGCAAGAGTTGCTAATCAGTGCTGTAAATCAAACACCTTATGCGCCATCGCCATCACTTTTAGGATCAAATGATCCACTAGGACGGACATCCGCTCGTGTCCCAATTGTTAGTTTTGGCTTTGGCGGAAAATTAGTCACATGTTTTCACGGTTCCTCTGTCTTGAATACTGGCTTCGATGTTGCGCTTTCTTCGCGGAGGTCTATGGACGTGAACATTCGCGTGTTGAATAAAATCATCCCAGAATCCACACTTGATGATACAACGGCCACCTCATTCCCCGGTCCTCTGTTAGCGGATCCTGGTAGTCCGACCGTCAGTCTTGTGCGAACAGGTACCGCAGCTAAAACAAAGAAACCCCGTGTCATAAAATATCTCACCGAGCGAATTGAGGAGGTATCCCAAGGAATCGGATATCTTCAACCAGGCACAGCGGACAGAAGAAGACTGGAAGGAAAACTTGTTCTGGTCAGGTTATTGAAGGTGATGGTAGAGAATGACGGGAACTTATCGGGCACGTAAGTGACGGATAATTGGCTTTTCCCCTTCTTAATGTTCACCCTTTCGTAGCCCCCAGATCGACATGGCGGTTCGCGCTGCTCTTATACCCCGGTTAGACATGTCAAGTAGCACTTCAGCTTCGGATACGGCAAAGCCCACGCCTACACTGGATTTCTCCCCTGCGGATATGCACTCGTCCACCCCCGACCTCTCTTTCGGTTTGCATTCTTCTGCCTCATTTGAAACTCCTGTTGCGACTTCTATTCTTCGTCCCTCTGCTCTGGATAGAATACAGGAATTTCTTCTACGTGGTGACCGTCAAAAGGCCTATCATTTTGCCCTGGATGAGAAACTGTGGGCTCATGCTATGGTCATTGCAAGCAGTATCGACAAAGAAGCATGGAAGGAGGTCGTTAACGAGTTTCTCAAAACTGAGCTTGGTGTCAGTCGTGGGTCCGGGCAATTGAATGGCACAGAGGTGGTAAAGCCCAATGGTCGAGAAAGTCTCAGAGTCGCGTACAGCATGTTCTCAGGTCAAGGTGCAGCAGCAGGTTGGTTTTCATTCGTGCTTCTGGGATCGCGAATTTATTGTGTCACAGTCCAGGAGTTACTCCCGCAAAATCTATTGTCCAGAATGACAGGTAGCATGCAAGTACCACCCCTATCTCATAACACACCAATGTCTGCCAGTTTTTCATCCGCAATTTTACTTCAAGCACCCAATATCCCAGCCGACACCCTATCCAAATGGACAGAGACTGCTGCCATGATGTTATCTAACCCAATGACTGTTGAAGCATCCTCCGCATTGACAGCGCTTGGCGACTACCTGTGGTCCAACCAATGGGTTGAGGCGGCGCATGCTTGGTATGTGGGACTGACTTGCTGTGAAGGACATGCTGATACCATTATGATCAGTTACTTACTTGCTCCCCAAACATCGCCAATAGGTGGCGTAGGGATTCCGACTACCCGTATCACGCTTTTGGGTTCCCTCAGCCCTGCAAATTGTCCAAGTTTTCACAAGGACCTGGATCCTATTGTCTTGACTGAAATTGTTGAATTTGCATTGTCCCTGGCATCACCTGCAAAAGGGCAAGAAGCATTCAATGGCCTCCCTCATTTGCAAGCGTATAGATTGATTCGTGCCAACGCTCTTGCGGAGGTTGGTCAAATCCAGCTAGCAAGCAGGTTCGGTCGCCTGTGGTTTTATTCTTCGGATTCTAGCTAAAGAAAGAATGTCAGATATTGTGAGGCGATCGCCGGTGCTCTTCACCGCAGTTCACCCCATTTCACCGCGACTTTCATCGAGCAGCTGAAAACGCTCTCAGATCGCATAATAGGTGCTCCCCACATTGAAAAGTCTGGGTCCTGGATAGGCGGAAAGATGAGTAAACCTAGCCTTGACAAATTAGGTACTTGGCTGGAAGGTAGATTCACCAAGTTAATCACTGGTGATCAATCACCTCTACCGGCAGAACATGCCGCTACAAGTGAAGACCGTACTTTTGATGGTCCTTTCTCGCATTACAGCACCATTTCATCATCCACTTCTTCTGCAAGCACCTCCCCGCTGCTATCCGCGGCAAATTTGAATGTTTTCCCCCCACCCCGAAGGACTGGGTCTGCTATGGCGTACCCTCTAGCCGCGAACCCACCCGTCCAAATGGATCGAGCGTCCTCCGCGATGGACCATATTCGGCGAAAACCTTCTCCCGCACCACGCATCGCATCTGCAAATGCGGCAACCACAACTTTTGCCCAATCACCTTCATTTGGGTCGGCTATCAACCACCACCCCCCAAATGGCAACTCGGAGGCAACGACTGCAAGATTACCACTGGCCACCGAAGAACAGCAGGGTGTAACCCATGGAATGTGGTGGGGGTCGTCATACGTGGCCGACTCATCCCAGACACCCACAGCAACGTCATTTTTGCGGGCGGATCAACCAAAAATCACACCATCATCCTCGGAATTCTTCTCTCTGATGGACGACGATGTATTCCCTGTAATAACGGCTGACATCAACCAACCGCAACCGCAACCTCCGACGGTTCGTGAGGATGAAGAAGTCGAGGATTTAGGATTTGGAAACCCATCAAAACGCGAAAAACCGCCAAATGATGAGAAGGACGAGCAACCCAAGGCAGCACCATCAACCGGCAAGGCCGAACCTGCACAAAAACCTCCTGCTGAACGGACCGGTACGCTGGAATCCAGCTCTGTTTGAACGAACATTGGTTATTGATATTCTTACACCCTTTCCAGAAACAAATAATGCTAGTAGCTCTGGCTCCTGGTTCAGTCGGTTTGCATTGTGGGGAAAGCGCGAGACATCGGGTCCTATCAAAGCTAGTCTAGGGGAGGAAACAACCTTCTATTACGACAAGGAACTTAAGCGCTGGGTGAACAAGGTATATGCATTCACGATTCACCGTTCATCTTTGTTCATGATCTCTCCTTAGGCGGAATCTGCTGCGCCCTCAAAACCAGCCGATCCTCCTCCACCTCCCTCGAGAGCCCAGACCGCCTCTCCTGGTAAATCGAGTGCCGTTTTCCCACCTGGAACTGGCGGCAACCCTGGACCACCAAATCGTCCCGCATCGGTCAACGACCTCAGCACATCCCAACCAACCAGATCGGTTGTGCGCCCGCGATCAAACTTGGTACCGATTGAGTCTGAACCTGCAACCGTCTCACCATCCGGCGGCCCACCGCCACCGCCATCACGACCGCGGTCACAGGCTGCGAAAAGGAATATCCGTAGTCGATATGTGGACGTTTTACAACAAGAGGGTTCCTAGAACTTGCTGCATAGAAATACTCATTCAGGTCGTAATTAATTGCTTTCTCAAGTGGGAACGATGGATTGCAGTCAGGTCTATAAAGGCAGAGCATCTTTAAAATATATATTCATCTGAACAACGTTCAGACTTTTCGGGCTACAGGAGAAGCTTAAAAGGATAACCTGTGAAGACTGTGAGTGGATGATCATAGCAAAGACAACATGACTACCTCTGTTTTTCATTCTGAACAGTGAAACTAGAATTGAGTAGACGATCAAGATGATCCCCGTCCAGAGATAAACCTGTGCCCTTTGTCGTTGCGGAGACGATTGGTAGGGGATCACCACCGTGAGCATCAAGAAGGATAGTGCTAGAAATCCATCTGCGAATAGGGATAAGACAAGTGTAGGGTGCGCACATAATCGCAACTCACATATCCCGGCGACCACGTGAACCTCTTGTCCGAATTGATTTTGATAACCGCCTGCAATCCACTGCCCGTCTGGCCCAGTGTAAGGTGTTCCTCGTATGCGAGTATACATATGACCGGAAGTCATGATCAGCGAAGTAACAACGGTGATCGCTGCCCAAGTCCAACGACTTTTCAATATTGGTGCAATGAAACGAATCGTCAACAGAAAGGAAAGGATGACGAATGAGAAAGTTCCCCATCGGGCCCAGTCTATGGGTGCCTTGTAAGGGATCGGAACGGGAGTATAGTTGGATAACTGTTGGGCGAGCGGTTCTGGATCGAATCCGCTGGATCGAGTTGTTAGCTGGGCCACGGATGACTATGATGTGTCTCACGTGGAGAAGTCGAACTTCAGAGGTCCAAACTTGCCATTAGACGGTTGGCGAGGGCCTTCAGTTGCATGGTAGACGTGGACAACCGGGGCAGAGGTCAAACCCAACTAAAAATCAGAGAATTGGTGTCAAATTTTGACAAGAGAGGTAAGAAGTACCCTTTGAAATGTGCTTTGAGCATTGTCAAAGTCTAAAGTAGCAAAGAAGTGACTGTCTCTGTCCTCCTTTGGGGTTGATGCCCATGCTTTTGCAACAGCATTCCACGAAGGTTCAAACCCCCTTCGGATGAGTGGTCAAAAAAGATCAGGACCCGTCAAGGGGGTGGGGACAACTAACTTGCAAGGAGAGCATCTCCTTCGGGGATCCATAGCTGTAAACTGAATGGCAACTGACCAGTTGCGATTTGTGGAAGTCAGCAGAGAGAATTTTGCATCATCGAGTTGGATGACTCCATTGTTGGCGGCGGCAAGCTGAGAAAGCTGTTGCTGGATGGAATCTTTTGATGCCGCAAGACAGAATGGCAAGGAAAGGAGAGCTAGGAAGGGGAGCCTCATCGCGGCTGACGCTGGCAGAGTAAACGTGGAAAAGTTAGCCGAATCGGGTCTGCTTGCTTAAGACCTTAAACATCAGCAACCTGGCACCGACGAATCAGATACGGCGAGGTCGAGAGCAGGCTGCGAATGTCTCATGCACTCCTCTTGCGCCTCTTTCTATCACCGTCCTTCTTTTCAGTCCATGTCGCATTGCGGTACCTGAAAACCTATTCGGACAACATCGGTATCACATACTATATCACTCGCAGACTCAGAGAATTGGACACACATGAGCTGCGTGAGGTCTGGGGTTTCATATGGTGAACGAAATGTTGGTCGCGATTGCCAGACCTTAGTTTTAACATCTGTTGGCTCTCAGCCATCTTCTTGTCACCAGACCATCCAAGTCAAGGGCATTAGAATGTTTTGTGGTCGAGGTTGCTCAGAGGTCAACCCATATCGCCATGATCGTATGTCATACCGTCTCGTCATACCCTGCCCTCTATTTACGAGCGTGCGCATCCAGACATTATGGTTTATGCAAGCGTCTCTCAGGGACCTCGCCCTCGCTCGCCCCGATTCCCAGTCCTTTGCGATATGTCAACGCACTTTACACAAATGTCATGAAATAATATTTGAGGACCTTCCCCCGCCCGCCCCGTCACCCTATTCGACTTTGAATCTTCCATACCAATCACGTTTTGCGAGGATGAAAGTTAAACCTAAGCTTGAGCCCACTTTAGTGGGAGTCGGTGTTGTTCTCGCTGGTGCCCCGGCAATGCCTGATCTCGTAGACATCATGAGCGAGGTTGCCATCGAGCAAGGACGTGCCGATGACGACAGCCAGGAATTGAAAAGTCTCCAATTCCAGGATGATCGAGTTGCTCGCGGCAGCGTTGTTGCACTTAATAAAGACACCTCAGAAGACGATGAAAGTAGTTTGGACGAGGCCAGTCCGAATGATGACGCTCCAGTCCAAACGGAAGAGATCATTACCCGCAGTCAGCCATCCGTTTTGGATCACAGTAGGCATTCTGCGATCAAGGCCAGCATGCTGGCCCGTCGTAGCACAATCGGCGCTTCACGAACAACACCGGCTCTTCCTCTGCACCTCCAAAGTGCCCATAAATTAAGGATGTCTTACGATCCTCTAGGTCAGTCTGATGCCAAATCGACCTCCCGCCCGTCTACGCCTTTTCAATCCTCTCCATCTATTTCTTCGTTCAATTCACCGATCCGCTCAAGTACCTTCGGTACTGCTGAGGTCTTGTTACAGAAATACGATTTGATGTCTCAACGGGACCTTTTACGGAGTCATTACTGCCGATCCGAGGTCAGTTTTGTGTTATATAACCCCCCGTCAAGTCTTCAGTTTTCAACCAGGTTCAATTTTTGCTCACACTGGAGAATATATCGAATCGACTCTTGGTTGTGCCGAGACCTGCCCGCGTCAGTGCACTGAGAGCCGAGTTAACTGCATTGAATCATAAACTACCTGCTGAGGTTCGTCCCTCTAACTTTCTAAAAGGATGGCTTCACAGCAATCCAAGGTATGTATGCCGATGTGGTGCTCTTCGTCTGACGCACCAGAACCTTCAAAAAACACCACGCAGCCTCACCATCGAATTGTTCGAATCCCCCCGGGAGAGAGCGTCGTCTTGAACTCAGCTGAGCGAGCACCATACTTGGTCCTGATCGAGATTCTACATGACGACCTTGACTTCGATCCCTCCAAAAGAAGTAACAAGGAAGTCCTCAAAAAGATTGTCGTCAAGGAGGAAGGATTTCAGGACACTTCCCGTGACTCTATATCCTTTGCGCCCTCTCCAACTCATCGAAACAGAACTTATTCGGATCAAGTGACCGCCGCCGAGGTCATTCTTGGGGAAGATACCGGAGCCAGGATTCAAGCTCCCATGGTTGTAATGCCTGCCACACCAGCGGCTGTCCCTCCCCCTGACGAAGAAGAAATAGATCTAGTTGAACAGTTATACGGGGCAGATCATACCCTCTTGTCTCGACGAGTTGACATATCGGAATCAATTGTATTGCCACCCGCGCCAAAAAATAAAGAGCTCGACATGGCAGCATGGTCACGGTTCTCTTCTCTCCCCCCTCCAATACCGGATCAGAGCTCTTCGATGGCACCTCCGTGTCCAGCTTTACCGACGGCATCTGGAAATGTCTCGCAGTCCCACCAAACACAAGGATCTATCTCAAGTATCGACGGTAACAGTTCGTTCATCTCTCTGGACGAATATTCTGAGCGCATGCGCACGGCGGCTATCATGCTGTCCCAACTGAATGCAAACCTTGTCCGAGAACCAGTGACTCCGATCTCACTACCCGGGATGTCAAACAACACGGCGGAATCAGATTCGGGATCCGCGTCCAGCTGGTTACCAAAGTCAGCCTGGCTTCTGAGTTCTGCTGAGCACAGAGGTCCATCGCACCCTTCTTCATCGGGCGGCTCGCATGACAATGGAGGTTCAGCGGCGTCTGCTCCCCTCCGCATGAAACTCCAGTACTCGGAGGCTGCAGCTATCCGAGATCGGATCATGAAAGAAATGCTGTCCCTCGAGGAAGAGAGGATGGAGCGAATGCGTGAACATCTTGAGAATGAAGGAATAATCCGCGTGGTTGATTCAAGCGATGATATCAGGACCGTGGAAGATGAGGGAATCATTCGACGTGAACTTAACAAGGTTGATCCTTCCGCTGTCGTATTCAGCGAATCGTGGGCCACAAAGAAGGTGAGTGATCTCATTTACTTTGGTTGACCTCTACTCAATTACGGCCGCAGAGTAGGATACGACACAGCTCTCCATATGGTCACCTAGGTTTGAAATCTTCAAATATTTCTCTTCGTTTTACTAATGTAATGCGCGTGTAGCCAATTGGGACTGCGTCTCTATTATTGTTAAGACTGGTGGTGACTTGCGACAAGAACAACTAGCCGTGCAACTTATTCGAGAGTTTGAGAACATCTGGCAGGAAGAGAATTGCCAGTGTTGGGTGAGATTGTACGTACCTATAGCCAGCTGCGGGTTATTCCTTGTTATACTAACGGTCGTCTTTCGCAGTTTCCGTATCCTTATCACTGGAGGGACTTCAGGTCTAGTGGAAACAATTACGGATGCTGTGTCGATACATTCTATTAAGAAAGCACAGTACGCTCGACGAATTGCTGAAGGAAGACTGGGGCATGTGACTTTACTTGACCATTTCCGAGAAGTAAGTCCTAGATCTGACAGATACTCGAGCCACCCCCATTGACTTGTAAACAGACATACGGTGATTCATCCTCGGCGAAATTCGTGCGCGCTCAACGTAATTTTGTGAAATCACTGGCAGGTTAGTCCGCCAATAGTTGACTCTTTTTTCACAGTTTTTCCAAGACTGTCCACCCAGGCTACTCTATCGTGACGTATCTCCTCCAAATCAAAGATCGTCACAATGGCAACATTCTCCTGGATCGGGAAGGCCATTTGATCCACATCGATTTCGGCTTCATGTTGTCCAATTCGCCGGGGAACATCGGATTTGAAGCAGCGCCTTTCAAATTGTCCCCGGAATACATCGAAGTATTAGGGGGTGTCGACAGCGAGCCGTTTCTAGAGTTTAGAAGACTCTTTCGGGTAGGCTTTGAAGCTTCACGAAAACACTGCGACAGGATTATCACTTTAGTAGAATTGATGCAGAAAGGTGCTTATCTGAACCTTTCGGCGATTTTCGTGCTACTGGAATGCTAATTCCACTTCAGACTCGACGATGCCTTGTTTTGCCGCTCTGGGGGAAAAGACTGCAACTATGCTACGAGATCGTTTCCAGCCAACTCTGACACATTCCTTGGTAGGGGAATATGTCGACCGCCTGATTGACAGTTCATTAGGTTCGACGTGGACGCGACTTTATGACTCGGTAATGTCGCCGTTTTCTTCCTTTCAGAGCATTCCCCTGACGAGCGTGGATAGTATCAATACTATTCGCAATCAATTCTGTAAAAATCGGACTCGGCATATTAATTAAATATCCTCGGACCGGCTCCTCCAAATTTGCAACCTCGTCAGATAGATACCGTCCTAGTTATCCGACAGGAAAACAGGATGCCTGGGTGGGCCATATAAATACTATTATTATCAGGGGACACACTACATCTGTATCTAGATTTCAAATTAAAATAGCTTATCGTATCGGTTCAGACACGAATACCACTCATAATCTGGTCAAAAAAAAAAGAACGAATGAGGCAAACAAAAGATGTGAATATACCGAAGGCATACCGAAGTTTTGACCAGGGTCACACCAGCATTTCCCTTTTTTGTGAGCTTCTCCTTGTGGGCAATGTTGGAAAGGTTCGTGTCGATAGCCAATATCAGCGAAGAAGTGGATTTGATCTTTCCGAGCGAATAGCGCTGCGCCAATACTGTGAACAGGGGCGTCCCCCCAGCGCTTCAAGCCGAGTACGGTTAGGCGGTTAGCGAGAATATGCTTTAGGCACAAACCTCGTAATAGAAACCGCCCTTTGCGTCGAGATGATTGAAGAATTTAGAGTATGCTTCGCCGCGCCAAAAGTCGAGGTCCCCGATCTCAAAGTTGCTCCAGACTATGGGCAGGAGTGATGAGGAGGCGAGTGAAATGAGTGAGCCGACGTACAATGGCAGCGATTGTAACTCTCCCCTCCGTCATCGGAGAGGAAGGCCATGGCATTGTCAGGGGAAGCCAGACCGGGGTTTTCTTTCAGGAAATCTTTATCAAATGGGCAACAAGTCAGCTTGAACGAAAGACAGCTTGAACATAAACGACGAACCTCTGACAGTGGCCCATAGAGTAGGAATTGTGGCTTCGTACTCGTAAAGCGACACGGTGAAGCCTAGCGATGGGAGCGAATTGATTGGTTATGCTACAGTATCGAAATGCGACGTTGACTTACCGTAAACCTTTTTCCCATCTTCCATGATCAGGAATGGATCGTAGTGGAGATCACAGAAGAATGTGATGTGTGGCCTGTGCCGTAGCACGGATCAGGAACATATAAGGATGTGTGCAAAATTATGGCAACATACTCTACCCTCCAGTAATACTTGTACTTCTTTAAGAGTTCCTGCCTGTAGAAGAACTGGATACGACGGATCGCAGACAATTAAGGATACACGGGGACATGGGCAACCAACTTACGCCAGAGTTGAAGCGGCACATGTTCCGATACCTATTAGACATGTGTGAGGATACAATCAAGGCAAAATGAAATGGGGCGTACGGGACGCTACCTGGGAACGAGTGAGATGGGGATGATGAATGTTAGAACGGGCAGCTTACCTCCGTAAATGACGTTATTTTTTTCCATGTTCTGCCGGGCGGCAGTGGCATTTGCTTCGTCGATCCAGGGAGGTTGAACCCAGTCCTCGTTTGGAATGAGGCCAAACTCGACTAGCGAGTCTGTAAGGGCGGAGACGCGGCTGTTGTACCAGCTGAGCGGGGTGCGAGGGTACTGAGAGAAAAAGCGAGTACTTTTTAAATTCATCGGTGAAAGGTTGTTCGTTGAGGAAGGTGTATGGGTATTGGAACTGTTTGTTGAACCTGTCTTCCATTTGCTTCATGCTTGTTATGACGCCGGGCAAGTCACCGTTTCTTGCGAGAATGACGATGGTTGCATTGGCTTTGCGGTCGGGGGGTCTTGGCCTGGAGGTATTAGTATAATACGAGTCTGGGATAGGTGTCTTGTAGGGTGGAGAGCTTGAGCCGATCAACTGCTCCTTTAGATGTGAGAGGGAGGTCGCCTTGCCGTAGCCCTCGTGTGAAAAGCTGAGTATGTAGTGAAGACTGATCTGTAGGTATTCGTTTAGACGGTGAAATGGGTGCAGATGAAAGCGAAAGGCGCTCACGATGATGACCAGCACAAGAAACAGGTAACGAAAGGGTGTCATCATCTTGAGTATCTGAAAGCTGGGGGAGGTGGTGATTAGGGTTAGGGTCGGATCAGACACCCGCCAAAAGTAAAGACACGCCAAAAAAATGGTAAAATACACAGAAAAATGGTGTCCAACGGTGGATTTAATACTGGATAACTGTGTGATGTCTGGGCATGCGGTGAGAGGAAGAAAGCAAGGGAAAGGGCGGTGAAATGGCACCGATCTTTGGCAGTATTTGTTACGTCTCTTCGGTCGCCCTTGGCCAGCTAAAGTATGGCCTATTCGAACGTTCCTCCTCCAAGTTCACCTCCAAAGTCTCTCTTCCTTTCCCCGTTTTCCCCCTTCGCAAATGTCTACAGCCGCTTATCCCAATGGCGGTCAGATCTCGCCTTGCCCAATCCTGGCACCGTCGAGAATCTTCAGAAAGAAGTCAAAAGTAAAGTATCCGGTTCGTTCTCAAGTCTGCACACTCATATCGTTCCTGTTCCCATCCAGCAACCCATCTCACCAACTTTGCTTTCGATGGCGGCCGCGCTGACCTGACTAAAACGCTCTCAATGAATCCTGCTTTCCAAGTCACTCATTCTTTCGCTCTCGGTTCTCAAACCGCACCACCTTCTTACAATTTTGCCGCCGTATTCGTGAATCCGAATGTACGCACGCGCCGTTTGTTTCGTTCCATTCCTTCCGACACTGACTGACCCTCGCAGATTTATCTCCAAGGCGGCATCGATCACGAGGGGAACGTGAATGCTCGTGTAAATCAAGCATGGACGGCCAGCAACATCACGAAGGTGCAGGCACAGGTAACGTTCGCTCAATCTCTTTGACTTCCCTTCCCGTTCACATCGCCATCCAGTTCTCGTCCCAAGTGGGTCATAACATGATTCAGTTGGAACATGATTACCTGGGTTCAGACTACACCCTCAACGCAAAAGCCCTCAACCCCTGGCCTGCGGACCTCACTGGCATATTTATCGGCAGCTACCTCCAATCTTTCACAAAAAATCTCGCTCTCGGTTTCGAGTCACTCTTCCAACATCCCACCCCCGATATGGCGGAACTCACCACCTCATACCTCGCTAAATACACTAGCACCGACAAAAATTGGATCGCTACGGCCCATGTTCAACCTGCTGGCATCCTCCAGGCAACGTACTGGCAAAAATTGAGCGAAAAGGTAGAGGTGGCGGCAGATTTGCAACTTATCGCCACTCCAACTCGGAGGGACGCTATTGCGACACTCGGTGCCAAGTACGATCTTCGTATGGCTACGTTCAGGGCGCAAGTGGATTCTTCGGGAAAAGTTTCAGCGCTGCTCGAGCAGCGATTCGCGCCGACGTTTGCTTTCCTCGTTTCCGGCGAGATTGACCATTTCAAGGTGCGCTTGGATCCACAAGCGAGTGACATGTTCACCGATTTTTTTCTTTTTTTTTTTTTCCCAGAACGCCGCCAAGGTCGGTGTCGGTGTGATGATCGAGAGTTCGAGTCTAACGCCAGAGGAGATGGGCATGCCTCCTCAACCATAGCCGGCATTTTAGATCATAATACTTAACGCATCCGCTAGAAAAATTATCGATATTGGAATTATTGGACTTCTAGCACATTCACACTCACTTCTTTCATGACCCAACCACCTCTCCTCCAAGTCTGTGACTTCTCCTGCGAAAAAGCCCCAAAGCAACCCGTATTCTCCTCTCTGAACTTCACCCTCAACGAGGGCGATGTGCTAATTTTGCAGGGGAAAAGTGGCTCTGGGTAGGCTGATATCTAAAGACGAGTCCATCGTCCTCATCGTTCACAGAAAGTCGACGTTGTTAAAGGCCCTCGCTCATCTCAACCTATACAGCGGTCAGGTACTTTACAGAGGAAGGTGTGCACTCTAGTATCTATGATGACTGCCGCATGACGAATGGCGATACGCGCAGGCAGCCCATGTCCTATGGTACTCCTTTGTTCCCTCTTTGCATCTCTCTGGTGTTGACCTTGCACAGGGATTCCACGATACCGCACACGCGTCCTGTACGTCCCCCAAAGACCCTCGCTTCTCCCTGGCACCCCCCGCCATTTTCTGACGCACATCGCCTCGTTCAACGCTCGGAGGTCCGCCCGCTCGCAGCAGCCAACCAAACCGGCCGCTGGAGCCAACGATGCAACAGCATCATCCGGCCTTGACCTGCAGCACCCGATCGACGTCGCCAGAGGCTGGGGGATCGACGAAGCACTCTGGGACAGGGAGTGGTCGTTTTTGAGCGGAGGAGAGGGCCAGAGGGTGGCCTTGGCCGTGGCCGTTGGCCTCGATGCCGCAGAAGTTCTCTTGCTAGACGGTCAGTGTGTCCGGACATGGGTTATCATGGATATCTGACTGAACGTGTTGGTAGAACCGACGTCGGCGCTGGATATCGAGTCTTCGATTCTTGTGGAAGATTTCCTGGTGAACGAGCTTCGTTCGGCCGAAACTTGTCTTAAAGCTATCGTTTGGGTCACCCACTCCGAGGAGCAGAGCAAGAGAGTTGGAACTAGATTTTTCTCAATCTCAGCAGGGGGATATCATAACGGTGGTCCCGTACAAGAACCATGAGCAGCAACGCCATCAGACACAACCCACTGTGATGGCACGAAATCGTAGCTGTTCCTTGCAATCAGATAGCCAACGAAGTCATATTTTATCTACGGTACCCTCTGTGAAGGTCTTTTTCGAAGTAACTGTAAGCATGAGGAGAGAACAAAAACACAACATTTTGCCTTGGAACTTGAGGACGAGCCTTTCTCTATTCAGGACGCATTGCCATCTCCCTTTCCTGCTTTAATGCGTTGCGACAATTCAGCGCACAGCATCTCGTATATCTCTGTTTTGAGCACGCGCAACATTTCATCCATCGATTTCCGCAGGTCCTCCACCAACGGCTGCACATTGGCGAGGACCGACTCCATAATAGGGCCTCCGATGGCCCGAAGGAGATATTCAGGTGGAACGGAAAGAGGTGAGGGAGGCGGCGATGTCGGGCGGGCGAGATGGGCCGCGAAGGCAGCCGTGAGTGCGCTCATTTCTCTCTCGTGTTTTTCCTGCTTTTGAATATAGTCTTTCTGTTTTTGTTCCATCTGTTCCAAAACCCATCAATCCACGATTTCCGGGATGATCTCAGCAGGTAAACGAAACACTTACGGCGAGGAATTGATTCTTGAGAAGATCATTCTCGAGCTTCAATCGCGTGATTTCTCCGTCGTGTGAGGTGGATTGCAAGAGCAGATTGCCGACCTCCTCTGCTAATTCGCCAACTTGATCGCCTGTTGCGGTGATATTCACTTCGATCTCATTGAGACGAGAAAGAGCGTCCGAATCCAAAGGCAGAGCCTTGGCGCCAGCGGCTCGCCCAGAGGAGCGAATTTCTTTGAGCCTCTCATTTAGTCTGGAATCTAACTCTTCCCCTAGTTCCCTATCATGCTGATGCAAGTTGTTTTCAAAGTCTGACAAGTTTCTTTCGAAATCTGTCAGCTTGTCCTGAATGTGCTCAAGTTGTGTCTGATTGCTGTTGCTGGTGGTGGCAATGTGGCCTCCCGGACCGCTGGATGACACGCGACGTCGCTTCAAGGGACGCGAGTCCGAGTGCGGGGCTGAGTCGGGCTGTATTTGCTCCACCACCTTGGCATTTCGTTGGACAACCATGTCATGTAACAGCTCATTCATCTCCGTCACTGTATCCCTAAGCTCGGCGACGTATTTGAATAGTTGTTTGTATCCGACATCGGCTTCGTCAAGGCGCTTTCCGATCGGCCATGTTTCCGTGTCCGCTAGTTGCGCAACAGCAGCGTCGCGAAGGTTTTTCTTCTCTTCACATTGTGATTCGAGATTGGCTAGTTGGGCCGTAATACGATTTCTGTCTTCCTCGGGGAGCTGCGAGTAGCTCCAGGAGTTGGTGAGGCGGCGGCAGTTTTCCAGCTCTGTAGTAAGCGACTTGTAGTCCGTGTGAGCCTGCACCGAGCTTGAAATGCGTCTACAAATGAAAAAGTGTCAAGATGAGCTGGTATCTTCAATTGAGGACGGCCGCCCACTTGAGTCGATCATTCCACATCTTCTTTTTCTCGTCTGGTGTGACCTCTGCTTTTGGTCCTTTTGGAATGGAAGAGTCATTTCTAGTGTCCAAGAAGGAAGGGGCGGTTGGGAGAGGCGGGGGTGGCGCAAGAGGGGGAGGGGTTTGGGGAGGTGGAGGGTGATCACCACCTCGATCGTTTGGAGGAAAATAGCCTGTGGAAGTCGCATTTTGTGATGAGATTAGCAGCACATGAAAAGATGTGCAGTGAAAGCAGGACTCATGTCGTTTCTGCGACTCGAATGGATGTCTTCCCTCCTTCGGTCGAAGCTATCTCTGCGTGATCTGATGCGACTGTAGTCGTCTGGACGATCGTCGCGACGGTCTAGAGGGCGTATGCTTCTACTGCGACTATTACGACGGTCGAAAGGAGGAGATGAGGGAGGAGAGCGGGAACGTCGAGGGTGGCGGCGACCTGGATCGGGACGTAGTGCAAGAAGCGACGGACTTTTGTTGCCTGGTCGTCGGTCTCTGATGTTGTGATCCTCGCCTTCGGGGGATTCCAAGTAGCGATCTGGGGGTGGGGCTGAGGCCGGTAGAGTAGCCCACTGAGGCTCTTCTGGGTGAACAAAGCGACAATTGCCAGCTTTTCGGGGACAACCACGTTCACCGTTTACAAGACGACGAGGTCGGCCATCGTCGTGGAAAAACTAGCGGTAAAGGTCTGTCAACGAGGAGATCAGCGGGACGATGAGGGGTTGGACTGACATTGCACCGTCTATACATCACGTCTTAATAAGGTTGACGACCGTTTGGCTTGTTTTTTTTTTTCATCAATTTTTTTGGTCGCTATGTACGATACAGACTAATCTTTCCAGACGTCAACGACCTCTGCCTGGTGGGTCATAACAGCTACATCTTTGCGTATGGGGTGCACTCGAGGATACACAAACTACAGTGGGTGAGCGGAGGATATGGCACCGAGTACAAAGGCACTTACCACCTGGTTGTATTCGTTGAGAACTTCGGCCGCGATGATTTCTTTGTCCTTGAGTAGGACCTCAAACGATCGGGTGATGGAATGAAGCTGTCAGGGGTGAGAATCCACCGTAAGGAACTCGACAACAAAATCGCACACCTGAGCTCCAACCAGGGCCATAACGGCCAGCATTGTCATCCAGTTCGTCCAATCCGTCGCCATCCAAAGAAGCGAGTGCGCGGGTGAATACACACAAAACAATTCCGATTCCAACTCGCCAGGATTCCATACACTCAATTGCTGCACGCTTCCCGTCTTTCCCAACATAGACGCCTTGCCAGCGGGAGAACCCATACCGAGCAAAAAGCGCCAGAACAACGAAAAGGCGTACCATGCTTTGGAAGCGAGGCTGGAAATGAGCGATGGAGGAGCAAGCGGTTCAAAATCAAGATCGGAGGACACGAAAGCGGCGTTCGGAGACCGAACGGGTTCTTGGCGGCGATGGAGGCGATAGAGCTTGGTTCGACCGAAGAATAGGAACGCATTGAAGAGGGAAGCCGTGAAAAGAAAACAGGAGAGTGGGACGGTCTGCGAACAGAGACTGGTCAGGTTTGAGGTTGAGGGTGTGGCATGAATACCGACCCAATCAAACCATGGATCATCTTCTCCCTCGCGATACATGTCCTCCCAGCCGAGGTCAGAATGGGGCACTTGATGTACTTGACTCCAGCGTAAATATAGATGTAAACCATGCAACATTCCGCCAATCAGGCAAGCGGATGTTTTTGGCGAAGGCAGAGGGATGTTATTGGGGAAAAGGGCTATTTCGAACGCGATTCGGGAAGGCCAGGCAGTGATTCTGCGTGAAAACGGTTGAGTTTTCGCTCGGCAAGAATATGGCACGAACCTTTCCAGAAACCCCTTCCTCCGGACGACTCTCCTGGGAGTTCCGCCGACGCTCTGCCGCGACGATTTTTGCAGCTTCCGGTGTAAGGGGCTGGGATAAGGAGGAGGCTTCCCGGAACGCGCCGCATCCCAGTCGAAAGGCGTCGAAGAGGAGATGGACGGGGTGGACGACGGCGAACGGTAGGCGCCTAATGAGACGCGATTCCGGGGCGTGGTGGGCGGCATGATAGGTGTGATTACCTAAAAAGGAAATAACGTGGACTTGAACACGTGGCTTTATTTGGCTATGGTTCAAGTACAAACAAAAAAGATATAAAAGGAAATACGGCTGCCCTGGTTCATTGCGCTACCTCTTGACAAAAACCAAACGCATTCCGCCGTTTTTTTTTTCAAAGTTTCCCTCAGATTTTCAACACGTCTATCCTCCGTGCCGCTACCTCCACATCCTTGTCGCCATCGCATTCGATTAGCGTCAGGATGGCCCAGCCTTCCTCTTCCCATCATGGCGATCGTCACCGCAGCGAAAGATCACATCATCATCACCGAACCATATCGTCCACAACCCTTCTCCTCGTCCTCTCTCTTGTCCTCGCCGTTCTGGCAGTCATGCTCTCCTTGCCCTCCCAATCATCCAACCCGACCGGTGATTCAGGTACATCCGGTATATTGGGCTATCTCACTCCCAAACGATCGCAGGCCCTCATCGCTCGTGAATCCTCTGTCGCTATGCGCGAAGCAGATGTCGCACGCCGCGAGGCGGAATTACTCGCAGGTGCACCCGGCGGTGTTATCTCCTCGCAGACACCGGTCATCTGCCCAATATCAACCACCGTTGAAACCGTCTACGGACCCGCCCAAACTATCATCAAGGAAGTGGCTAAAGAGGAATCACTCACACCACCAGGATGGGTTGGCAATCGCGCAGAGGAACTTCTCGAACGTGAGCTCAGGATCACTGAGCGAGAACGAGACATCAGCAAGCGTGAGGAAAATGTTAATCGTAGGGAGCATGATGCCTCCCTTCGCGAAAACTGGATAATGGAGCAACTTATGTGAGTTTTGAATGTACTTCCACCTCCTTCATTTCTCACATCCCCCCCCCCCTCCCCCCCGTCAGTGCTCTCGGTAGTGATAATGCACATACGGTTGAGGAGGAGGTCGTGTATGAACCCTCGGGCTCGAAGCGAAAAGTCAAGGTACCGCCGCCTATCCCGCGCCGCTCCGAGCTCTGAGACGAAGGAGGCCCTACGACCTTTTTCTATTTCTTTTCTTGTATTGTCCGTATCCTCCATCCCGTCCCCTCCTCCTTCGTCCGGGCTTGGGGGACTACGGTGTTTCTATCTTGTCCCCCTTGTCTGTGTAGTACTGAAGGCCAATCGACGCGATCGAGATCAACGTGATATATATATATTTTTATTTCGTTTGTTTTTCTTTTTCCTCCTGCGCGATGGCCTTCAGTCTACACCCATTCTTCGGAATGAGCGGTTCGCTGACGAACCTGTTTTTGCAGGCGCTTCCCCCCTTGGTCATCTCCGAAACCGCTTTTGAAACTCAAACACAAACCGTTACCCAAACCATTACTGTTCCTTCCCCGGCTAGTACCCGTCGGGCTGCTCCACCCGAAGTCGTATCCTCCTTGTCCACGACTGCCAGTCCTCGGACGACGGCCGTGGATATAATCACTGAAGAAGATGTTGACGACGGCCGCAAGACTGTGACTGTCGTTCGTAATGCTAGGCCGACTCGCAGGCCACCTTCGAGATGGTTCCCCAGATGGTAGATTGTTATGATCGTTTTATGTTTTCTTGTATAAATATTTGCGGGTAGAGTTGTCTTTCTTCCCCCCTCCCATCCCCCCATCCCTTTACGACATACTCACGGAAGGACGGAGTGACATGCCCAGCTCATGATCTAGTCTAGGTGTAGATATGTAGCTTTCTGCTAAAGATCCCATATGTTGACCACGTGACCCTCATTTTCAAAGGACCTCAAAGGTCTCTTTGATTCCCTTTGTACCCTTCAATTCATTTAATACCTGCGGTTCTTGACGGATACCCAATCAGTCGAAATGCCTAACATTAGATGTAAGGTCAGTCTGAGCCACGTTTAACCACCCAAGTCGCGTCCAAATCTCAGAATGTTCTGTATCAGTATTACGATGATGCCGGACACCCTCGGAATGGCGGATGTCTACGAATAGGCCGAGGCTGTGCCTTCGTTCATCCTACCGATGCCAACTGGAACACTGCTGGTCCTAGCCTTCCTGCAGGAGTAAAAAGACATGTACGAGTTACCGTCACCACTCTTTTAATAATCACCCTTCAATTGTCCCACTTGTGCAGTATGATCAAACGCGAGCAAGAGGGGGGCCAGGTGGAATCAGGAGAGCTAATCGAGGTGAATCGTCCCCTTCATTACCCGTTGCTTCTGACTGATCTTCTCGAGCTCATCCAGAGTCGCACTCTTCGGGATGGGGTGCACCAACAAGTTCTCATGAGAAACCTTCCGACTCTTCTTGGGATACATCGGAATGGGGGCTGGGAGGGAGCTCTAAAACCTCTAGCCAATGGGGATCTTCTCGTGCAGGCGAAAAGCCATCCAATACTGGCGGTTGGGGAGGCTCTGCGGATACCTCGGGCGGAGGATGGGCAAGTTCAGACCCTCCACAGCAGGGCTCGACCAGCCAGGCGTCTTGGGGACCATCCGGTGGAGCCGACCAAAGCGGTTCTGCTGCTGGATGGTCTGGTGATTCGGGGGGTGGTGGCTGGGGCAATCCTGGGAGGGGGAAAGGGAATGCGTCTGCGTCTGCTTGGGGAACGGATGCCGATTCCACCGCCGCATCACAATCTGCGTGGTCATCGGTTCCTCCACCTTCCTCCAAGGACTCCGGGGGCCCATGGAAAGAAAGTGCAGCCGCGTCAACTTGGGGTGCGGAAAACTGGCCGACATCTTCAGCCCCTTCGCAGCCCCAAAGTAATGATTTTAGCAATGAGCGAGAGGGAAGGCCTCTTGCGGAGACTCGCGGCTCGCTTGACTCATCGGCGATTTGGTCGCAAAGGCTTCCTCGGGGCGTCAAAAATGACAGGAAAGAAAGGTCACCCGCGGGACCAGGTAACGAGTCGACGGCTACGTCAGGGCGTCGGTGGTCACCGCTCGTTCCACAACCTCCAACTAGCGTGAAAAGAGATGACGCCTCAAGCGAAGCAACCGTTGTTCCAGGCGACGTCACCATGACTGATTGGACTGAAGTTTCGCGTGCAAAAGATGGCTCCTTTGCTTCTTACCCGACATCGCTATGCGGAACTGAGCAGACATCAACCACCTCCCGAGTCAATCCAAACTTAACTGCAGAGACAGATGACGAAAAGACTATTACCCACGCGATTAAGTACGTATGGTCTGTTTGGTATCGAGTCATACTATTTTAATAATTCCCTTTCCGTAGACTTTTCGCGATAGGTATTAGACTTGATAACGATATCCGAACAGCGGAATCCGAACGAGATATGGTGAAGAGAATACAGAACGCTACTCTTTATTCACACGTCGGCCATGCTGGTAGAAAGAAATTGGACGCGGAGCGTTGGAGCATTGAATCGAAGCTAGCAGAGTATCGAAAGCAACAATCCGCTGTCCTGAAGGAATTGGCCGCGGCAATAGACCCCTCGGCCAAATTGTCAGATCCTGACCCGAAGACAATCGAGGACGTAAAACAGTACACTACCGAAGTGAAGGAGTGGATGGGGCACGTTCAGAAAGCATATCCTAAGATCACACCTTCGCTCGAGCAGCAGGAAGCAGGTCTCTCAAACGCCCACTTGACTCAATCACCTCCACCATCACCATCTACCCAGGCTCTCGAAGAAGGCGATGGTCTGCGCTCGTATTTCGTCTCTCGTATCCTCGACCTGGAGACTAAGATGGACAAGATACAAAGCGACGTCCTTATCAGTACATACGCCACCGTCTGCAACAGCCTCGACGAAAAAATAGAACAGCGGCTAGGGGCGATGAAGCTATCTTCCTCCGCGGCCGAGGAAGGGGAATGCACACCAGAGCCCCTATCTCCAAGTCCAGAGCTCTCGCAGAAAGTGGAAGCATTGGGCGAAAAGGTTCTCGAGATAGCAACCGATGCGGCGTCCATTCTGACCGGGCTTGACCACGGAAGCGGAGAGGTCCAAAAGTGGAAAGCCGAGAACGAGGTGATGAGGCGAGAACAGGATGCGGTGAGTTTCTTTATTTTATTTGTTTATTTCAGTGAAGATGGCTGACCGCCCCGCGGTACATGATTCCATGCTTGTGACAGATGCTGGGCCAGCTAACGGAATGTGAAGATCGACTTCGCGCAAAGTCTGAACAGCTAGAGGTCTTGAAGCAAGAATTGGCTCCGCTGCTGGAGCACACGTCCCGTCCCCCGCCGCCGCCCTCGGAGGAAGGCAGTTCCGATCTGAATATTGCTGAATTTCGAGAATCTCTCAACTCGCATATCGAAAAGGAAATAGATCAAAGCGTCGTTCCCCTCCTTGCCCAGCTCAAGCTAAACTACACAAACGAACTTCAGCGATACAAGGATGACATCTTTGGAAGTCTGCGGACTCAAGCGAAATCATCACCGTCGAGTGTATCGGAGGCGTTTTCAGTCTTGCTGCACGTAAAAGGAGAATGATCGCTACCAATTATCTATTCGTTTCCGCACACCGTAACATACCTTGGCCATAATTCACCAACAGCAATCGGTGGTTGTACAAGGAAGTCTTATTTGGCGATTTCAGGTTGTGTGGAATCTTTAATACCTTATAGTGTCGCTTCGATCAAGCAACCGTAACCCTGTAAACCAGCAACAGTCAAAACCAATTACCTTCCAAAGACGGAGGTCACACATGCAATAGAAAGGTCATGCTAGGTGGAATGCGAGCGTGTCCCTCCCTCTTTCCAATTATCTTGAGTTGGATAAATGTACTTGTCTCGTCCTGTCTCTTAGCGGACTCAAGTTCCACGCATCGAACACCACTACCGCCTCAACTTTCATCGCCTGGGGTTAAGATTGTTGAATTTTCTGGACGTTTTCACCGCAGAGCCATCTGTTTACCCACTCCCGCAGCCACGAACGACTAATTCACGATTGCGGTGGTACTAAGCGTCCTCCGGTGGTTGCTGGTTGTGGCGGGGGAAATTTCTTGTAGATGACCAGGGACGCTCCATATCAAGCTTAAAGTCATGTCATCTAACTCATCCCGGCGAGTGAGATAGGTATTGCAGGTACGACAAAGCTACACAGACCGCTATCCTTCAACCAGATAAGGATTCTGAACCAGAAATTTACTTACACGCGTTGGTGACGGTGAGCTGGTGGCACCTCGATAGCCTCTTTCTTTCATGGACCTGGGAGCTAGGCTAGGCGATCGACATATACATGCAGGCCGCGTCAGGAAAACTGTTGCGATTACACTCTGAGGTGGATGAGATCGTCCCTTCTGCCTGTCCGTCGTGGATAAAGGCGCGAATAGAAAGTGGAAAACAAGTTCACCGCAAGGAACACGACGCCGCGTCGTGTTCCTTGCACCAAACTTCGGTAAGGGAAATTTTCTTCAGCTCCTTTGTCAGGTCAAAGTCAGGCACGAAATTGTGCTTCACCTTTTGACCGCTTGCCACAACTCTCACTAACGGTCGAGTTTTGACCCGACAAAGAGGCTGAAACAAATTCCATGGTCATCTATGAGGTAGGCGTAGCTTGTGTGGGCGAAGGGATACCACCATTACACTTGGCCGTGGGCGACTTATTCAACAGTCAACAGCCCAGCCCAGCCACAGATCGACCCATCTTGTCAAATTTATTCCAAAGTGCAATAGGAAAATGGAATATTACCAGGACCGAATAGACGAGCAAGTAGCTCTTAGAATATCTTCGACGAGGCCAAATTGCGAGACGCCATACAAGATATCAAGGAGCAATGATCGAGTCTCCTTGTTGGCAGAGTCTCCGAGGCCAGCTCTCACAGCTTCACCGCAAGGATGACGTCAAAGACAGGATCCAGGATGGCGACCGAGATGGAAAAAAAGGACGGGGGACAAAGGCAAGGGGTGAAATATTCGCCCCCGAGCCATGTGATTCCCCACAAAGGGAAGAAGATCGAATTGCTGCGACACGAGGAGCTTAGTGGTGAAGAACAAAGGGACGATTATCTGGTGAGTATTTGATGCCTCACAGGGGGAGGATCCAGACACGGAGAATAGATTCGGGGGATGTGTCCCCCGAGAAATGGTGGCCACCCGGCACATAAAAACCGAGCTGCTTTCAGAAAACGGCCGTTAACTTCTTGCACCAGGACCACACCCACTCCCCGCGACCCCAACGCGTTCGAAGAGAATGGAGACTCGGCGATGGTGCAATATTTGCCGCAGCGTGTATTCCCCCCAACAACACAACCTTGAACTTAGCCGTTCACAGCCGCAACAGACTCTAGAACCTCTATCAGCTCCAGCCCTAGATTGGCAGTATGTAGGTCTGCTGGTAACATATCTACTCGGTGCGAGAAGGTGTACAGGCCCTTGTATGAGTGCAAACACTGCCCATATGTCACGGACGTAAATTTTCATTTCCTCTCTATGTTAGTCATCAGTGCTTAGTCGGACAGGTCTTATCTCTACTTGGGATTCCCCAGGGATTCCCCACGATTCCTTATCTTTTCATATATCCTAGATAGGACCCACTTCATTTCCGACCATTATGTTTCATCTCTTCACATGCTCCGAGTCTCTTATCATGTCTATCTTTACTCGTCGCATGTATTCCGCATGTATACCTCATGTGTTCCTCATGTTTATACTGACTCATCCGCAGTAGCGTAGTTAGTATATAAACTCCTAGTTAGTCGTACACAGACCTTAAGTCTGATTCCTCGTTAGCAACCCCAATAACTAGGACTCGAGATATCATCATCATCTAGGGACAGAGCTCTCCGAAGTAAAACCATCTCATCGGCAACCAGTTTATAACAAGAATCAGACTTCCTTCTTGCTCTCTCCCCCCTTACTTGATCCACTCTCGCTTTAACACTGGACGACGACGACGAAAACTTCTACGATTCCTCTGAGCAGAATAATCCTCTTTCCCAATCGCTTTACTCACAAACCCGAATCTTCCCAGATCCAAACGAAGAAGCTAGTCAAGCTTCTCCATTGCCGAGTATCGCACACGCTCTAGGAAGGACTCGAAGCGAAACAACTCGCTTACTCGCCGCCGCTCATTCACAACGTCCCATCACTCCCCCTACCGTTAGGTATCAACCCTTCCCGTATCAACAACCAACTCGACCGTCTTCACCTTTAACAACACCTTCACCTTCACCATCACCAGATCCAATGGGTTCTCGCGCTAACCCCCCTGTTCCCAATCTCAACGAAATCCTCGCAGTTATGAACGATCTACGGAGGGAAATGGCTAACCTTCAGACCTCGAACGCAAACCAAGCAGCGGAGATCCAAAATCTCCAACAACAACTCGCTGTACAAGGACAAGCCCAACCCCCACCGGGACCCCAACCTCAACCTCCTGCCGCTCCCACCATCGAGATAAAGATGGCAAAGCCAGACGAGTTCACCGGTCGACAACAAGATGTCGACAAATTTATTAACAGCTGCGAATTGTATTTCATGGGGAAGCCGTATCGCGACGAACACAAAATCCCCTTCGCCCTTTCTTTTATGAAGGGCATGATGGCTCAAACTTGGTCAGAGAAGGAGACCAACGACATGAGGACCGTCAATTGGACCGGCCCGACAGCTACCTGGGCCGCCTTCGTAATTCGATTCCGATCGACGTTCGAAGGAATCGACAGACAGTCCCGTGCTCGTAACGACATCAAGAGTCTCCGCCAAGGAAGGAAGAAGATTGAAGACTATAACCTGCGCTTTGGCGCTTTACAGGTCGATACCGGTTTCAACGACGCCGCCCTCATCGATCTCTACCAAGCTGGACTCGACTCCGAGTTCATAGAATACGTTTACCGACTCCCCGCCGTCCCTGCCACACTTCAAGAGTGGAAGGACGCCACAACACGTTACCAACATCAAAAGGACATTCTCGCCTCACAGAAACAGTCCTCCACGTCCCGACCCCAATACTCCAACCCCTTTCCTGCACGAGGATCGTATGTGGCTGCAACGACGACCCGCCAAACGACAGCAGCCCCCACCATCAAAAGAGAGGAGTTTACCTCTTCTACCAATACGATCCCATATGGGAATTGTTACTCCTGCGGCCAACCTGGCCACTTCGCAAACACCTGCCCAAATCGAAACGCCGGTGATGCGAAGAATCTACCCGATACCTCTTCCTCACGTCGAGGAGGATACTTTCGAGGTAGAGGAGGCTACAGAGGACGAGGACGAGGACGAGGCAGAGACATACGTGTCATTGCCACTGAGTCCCACGTGGAGAACGTCAGCTCACCCGCTACACTGGCAGCGAGCGAGACTCCGTCGGACATGGCGAAGACTGGTATACGCAATTGGTCGGATGATCGGAAAAAGAGGTTAGTAGCCGACTTGAAGGCTCAGGGTTTTTGAAAGGTCCGGACGGTGAACCCTACGTTGCGGACCATACCACTCGATGTACCACTATTCCTTGCAATCTATTTCGGACTCTCGGTACTATCGAAAAGGGCGATTCAGGACTTACGATGGACGTTTGGATCAAGACTGCAGACAGTGGCCGACGTGTCCCCGCCACGTGTCTAATTGATAGTGGAGCTTCTGGGAATTTTATGGACGAGAATTTCGCAACTCGTCACGAGTTTACTCTTCAGGATTTGGAAACCCCAATCCCCGTACGGAATGCCGATGGGTCAGAGAACCGAGGAGGCCCGATCGTTTTTGACACAGATGTCTGGATAGAAGCTCCAGGTGGACACATTGAAAGGATCCGTTTGGAAGTGACCGACCTCGGATCAAAGTTTGATATAATCCTCGGCTACCCATGGCTCAGAGCTCAAAACCCTAGTATCGACTGGGAGAGTTCAACACTGGCTCTCGGAGGCAAAGAGATTTCCCGTCGGTATTGTAGCGGCGAAGCAGAGCCCTCTGTGGTAGAATCGGTCTCGCTGGCAAGTATTTCAAAATCGGACGAGTCTAGAGCCAGCACGGTGGAGGAAGATATGCGAAAGTTTGTACCGGAGGTCTATTGGGAAGACTATGCTAGTGTCTTTGCCAAGGAGTCCTTCGATTGCCTTCCACCTCATTCTGAATTTGATCATGTTATTGATCTCAAAGATGATTTCACGCCACAGAATGACAAGACTTATCCGATGTCCCCTCGAGAGATAGACTTCCTAGAGAGGTTTTTGGAAGAAAACGTGGCCACAGGATGAATATTCAAAGGGACCTCACCCCAGGCCGCTCCCTTCTTCCTAAGCAAGAAAGCTGAAGAAATCAATGCGAAAGGACAAGACGCTGGATACAGACCAATCGAAGACTACCGTTATCTGAATCACTTTACCGTTCCCGACCGATATCCTTTGCCACTTCTCCATCAAATCGTTCAGCAGCCCAAGTTACGATCTGCTGCATTATTCACAGTCGTGGACATTCGATGGGGATTTAACAATATTCGGATCAAGGAAGGCGACGAATGGAAAGCTGCCTTCAACACGGTCAAGGGACTCTATGTTCCAAGAGTGATGTTCTTTGGTCTACGGAATTCACCAGCTACGTTCCAACGGATGATCGATACGCGATTTGCCGAAGTGTTAAAATCAGGTTGTGTTTTCATTTATATCGATGACGTTCTCATCTGCGGAGATGATCTAGAAGAACTACGTCACTGGACGTTCAAGACCCTTGATATTATGAAGAAGAACAAACTCTCCTGTAAACCCGTCAAATGCCAATTCGAGAAAGAAGAGGTGATCTATCTAGGGATGACCTTAACGAAAGGTCATATCGGAACCAATCCCAAGAAGGTCAAAGCCATTGCCGAATGGCCCATACCTCGAACGGTTAAACAACTCCAATCCTTTCTCGGAAGCGCGAATTTCTGGAGAAAATACATCAAGGACTTCTCAAAGATCGCTCGACCACTTAACGAATTACTCCGCAAAGATGCTGTATGGGAATGGACTCCCAAGCGACAACACGCCTTTGATCAATTGAAACACTCCCTCACGAATGCCCCTGTCCTCGAAATACCGGACCAAGACCTGCCGTACTGCTTGGAGACTGACGCCTCTGGTTTTGCCTTAGGAGGTATATTGTCTCAGTTGCACGAAGACGAATGGAAACCTGTAGGCTTTCATTCAAGATCTTTAACTCCCGCTGAAAAGAAGTATCCGACTCACGACGCTGAGCTCTTGGCAATAATAGACTGTCTTAAAGCGTGGCGACATCTTTTGGAAGGATCGCGACACGACCTTCTGATTCGTACCGACAGCCTCGCTCTCAAATATTTCAGTATTGCTCGCGTATTGTCTGGACGACGTGCTCGTTGGTCAGAAATCCTATCAAGATACGAGTATAAAATCGAGTACGTCCCAGGGAGAAAGAACAAGGCCGATGGATTATCCAGGCGCCCGGATTATTTCGACGAGGGTAAAGGCGAGGTGGAAGATGAGGCTTTAATCGCAGATGAACATTGGATCAATTCGATCATCAAGCTTTCAGAACCGGACTTTTTCGCAAGATTACGCTTCAAGCTACCAATACCGGAAAAGATCTCACAGAGAATCGAGGATGCCTCACTGTTTTGGGACCAAGTCGATGGGTTGGTTCGCGATGTTGAAGGTCGAATTGTGGTGCCGGAGGAAGTATCTTTGCGCACAGACATAATACGACTGTCCCACGCCTACCCCCATGCTGGACACCCTGGCATTGAGAAGACGAAGGAGCTGCTGCTCCGAAACTTTGTTTGGGATGGCGTCTCTCAAGACGTTATCAACTACGTACGATCCTGTCCCGCTTGTCAACAGAACAAGAACTATCCTTCGAAACCGACAGGACTCCTACAACCTATACCCCCCGCTACCGAACCATGGACCGAGATTACCGTCGATCTCATTGTCCAGCTACCTGACTCGCTTGGATACGACGCTGTGATGGTAGTCGTCGATCGCTTCACAAAACGAGCCCACTTTATTCCGACGACTTCCAATCTCTCATCAGAAGGTGCTGCCCGACTCTTCCGTGATCACATCTGGAAACACCATGGATGGCCGAAGAAGATCATTTCCGATCGTGGAGTTCAGTTCGCATCAAAATTCACTGAAGCCCTCAATAAACTCTTAGGAACCATTTCTGGACTGTCTACTGCTTATCATCCTGAGACCGATGGTCAGACCGAGCGAACAAATCAAGAACTCGAGGTCTACCTACGGTTCTATACCAACTTCATGCAGGACGATTGGTCCGAATGGCTGGCTTCTGCCGAATTCGCTTACAATAATCGACAACACTCCTCCACGTCACAATCACCTTTCTATTTGGAATATGGCCGTCACCCTCACTTGCCGATCACAATCGAATCCCCGAGTAATGTTCCCGCAGCAAACACCTTCCATGAACGTCTCACGCGTGCTCAGAAGAGTGCTGGCGAATCACTATCACACGCTGCGGAATCAATGAAGAAATACGCTGATCGAAAACGGAAACTCTCTCCCTCCTTCAAAGTCGGAGAATTGGTTTGGTTAGATACCAAGAACATCAAGACGACTCGACCCGCCAAGAAGCTAGATAACCGAAGGACTGGACCGTTTAAGATCCTGAAACAAGTATCGGATCTTGCGTATCTTATCGATATCCCCGGAACTTGGAAACTCCATCCAGTCTTTCACGTATCACTCCTGAGACCAAACGTCGAAGATAAGTCACTCCACCCTGATATTACTGATACATCTCGACCTCCACCAGATCTGATCGAGAACGAAGAAGAATACGAAGTCGAATCTATTCTTCAACACTCCGGAGTTCGACGCCGACGAAAGTATTTGGTCAAATGGAAAGGTTATCCGATCGAAGAAGCTACCTGGGAAGAACGATCGAACGTCTTACGACACGCTAAAGAAATTGTGAAGACTTACGAAGACTCAATTCAAACGGCGACTTGACTCGTTTGTCATCATTCCAGCTGTCCATTTTTAAAGATTCTATTTTTAGATCGAGTAAGCATTTATAAACCCAGAATCGTCGATACGATTCCATCCAGTCCTTCCCCACTTTGACGAACCGACCCACTGCTGTTATTCCCAACACCAACGTCGCTAAACCATCATTCATAATGCCCGCTACTCGATCTCCCTCTCCTCAAGTCGCCATCAGACGCGCTGGACGAATCCCCTCGTCCGCCGCCATCCGTTCCCCTACCCCCGGTCCCTCCACTTCTTCCTCCTCCGCTCGACAACTACGTCGACAAGCTCGCGCACGCGCGGAAGATTTCTTCAGCGAATACCCTACTCAGACCCCTCCTCCTGAAGACCCCGCCGTCACCATCTCGCGTCTTACGGTTCACAGCAACAGCGTCAGTAACTGGAACCGAGAACTCCGTCAAGAACGTGACGTTTTGAAAGCAGAGCTCAAAGCATCGGAGAGGAGCGCCCTGTATTGGAAGAACCGCTGGGACGAAAGTGAGCTCAAAGTTTGGGAGCTCCAACGACAGAAGAAGCGCACATGGGTCGACTGCTACGACGTCACCACCCGCGCCATCATCGTCAAACTCGTAGAGGAGAGTCGTCGAGCTGAACGACTCTCTCGAGAAGATTTCCTTCGCGCTCAACAGGACCTTGCGACGACGGAAACCATAATCAACTACGGTGCGTCAGTCGAGTACCCCATCAACCTCGACTTAGAATACCCGGACAACGACGACGTCGAGACAGTCCGAGCCCCTTCCCCCATCGAAGCGGCCTCAGACACTGTCCCCATCGCTTCCCTCTCAGTGGTCATCGAGGCCCCCACTGAAGAGGAAATCCAGACTCAGGGCCCAGAGGACGAAACGCCCGACACCGCCCAAGTTTGAAATTCGGGTCGAATTTCCCGAAAAACGAGGTGTATGTCACGGACGTAAATTTTCATTTCCTCTCTATGTTAGTCATCAGTGCTTAGTCGGACAGGTCTTATCTCTACTTGGGATTCCCCAGGGATTCCCCACGATTCCTTATCTTTTCATATATCCTAGATAGGACCCACTTCATTTCCGACCATTATGTTTCATCTCTTCACATGCTCCGAGTCTCTTATCATGTCTATCTTTACTCGTCGCATGTATTCCGCATGTATACCTCATGTGTTCCTCATGTTTATACTGACTCATCCGCAGTAGCGTAGTTAGTATATAAACTCCTAGTTAGTCGTACACAGACCTTAAGTCTGATTCCTCGTTAGCAACCCCAATAACTAGGACTCGAGATATCATCATCATCTAGGGACAGAGCTCTCCGAAGTAAAACCATCTCATCGGCAACCAGTTTATAACACCATACACCTTCTCGTACCAAGTGGGAATGTTACCGGCAGACCTATATGAGGCGGAGAGTGAGCATCGAAACTCCTGCCCAGGCATCCTTCAGTATATTGTTGATCCTTCTCGCTTTCCTTGCCAGTCTGCTTGAGAGGCTTGGTGGCTTGGAAACTTGGGAGAACGATGGCTAATTACTTGACAGAGCGGAGCAGAAGACCTTCGAAGGCATACGCATATTGGTGCCTCCTGCGCCATCATCCTGCTATACGCCGAAAACATCCGCGATTGCCTGTCGAGTAGTCACGAGGAGGAGGAGGAGGATGGAAGTGGAGATGAAGAATACATGTCCATATCTGGGCCAAGGATATGCTGAGGGCAGAGTCTTTCCGAGAAACGACTCTGGATCTGAACTTCCGCCAACGCGGACCGGGCCTCTCTCTACTACGCCGAGCCGATCACACGAGCATGACACCCCTAATGCTACTGCCACCGCTGGCCAGAATGCTGCTGCTCCAGACCCCAGTGAACCCATCTTCGTGTCTCCACCCGGAGCAAATTTGTTCCATGAAAGGTCACGATGAGGAAGGAGAGGCTGGAGATGGACAAGTGGACGAGAGACGGGCGACCGACGGGCGTGGTATGCGTCGGCTGCGAGAAGACCATCTGTCTGGACCGCAGGTCGAGGTATTATCCAGGGCTGTGGAACAAGCACAGAGGAAAATGCCCAGGGATCAAACGCAAGGAGGCTGCCTAGGTGAATTCCCGTCCTTCCTCGTTCGCTTTTGCAAGACAAATAAATACTGACGCATCCTTCTAGCATCCACTCGAGAAGCAGACTGAATAAGACCAGGATTCAACGACGACCCAAACGGAGGTGATGGGTCGCAATAGTATTATAAGAATGAATTTTACGAGCCACACGATGAATCGAACTGGACTACACAGCAAGAATACAATCAATGCGGTGAGTTCATCTGCAAGATCAACGTCCGATCAGCCGGTTCCTAAAAGGGTCATACATGTCCTTCACCGCCTCAAGCTTTGACGCTCGAGCCAATTAAGAATGTCTGATGATGATTACCCCGGTTTGTACTCGAAGCCAAGCGTGACGCTCGTCTGGTTCAGCTTCAATATCGTCAAATGATTTGTGGTTATTTGGATTGCACCTTTTACAGATCAAACCTCTCTAAGATGGGATATTTTTGACAGCTCAGAATCGTAAGGACTATCTAAACCTGAGGTAGACTAGAAGGGCTTACCTTGACCGTCTTTTCAAGCCTCATCCAATGACGATCGGTCCAGGTGAGCAAGTTCCCATCTATGACTCTCGGTTATGTTGGATTTACTTCCCGCAAATGTCAGAGGCTAGCTCGTGGCTGTGCCAAGCGCCTGTCTTAACATCGCACATCCATCAGCTCTCGAGCCAAGTGTTGAAACATAGAGGCTTGAATCCATCTCTGTACTTTACATTACGAAGGCACTGACGGAAACACGGCTGCATGAACAACGTCACGTCCTCGACATTCAACGCCGTTGGGGGGGACCAGTATAACAATTACGTTGATTGTGATCCATGTTAGTTGGTCACCAAACTCTGCCTAGGAAATGTACTGATGCTGCCGATGCTGACTCAAGACCGAGAGTGGCGCGATATCACAGAGTGGCTCTCCAAGCTCAATTTCAAGGCCTCGCAGAGTGATTTTCTCCAGATACATGAAAAGGATACCGGAAAGTGGTTGCTTGAATCCCCCACGTTCCATTTCTGGCGGGATGGGGTCTCACAAGTATTGTGGTGTCCTGGAAATCGTAAGCTTACTCATTTCCGTCGGTTGACATCGATCTTATCAGTTGCATAGCTGGTGCTGGAAAGACTATCCTCGCGTAATAATATTGTCTAAATGGCTTATCCACCGAGGCTGATTGCAGTTATTTGCTAGATCCGTCGTCGTAAATCATCTACAGAGCTCCTTCGCGGATGATAATGTCGGAATCACATGCATCTATTGCAATTATAAGGAGCAGACGCTGCAAACTACCACGAGCCTTGTGGCGAGTCTCCTCAAGCAGTTAGTCCAAGACTCTCCGACAATAACTGACCGCGTCAAAGCATTCTATCAGCGCCATCAAAAGACGAACACCTTCCCCACGCTGGACGAGGTTACCACAACATTAGAAGCAGAAATCGAGACGTATTCCAAGGTATTTATTATCGTCGATGGCTTGGACGAATGTTCAGAAAGTGATGGATCCCGGGCAAACCTACTGAGGGTACTACGATCTTTATCCGGATCTATCAACATCATGGTAACCTCGCGTGACATGGATTCAATCCAGCAACATTTTCGGGAAGCATTGCGCATCTACATTCGTGCGACTGACGGAGACGTGAAGAAATTCATTCAAAGCCAGCTTGACAACTATCCTGATCTGATCACTCTGCGAGACATTATCACAACCAAGATTGTTGAGAATGTCAAAGGCATGTAAGTATCGTCAATGTTCCGCGAATTTATCCAGTATTTTGCTGACCCGCGGACAAGGTTTTTATTGGCACGATTGCACATGAACACGCTGGTGCAACATCACAGTGAGAAAGGAGTCATCGAGGCCCTCGATAATTTACCAAGCAAAATAAATGATATTTACGATCAAGCTATGGACCGGATCGAACAACAACCCGAGCCTGACAAAGAGCTAGGCAAACGGATTCTTTCGTGGATTACTTATGCCCGTCGGCCATTGACTCTCAAAGAGCTCCGACATGCCCTTGCTGTTTCACCCGGAATGACCAAGATGGACCCTACTGCTCTCGTGTTTCCTTCGAAGCTGACTTCCGTCTGCGCTGGATTAGTTGTCATTAATAGTCGGGGTACGATTCGCCTTGCTCGTGAGTGGAACACACATAATTTGAATAAGCTATTCAGCCCGCAACCTATAGATTATACAACCCAGCAGTATTTTGAAAAACAACGCGAATCCCGGTTTCCGAATGCTGAGGCTGATATCGCTGCAACGTGCCTCAGATACCTTTCATTCGAGGCGTTCGCCTGTCACTATTGCAAGGGTAATGGGGAATTTGAATTTCTTTTGAAAGAAAACCCATTCCTTGATTACGCTGCCCAGAATTGGGGTCACCATGGGCGTCGGCACCAAGAGAGCATCCGGAGCTGCGCGATGGATTTCCTTCAGGATGATTCAAAAGTTGCATGTGCCAGCCAAGTTATGCTTGTATCTCGACGAGACTGGTACCAATACAGTCAAGAATTTCCAAAGAATTTCTCTGGACTCCATATGACCGTTTTCTTCGACTTGGACCAGATTGCCCACCATCAGCTAGAAAATGGTTCAAATCCAAACTTGATGGACGGTGACGGTCGGACGCCCCTGATTATCGCAGCCATGGAAGGAAGCCAGGAAGCGGTGATCATGCTTATCGAGCATGATGATGTTCACGCGGATTCAAAGGACTCAGATGGTCGAACGCCACTTCTATATGCAGCTTGGTATGGACGGGGAGGTGTTGTGAAGCTACTGGCCGCGCGTGATGAGGTTGACGCAGATTCGAAGGACAAGTATGGTCGAACGCCACTTTCGTACGCGGCTTCGTTTGGGCACGAGGGTGTTGTGAAGTTGCTAGTTGCACGGGACGATGTTGATGCCAATTCGCAGAGCAAGCGTGGTCGAACGCCACTTTCGTATGCA